>OZ007589.1:368521799-369721799 GCA_963931845.1 Maratus michaelseni
GTACGAGAAGACAATTGAACTTGGTCACATGTTCGAGAAAATTCGATTAGTGGGTCATTTCGGTCATGGGTCATGATATTTGAACTCAAAGCTAATTTTGACCGAACATAGTTCGATCTTCCTTGCTCGTTTCCCCATATTTTTGTGGGTATTTCTGCGTAAAAAACTCATAGACGCAATATGAAAGAAACAATACACAGGGTGCCCAAAAAAGATTGTAACGTAGTTACAATCTTTTATACTACACTTCTACACTTCTTTTATACTACACTTCTTTTATACTACTCTTCTTTTATACTACACTTCTTTTATTATTACAATCTTGAAGTAGTAAATATTTTGGGCTTTCGGTTTTTGGTTTTTTGCTGCGTCACTCGAGATACTACCGTCTCTCATGATATATCCTTAAATTATATTAAATTCTTCCTTCTCTCTATATTAAATCTATCCTTTAAATTTTTAAATTATATTAAGGCATGTTATAACTTTTTTCGAAAAATTTTTTTTGCCATATTTTTACTCTTTAAACCCTTAAAAACTTTGTGGTAAAGCAGGTTTTTAGAAATTGGTATTGGTTTAAAAATTATCCGCCTTTTGGTATTGCATTGAACAGGCTCATTTTTAGCGTGTTGTGTGCAGGTAGAAACAAAAGAATTGAGAAAGAGCAAGTCCAGGAGGCTTCATTATATTCGCCTGGTATAGATAATTTTATGTAAACTGAAAATTGTCACGGATATCTATGTTTGTTTAAAAAAACGTTGTAAAATTGTAAACCTGTTTTTCTCGAAACTCTGTTTTACAAATCGGTACCAGGTAGAACTCGAGATTGGATCGACATTTTATGCTTTAGATTGAAAATTTATACTTTTCCAGTATATACTATATTTTAGTCCCTCACGGACGCGTTTTTCAAAATTGAATTGTATTTTTTTTTTTTTGCGTGATTTAAATCTCAAAATTTTTGTAACTGAAATTTAAACAGCCGCCATTTTCTTCAGGATCGAAAAAAATTATAAACACATCCGAGAAAGACTACAAAATATCGTAAATTTTAAGGGTTTTTTTTTTTTTTTTTTTTTTTTTTTTTGTAACAGATAAACAGATTCTGAGATTCATGGGACCGCGGAACACTTCACTTTTTGTACAAACCTGTATTAAAGGCCGCCAGAACACCATTTTTAAAACAATTTCTAAATAAAAAATTGTTTTTAAATCTCAACATATAACAAATATCAACATTTCATTTGCAAAAAAAAAAAAAAAAAAAAAAAAACATTATTATTACTGTATAAATACGACAAAAAAAAAAAAAAAAAAAAAAAAGGAGAAATTTTTGATAATTTTTTTGAAAAATGTTATAAACATGTCTTAAAACAATCAAAATATCTTAGAAAAAAGAAATTGATCATATCGTGGGTCATCTCCTTTGAAATTGTTTTATTGTCTCAGTCTTCATCATATTTCGTACAAATGCCATTATTAGTGTTATGATATTCGTTTCGTGGTGAAAGATAATGATATTTAAAAAAAGAAAGAAAATCGAATTTTTAAAAATCCGAAATAAAAATTTTAAGAATCTCATGATGCCACAAAAAACAATTCACGAAATTTGTGGGTTTTTTTTACAATTTTTGTAAGTTTTCATATTGCTTGACCGCAATCCAAAAAATTCCTTTTGTGTACGTTTGCACTAATAAGCCTGACTTAGGTGCATCTTGCTACAGGAAAAGTGTCTTAAGCTGCGTTTAGAGCTTCCCTGAGCAAATCAGTCTAAGATCGACATCAATCATGTGTCTTCTCTTTCTTCTCCAATCATTTTGTGGTCATTGACAAAAGAAAGGGAGATTCAACAAAAGAAATGGAGTGTTTTTCGAGCTGTCAACGGCTTACGCTTTTGACCTCTGACATGCTAAGAAAGTCTTAAAAGATGAAAGAGAGCACTTCACCACATAAGAGAACCCGCACACTTAGACCGCTAACTGTTTGTATACCTTTAAGCGTAGTTATCCGGAAAACAGCTAGATTAGGGCAATATAGCATCGTTTAGAAACTACACTGGAATCCTGTTTCAATCCGCGTCGATTCCATCATTGTATTTCCGAACCCATAAGCATCGTTTAGAAACTACACTGGAATCCTGTTTCAATCCGCGTCGATTCCATCATTGTATTTCCGAACCCATTTACAATGAACAAGCCGGTTTGAAGATGAAACTAGCCTAGGTCATTTTCACCCCTGCTAGCTCCTAGGGCATTAGTCCAGCATTTACCCATGATTCCTGTCGGTTAAACAAACAGCGCCCGTTCACCCGTCAGTGTGTTGTTGTGTCCATCGTTTAAAAGTTTTGTCAGTGCTTTTATTTTTGCGCTATTTATTGTTTTTTTACAACTTTATTTTAAATTCTTTTTTGTTTTCAAAAATGCAAAATTACGTCAATTCTTCGCGATGGACGGTCGAAAATTTTTGAATTTTTATCTTTTTTAGCGTACCGCCGCGATTTTTCTGATCTTCATGAAAATAATTTGTTTTTAAACTTTTCGACTAATATAGTAAAGTTTGCCGCCAAGTTTTTTTGATTTTTTACCGATTTTTAATAAGATTTTCAATACGATTCTTGGCGGGTTTTTTCCGTTCTGCTGCGATTTTTTACAATCGTTAAGAAAAAAAAATCAGTTTTAAACTTTTAGCCTAATATAGTAAATTTTGTCCGCCACGATTTTGGAAGTTTTTGGAAGTGTTGCGCTTTTGCGCCAATTTTTTTTATATTAAAAAACGAATTCCTGTTGGAATGTTTTAACTCTCACTGTTACTGTAGTAAATTTCAAAGTAACTGTAGTAAATTTAACTAAAGTAAAATTAAAGGGTTTTTTTCTTTCTTTCTTTCTTTTCGTTTTCTCGGCGATTTTTTAACATTAATAATAAGGAATCCGGTTTTAATCTTTAAGTTTAATTTAAAAAAAAAAAAAAAAAAAAAAAAAAAAAAAAAAAAAAAAAAAAAAAGTTCTCTTTTCAATAAAGTTTATTCGCAATTACGCATAGGGATTTTTGGAATTTTATTAGCATGGCAGAGATCTGCAAGGGCCGAACTCGGGCCAGGCCCGGCCATACTTTTTCTGAAAGTTCGGGCCGGGGCTTACTGTTTTCCTGAAGGATTGGGTCGGGCCGGTCTAACTTATTTTTTCCGTACTGAGCCGGCACTGGTTTCATTCTTCCTACTCTTCACGGCCGAAATTTTAAGTCCCGGTTTTGACCCGGCCCGTATGAAAATCCTTCTCTCGGCGTCCGTTCAAAAAAAAAAAATAAATAAATAAACAAAGCATACATTTCTAAATCGCCATTATTCTGTAATTAAACATTAAAATTTATTCTTTTTAAAGAATAGTGGATTTTTAGGCTTATTAAAATATAACTAAATTAAAATATAGTAAAACGTGGGAAAAAAGAACCTGCCTATGACGAAATCCTGTCTTAAACTGAAAACTGTGTTGATCCATGCAAAATGAATATACTAATACGTAAGAAAAGAATATATAATATATTTACACCTGCGAAGAAGGGAACTTGTCTATAACGCATTTTTTTTTCTTTCCTGTGCAATTCCGTCTTAGAAGATTTTACTGTACAGCATTTTTCAGATTTTTAAATCTCCAATACATGGAATATGGATTAACAATATTAATGATAACTGGAACATTTACATACAACAAATAGAAATTCATTAAAAAAATAAATATCGCAGGTTACAACATTTCTATAAAAATGAAGATTATAAACATGAAAAAAAAAAAAAAAAAGCTAGATAAGTGCTTTTGGTCAGACCTCCCCGTACGAAACAAATTTTTAACCAAGTCGACGTAAAAATTAACATTTAGTAGAAATTAGCTCGGGCCGGGCCGATGAAATTTTAACTTTTTTTTAGACCTGCCGGTCTCGGGACGAACTTTTAGCTATTACACCGGGCCGAACCAATAATTTTTTCTACGGACCAGGCCGGGCACGAACCAAACTTAACTTTTATACTGGGCCGAACCGGGCTTCGGCCGAACTTTTAATTTTTATACCGTGAATATATATATATATATATATTCTTTCTATGGGTCTGTTTGGCCTGTGCAGACCTTTATAACATATTATATAAATTAACATATAATGGGATTTTGTTTTGTGTATACGATTTCAAAAAGATATTTAACTTGTTACTGATATCATTATTTTGCTATTTGAAATTCATACACAAATTTTAATTGATTTGATTGATTAAATGTTTGACATATTTTGGCTCAATACTGTTTATTAAATTTAGCCACAGCCCTCGCTAAGAGGGAGGGGGTAGCCCCCCCCCCCCCCGCAAACTTTCGCGAATGCTGTTACACTTGACAAATTTACAAACTTGATTGGAAAATTTGTTTAAAACTTTAATAAAAACTATAATACACTTTCTATTTCTCATAGACTTGGCAAAAATTAGAAATATAATTGTGAACATTATTAAGCTTTTTACAAATAAAAACTCTTTATATTTTCTAATTGTGGTAACTTGGCAAAATTATAAAACAAATTGGCAAACGTCAAGAACTATCTATCTTTGTTTGCGAATGGGTTGGCAGATACTGAAATTTCACTTGCTAATTTAAGGTCCCCTCCCCTCCATTAAAATATCGTAGCGATGGCCCTGAAAGGGCCGTAGCGACCCCATGGGGGGGGGGGAGAGTCGGGCAGAGTCAGGTCCGAAACTAGAGAGGGTCAGTTGGGGCTTGTGCCCCAGGCGCCAGAATTTCATTTTCACAGATAGTGAAAATGAAATTAGTCAAAAATGCTCCCACAGTTTTAACATTAGCTTGCCATTAACTGTCTTCGCTTAACATTATGTGTCCTCATTTAGATAGATAATGTTAAGCATGTAGATAATGTTTTATAATTAAGATGAAAATGTTTTATTTGTAATAATTAAAATTCTAGTTTCGGTTTAAGAAATAAAATGGAATTTTAGTCTTTTCTGGGACCCCCTAGAAAAGGGATTTTGAAATGTAAGTTTTACTCTTTGTATGAGGCTTTCTTGTAAATACTAGTAGAATATGATTTATTCATTTAATGCCAAGTTAGCAGTATTAGTAGTATTTTTTTAATGCAAAATATCTTACGTAGTTTGATTTTTTTAAATTTCTTAAATGTAAACAAATTTTATACATATTTGTTTTCTATTAAAAAATATATAGTTATCATATTATTTACTTATTTTTAAAAAAAGGTTGAGTAATGGTGAAAAAACGATTGCGTCATAAGGGCGGAAAAATAATGTTCGCCTCAAGCAGAAAATTGTCTAGCGGTGGTCTTGGCTCTGGTGTTACAAATATGTCAATCAAAGTTTGCATTAGCAAAAAGCGGCCAGACATTTTAATTCTCAATAAAGCAAAAGAACGAAGATTATCACACGCGAAAAGGACTGTAGGCGGTTTCTGTTTATGTTTACACCGGAAGTTTGTACCGCAGTTCCCTAATCAGTCAATCATAATTCAGAAGGAAAAATTACGCAGTTTCCGGTTTTTTGCAGGGGAGGTGTTTTATGCTTGCGTTTGTAAATGGGTGCAAAATGAAAGCAGGAACGATAGCGGCATATTAACATGTCCTTTGAATCCGGTTTGATACCAAGTGATATTGTAAACGCTGCTTATGTCACTTTGACGCCACAAAAGGGGGGCAAATTTATTGGGGAGATAAATTTACTCAATCCTCCTTACCAGTTCTACGTCTTGATTCCTAAAGGTTTTACGCTTTTATACGGTATTAACGTTGTCCCAGACTACCACTTTCCTTAGCGGATTTTTTATTGTGGTAAATCGGTCTCTTTGATGTTTTATGATTTTCCTAGCATGTCTAAAGTTCAGAGGTCCGCAGGGGACGTCGCTGACAGTTCGGACACCGCCTCTTTCTTTTGTTGATACTCTTCTTTCTTTTGTTGATAACCACAGACCGTTTGCAGAAGAATGCGAGGTCGTAAGATTTTTACGACTCTCTTAGACAGACTTGCTTACACTGCAAATAAACCAGGTTGTAATTGTGACCGGCCAAAACTAATTTTAACCAGGACAAAGGACAAAATTGGTTTTAACCGTCTAAAACTGGTTCTAAATCTTTCAAAATTGGCGTTAGCCCTCTAAAACTGGTCTAGATCACAAAATTTTCAGAGTTACATCCCTATGTTTACACCATAACAGTCCATGTAATAAAATACCAGTAACCCCTCGGTATATCTAGCATTCGGCTATTTCGCTCTTTTTTATTTGTCCCCCTATAAATTTAGTTTCTCGAAAAAACATTTATTACTTATAATTCTTTCCTGAGTTCTAAATAAAAAATTTAAAATGATTCCTTTGTTTAATGTCACTTTTTATAGGAAATTAGATATTTAAATCAAATTATTAAAAATATTTCCATGCTTATGATAATTGCTTAGATTTAGAAATTTTTACATGCTATTAAATTATTAAGTGATGAAAGTTAAAGTATGGTACTGAGTAAAATATTTGAAAATATTTCCAAATGCTGTATTAAATTTTGATAAGTATTATTTTTTGATAAACCTTTCCAAATGTTGTACTAAATTTATCATTTAACAAAATTTATTTTAAATTATTTTCCCAGTCAAATGATTTTTGACCACTAACGATCAAAACATATGTTGACCATGACGTTTAAAACCGGTTTTAATCACGATTGAAACCACCCCTGGTTAAAACTTAAAACCAATACAACCCTGGAATAAACTGTGTTTATTTCGCAGTCTAAGCAAGTCTGCCTATGATACGACTTCCGATTCTTTCCGAACGATTTTGTGGTCATCGACAAAAGAAAGGGCAATCTCAATAAAAGAAAGACGTATTTACCAGCTGTCAGCGACATCTCCTGCTTGACCTCTGAACTTTAGACATGCTTGAAAGTCTTAAGGCCGCTCGTCAGTCAACTTCCCGATTCCCCTCGCTAATGTTATTCCTAATGGGCGTTTGAGATCATTATAGCTCTCTAACATCTTCGAATAGCGCGCAAATTCAGCGCTACCGAAGTGTTTGTTAGAAACAGGGTTTACTGTAATATACATTGACAATTGAAAAAAGTGTTCGCTGAATAGAGGTGCCCGCTATTAGTGAATGCTCGTCACGGAGTTTTTTGAAATGATAATATTATAATTATTTGAAATAGATTTAAAAAATTGAGAGGGTCGGGGCAAAAGAGTGCTAAGTCACATTTTTGAACTTCTGAGATATTTCAATTTGAAAATTTGATCCAATGCTGAAATCAAGATATATAACCTAAAGTTTTTTCGCCAATGTTTCGGTAACATTTGAGATATTTTGAGTTACAATATGCCATTACTTTAATGATATTATTATTACGTTATTTGTAAATTAGCTATCTTCATTGGGGGCATAAACGAAACCTGAGACATACGCTACCACCAAGTGACATTAGCAACAAATTATATGTAGGATATTATAATTTACAATATTAAGCAACAGATTACAGTGTTAGATTTATTTCACCAAAAATGTGGCTTGGCACTTTCTTGCCCCGACCCCCTCAATTGTCTTTTAGAAAAGCTCAAAGTTGATCAAGGAAACTTTCTTCACATCACGTTTTTCAGCATGGATACAGTTTTTAATCATTCTTGAAAAGTGAGATTACGATACATAATTGTGTGGTGAGCAAAGTTTGGAGATAGTTTCTTGTTTATCGGCTCTTGGGCTAAGAATAAACTCGATTAGGTTATCGCCTTTTTATTGACCTTTACACCGATCTAGACTTGAGCTGAGCAGCGATAACACTCATGGCTTTTTTTTTTTTCTAAAGCATATTACTCTTGGAAAGGTTTAGCTTTTTATGAAATAGAGCTGTATTTTTTTGACATATTTATTAGCAAGATGCTCAGATTTCACTTAAATGTTTGTTGTATTTTTAAACTTGTAAAACTAATATTTAAAAAAAAAAAAATCGGCATCTCCCTCCTACCCTCATGAAAGAAAGTTTTTGAGGCAGAATTTTTCTTTTCTTTAAATTCAGTGAAGAGTGGAGACAACATATTGCTAATAAAAAATATTGGCATATTCTGCAAAAAAAACCAGGATATTTCTAATCAGACACATTGATTTTTTATAAATGTTTTCAAAAGCGGTCTACGTACTTTTATCATCTAATTAAATAATGAAATCAACCTGATTAATAAACCTAATTAAATCAACCTTATCATCATTAGAAATATATAAATAATAATTAAAAAAAAGTGGAGACATATAGGATCACATACAGTCTACAAAAAAAAAAAAAAAAAAAAAAAAAAAAAGTTGTCATTTAACTGCATATTTTAAAATACATTGAGTAACATTATTTCCTCAATTTTTTCTGTTAATAATTTATATAAAACATGATTTATGCTCACATGTTATTTAATCTCTTATTTTAGACATGCTTTCTAAAGTATTTAGAATCGATTCGTTTGTGTTTAAAGAGATTTAGTACCCTTCAAAACTTCAAAAATGGCAAAAATATTGATTATTTTTTATTTTATTTTATTTCATTGTTTTGCTAAAAAAAAAAAAAAAAAAAAAAAAAATTGGCATCTCTAGTATATTTGAGCGAAATTTTGAAACAATCTGACAGTATAGTAAAAACACTTATTATTTTTTTTTGCCAGCCGTTTAAATACCACGCCCTCTTTTTAATGTTTACACAATAAAATATTCACCATTGCAACTGTAACATCTGCAACTTAGAAAGATATAAGTAGAAAAGGTATTCCGTTAGTATTAAGGAAAAATGAAACAGCTTTTAATAACTTTTTAAATTATAAAATCTTTAATTTTTCGCATTTTTCTCTTTTTACAAAACTTTAAAATGCTAAACCTTCAACAATTATTTTTAAAATGTCTTGATTGTATATTCAGTATGATCTACTTATTACAATTAATAATGGATTTTGAATATAATGAGATGAAAAAAATTAAAATTTTAATGTAACTGAATCCATGTTTTTTCCAGCATTTTTCCATAGCTATAAACCCAGCTATAATTTTATATATATTTTTTATTAATATATTCCCAGCTATAATTTTTTTCTCAAAAGCTAATTAGTTACTTGCAAAATCGACCCTTAACGTTATAAACTCTTATAAACATTAAAAAAAAAAAAAATCAGTACTTATTATTAATTTAAATTAAAAGAGAAGAAAAAAAATAAAAAATCGTTGAATGTTTAAAAAAACAAATTACTTCTAATAATATGTATAAGAGGTAAGTGAAAATGCTTTAGTAAAAAGTTTAAAGGGTACATTAACTTTAGGTATTTAATATACTTAGACATTTGTGTTTAAGATTATATTTTATCCCTCTATTTTGGATTTAAACTTTTTTTTTTTCTTTTTTATACTTAAATTTCCCTGATTTGCAGGTTACCAAAAATACTCGGTGTTTGCTGTATTACATATTACCAAAGCACCGGATTTCTGTAAAAGAATTGATTTGAAAAATCAAACACTAAAAAAAATCGCAATTCTTACAGCGACAAAGAGTGGAAGATCAAGGCAAACATTGTGTGGAAAACCACAAAGTAATATATTTACTTGGCTAGAAATATGGTTTATAAATTTAAATTCTGTCCCTAAAAAAAAATTTTTCGTCTATCTCCAATTCGATAGAATACTTTGTTTTAAAGTATTAAAAAACAATATTTTGCTGAAATATTTGATTTTTTCTTTTATATATATTACTTATGTTTTATTTTTAATTACTAAAGCTCACTGTTTGAGTTTCTTTGATTTCAAAATTGCTGTATGTTGATACTAAGAAAGTTTTTACCATATTTACTTATGGTAATGAGAGATAGAGAAATTGTACTTTGGATAGTAATATGATTCGACATTCAAACGGCTCGTAACATTTTGTGTGCTATATGTGACTATTGACGTTCACATGGCAAAAGAAAAAAAAAAAATCCCTGACGGCTCGGCCTACAGGCACAGGTAGATTTCGAAGACGCAGACTGTGGGGCGCCTGTTTGTCGGGAATTGCGGAAGAAATGACCTTTTTGCGATGATGCTGCAGTTGGTACCGCCTACTTCGAAACCAAACTTGTTTGCAGGCGGAGCCAGCAAGGATTTTTTTTTTTTTTTTTTTTTTTTTTTGCTATAAGAGTTGGTCCTATAAAAAACATGCCAATATAAAAGTTTTAGATAATATTAAGAGGATTTATAATAAATTTAAGCGGATTTGAAATCTTTGGAATTGACGAAGTTATGAATTTTTTCTTCAAAAACCTCCCTCCCCCCCCCCCCCCTTAAGGCAATTTTTAATTATATAAAAAATCTGTCATACATAAATTTTCGGCCCTTCTCCTAGAAGTAATAATAACTTCAAACGGATTCGATACGTATCATAATTAAGAAATTATGGGGTTTTTTCTGTTTTCACAAAAAGTCCCCCCCATTCCCCCCCCCCCCCTTGGTTCGATTTTGCCCATTAACGAACTTGACAGAGATTTTATGCCCCTTGATTTTATGTATCAGTTTCTGCGGAGCCGGCAGGGATTTTTTTTTTTTTAATTTTTTTTTTTTTTTTTTTTTTTTTTTTTTTTGCTATAACGTTTGGTCCTATAAAAAACTTGTCAATATAAAAGTTTTAGATAATATTAAGAGGATTTATAATAAATTTAAGCGGATTTGAAATCTTGGGAATTGACGAAGTTCTGATTTTTTTTCTTCTAAAACCCCCCTTCCCTCCCCCCTTAAGGCAATTTTTAATTATATCAAAAATCTGTCATACATAAGTTTTTGCCCCTGTTCCTAGAAGTAATAATAACTTTAAACTGATTCGATACGTATCATAATTAAGAAATTATGTTTTTTTTCTGTTTTCACAAAAAGCCCCCCCCCCCCCATTCCCTCCTGGTTCGATTTTGCCCATTAATAAACTTGACCGAGATTTTATGCCCCTTGATTTTATGTATCAGTTTCGAATAGATGCGGGAGTTGGAACCGCCTACTTCAAAAAATAACTTGTTTGCAGGCGGAGCCGGCAGGGATTTTTTTTTGTTTTTAATTTTTTTTTTTTGCTATAACGGTTGGTCCTATAAAAAACTTGTCAATATAAAAGTTTTAGATAATACTAAGAGGATTAATAATAAATTTACGCGGATTTGATATCTTGTGAATTGACGAAGCTAGGATTTTTTTTCTTCTAAAAACCCCCTTTTTCCCCCCCTTGGGGCCATTTTTAATTATATCAAAAATCTGTCATACATAAATTTTCGGCCCTTTTCCTAGAAGTAATAATAACTTTAAACGGATTCGATACGTATAAAAATAAAGAAATTATGAGGGTTTTTCTGTTTTCACAAAAAGCCCTCCATTCCCCCCCCCCCCCCCTGGTTCGATTTTGCCCATTAACGAACTTGACCGAGATTTTATGACCCTTGATTTTATGTATCAGTTTGGAAGAGATTTATGCAAAATTTTTTCAGTTATCGTGGTCAGAAAAAAGTGACATAGATAGATAGATAGATAGATAGATAGATAGATAGATAGATATAAAGTTTTGAACTGGGGGTGGTTTTGGGTTCTGGGAGTCATGATCGGCGTAGATCTGCAAAAATTTTTCAAAATTTCCAACTTAGGTGAGAATGTAATAGGTAGTATTTCTTACGAAATCTACCTAATAAAATACACCGCATTATTAAAATACACTCCGCATTGATTTAATGTAACGGAATTCTTTTGAGTATACCTGTAAACGAATTATAAATGCTACACACTCCATTTTCAACAGGGAACATGCCAACTTTAATAATATTTATTAATTACATGACAATCCGTGCATATATTTGCAAGAGTTGGAGCATGGACAGACGGCAGACAGACAAACCGAATTCATAAACACTTTTCAACTATGTTGGAAAGGTGTTCAAAAAAGAAAAAGTAAAAATGATTATTTATCAAACATTTTTATTTTTATATAAAAGAAACTATTTATTTTATTGGAAATACGATTCTTAACGTTATGAAATACACCATAAGTATTGTCCATTAAGACAATCCAAGTCAATTGTAAAATATATGTTGAAGTTTTAGCATTTTGATTACACTGATATATGAAAAGAAAAAAAAACTGAGAAAAATGAATTGAGAGATTGCAACTGTGAATCATTTAAAGGGGCGTGGATGCAGTAAAATTCCTTCTTCGCATATTTTTAATTATTTGATCTGTATGAAACTTCGGGAAAATATACTACAGATATCTAAAATCATTTAAAGCCAAAAAAAAAAAAAAACTGATATTGTCGTCATTTTTCGCTAAGTGAAGAGTATCGAATCTCCTTTAAATTAAAATTTTTTTAAATATGTAAAATATACCGGTGCATTAAACATGTTGTCTTATGACAGTATGTTATTACGTCTTGGATGTTTTGTAATGTATGTCTTGTAAATGTATATATATATATATATCAAAATAAAGTACAAAAATATATATTCAAAGATAAATCATGTTAACTGCATTTTTACTAGTTTTTAGTACACGAAATCTAAAGACTATTACAAGAATAATTTGTTGATTTAACGATGTTATTGAAAATAGATTTATTGTATCGTAGTACACAATTTTTTTATATCCACTTTTAATGTAATATATCATTTATATCAATTTAAGTAAGAAAACGGATTCATGACTCCTTACTTATCAAATGCGGATTTATAATTTATTTTCATAAAGTAACTGAAATTTTAATAACTATTTTTCACCCTTTTGATCTAATTTTTAAATAAATTTGCGATTTAAAAATCTAGCTTTACACTTATTTCTGAAAACATGCACACACTCACAAAACATGCACAACACTTCACAAACATGCACAAACTCAAGAATAAAACACCATGCGCTCATATTTGAGTATGTCCATGTTTCAAAAATGAGTTTGAACTGATTCTAATCATTTTTGAGTATGTCCATGTTTCAAAAATGAGTATGAACTGACCTCTATGTGCTTCTTTGAGTATGGCCATGTTTCAATAGTCTGAGTATTTCTGGTATTTCAGAATCGAGAGCATTGGGTTGTGCAAAAAGTTTCATAACAAAATGAAAACATCGATTTACTCAGATTTGAAAGTGTCATTTTTCCCAGTGTTGACACCGAATATTCGATTCAGCCTAATAACTTGATTTTCGGCAAACGAATAGTGAAATAAAATAATAAATTTCAAATAAAATTAAATCCTTGAAATTTGATAAAAATAATAGGCTGCTTCAAATTGAATAATTTCTTGAGAACAACTAAAAATCATACTATTAAGAGTATAACTGTTAAGTTCTTTTACTGGATTTTTATATTACTCTTTTTTTTTTATGTGATTGTTGTTGTGTCCACTATGTAATTTTTTTTTCATTTTTTTTTTTTCATTCTAGTGCTTAGAACTTATTTTTGATAGTTACTCTATTTATTTATTTATTTTGTAAAAACGTTTAATTTTTGAAAATTCATAAAATAAAAGAATAAATTTGTGATTTATGCTTATTTGATGTATTTTGCATTGTAAGTTAACTTACAAATGAAGCTAAATAATCCGGATAACAACTCGATTAAAAATACTCTGTGAAAGATGTATTTTAGAATTGTGCCGAATATTCGGTTACTATTCAGTATTCGAGCTATTCGACCGATGACAATAAACCATAATAAAATGCAATATTTAAAAGGGGAAAAATATTATTAAAATCAACAATAGTTTTTAAAAAAACCACAGTATTGAAAGTGTTTAAAATGTTTTCAAGTGCAACAATTGATTGAATATAAATTGTATTTCTACCTTAAATGTAAAATTTATCTTTAATTGCTTATATTTTGAAATTGTATTTTATGCTGACATTTGTATAGTGAAATTTGTATTTTTTTTATGTGCATTAAATAACAAAAGTAATT
This sequence comes from Maratus michaelseni, assembly GCA_963931845.1. Taxonomy (NCBI): domain Eukaryota; kingdom Metazoa; phylum Arthropoda; class Arachnida; order Araneae; family Salticidae; genus Maratus; species Maratus michaelseni. The sequence continues at coordinate 368,535,757 of OZ007589.1, forward strand.
AAGTACAAACATCATATAAAACAAAATATTTACATGAAATTTTAATAGTTTACCTAATACGAATATTCGGTATTAAAGAAAAATCATCATTCGGTAACGCTCTAATTTTGAAGCTTTTTTTTCTTTCAAACTCTCAAATATTTACTAATTTCGTCGAAACATGTCCATAAATTTGTAAAATTGAGAGGTAGGCACTTCATAAACAAAATTGTAAGATTTAAAAATTATTAAATGTGGTTTATTCTGTTGTTCTAGCACTTCACGAACATAGTGCCCTCTAAAAGTGAGATAATTCTAAATTGACCAAATTCCTACGAATGACTTTTGAACTTCTTGACTTTGACATTTGGACAAAACCTTCTCACTGAAGTAAATTTACACTACTTAATCTAATCTTAGAGAATATTTACTGATTTCAGAAATTTGAAATCCCAGGTCTTAGAAAACTTGGAAAAAAGTAAGAAAGAATCGTAAAATGCATCACTATATATTGAGTGTTGAATTTATACATTTTTTATCGGGAGGGATTTCTGTAGTTCCGGAGAGGAAGGCACTTCTAGCCCGTTAATTAGCATAAAATTCCCAATTTTCCGGAGGCATCTTGATGCTAAGAAAGTTGTTTCTCGCGACGGCCCCGGTAATAAAAGGTTAAAAAAGAATTTACAAATTGATAATACAGTTTTATAACTTAACTGGAAATAACTGTTATACAATAAACGACAAAATACATAAAATTATTAACTATTAAGATAAAATAAAACAAAATTATATAAAATTATCTTTTTTTTTTCTATGATGATTGAGTTTTGTGTATTTAATTCTTATATAAAAAACGCACACTATTAGTTGAAATTATCTTTTAATAAGAAAAAAAGAACCTTTAAAATATTAAAAGTATGCAAAAAATCTCAATGATACTATTGTAATAAATTTAAAAAAGAAAAAAAAATTAACAAATATATTAATAACAAACTAACATAAATGTTGAATTTCATAATAGTTTGTAATATTGTACAAGTATATTTTTAACCATGCTTTTTAACGCATTACTGCTGTAATAATATATGTATTTTTAAATTTATACCAAACATTAAAAAAAAAAAAAAAAAAAAAAAAAGAGAGAGAGAGAGAGAATATGTACATTACTGAATGACGCTACTTATATAGTAATGTTTCTTTCGTAAATGCCTATGGATTTTAAGCGTTAAAATTTAGATTGTCATACAGATTTGAAGATTTTTAAGAATTGTATTTTATAACTTAATTGGAAATTACTTATAACAATAAGCAACTGGTTCACACAATTTGAAGTTTTTTCATATTTATTTAGTCATTTTATTTACAAAAAGTTTTATTATATATATATATATATATATATATATATATATATATCATCATCATCATCATCATCAACCGTTTTCAATCCACTGCTGGATGTAGGTCTCCCCCAGATTTTTCCATTGTTGCCTGTCTAGTGCTTTAGTCATCCAATTAACACCGGCCACTTTTCTGATTTCGTCACTCCATCTTACTTGAGGTCGTCTTCTTGGTCGTTTTACATCTCTGGGATACCACTGTAGGGTGTTTGTGCTCCATCTATTGTCTTGTCTTCTTGCAATGTGCCCAGCCCATTTCCATTTTAGCCATTTAATTCTCTCGATAATGTCAAAAACTTTCGTCTGACTTCTTATCCACGTTATTCTCTTTCGGTCTCTTCTGGTTATGCCTAGCATACATCTTTCCATACTTCGCTGTGTTGTTTGTAATCTTTGTACCATCCGTTTTGTTAGTGTCCAAGTTTCTGCTCCATAAGTTAGTGCAGGCAAAACACATTGGTTAAACACCTTTCTTTTCAAACAAAGAGGCATGTTACTTTTCAGAATAATATTGTTCTTCCCAAAAGCACTCCATCCATTTCTTATTCTTCTATTGATTTCATTCATGATACTGTTGTCTGAAGATATTTCTTGTCCAAGGTACACATAACTTTCAACATCTTTAATCTCAGTGTTGTTGTAGACGATTTTCTTTTTTGATGCAAATGAATTGAACATCACCTTAGTCTTTTCCAAATTTATTTTTAATCCCACATTAATGCTAGCTTCTGCCAAATCTTTTAGCATATTTTGCAATTCTTCAGGGCTATTACTGAAAATTAAAATGTCATCAGCAAACCGGAGATGGCTTAAATATTCCCCATTTATTCTAATCCCTTTGTTTTCCCAATCCAGCTTCTTGAAAATACTCTCTAAGACAGCAGTAAAAAGCTTAGGCGAAATGGTGTCTCCTTGTCTTACTCCTCTTTCAAGCTTGATCTTCGCTTTTCCTTTGTCCAAACGGATGGTGGCTGTTGCTTTCTTGTAGATCTTCTTTATGATATTGATATAAGGTTTGTCTATACCAATGTTCTCCAGAGAAGTAATTACTGCAGATGTGTAGACCGAATCAAATGCTTTTTCATAATCAATAAAGGCAAGACAGAGAGGTAAATTATATTCTTTATGTTTTCCTATAACTTCCCTTACTGTTTGAATATGATCCATTGTGCTAAATCCACTTCGAAATCCTGCTTGTTCTCTAGGTTGAGCTGAGTCCAGAGCTGATTCAAGTCTTGTCGTTAAAACTTTGGTGAAAATTTTATAAATCACTGACAGTAAGCTGATTGGACGGTAGTTTTTAATGATTTCCTTTTCTCCTTTCTTATAAAGTAACACCATCACAGCATTATTCCAATCTTCTGGTACATCTGATTTCTCGAGACATTTGGAAAACAGTAAGGCTAGCATTTTTGCAAATTCTTCTCCTGCTTCTTTGATAAGATCAATTGTAATTCCATCTTCGCCAGGGCATTTACCTTTTTTCATGCCTCTAATGGCTTGTACAACTTCATCTGTCATCACTGGGATTATCTCTTCAGTTTCTGTTATGTTTACTAGTGGATCACGTAGGTTGATTTCCCTTTGATCTTCACATTTATATAGATCGTTATAGAATTTTTCGACAATGTGTACTATTTCATTATTGATTTTGGTGATTGTTCCATCTGCTGTCTTCAGTGCAAAAATACCTTTTCTTCCAACACACAGTTTGCGCTTAGCTGATTTCAAACTTTTGTTATCTTCTAGAACTTTTTTGACAAGATCACAGTTAAATTTTCTGATATCTTCTGTAACACATTTTCTTACCGTTTTACATAATTCTGCATATTCAACTCTTGATTTAGGATAGTTTTTCTTCATTTTAAATTCTCTGCGTTTCTTCATCAGTCTTCTTGTTTCTTCTGTTATTTTCTTTGTTTGCTTTACTTGTGCTTCACCAGCTATCGTCCTTGCAATTTCTTGTAGAGTATTTGTTATTTTCTTGTTCACTACTGTAACATCTTGTTCTTCTTCTAAGATTGATTGAAGTACTTGAAAACGATTTTTAAGTTCTAAATTAAATTCTTCTTTATGTTTCTGGAGATTTATAATATCGACTGATTTCTTTGAGCATTGCAAAAGCTTCATTCTTTCCACTTTAGTATTTAAAAGCAGTTTGCATCTAACTAACCTGTGATCGCTTCCTGTATTGAAGTTATTGAGAACGCTGCAATCCTGAATAAGATGCTTTTTGTTTGTCAAGATGTAGTCGATTTCACTTGTTGAGCCATTTGCACTACGCCATGTCCATTTTCTTTGTGGCTTTTTCTTGAAAAATGAATTCATGATATACATCTGTTCACATTCTGCAAATTCAATCAATCTGTTTCCTCTTTCATTACGCACCCCATATCCATGAATTCCTACTGAGAACTCACCTTTCTTTTTTTCCCCAATTCTAGCATTCCAGTCTCCCATTATTAATTTTATGTAGCATTTTCCTTTTTGATGCATTGAAGCTACTTCTTCATAGAAATCCTCAATTTCTTCATCAGTATAGCTAATTGTTGGTGCATAAACTTGGGTAATTTGCAGTTTGTATCTTTTTGACACTTGTATAACTAACCTTGCAACTCTATCTGATGCACTATCATATTCTACGATGTGATTCTTCCACCTTTTATGAATCAGAAATCCTACACCACTTGTTTTTCCATCTTCTGTACCTCTGTAGTACAATACATGTCCACTGGCAAGATCAATCTTCTCTTCACCTTTTCTTCTTATTTCGCATAATCCTAGGATGTCCCAGTTGATTCTTTCTAATTCTTCTTATATATATATATATAGTAGATAGATATTTAATGAATAAAGAATTAACAAATTGATAATGAATTTTATGACTTAATTAGAAATTAGTTATACACTAAACAAAATAATTTATCACGCAGTAAGAAATTAATTTAAAACAAATTAGGAACTAAATGATTCTATTGTGATGTTTGGGTTATTATATTATGTATATATAAGTTAACGGCAGACGCTATTAGTTTAAATTATTTCTCAGCAGAAACTGTTTTCATTTATTTATTTTTTTTTTTTTTTTTAAATAATAGTATAAAAAGGCTCTGTGATCCTATAGAAATTATTGTGTTATAAATATGTATGCATATAGAAAAGGCTTCCCCTGGGAAAGGGGGGAGAGGTGTCGCTATACAGAAAGTGCTCTCGATTACTAAAAAATGTATTTTGTGTAAGCAAAGCAAAATTGCAGTTTTATTCATAAAATTCAACCATTTGCATGAAAATTTAATAATTCATAAAATTGAACCATTTACCTGAAAATTTAATAATTCATAAAATTGAACCATTTACCTGAAAATTTAATAATTTTATTATATATGTTATGACAAAATGTTGCCATTTGAAATGTTGTTGAATGCAGCGTTTTTAAAATTATGTTATGTAGTTGTCTTGTTTCAGTTTCACCAGTTCACTATTCTATACTCTCGTTGATATTTATAAATCAGATAATTTAATTTAGATCCAATTTATCATTTTAATTTAGATCCAATCAGATTTATGCTTTGTATAAGGAAATTTCATTCATTGATTTTTTTTTTTATATACGTTAAGGGGGTGGGGGGAGAGGAAAAATAACGGAACATTTTATTACTTTTGCTGGTAAATCGAAAATGTTTACCTTTGAGATTTCAGTTAAAAATAAACAGGGAAACATAAAGTTTATTATCGATGTTTTTCTGAAATTGCTGATTATATTAAGTCTTTGAAAGAAAGAAAACACTTGTTTTTATCAAAATAACATTAATATGAGAAGAAACCTATTTTCTGCGGCAGAACAAGTTGCCATGGTTGGCGAGAAAGCTCACTTCTTGTTTCATTTGGCGTCCGCGCAATTAGAAATCCCTTTACATAGGGATTATATATAGCTGGTACCGCCATCTATTAACAGTGTATCGAAATTGAATTTTTCCTTCAGGAGCTGAATTTTTAAATTAATAGGATTAACAAATAAAGAAAAATTAACTGTGATTTTTTATTGTAAAAATTTTTTTATTAAATTTTTGTTTAACGAAAGCATTTTGCTCTGCAAAATAGTATCACATTCACATACATTTAGATTTATGTAAGCGTATAATTATTTTTTTTATTGAAATTCATATTTCCAAAACTATTATTTAATATCTATACGATTTGCAAGATTTGAAATATAATTTATTCTGTGTAATTAAAAAAAAAAATAAAACTTTGTTATAATTTATTTATTTTTATTTTTTTTAATGAATAAAATAACTGTTAGACATTTTTTTAATTTTTTTTTCTTAATGAATAAAATAACTGTTGGACATTTTTAAAATTCTACTTTTGTTTTAAAAAATGTCATAGAGTATTTCTTAAAATATTGATTTTGTAACTTAAACTACAGTTTAATTAAAAAAATCAACTGAAACACTTTTTAATTCTATTTTTCATTTATAAAAACGTTTTGCTTTTGCGAAAAATCATCAGATTAACATAAATGTAGATTTATATATTTCTGTAATTATTGTTTTAATTAAATTTTATAAATCCGGAACAATTATTCTTTATTTAAACAAAGAGTATTTCTTGAAATATTGTTTTGTAAAATTTTATTTTAACTACTTATTTTGTGTAATTTTTTAAACAAAAATTTTACTGTTAAAATATTTAATTTTTTAAAAATATACTTTTGATAAATAAAGAAAAGTTAACTGTGTATTTTTTACTTTATTTTTGTTTAATAAAAATGTTTTATTTTTGCGAAATATCGTCAGATTCACATAAATTAAAAATTTATACAATTCTATACATAATTATTTTTTAACATAATTATTTTTTTAAATTGAATTTTATATCTCCAATTTTATTATTGTTTATCTATTCTAAGAGTACTTCTTAAAATATTAACTATAAGATTTTATAATTATAAGATTTTAACTAAAAAAATATGCTATAAAATTGCCACATTAAAAAAAAAAAAAAAAAAAAAATTGTAGATTTTTTTTTTAAAATAAAATTTTATTGCTAAACTATAAATTGTCAATATCATTGTCTAAAATCTGTCAATTGTGAGGTGAATGCATAAGGCAAGGGCGAACTGAAATACATAGATGTATATATTTATTATTTTTCTGCTTTTCTCTAAACTTATTATGTATGTATTACTATGCCATCTCTAATTTGGTTGGTTGGTTGGTTGATTTATGAAGGCCGATTGTCTACTCGAGGGATATAGGCCCTAGGGGAAGTGCCCTCCGTGGGGGGTCTTTCTAAGGGTTCCTAACCCGTATTTAAGGAAAGGTTTGAAGAAAACCACGGAAAACTCCGAACGGTTAGGTCGACAAACGCGACAGGGTTTTGAACCCAGCACCTCCCGTCTACCAGCTTTGAGAGCAGAACCATCTCTAATTTGGTGTTTCGGTAATTAGTTTATAGAATTTATTAATTATATATTAACTTAAAAATATTCCTTATTCACTTACTACATGTCATCTTTAAATAAATATCGATGATAGAACTTGTTTGATGTATTTTGCTTCCAAAGGTATTATATATAATGCATGCATCGCACATCTTTTTTTTTTTTTTTTTTTTTTCCAATTCCATTTTAGTATCAGTTGATATCTAAATTTCATTTTTTGCTCTTCTGGCATCTTTTATCATTTTAAATATTTATTTTCTAATTTTCTTGAAAACAATTATGTATGTTTGGCCGCGTGCGAATTGGAACGTCGGTAATTTGATGTTTGAATTAGTTAATTATTTATTAACTTTATAGTATTCTGTATATACTTTATACTTACCTATCTTAAAAAAAAAAAAAAATGGAAATTTGGTCAGTTTTGTTACTAGAACTTGTTTATTGTAGTTTGAATTCAAAGGTATTATATATATATATATATATATATATAATTGTATACCTGTGAATTTAAAAATACATTAAACAAGTTCTTGCATCAAATCTAACCTAATTTCCTATTTAAAGATAGGTAATCATAAAGAGTACACAGAATATAATTAAGTTAGTATACAAACTAGTCGTTGGGGGCAAACGTAATACTTACCCATCATGGATATATGCATAATATAAAATATGAAAATAAAACATGTGTAAACTACTTATAAAATACATTGCAATTCGAATAAAATCGTGGCTTGATGACGTCATAAACTTTAAATGCTCTGTTACTGAACTGCGTAAGAGAAACACCCTTATAACTCTAAAAATGATAATCATATTAACTAATAGTTTACTGCGTAGGATGAAACGTCTCTTTTCCAATTAAAATATATCTTTGAATTCAAATTTGAATGAAATACAGGGTCATGAAAAATCGAAGAGTTTGGAAAATGTGATTACAAATAACTCGGCAATTCATTATCCGATCGACTTCATTCTTTATGCAAAATTTGTTTTTTATTGTCTTTTATATTCACTCCTTAAAAAAACAATTTCGAAAATTTTTATATACCTTTTATCAGAACGAATATTTCGAGAGTCCGAAAAAAATAGTTCCGGATAATCGAGGTTACTGCAATTCAATAAGCTTCTTTCCATTATTACATACTAAGTACATATCAAATTTCAAGTTTCTATCTCAATTTCTTCAGAAGATAGAGCGTTTACAGACACACACACACACAGACAGACGGACGGTATTTTTTTTTTTTTCTAAAAACATGTTTTTCGGAATCTCCAGCGTCTGAAACGTGTATATACGTCAAAAACATTTTCGATTTTTAAGACGATTACAAGACTTACCCTATACTACGTATGATGGGTAAGTAAAAATTAACAAGTGCAAACTTGCAAACATCAGATTAATATACAGTGTGATTCATAAATATCGAAACAATAGGCTATCTCCTTAAATATTGCCCTTAGGCACATACTTCCAATTGCAAAGTTTCATAAAAAAAGGTGCAAAATTTGATGAGATAGGTTGCAACTCCATGGGGGGGGGGGGGGGGGTCTATTTCAGAAAATACAAAAATTAAATTTTTATACGGTCCCCGTAGGATAAAATTTCCAATTAGGAAATTTTTCCTTATCCATTTCTGAATTAAACAAAAAAAAAAAAAAAAAAAATCAATCTTGATATCTGCAAAATTCACAGAGATATTAAAATCCAAAATTCGTGACTTACACCACTTACGCATACCTCTGACCGACACGATATCAGTTCATTTGAAATCTAAGTTAGGGATCGACCATAAATTTACACATTATTAAAAATCGATCTAAGGCAATGCTTTAACTTTTAGATATAAAATAACAGCGTATAGATTTTTGCATTAAACGTGATTCAGAAATATGCTAGAGGTCTGCATGAGCCCGTTCTTGGCGACAGGCCCGTCACCGGCGCGACCCGCTGGCCGGGCCGTGCCGGTCCGTGTTTTTATTGTTCTTAGGACGTGTCGGACAGGCAGTAAGTTTTGTAAAAATAGTAATAGCGATAACGAAACTTTTTTTAACGGAATCATTGGAAATATATTTTAATATATTACACAGAAATATTTTCAAAAATCTATTTTTTGCTATACAGATTCGAAAGTTGTGTTTTTAAACCTATTTTTCATTTATTTCAAACGACATTGTTTTTTAAAAATAAATCTTTATTCGAATGCAATAGTCTAAGAGTATAAATAATCATTAAATTTGCTATTGCGTATTTTTTGAATTCCCAGTAATCTTCCGTTACAAGAGTGTTTATTTTATCCAGGTTTAATACGCTCGAACAAGAAACTCTTTTAAGAAATTCAGTTGAATAACTTCGACTTAAAATCTTTAAATTAAATAAGTCAAAGATTCATTAAATACATTTTCTGGTTTTTAAGTTGTTAACTGGTTCAAATTAATTTACATATTACGGAGGATTAATGGGAGGTTTGGCATCTATGTTTTTGTCATGCAAGCACATATAGTAATCTAAAATATACCGTAATTTTTTTTATAAATCTATATGTAGTATTCTTTAAATAATCTTAATTGTATCTTAAGAAAAATGGGAATTTTTCGTACAAATTTCTGTTTGTGCAGAAACCAAAAATATGCGCAGACACCTGTCTAGATAATGAATTACATAAAATTAAGTGCATCGCCCATGAAAAGGGTTTTCTTTCGCATCATATCAAAAAACTCATCTATCCCCATATCATGTTAGAAAAGTCTTGTTTAAATCAACTGACACATTTAAACAGTAAAGAAAGAAGGTGAGAATGGCACAAATTAAACTAAATCAGAAATTGAAACTACAGGAAGGAGTTACTTACTCACCTGGAAGATTTTTAAAAACATTTAAACGCTCTATTAGGAGCCAATCTTTGTTTAAAACTTTAAATGCATTTTTCTGCATCATAGGTTTTTCTCAGCATTTCTCATATTTAAATTGATATAAGTGAATAACCGTTAAAGATAAATGGTTCAAACTTGAAATATATCTTTTTCAAATATTTTCCTTAAATTTTAATTTGGCAAATTTGAAAAAAAAAATCACTTTTGAAAATATGATTTGTTTAAAATAAGTTGCATCTTTTTTTTTTTTTTAATTGCTATTTTAAATATTATTAATTTTTTTAAATTAATATTTTTTAAAATGCTGAATCAAAATTAATTATTTCTGTTTAATTGAAAGAAAAAAAATCAGTTCGGCAAATAATATTTCGAGTTATAAAAATTTTAAATTATTCTGAAATTTTGTAAGAAGTATTATGATGTGATTCTGTTTACAAATTATATGGTTAACCATAAAAAAAATCAAAATTCTAACTCTATAAATAAAATAAATAAATAAATAAATAAATGTTTCCCGGACACCTTACAGTGACATTGTTTCTGGAATTACACGCATTTCAATTTGTGTCTGATCCCTCGAAACCTCACGAATTATTAGAACGGACATATCTCTCTGAGTTTTGCAGATATCAAGATGGATTTTTTTTGTTCAATTCAGGAATGGATAAGGAAAATTTTCCTAATTGGAAATTTTATCCTACGGGGGCCATATAAAAATTTAATTTTTGTATTTTCTCAAATAGACCTCCCATGGAGTTGCAACTTATCTCATCAAATTTTGCACCTTTTTTTATGAAACTTTACAATTGGAAGTATGTGCCTAGGGGCAATATTTAAGGAGATAGCCTATTGTTTCGATATTTATGAATCACACTGTATACATATATATATTAATCGATTTCATTGATTACACAAAATTTTAACTTTTATTTTATTCTGCCTTTTTATCATACTTGATGCTTTAACTGTCGATTTCCTCCAAAATCATGTAATTCGATAATGGTCTTTTTGAATTTTATGCGGTAGATCACATAATCAGCGCGAAATTTAGGATAAGCGATTTAAGTGAAAATTGAGTTATGAAAATTTTGAAAGCCCTATTAAAGTAAATTTAAATGTAAAATTTAATATAAAGAAAATCTATAACCCTATAAAGTATGGGCTATTTAGTTTATTCGTAAACCAAACTCTTCACCAATGTTTTTTTTTTTTTTTTTTTTTTTTGTGGTATGAAATCTTTACATCGGAAACCCAATGTTTATTTTCCTTAATGCATATTACTATCTGATTGAAATTAATGTAGAAACTTATTAATGCTAACATTTAAGAAAAGTCTTGCTATCGTAAATTTCCCATCGTACACTATTTTATCGATTATTTTGTGCAGATTAAGATCTTGGTGAAAAATCTTCCCTAAAAGAATTCGGTGACTTACTGGCGTTTCATATATTTTTATTCAACGAAACGATATACGAGAAATAAATTCTTAACAAACCAACTCCATTTTAAAGATGTTTTCTATACATAGATCATACACTGTAAAAAATAAAATTTTGCCGTTTTGTTTTTAATGCAGCAAATAAGCATTAAAATGTTAATTTTCTTAATTATGAGTATATCATGTTTTGTCATATTTTCTAACTGATAAATAAATGTAAAAACTTATGAATGCTAACATTTAAAAAAAAAATTGCGTATCGTAAATTTCCCATCGTACAATATTTCAGCTGTTTGGTACTTTTGTTTGTTTTTTAGATCATGACCATGACCAATAACATAGGTATGTCCAGTAGGGATGTTTATCAGACCTTGGTGCTTAGTGCCAGGGCACAAGTTGCTACTGCTCTGACTATAATATGCATATACTTAGGATGCCCACTTTTATCTTTATCCAATAGTGTCAATTGCAAAAATGTTTCAAATGTTGTTCTTCATCGTATTAACCCCTTTCGCGAAAAACGGCACGGCACGTATAGGATGGACAAAATATTTGAATTTGAACAACATTATTTTTGCACAGAAAAAAAATTCACCTTAACTACCAATTAAATAACACACGCACACAAAATCAGAAAAAATGGTGTAAAAAAATAAAAGAAGTGTAAATGACTCTCATCCCGAAGAGGTAAAAGCCATTTATGTTAAAATAGTTATTATGGTTTTTTTTATTTTTTTTTTTAGTTACGATATTTAAATTTTTATACGAACCTTGGGTTCTATAAGTTATATTTAGAAATGTTTTCTCCATGCCCTAATAAGTAAAAGAATAAAAATTGCATTTCTGCGCGACCAAAACTTACTAACTTTGAATTTTATAAAATTTTCGTTTTTTTTCATTGTCTTTCAACGTTATTATTAGTATTATTATTATTATTATTGTTACTATTATTATTGTTGTTGTTATTATTATTATTATTATTATTATTATTATTATTATTATTATTATTATTAATTGTTGTTGTTGTTAGAGCATAAAGAAAATTTTCCTAAATATAATGTGTAGGATCCAGGGATCGTATAAAAATTTAAATTACATAACTTAAAAAAAAAAAAAAACAGCTATTAGATATAAATGACTTCTAATATGACGGCGAACAACATGTGAAACATATTTGTAGCTAGAAGTATACTTCAAAAGCTAGCGGTTTAGGAATTAGCTATTGGACCACGATAAGATTGGACACATAGCAGGTTTGTCCAACCTTTCAGTAAGCTAGGGTGCATCTTATCTTGTGACACACAATGAAGAGCGCCCTCATTATTAACGTGATTAAAAAAATACACGAATATTATCTCCCTTTAGCAGAGATAGCTATAGTACCTACACGTCTCAGGATACACATATATCTTACAGTGGTAACATTAGAGCCCTACGATAAATTGGCTCATCTAAAAAAAATTAACAAAGAACATATCCTAGTAAATTTAACGTTACATTTTTTTCTAGGTTTTGGGATGGGGGGGGGGGGGTTATCTCAGAGTCTTTTGCAGGTAAAAGAGCCAATAATTTTAATAATACCTGTAATTTAAAAAATAGCATGCAAATATTAACTATTTGTGGCAAAGTAACGTTGGATAGCTCTGTTGTATGGTTGGTACATATTGTCTGTTACTGTTACTGTCCGAGAAAAATTGCTCAGACTGGTAAACCAAGTCTGTAGAGCATAGATGTCCCTACCGGTCCTCTTTATTGAGTATAAAAAAAATATATATACATAATTCAGCCGAGGCTGAACCCGCCGGTAAACGCGATAGAGTGTGGGGTGGTGATGTATATAATGAAAACAGTATTTGTAAATTCAATAATACAAAGAAGAATACAATGATAAAAATGATGATTTAGCACAATGAGGAAATAAAAATGAGATGCATAGAATATCATTACCAGATGCAAATACGATGTAATGCATTAGATGAATGGCGATCTTGATTCGATGAGTAGATCCATGAAATTTTATACTAGATGAAAATAATACGCATATACTCCATACAAATTGTGATACAGTTATTTTTATTTTGGTGTACACATACACATTGGTGAGAAAAACAAAGAAGGTGAAAAGTGAAATATATAGATAACAGAACTAGGTACAGTTAAAGCAATAGGTAGGTCTAAAATCCACTTTGAGTCATAAAAGGTCCCGTGGGTTGGATCAGATGGAATTGTAGACATAATAATTAGACGTTGAAACTTGTTGATCATAATTTGGGCAGAATTGCTGCGGTATAGAATATATTGATGAGTTGAAGTTTGTAGGAGGAAATGAGCTATTGCTGGTAAATTTTGAAGGATAAATTTGAAAATGATGAGTAGGATTTATTAGATAAAGTGTAGACTTGAGATTTATAGGGTAAAGTGAATCGAGCCTTGCTCTTTCTCTATCATAATAGAGTTTGTAGACTGCTCAAATAGAATCTGAAGATTTATGGTTTATTTGAAATTTAGTATTTTGACTAGTATTGTATGATTTGCAATCAACACAAGAAGGAATTTGAGAACATTCACTGGGAAACTGATCACTTCCACATAAAACACAGACTGGATTATTCATACAACGTTTTTCCGAATGACCAAGATGTTGACATTTAAAACATCTTAATAAAGTTGTTATTGGACGGACTCTACATCGTTTCAGGCCAACAAAAACACCATCATCTGCTATAATCCTTTATAGACAGCAGCAAGATCCAGTTATTGTATGTGGGTTGCTTTGAAGCTATTTTACGAAAGGCTATAAATTCATCATCTTTGTGGTGATACAACATGACTATTGTGGCAGTAATGTTATCAGCTGTCATGTATTTTGGAGTACATTTAGAAGGATTGCCTTTTGAAGCGATATATTGTCTTTTTAATGAAAGAGAGTTTTTCATTTAAAAACTGATTTTGTTTTAGGTCTTGAATGAGAATATTCGTAGTAAAAATGATAATTATAATGAAACTAAAAATGAGAAGCTAACAATTATTGACGTCCAATAACACTGGTTGGCACCAAAATCTTGCCTGTAAAAATAATAATTGATCCTTATAGCTTTCACCTCAGTAAATCAAAATATGGTCTTGAAATTATTGTATCACGTATCATTTTTTAGGTGGGTGGGTTGTCTTTAAATATAAAGTATTTTATGTTTAACAGAAGTTGAAATTGCGTAAGCAAAAAAATTTTTTTGTTAATATGTAAATAATTTATCAATAAATGTATATGTCGTAGGCTAGTCGAGAAATCAGGCTCTTTGCTAAGAACCGGGGTAATTGTAGAATCATCTTCCCTTTTCCAATCAGCCTGATATTTTTCAGGCTTGTTGCAAAGAACCTATAGAGAGTGTTAGGCTAATTGGAATACGACCATTTATTTTTCAATCAGCCTGATATTTTTACGCTTATTGCAAAGAGCCTATTGAAAAATAACAATTTGTTTCACAAGCAGCTTGATTTTTTTTCAGTCTTATTGCAATGAGCCTATAAAATTTTAAGCTAATTTGAAAATGACCAGTTGTTTATCCAAATATCTAGTCTAGAGTCCTGAACGAGTCGTGCGTACCCGACCCGAACGTGAAAATTCCATTTGAAGTCAATCCGCAACGCGACTCAAACCCAACAAAAAAATTCCATCAATCCGCAACCCGATCCGAAGCCGACAAAATAATTTCCGTCGACCTGCAAGCCGACCCGAACCCCACATATTTCAATCCAAACCCGAAATGCTTGAACCCGAACACTAAATGAAAGGAAATTAATTCATTTTTTAATGCAAATTATGAAAAGTAGTCTTCAGTTATATCTCTAATACCAATTTTATCTTTTATATTGAAAAATGGACAGATCTTTATTCTTTAACTAGCTGACCCGCTCGGCATTGCCCTGGCCAGTGATTAACCTTAAACAAAACTCAACTTTGTATGATAGTCTGGTATAATAGTCTTTTATAATAGTCTAGAAGTGTTAAATAAAATTTTATTTAATATAGCAAAAAAATAAATGAATTTTAACTATATATAAAGCGTGCCAGAGAAACTGTCGCACGTGACGTGCCACCTGGAGCACGTGTGCTGTGTGTTCACCACCCCTGTCCCAAAACCTGTCTACTAAAATTATCTTTTAGATATTGTTATATATATATATTGTTTATTTTTGTTGCATTCTTTTTATTATATACAAATATATTTCGGATGTATTACGGACATATGTAATAGCTGCTGTTACTTTTTACTTAAAGTTATATTTGTTTGTGGGATTACTTTAAAAAATATATAGAAAACTAAGTGCCAACACTAGTAAATTTATAAAATCTGTGTATTCCTTTTCATTTAAAAAGTTTTTTTTTATAGTACAACTATATTTTAAGTTGTTTTTGTCAATACATTGACATTACAAATTAATAAAGAGATCAGAATAAAATAGATAAAGTTTTAACAGAAGAAACAGTAGCACAAGGATTGTGAACCAGAGAGCAGAAGATACAGAAAATATTGCAAAATTTTACCCTCAAAATTATTTTTACTCAAAACCAAATAAGAACAAAATTAATAAAACTAGAAAAATTCCACGCAAAATGTGTCAAATTAAGTACAATAGGTAAAGCTGGAATATGTTGGAAGATAATTTAAATAGTTACTCATTGGGCAAGTCACTGATAAAGTGGATGACATATAAAACCCCTAATTTAGAAATTATTTTTTAAAAAGTTTTTTAATATGATTATGAAAGGCGAAATATTTTTTTTAGTGTTCTGTGAATTTAAAGTTCTCCTTAAAACATTTTGTTTAGGAGGGGCGAAAAATAAACATCTTGCACGCTAAGAAGTAAAAATACATTGGTGTTCAAAAGTTAGCAGCAAACACAAAGTGCTAACTTTGTTAATTTTGATTATTCAAAAGAAAGTGATATAAATATTAGGTATAGTAAGTATCTACTATCCCTATAGTAAAGCCTGTCGATATGACGTCACTCTCACGTCACAAATGGCCAGAAGTGTCGCAGTCATTACGGTGAACCAAACTTTGATACCTTTCATTCGTATCACTATTCTTCTCAAGTAAACGTTATTTGGTGACTTCATTGCGAAGTCACAGTGACTGTTGCGTTGTGGCGAGTCCCCAAGTGATGTTACAATGAAGACTCCTTGTGATTCTCAACGTGACCGTCATTTGGCAATTCCAATGTGAAGTCATCATATGCGTTGCATTGTGACGAGTCATCAAATAATATCACAACGAAGTCACACGGTGAATCTCGGGTGACTGGCATTTGAAGAATCTACTACTGTAAAGTCACCATGAGCATTTTTCACAAGATAACTTCAATTTGCTATGACATTTGGTGACTTGTCACAAAACAACTATAACGGCTACTGTACAATGGAGTCTCCAAATGATAGTCACATGATAATCATCAAGTGCCTTTATTACAACGTCACCTGGGATCTCGCCACAAAGCAACAGTCACTGTGAGTTTTCAGTGGCGTTACAAAATGAAATGAAATATATCATATTTTGATTCACCTTAGTGACTACGACTCTTGTCACCATTTTTTACGTCATATCGACTGGCTATATTTATTTACTACACCTGATGTTTATATCCTTTTCTTTTGAATACTTACAAACAAGAAAATTAGCATTTTGTGCTTGTTGATTTTTCACATCAGTGTATTAAGTAAAACATTTTTATTAACATCATTTACAGTGCAGATAATACATCGATAATTACTTCTGACTAATAAGATCACAGAACACCCATCAATTCGTTAATTGAATTGGCAGGGATATCATTGGGTATCTGAAAGTTTTGGATATACAGTAGAACTTCGATTCTCGAATGCTACAATTGTCGAACAATTCGGCCTGCGAACCTGAAATTCCAGGGATTCGATTCTGGAAAAGAAATTCGATTAGCGACATACTAACTTTAATTTTCTTTTCTTAAAAAAACATAGTTATCTCATATATTGGACAATGTGATAATGGAAGATTCTTCTATCTAAATGTTTTTTTTTTATTAGATTTTGCTAAAACCAGGATTATTCCTCAGAATATACAGATTGGTCACTATTAGTATCATTTTTTGAGAAAGTCTTGTATGTAATGTACGTACAGAAACTTATATGTAATATAGGTATGTTGTACATATCATAAACTATTTTACGCATGTAGGTATTTTATATGCACTTTAAGATCCATATTAGTACGTGATATATATATATATATATATATATATATATATATATATATATATATATATATACAAGGTAAATATGTAAGTATGGAGGTAATGTAAAACTACTGGTCAGTCAAATCTCATTTGCTTTTCAAATGCTTTTTGGTGGTATTAGTGAGCAATATAAACAAATAGAGTTTTCAAATAAAAGTAGTTTTCAATGAAAAAAGAAAAAAGTGTTCATCTATGTTCTATGCACTGGGCAGTATGTTCTGTAATCCGGGAAGCCCGGTTTGGATCATTTGGTAATTTAAAAACATATATCTTATTTTATTTGAAGTGTTAAAATCTTATTACTCGCAGATCGGAATCTTCGCTAAGATTTTAACCCATGGCGTAAAGCCGTAGCTTATCATGCCTGCCATAAAGCATAAAAACTAAGCATATATTTTAGAGAAATTTTGTGAAACAAACCAGTAAGAGACATCCTTTAAGAAGAGTATAGTGCTGAGTACAATGATGCTGATTTTTATCTACTTATTTACTTATTTATTTTTCAAACCTTTTATTTTGACATTCATCTTCAAATTCTGCAATTGAAGCGGTTTTTTCCACAAAAGCATTTTGCATTCAGAATTTTAAAATTTCTGAAATTTTATTAAACAACCTACCCCCATGAACAGTGAATAGGTAATGTAGAATAAAATTGATTGACAGATTCGTTAAAAGCGTGGTTAAGGTGTTAAAGGTGGCGTTAAAGGTGTCCACATGTTCGACTTACCAGACTAACTGCTTTCAAAACTTTAGTCATAATTTTTTTTTTTAAATATATTTTTTATTTTAAAGGATGTTTTCACCATCATTTATGTTTTTTACCTTATCATTTATGTCACCTATTTTGCAAAAGTTAAAACGAGAAGAGATCTGAATGACCTGCCATCATTCAACCACAACTCGCGTTTTTTTTTTTTTTCTTTTTACTCGATTGCTTTTGGCCTTCTGTCAAACTCCAGAAAGCCCAGCAATCACTCTTTCTGCAATGGAGGTGTTCGGAAAAGTACTCCAGAGGAATATCAAGTTGCAAGCGCCGGCCTCCAGCCAAAAAACGAATCAAAAGGAAAGACTCACAAAAAATATGCGGATTTCGTATTATCACCAACAATCTTGCTATGACGTAAAAATGATGTCATATAGAATGTCTGATGTGGAGTACCCGAAGGGAACATTTATTGCTGTTTCTAAGATTCTCTTGAAAAAATGTATTGGGATTTTTATTATTATTATTTTATTTTCTTCTTTTTTATGAGTGAGTGGAATATAACTGATTTAACATAACCAATGGCGGAATAAAGCAGAGGGTCATAGGGACTAAATCCTGTTTCGGAAGAAAAGAATGTCAATATATGCACTTTCTTATACAAATGTTCAAGATTTTTATTTTTTTTTTTTGTTTATATATTCGCGAGAATATAACTAAGCTTTTTCACATAGGAAACTTATGCATGCCTTAAAACTAAAAGTATTTGGTAAATTTTATTTATTTGAACTATAAAAAATGTGCTATCGTGTACTTCTTTGAATTCTTATTCTTAGAATTCTTAGCACAATTAGGGCACATTTTTTAGATGATTTTCATGGTGTTTATAGAACTATTTCACATATATATATATATATTTGAAATGTTTACCCTTATTCTTAAATTGCTTTATGCACAGTAATTTTCCATACACTAAATGTCTTTCGTGGTATCGGAAGCGGTATTTTTCCCCATTCTTCTTGAAAAACTTTCCAAAGTCCATGAAGGGTTGTAAGTCGACATTTGGATAATGTGCTTTTTAAAAGTTCCAAAGCGCATAAATCCATGCTTGATATACTTCACGGGATGTATCAGTGATATCAGTGATATCGGTGAAGAGTATGGTCTTGATAAGTTTTTTTATCCATTTTTTCCAGGAAATTAACACCGGATTGTGAAGTGAATCTGCTTGCTTTATACTGATGCAGTTCTATTGATTAATGGCACTGTGGGTAAAGAATGGTATTTCATATTGGGTTATTGAGGATAAAACATGTTCCTGATGATTTGTGGAGAGTTGATCATAACATTTTTCTCCACTCATTTTATTTTTAATTTGTCATTATATGCAAAACTAGCAACAATTATAAATGACTTAGAAAAGCTTTAAAAAAAAAAAATCTTTAAATAATGTTTTGAGATTTTGTCTTCTCTTTGATGATAATAAAGAGATTTCTTTTTGTTGCAGATATTTAAATATACCCAAGCTCCATCTTATTGTGGCAAAATATTTAAATTTTTGTCTAGATATATGCTTCTCGTACATAATTCTGTAGTGTGTTTTGTGTAGGCTATCAAATCAAATCAAATATGTCGTGGAAAAAAACGATGGATATTATGTTTTTTTGCCTTTTTTAAGAATCAATTCCATGTTAATCAATTTTTTATAGTTGAAATTGAATATTTTAATGATTTTGCATCAGTGTATTCACGTGGGGGTTTGTCCTTTAACAAGAAATATCTCATTTTTGTAATATTCAAAGAATTCCGTTTCTCCCTTGGATATGTATTTATAACTTTTTTTTCCATTTTAAAACCAAATTTTGAAGTTTTTTTTGTTAACGCTCTTATTGACAATATTACCTATCGTGACTTCAGATATCTGAAAACCATGGCTTTCAGTTTTTAATAGCTGAATAACAATAATTGTCTTCGAGAAAAGCACAAAGTTCCATCCATCGCGTCTTTAAAAGTGTTATTTTGCATGTATAAAGAAAATTTTCAGGTAGAAGACGATAAATTATTGTTTCATAAACGTAATTGCTCTTAAAAGAATTTTTCGAAGAAGAAGATTTTTTCCCCTTCGTAATGCTTGTGAAATATATCAATATATGTAAAGTCTTGTTGGAATATTCACCTTTGATAAATTTTGCTCATCCGCTCTTCAGAATATTTTCTCAGAGAATTTCTGCTCTTGAAACTAAACAAGAGCTTGAGCAAAAATGTTTTATTTTATTTTCTACTTTGTGTTAATAGATACAAAGTTTAAATTATCACACGGAAAAAAATAATAATTAATAATAATAATTTTTAGTGCTTACAAATCTCGTATGAGGTTCATTCCGTAATTTTGTAATATATGTAGAATTTTTAACAATTCATTATTGTTTGTTCGTAATTAATTTTGTTCCTAGTTCCATTTTAAATTAAAACAATTTTTTTTCACCCATTAAAAAATAATGCATGCCTAGGTTAAAATGTCTATTAGCATTAAAACTTATAAAAGTGATATTGTGTATTTAAAAATTTTCCATAAAAAATATTAGCAAACAGATTAAAACACAAAGAGAAAGTAAAATAAAGCTTTTTAAGGTGAATAATTTGCCTACTTATCTTTTATTTTTTTATTTATTTATTTATTTTTTTTTTTTTTAAGTGATATTGAATGAATTTATAGTTATGAATTTTAGTCATAGATGTTTATAAAAAAAATAAATTTGAGTATTTACATTATAAAAAAAATAATAAGAGATGAAATTTTATGCATGTGAATCCTAAAAATATGGGTATTTAAAAAATCTAAAATCCAATCACTTTAAAATATATAAGTTTCATCTGCTCTTGAAAAATATCGGAAATAAGTTTCACAAAGTAAAGATAACTACTTTTTAGTTAAATAGTTAAAATTTCCCTTATAATTTGTTACTAAAATAATTGTTTCATTATACATGCTTAAAAGTTTAATTTAACAAAATCTAATATTGTAGATAGTTTTTCCGTAAACCGCTGACAAAATGTAAAGTATCTTCTAGCTGAAATAGGAGTGTTGATTGCATAGCCTTGTTTTTTTCCTTCTCGAAAATATGTTTGCATGCTGTAACTTAGTTATTTTTCACCGCCATTTTCAACAGAGGAACATAACTGGATCTCGAATTTCTGTCATTATAAAACGTGGGCGATTCGAAAACTCTGCGAACTTAAGAGTTCTGTGAAAAAATAAAAAAGAGGAGTTTTGGCGGGGAGCTATCCCTAAATTTGGCTCATTTCTCTGGCGTTTACAACCATGTTGCTACTCAGACGTCACTCTGCTTTCGACGTGCTGTGTTGTTAGATTACTTAACTTTTACCCTGATTTCGACCGTAAACACAAATTCCTCACCTGTGCCAACTGAATTCCAATTGTGAAACATTGCAATGGACTTTACAACCGAGATTTTGACTCGTACGATGACATTTGTTTTATCTGTGGATTGATTATTGTACTTGCAATTAAATGCATTCAAGTTTTTCTCACGTGCAATATTTTTATGAGCATACGAATGAAATGAAAAATGAAAATTAAATGAATTACGAATAGTTTTTGCATTTTCCAGAAAAAATGCTTGATAAACGTTAGAAAAGTCTTATTTTAATTCCTTAATTTTAAATTAGATTGTGAATAAAATTCATTTTTTTTTTTACATAATTAAAATGTTGCCATTTGACGAAAGAAAATTTATTTGTGATTAGTTTTGATCCTCTGCTAACTTTATGTTCATGCATATTCTTATAAACTCCATTTTCGTAAGATGTGTAATATCAATTTTTCAAGGAAATATTTTTTTCTTATGTTACTAAAAGTGATTCTTATTGATACAATCTCCATGGATTCTAAATGCTTTGTTACCTAAGAAAGCTTTTTTTCCTTCCTCCCTGAACTGTTCAGACACTTTCAGTCTCATAATGAAAGTTATATATCGAAGCCATTAACAATTTTTCTTTTCCAGAGGTTTGTTGATTTTTACGCCCTACCCAATATATTTAAATAACACAGAAAAAAAAGAAAAAAAAAAAAACAAAGCAACTCAAAATAGTTCCTCTTCCATATGGTCTCTCTGGACTTCAACTAATATAAAGCATAATGATAAAAAAAGAAAGGCATCGCTTTGTCCTACGGATGAATAAGTGACTGTGTCGACTTAACAGGCTCGTGTATTGTCTTCCATTATTAAAAGGACTTCTCTAAGTGCACTTGAGATTTTTAATTCTACGCTCGCTTATTGGGCAATATGGCGGACAACTCACTGCAGATCGACTTACAGCAGAAAACAGAACAACTTCGTCAACGCGATGCACTCATACACCATCTTGAAATGCAACTAGAGTTGAAAAATAAACTTATTGTGAAACTCCAAACAGAGCTTGAGAAGTTGAGGTCTGAGAGAATGCCGCTGTCCAAGCAGTTGAAGCGGCAAATGTATCTATGGAATTCCAGTGATAACGACGATGATGAATCCTCCCTCAGCAGCACTAGTAGTAGCAGTTCTAGTAGCAGTAGCAGTAGCAGTGATAATGAAAAGGAAGAGGATATTTGCAATGGAGATAAAAGGTCGCCCTCTGCTGACCACAGCAGGTCGAAAAGAGTTGCGATTTCGGCCGAACCTACTTCTGTTGACAGAGTTAGGAATTTAAGTTTGAGGAAAGTTCCGAAATCTGATGAGTAAGTGTAAATCTTATTTGCTTGATAATATATTTAATTTTATTATGTATATATAATTTCATTCAATGGCGTATCATTTCAAAAATTTATTGGAGGGGCTCATCAAGTATTAATTTCCAAATAAATTGAACAATTTATAAATAATTTGTAAAATATGTATGTTCATAATTAATCAGGGACCAGAGCTTCGGCTGACGAAAAAGACAATAAACAAGTAATATAATATCAAGTATTCATTTCCAAATAAATTGAACAATTAGGATTATAAATAATTCGTAAAATATTTATGTTCATAATTAATCAGGGAGCAGAGCTTCGGCTGACGAAAAAAACAATAAACCGTTAATTCTTCTCTTTGGTAAGTCAGTAGAAATTTCATTTCAGAATTTTAATATCAATTACTTATTTGTTTTACTTCTGTATACTTTTTATGCTGACATGTTTAAAAATTGTCTTTCACTGGAGGGGGGAGGGGGGGGGGTACTCTAAAAAAATAACTCGGTTTAGATTATGTCATTGTTTATATTCTCCGTTTTATAAAACTTGGCCTACGCAGCGGGCTACAAGCTGTTCCAAAATCTTGCCTCTCCTTGGATTTTGTTCTGCTTGCACCCTTGTTTGTATGGAGATACATAAAATTGTAGTAGATGCGAAATTTTATTTATATTTAATTTAACTTTGTTTGAGGGCTCTATGCAGAAAATTACTCACCCTTAATTTATTCTCATATTTATATTACCTTGTATTCGAATATTAATACACAAAAATTAATAAATAAATTTAAATAAATTAAAAAAAAAAACTTATCAAATTTTATTTACATGGTAGCGTCGCTAGGATTAAAAAGTACTTTTTATTTTTTTATTTTAAGAGAGAATTTTTTTACACTGGAGAACTGCAGCTGAGGCATTTTTTAAAAATTATTTTTAGTATTAAAGTTTTATAAAATCACTATATATTGAAAATCTCCATAACTGATCAAAAGTTTAAAATTATGAAGTAAAAAAAGTGGTCTTTATTTTCTAGTAACAATGCTTTATTTGCTTAGTAACCATTGTCTGAAAGAGAAAGAAATCTTGTCGCTAATAATATATTGAAAGAAAACTGTAATTTGTTTTTTCTACATTTTACCTTTCTACAGCAAAAAAGTAACATATCTTAAGTGAAAACCACATTTTATTCATGATTTTAATTCATTCCTTTTAGATAACTATCGTTACTTGATAACTATCCTTTATAATTGTATCGCTATTTGTTACTTTATATCCTTTTAAAAATAATTGTCTGCAATTTTTTTTTTCACGTGTGGACTAATTAGATTTTTTTTTTAAGTTACTGAACTCCCCAAAGTGTAATACAAACTATATATTTATGTTTGAACTATAAGTTAAGGGCGTATAATACACAGCAGATATATTACAGACATGTGGAGGGAGCAGTGCTGTGCCATTATCTAAGTGCGCTATGTTGTCCTTTTTTTTTTTCTGGAATAAAAATTATACATCTAGAAAGAAAGCAACAAAAATATAAAATATTTTAACAATAAAATAAGTAAATAAATTAAATGAGAGAAAGTTAAAACAATCGGAACATTTTTTCTTATTTATACTCCGCTAAATTAAAACTGTCATTAATTTTTTTAATATTTTTCTTATTTTTAAATCTAATTTATTTATTTATTTATAATCTTGAATGTAAAATGCATTGTCTAACTTATTTATTTATTTATACTTTTCATTCTTTCATTATTTTATTTCATGAGACTCGCGTATCTTTTGTTGATAGCCAGAGCCTTTGGGAAAAACAAAAACAACAACAACAACAACAAAAAAGACAGAGAAATATTGGGTGTTTTGGAAAGTCCTTTCCGTTTGGGAAAGTATTTCGTACCGGGAAAATTCTATCATTTAATTATTAGACATTAATTCCAATATCTAAAGTTTAATAATTGACGGCCAGAATTTGCCGGTACGAATTGGTTTTCCCAAACAGAAAGAACTTTCCAAAACACTCAATAATTTATGATTTCTCGTCGCAGAATTCTAAAATATGGTCTGAATGCAGCCGACCTTATCACAATTTTTCAGAAATTAAATACAGTGACCTTTCACTTACAACAGTCTTAAGAGACCTACAAAAAAAAAAAAAAAAAACGTTAACAGTTATATAAATGAGAAATTATACTGTCTACTACATCAATTTAACTTCGTACATGCATTAGTTATCATCAGTTTATTTATTAAAAACAATAATTTTGATAACGTACATCATATGTTTAAAGAATATTGTAATTAAATTTAAAAAAAAGCTATTAAAAATTGCCAAATATCAAGGTTCGTTGATATATATGAATGGATATATATCATGATATCTATCATGATATATATCCTATATTTATTTTCAAAATATCAAGATTTTTGATATTTTCGATATTTTTATATTATTTGATATTTATTTTCAAAATATCAAGATGTTTGTTATTTTCAATATTTGATATTTATTTTCAAACTATCACTGTGCAAGATATTTTTGATATTGTAAGTCAAAACAAGTGTAAATGAAATTTTCAACTGATATTGACTGTGTCATTCTGTAGATAAAGAACATTTGTCTCTGCAGTGACTTTTCTAGCTAAAGAAAAAAAAAAAAATCTTGTCCAAGCTTTGTTTGAAGTTTTTATTTTTAAATGCAGATTATATAGGACTAATAATTATGTGGGATATAACTAATTCAGGACAGATATAGAAAGATAAACTGTCTAATTTAGATAATCAGTTCTAAACAACTTCATTAGAAAAGAATCAATTTCTGGTTTTGGTGTTGTTGAGCTTAAATTGAACAACATGTTAGGGAATAAAAAATAAATAAGCTTACATTTATGTTTAAAATTTTCAATTAAATTTTTTTTATATTTAATTTTTTTTATAAATTTCTGATTTCTTGATAGTTGATACTGAATCTTATAGTTGTTTTTTTTTATAAGTCTATAAAGCAAATTGTTTCTGTGTTGTTGATCAGTTGATTTCTCAATTTTGTTCAAAGTGAAAAATAAAGGAAAAAGGACAAAAAACAAAAAAAACATTTTTAGTATATTGTTTAAGTTTTCATGTTAAGTGCAATATATTTTAGTTTCTAATTTATATTATGCTTGAAAATATTTATTATGAGCAGTGAGTTGACTATTTTAAAAAATATCGGATATATATATGGAAAATATCGGATACATATCAAAATATCAGATATTTTTAATATTTTCGAATATATCATGATATTTACGGACCTTGACAAATACAGTGCGACAGCCAACGACAACAAAAGAATGCAAGTTGAGATGAGAGCTATAAGGATATGCTTCACAACAATACTCTGGATAACTTAAAGTGATAAAGTAGTGCCACATGTTTTTAGATAAACTGAAGCATGTCATACCAGGTTATTTTAAATATAAAAATAGCATTTTGTTATTTTAACTCGTTCTGAATAATCATTTTTAAACTCTTTTATCTTTGTATGTACTGATCAGCTTCCTTTCCTTTCTGTTATAACATTCAACGCTTTCAAATTTTATAAGTATTTTGTTGGGCTACATTTAAAGTTTTTCAACTGATCGTAAAAGAGAAGATATTCTCTGATGAACACGCGTATTCATTTTTTATGCGTACATTGCATGGGATATACTAGTTTTGATAACATATTCCCCTTTTTAAGCAACAGATTTCCTTACTGCTTTCAATCGCCGGAAAAAAAGTTGTTTCTGTTACACTGTAAAATACAAGTTGGAAATTGCACGTTAAACGTGACATATGAGGTGCGTTCGTTTCATAACTAGTTTCACAATGTAAAAATAATCATCTTTATTATTTCAGTGAAATGAATTATATCGTCTGCTATGAGCGAAATGAGGATACCTTTTTTTAGGGTTTCGTCCATCTCACGAAACCCTATTGCTCCCGCTCCGTTGTCTGTCTGTCACAGAGCCATTCTCGAAAACTATGTAACTTACAGAGTTGAAACTTTGTGTATAAATCAGAATATCAGCTGTGAAGAGCTGAAAATATTAAATTTGAAAAATTCGTATTATTTTAATAAATAGAGATAAAAAACCAAAATTCTAACAGCCTTTTCCTATTAAATTTAAACATTTTTCATTATAGCTGATGCCAAAAATTAAAAAATCCACGATGAAATTCCTTCTATAATAATTAATTTTCTATCAGACGATTTCCACGTGAAAAATGAAATAAAAAGTTTCACCAAATGAAAAAAAAAGATTAATATGAAATAAAATTGATTGACGTCATAGTCGTAATAAAACGGAAAATGTCTAAGATTTCTCAATAATACAAGGAGTATGATTATGTGTAAGTACACAAAGCAGATTAATATCACGTCATTAGAGAATTAAAAAGAAAATCTGACGTCATATGGGAAGTTTAACTAATTTTTCAAATGTTTGAGAATAATACAAAGCGAGTATCAATATAAATAATAGAGAATAGTAAATATATGAGTTTGAGAAACATATTGAATCGTGATGAAAATCCGATTATGGAAATATTGGCATATTTTAACATTTTGAAGGTGTACAATTTGTTTAATTTTGAAATTATTTTTTTTAAATATTGCATTTAGTCCGTATGACGGATATTAGTATGACAGAATATAATAGCGGGATTGGCCCGCTATCCGGCTGGTTTAGATATTCGAAAAAATGAAAAAATAGACCGGTAAACTTTTACTTTATAAAAAACAAGACTTTTTTTTTTTTTGCTAAATGGAATTTGTTTGAATTTATTAAAGAAAAGATAAAGTGTTTTGAAAGGAATATTAAACGAAACCCTTTGAGCGATCTTCGATCACCCCACTTGTTTTCCCTTATTCTGTATGCCACGTTTACAAATGCGAATTATTTTTCTACACCAGACAGCTCTGCAACATCTTGCTTTGCGATGGATTTAATATTTGGATTTAATATTTTTATGACTCATAATAAACGAATCTTCTGTGTTTATTTACTCTAATGGATTGAGATATTCGGCAGTTAACGTAATTTCCACTGAAGTTATTTCAGAATCTGTACATTTTTTAATGTAACTCGTCTCTCAAGCAAATAATTTTTTGAACGATCTTTTTAAAAATGTAACTTTTATGCAATTTTATTAAAAAAAAATAATTTTGAGTAAAAATGGCCGCCTGGCATATGAAAAAAGAAGTGGTTTGCCCGTATTTGTTTTCCTTACTCACATGAGTTGCGATTTTATTATACAGATTACGTACGATAGGATTTAATAGAATAAAGAAAATTTTTATTAATATCTTTTTTGCTTCAATTTTCATAAAATTTGAAATGAATCGACAAAATTCTGCTACGGTAATATATATAAAATTTCAAACCATTCGGTTGGGTAGTTTTTGCGCACAGACAGACGGACGGACCCGACGACGACTATAGATGACGTATTTATGTAATTACGAGCGCACCTAAGACAAGTGTTTCTTAATAATGGTTAGGGAAATATAATATAACCACAAATGAAATTATACCACAAATAGAGTTATCCACTATTCCGAAAAAGCGTTCTGTATCATTAGAAGCTCCAGAAACCAATATATTTTCGAGATTTAAAGAAGCATTTATAGAAAAAAAAAGTTTATTTCGCTGCCACTGATTTTACGAAACGTTTCCGAATAGTTTTTATAGTGTATTAATCAGTTTTCTTATCCCGCGGAATATAGGTTGTACGGATCTTATCCATTCTCAAGTAAATATTTTCATATTCAACAAACTTGTTTTACAGACAAGCATGATACATTAAAAGCATTAACATTAACTTTAACATTAAAATTAATGTTATTTTGTTATTCTTGAATGTATAAATATAATTAAGCAGCTAAAAATGCTTAATAGAGAATTGATAGCATCGTAAAACCAGAATTCCGGGTTGAGAAAACTGATTAATATACTATAAAATGTACTCGGAAACGTTTTCAAAAATCAGTGGTAGCAAAAGAAACTTTGTTTTAAAAAAAATTAATCTCGAAAATCTATTGATTTTTAAAGTTTCTTAAAAAAAAAAAAAGAAAAAAAAAAGAAAAAAAAAATATATATATATATCCCACTTTTTTTGGAATTATGGGTAACTCGGAAGAAGTAAATTGTAAATTTTCGTTCGTGGTTATATTATATTTTCGTAGAATAAGAAACATTTATCTTTTTTTAGAGTGTATGATAACACATTGTTATGTCTATTGCACACATTGAACCCCGATCGTGGAAAAGGGCCTTATAACTACTACTGAATTGATTTAAAGCTGTTGCACTGTTAGTTGGGTATTGTGCGAGGAAGATTATTGTACGTTGAACATACACTGGTGTCCAGAAATTATCCATTGAATATCTACCGAAACTCGTGAGGAAAATAATTTTAATAATAAAATAATATTTTCGATCACCCAAGTAACAAAAAATGCTAAGAACTGTCTGTCACTGTAGCAAATGGCTATGTAGGTCCTGTTCAACATTTCTGTGCATTTGTGTAAGCATAAGCACGCATATTCGTGAAGATGTTAACATTTCTGTGAAACATTCAAAAGGTTTTTTTTTTTAGCATGCAGTTTTCAGCCGAATTTAACACCGCTTTCCAAAAACTTTACAAAAAATCGTGGGATTGTTCTCAATTTTTCAATTATTGCTGTAACTTTTTAAGTTTTTACGATATTTCACTGGTCTTTTTATATGAGTTGCCCTATAGCAGGACTGTCCAACCTGGCGCCCGCTATTCACCAGAAAATTTTTACAGAAAAACTTTCTTTATTTAATCGGAGATATTTGGAGATTGAATAAGGCAAATATTTCTGTAAGAATTTTCTGGTGAATAGCGGGCGTCAGGTTGGATAGCCCTGCCCTATAGTATTGACTATCAAATCATGACAAAAAGTCTTTGCTGTAAGTTCGTGCATGCGCAGTTAAAATGTATTTCATACAAATACCCATATCTCATCAAATATTCAATATTTTAATATTTTAATCACAGTATACTATTTCTACGATTTTTTGTCAAGTTTTTGGAAAGCGGTGTTAAATTCGGCTGAAAACTCTGCATGCTATATATATATAAACCTTTTGAATGTTCCATAGAAACGTTAACGTCTTCACGAATATACGTGCTATGCTTACACAAATGCACACAAATGTTGAACAGGACCTTACATAGTCATTTGCTGCAGTGACATACCATTTTTAGCATTTTCTGTTACTTGGGTGATCGAAAATATTATTTTTTTTATTAAAATTATTATTTCCATCCCTAATTGTCCTCGCGACAAAATCTTTATTGAAAAACATGAAGTCAAACATGTTCTTTGCATCCTCAAAGTTCAAGGGCACTTCCTCACGAGTTTCAGTAGATATTCGACGAAACGTCTGAAATTGGTCACTGCCCCTTAATTTCTGGACACCAGTATATTTATACGGTGTTCAGTTGTAGTGTTAGGGCTAGTGTTGCCAGATTTTCAGGGGTTCCAAGACCCGTCCAGTGGAACCACTGCGCAGCACGACAAAAGTCCCGATTTTTCATGCGGTACAAATTCTTTTAAATTTCTTTTAGTTTATTCGTTAATCTGCATCCAGTGCGGAACTTAATACAGTGAAACCCGTGAAAACACAACCTGTATGTAACGGTATTTGTTTATGATTCCGCCGAAAGGAGTACTATAAAATCTACTTACTATGACAGAAGCCTGTGTAAGACGGAATATTTTTCGAAATATATATATACATAAACTATCAATTTTGTTTTTACAGGTTTTACTGTACTTTGCTTACTAAAACATGTGAAAACGAATTATGTGTTAAGTGTAAAAATTTAATAGTCGTTACACACTGTAAAAAAAAATCTGTAATTTTCACAGAAAAATATTGTATTTTTTACAGAAAAAAAACAGTTTTAAAGAAAAAGTTTTTTTCCTGTAAACAAATGTGAATTTTGTAATTTATACAGAAAAAAAACTATTTTCTTTTACTGAAAAAAACTGTTTTGATGAAAATATACAAATATTTTCTGTAAATTAAACGGTTTTCCACTGGCGCCAAAATTGATAATTTTTTTCTGTCAATTTGAACATTTGTTTGTTACAGTGCGGACGGGAATACCATACAACTGCTCAATCGGAGACCTCTCCAATTGGAATTTTCTTTCGTCCCCTAGCAATTTTACTGTAAAAGATTATTGTATTTATTTAGTACAGTAAAACCTACTAAGACGAAATCTTAAGTGACCGGAGAAACTTTCAGTTTTATACAGGTTTCTGTCTTAGCATATGTATAATTGTATGTTTTTTCTTTCGTAACAACCAAGATTTTTTTTATGTTCAAGACAGAATTACGTTATAGACAAGTTTCATTTTCATAAGATTTATAATTTTTTATGTCCCGATTTAGAAGCCGCTGTCCCGCCTTTGTAATCTCAAATCTCACTCACCCGCGTTTTGTGGCAGTAGACCTGGAAGAAGTAGTTGTGGCGTTATTTGTAATGGAAGTTGTAGAAAAAAATCATACAACTGACAATGACAGATATATTAATGGCCGCCCTCAGTCATTTGGAACAGTGGTTCTCAACCGGTGTGCCGTAATACCTTGTTGCTCCGTGAGAAGTCATCATGTGTGCCGCAATACCTTGTTGCTCCGTGAGAAGTCACCAGGTGTGCCGCAATACCTTGTTGCTCCGTGAGAAGTCATCAGGTGTGCCGCAATACCTTGTTGCTCCGTGAGAAGTCATCAGGTGTGCCGCAAAAATTTTCAGCAAAGTTGTATCAAGATTCTAACAAACAAACAGATTTTTTTTTTAAACACAACAATCTAAGTCAGCCATAATCAACCTGCGGCCCGAGACATATAATTATTAATCCCTAATTATAAAATTAATTAAAATATTCTTTAAAAATTTTTTAACACCTTCGCTGTCTTTTATATATTTTCATGGGAAGACAAAATGTGCCAGTTATTTGTAATTGCTAATTTAAAATCATGTTAAAACATCTTAAATGACATTTCCTAAGTCAAAAATTCTTTTTTTCATGTTTGTTTTCATTCGTGCTATAGTGATGTACACTAATGAAACATTATTCCAAATTAATTATATTTGCACTATATGTTTCTACATTACAAATTCAAAATTATGATTGTATAGTGTTTGATATTTTATTTTATTTTATTGCTAAATATTAACACCAGCTTTTTAAGACCTTCCATGAAACATTTTTGTCTTCGTTTAATATAAGTATTGTACTTTGGCGGTAAGATGCTCGAGTGACTCTTCACCAAAAGGGGGAGAAAAGGGTAAAATAACTGCTCAAGTGGTTTATTGTACAGGATTTGGTTTCCTGATTTTGAGAAGGCGATGAGAAGGGACTTGTGTGTAGCTTGAAGCTTAAGTTAGCAATGGAATGTTTTCTCGGGATACGCCTTTATATCAAGGATATGATCTAGTTCCGTGAGATTGCATTACTTTTTTTAGTTTCAATATCAGTATATAAAAAGAACTTTTGTTTATCTCGTCTTAATATAGTAAAAAAAAAAAAAATTCGCCTCTTTATTGTTACGAAAATTGGTTCCAGTATAAATGAGACTTTTTATAATACTTATTGATGGAAATATTAGTAATAACAATTATACCAACGCCTTTTTTTATGTAAGATCTTCGTTAACAACTGTAGGGTGCAGGGTGTTTCATAAAGCACTCCCTAACTTTAAAAATTCAAGAATTCGTTAAATAAATTTATTAGTAAATATAAAGATGAAATAAGTTACATGTTTATCAGGTAGCTCATAAATTTTTTATGCAGTAATTTTAAAAAGGTTATTTTATTAGTAAATATAAAGATAGGATAAGTCACAGGTTTATCAGGATGCTTATAATTTTTTTATGCAGTAATTTTAAAAATGTTATTTTATTAGTAAATATAAAGATGAGATAAGTCACAGGTTTATCAGGATGCTTATAATTTTTTCATGCAGTAATTTTAAAAAGGTTATATATTTTATTAGTAAATATAAAGATGAGATTCACATGTTTATTAGGTAGCTCATATTTTTGTTATGCAGTAATTTTAAAAAGGTTATTTTATTAGTAAATATAAAGATGAAATAAGTCACATGTTTATCAGGTAGCTCATAAATTTTTTATGCAGTAATTTTAAAAAGGGTTATATTATTCGTCAATAGATAACACTGCGCTTTGTCAAATTTTCAGAATGCTGAAACTAGTGTCAAGTCTCCCAGTTGTTATTTTTTAATTCTATTTAGTCTTTGAAATGCGCAAAAAGATTGCATCTTAAAATTTTATAGGAAACTTGAAAATTATTATAGTTTGAAAGAGACCAGTGCTATCTATTGATGAAAATGTGAACTAAATTTTAAATTACTGCATACAAAATTTATGAATTTCCCAGTTAACATGCTGCATATTTCATTTTTACACTTATAACAGCTTATGTATTACTGAATTTTAAATTTAAGAACACTCTGTATATATATTTCTCAATATACAGTAAACATCATAAAAAGTGTTCTGCACATAATTATGCAAAAAAAATTTCGACATCTTCATCTGATGAATATTCTTTCTTCCTAATGAATTTTTAACCCTTTCAGTGGCAAAATAATTGTGTTACTAAAATGTTGAAATGAGTGAATGCCACCAGAATTTATGAACAGATTGATTTGAAAATAAATAAATAATTTTATTTCTATTCATTAAAAAGGTAACATTTTATTAAAAATTTTTTCTAGATGCCATTTGATAGTTTGGAATTAAAATTAAGTGGTATAAATATATATCCTTCAAAGAGTAAAGGATCCATGTACATAGTCCGGACTAAGGGGGATGTTCCACTGATGTTTTTAGGTTGATTTCGTAAGAAATACTACCTATTACATTCTCCCCTATGTTGGAATTTCTTTAAAAAAAATTGCAGATCTACGCCGATCATGACTCCCAGAACCCAAAACCACCCCAGTTCAAAACTTTATCCATCTATCTATCTATCTATATCACTTTTTTATGGACACGATAACTTCAATAATTCTGCACAAACCTCTTTCAAATTGATACATAAAATCAAGGTGCAGAAAATCTCGGTTAAGTTCGTTAATGGGCAAAATCAAACCAAGATGGTGGGGGGTGGGGGGGAGGTTTTTTTTGTGAAAACAGAAAACACCCCATACCTTTTTAATTATGATACGTATCGAATTCGTTTAAAGTTATTATTACTTCTAGTAAAAGGGCCGAAAATTTATGTATGACAGATTTTTGATATCAATAAAAATGGCCTCAAGGGGGGGGGGGGGGGTAATAGGAATTTCAGAAGAAAAAAATTCATAACATCGTCAATTCACAAGATATCAAATCCGCTTAAATTTATTATAAATCCTCTTAATATTATCTACAACTTTTATATTGACAAGTTTTTTATAGGACCAACCCTTACAGCAAAAACAAAATTAAAAACAAAAAAATCTCCGCCTACAAACATAGGTAGATTTCAAAGTGGGTGGTCACAACTGCCGCATCATGTCAAAAAGGTAATTTCTTCTGCGATTCTCAATAAATAGGCGCCCCACGGTCTTCGTCTTCGATATTTATCTGTGCCTGTAGGCCGAGCCGTCAGGGATTTTTTCTAATTACAATTATATTACAGAATTTGTGTATTAATTTTTTCCGGAAGTTCACAATAATATTATTCATAATCAACACTACACGTATAAACTTACAATTTTGCCAAATTTTCTTTATTATGAAATGTATTCTCGGCCATGGAGCATGAGGAAAGTTTCAAGTTTCCCCGCTCTTATTCTGAGCTTGTGCCATTTTCATACTTGATACTTAATAGGGTATCGTTATTATTTACACGGCATTTCAAAATGTGTCACATTTTCATTCATGAAAAAAAAAATTATTGTGTTGTGTAATAACTGAATTGGGAATCTTTTGCTCACTCGTTTTTACATCAAATTTTGTCGTCAATTTTTTTTTATTATGAAATGTATTCTCGGCCATCGGGCATGAGGAAAATTTAAAGTTTCCTCGTTCTTATTTTGAGTTTGTGCCATTTTCATACTTGAGACTTCGATAGGGTATCGTTATTATTTACACGGAATTTCAAAATGTTGCGCATTTTCATTCAAGAAAAAAAAATTATAATTATGTGTTGCGTAATAACTGAATTGGACATCTTTTGGTCACTCATTTTCATCTGGAAAATTTTTAGTCCGTATAATACGTTAATTCAATTCTTCACGTTTTTGTCCACATAATTCAGTCAAATATTCTTCATAATCTACACTACACGTATAAGCTTACAATTTTGTCAAATTTTCTTTATTATGAAACGTTTTCTCGGCTATGGAGCACGAGGAAAATTTCATGTTTCCTCGCTCTCATTTTGATCTTGTGTCATTTTCATACTTGAGACTTCGATTGGTATCATTATTATTTACACGAAATTTCAAAATGTTTCGCATTTTCATTCATGAAAAAAAAAATATATATATAATTATGTGTTGTGCAATAACTGAATTGGACATCTTTTGGTCACTCATTTTTATCGGCAAAAATTTTAGTCCGCATAATACGTAAATTCAATTCTTCAAGTTTTTGGTCACATAATTCAGTCCTTGATATTCATGACCATATAATTTAATTCTTTAAATTCTTGACCATGTAATTTAATTCTTGAAATTCCTGTTCACATTATTAAATTCTGAAATTTTTTTGCTATCAAAATTAATTCAATTCTAGACATTTTTTGTTTGCATAATTAATTCAACTCAAACTTTCGTTCGCAGGATTTAAATGTTATTTTCTTTTTACCTTACAACAAACGTTCTTTCATTTTAAAGACTGCGTCATAAATTACACACCCGAAGTGAAAAGAGAAAAAAAACCTTTGCTCATTCTATTTTTAAAGATGAAGAAAAAACTCTTTCGTTCAGTTATTACAACTTTGATTCATTATTTTTAAACAAGAATTCATTTTTTTCCATTTTGATTGAAATGATATCACTTTTGTGTGCCAATTTAAAACTTTGCAAAATAAAGCTATACACCATCCACACAATTTCGTCTGCACTTTGTACCAATTTGCATAGTATTATGTCAAACTATCAACGTTTGTTGTGCATGACGTAGCATTTATGAGAGAATTTTTCCTGGCAGACTTTGACCAAACACTTCAAGGCAGAACAAAGAGTTTTGTTGCGCTCAGGCATCAAAAATAGTTATTGAAGTTGAATATTTTTCGAAGGAGTTCATGATTCGTATTTGTTTATTGTCAGTCATTAGACACTTGTTGGATATGATCCACTGTAGATTTATGAGCTTTTTTTACAGTCGTTATTTGTTAGTTTTGTCTGATGAATGACACACGCTCGAAAAAGAAATAATTCATTTTAACAGCAAGTTTAATTTTTATATCAAATCATTTTCAAGGCTATATTAAGAGGATATGAGTTGTAATTTTCCAACTGTAAGAAAAATGTCCGGGCCAGGATTCGAACCTAGGATCTCTTGACTGAAGCTGCCATACTCTACCAACTGAGCTATTCTGGTCGAATCAGGAGGACCTAATTCATCCAGTTAACCTTATTGATCATAGCATCTGGTCTGAAATCTGAATCAGCTCATCAGAATAAATCGCGGGTAATATGGAACTCTAGTAAACGCTGGATACGTGATTACACAAGATTAATTTTAACACAATTATTCAAATTGGTAAAGAAATCATATGAGTTGTAATTTTCCAACTGGAAGAAAAATGTCCGGACCAGGATTCGAACCTTGGATCTCTTGGCTGAAGCTGCTATACTCTACCAACTGAGCCATCCCGGTAGAATCTGGAGGACCTAATTCATCCAGTTAACCTTATTGATCATAGCATCTGGTCTGAAATCTGAATCAGCTCATCAGAATAAATCGCGGGTAATTTGGAACTCTAGTAAACGCTGGATACGTGATTACACTAGATTAATTTTAACACAATTATTCAAATTGGTAAAGAAATCATTTGAGTTGTAATTTTACAACTGGAAGAAAAATGTCCGGGCCCAGGATTCGAACCTGGGATCTCTTGGCTGAAGCTGCCATGCTCTACCAACTGAGACATACCGGTCGAATCTGGAGGACCTAATTCATCCAGTTAACCTTATTAATCATAGCATCTAGTCTGATATCTTAATCAGCTCAACTTTTTCTTCCAGTTGGAAAATTACAACTCATATGATTTCTTTACCAATTTGAATAATTGTGTTAAAATTAATCTAGTGTAATTACGTTTACTGGAGTTCCAAATTACCTGCGATTTATTCTGATGAGCTGATTCAGATATAAGACGAGATGCTATGATCAATAAGGTTAACTGGATGAATTAAGTCCTCCCGGACGTTTTTCTTCCAGTTGGAAAATTACAACTCATATGATTTCTTTACCAATTTGAATAATTAATTGTGTTAAAATTAATCTAGTATATTAAGGGGAATCTTTAACCTTTGAACTTTTTTTTTACTAAAGCATTTTCACTTACCTATTATGCATATTATTCGAAGTTATTACTAGATAAACTCATTTTAACTGGAAGAAATAAATAAACAAACAAACAAATAAATAAATAAATAAATAATAATTTTGTTGGTAAAATTTCAAATTTTTCATTTAAAAAAATTAATGATTTTATTTTTTTTTCTTCTTTTTCAATTTACAATAATAAGCACTGATTTTTTTTAAAATGATATTTATAAGATTCTACTCTATGACTTTAAAGATCGATTTTGCAACTAATTTGTTTCTGAGGGAAAAAAAAAACACATATCTATGAAAAAGTGCTGGGAAAAAACACGGATTTTGTTACCTTTTTATTTATATATTTCTACTCATTATATTGCAAAATCCACCTCTAATTTTATTAAGTAGATCATATTGAATGTAAAAAAAAAAAAAAAAAAAAAAAAAAACTCGAGTTATCTGAAAAAGAAAAATTGTTGAAATTTTAGCATTTTAAATACAGCAAGTTTTCAAATAAGAGCAAACTGTGAAAAATCAGTTTAAATATATTTTATGCCTAGGAAAAATTATTAAAACTGTTCCATTTTTCTTCTATTAACATCTTTGCTGCTTTTATTCCTCTAAATTACAGATGTTACAGTTGTATTAGTGAACATTTTATGGTGTAAACATTTAGTGAGCATAGCATTTAAAGGGCTGGCAAAATAATAAAAAGTATTTTTATTACACTTATAATTGTCAGATTGTTTCAAAATTTCGCTCAAATATATACCTAGAGGTTCCATATTTTATTTTTAGCACCAAAAAAAAAAAAAAAAAAAAAAAAAAATCTATATTTTAGTCATTTTGGACGATTTGGAAGGGTATCAAGTCCCCTTAATATTGCGGGAAATAATAATAATTAAAAAAAAAGGCTAACGTTTTTTTTACTTTTTACTTTCATAAAAGCAGGATTGGACGGTGTAAACCATTTTTCATTTCATTTTAATTATTAAAAATTTCATTTATTTAAGCCTTTTTTTGCTTATAATTGAATCCAGTGTTTTCGTTTTCATCTTTTATTTTCGTTAAACAATTAATTCCTTGAGTTTAATTGCTGATGATTATTTAAGTATTGTTATGTCTCTAAATCTGCATAACACCTAATAGCAGAAATCCGTATTCCATAAATGTGTCTGGATCACTCGATTCCTGTAAAAGAATTTTCTGCAAACTAATGTAAGAAAAATCAGAGTTAAATCCTCAAATTCCATATAAAACAAAACAACATTTAACCATTAACAAAAATTTATGAAAAACAATAAAATGTCCTCAACCGGGGTGATTTTGTCTCTTTTTTTTGTCTCTTTCTGTTTTAAAGATCCAAAAATTATGGGAAATTTCCATTTAAACAAGTTCTAATTCTTTTTTTCTAGATCAAAGATATCAATTGTAAATTTTAAAATTCACATTTAGTATTTTTAAATAATATATATTTTTTAAAATATTTTTTTTAAAAATTGGACAAAATCATTTTGGCTTGGGGTTCTTTTGTCTCATAACTAAAAAATTATTGAAGTCTTAATAAAATTGTAAGGCATTGCAATTTTCACTTATATGATAGAGTAATAAAACGCAATAAAAAATACGTCATTTCGTCATTAAAAACACAAATTCTGTATAATTAAAAGAAGAACGCAATTGTATTAAAAAATGACCATCATGCAAGACAGATAAAAAAAAAATTAAGAATTAAGACACGGTAAGATTAATGTTTTTCATGAAAACAAAATTTTAGGTATAACTTATTTCAGGCACGGAGAAAACATTTTCTTTAGAAGAAATAGGTCTTGGCGGGTTAATTTTTTAAAGGACCTTTTAAGTTGTTTTTTAAAAGCAGTGACTGGAATGGAATATTTTTCAGCCGCTATTCCTAGACTTAATACATCTTGTAGAACAACATCTACCACTTTTGCAGCACTTCATCATTATAATGTTAATCATTACGACTACCTACAGGAGATTTATGCATACAAGGAATTATTACACCAGCACATGTACGAAAATATAATAAATATATACCAGTACAACGTTTATATTTTCAGTAAATGTTTGGTTTTATGTTTATATTTCCAGAAAAATCAAATATAATAAAAATTTGTGTAAAGAAAATTTGTGATGACTTTGTCCCGAGACAATCTCATTCCAAATTGGCAATCAAAATGCCGGTTGTGAATAAGTCAATATGAAATCAAATATATCAAAATAGTATATATAAAGTTTATTGATTTGTAAAGAAAACATATTAAAAAATGAGAAAATGCATTTACCACTTTAAAGTATCAAGTATAAATAATTTTTCCAATTAAAAGTTTCTCCCAGTAAAATCATGCGCGAAAAGGTAAATAAAACAACAACGCAAGTGATGCAAAACTCAACTTGCAAAATGCTGAATTAAATCATTTGTTTAAGTTGCTGTTGCAGTCTATCAGAATTCAGCATTACTAATTAGTTTTTTTTGTAACAGATTTTATTTATTGCTCGTTTTGTCTTTAGCTGCAAGTTGGGACAAAGACACCTCGGTTGACGGTATAGCAAATGTTATCAAATAACGTGAGTTGTTTCCTAAAAATAAATAAATAAATAAAAATTAATCTATTTACATATGGTGCTACATACATTTTTAATTTATTAGCCAATAATATTTATTACACTTAGAGTAATTATTAAAAAATATGTTAAATGTTTTTTCATAACAATCGCTTCATTAGTGCGGGCTGTCAATTCAAACAAATGCTGTAAAGTTAGTGCTGTCTTGTGATACTCTATTCTATATCAGATGCATTCGAAGTTTATATTAAAAGCTGCCATGTATTACTTTCGTTTGTAACATTTACGTATAGTATGTATCAAACTATCAACATTAGTTTTTCATGACGTAACTTCATCAGAGAAAATATTTATTTTTTCTGGCAAACTTAGATCAAACACTTCAAGGCAGAACAAAGAGTTTCCTTGCGCTCAGATATCAAAAATAGTTCTTGAAGTTGAACATTTCTCGAAGAAGTTCCTTGTTGTGTCTGTCACTTATTAGACACTTGTTGGATATGAGCCATGAGATTTATGAGTTTTTTTCGCCATATGTCAATTGTTTAGCCTTTAGTTTTGTCTGTTGAATAATATATAATAGAATAGGTAGTAAAATTCATTTACGATTTAACAAAAAATGATTATCGAGATTAAAATAATAATATCAATAATATAAAAATGTGCTTTTTTTTTTTTATTTTATTGTTTTTGCTTTTTACTTACGTAAACGTAGAATTTTGTGAAAAATTCAAGATTTTATTTTGAAATAGACAAAAATGAACGAAAAAGATCTGAGAATAAATTTAGACCTAGAAGTTTTTATTTTTCAGCTAAGGTCTGTAACTCGTCCATCCATCGTGATTGCCAATTCTTCAGTTTTCAGTCGAATTGTTTAATACTGAAAGTGATTTGTTCGAAAAATTTTCTCATAGACTGTAGGCAGAAAATGTTTAGTTAACCTTAAATAATTAAATTTGAATATGATACACTACCGACCTGTGCCACTTTTGCGAATAACAGATGTCCGTATAATGCTTTCAGCGCACGTTCGGTAGCATCCTCTATAGCATCCTAGTCAAATAAATTATTCAAAAGAGATAAACACATTTACATTTGCTACGCAATTTATATGATTTCTTTAATGCTATAATTACAAATAATTGCAAATAATTGCAAATTGATTGTTTCAACTAGATTAGTATATAAAAGGACATTTTCACTTGTTGAATAGCTGATTTGATGCATTTTCTTGTACATTTTTAGGGGCAAATAATGCATTATTTGATATTTATAAAAATATCCCCACGACAAAAATAATGATATGATAGTTTACTAATTTTTTTTTCATATATTCTTTTTGAGTTACTAAGAATGTACTAACGTACAATCTAAGGTGGGAAAAAAAAAAAAAAACGAGATATACTACTCATTCAAATTATCTCTTTGGTGATTTTTCATATATTTTTTCTATGTTGATTTATAAAAATATTTGTATTTTTTAGGAAATTCTCTGAAATTTAAACAGATAAACCTACAGTATTACACTCACAACACTACATATACTATAGATAATCATTTTAAAATCGTTTATTGTTAGTGATTTTTCATGAAAATCGTGTTTTTCAGCAAACTCATGTAAAGTATTTATTTCTGAAAATCTAATACAAATATTTACCCCTAGTTACATATTGTACCTTCTTTAATCTGAATAACAGAAAATATAGGTTATTTAAATATACATTTCCAGTTACTTAAAAATACACATCTGATTACTCAACACTAAATACACAAACAACCTGTCATTTCACCGGCACCAAATGAAAAATTTCGATTAGAACTAGAAATTTCTTCATAAAATAAATAAGACATAAATCACACAGAAATAAGTTAAATAGTTTTAAATAAAAATTTGGTGTGACATATTTTATAAATCTTGAGTAAAATTCCCGATATGTTTAGTGTTGAATATGTACGCATTTCCAGTTACTTAAGTTTACAACACTTGCGGTTTGTGAGCTGAAACAGAAAGTACAACTTGACAACAAAAAACGAAAAAACAACTACATTTCCAATTATTATCGTATACGAAGCAAACAAAAACTGATTTTGATAGATAATTGTCCAGTCTTTCAAATAAATTGACTACTTAAACGTAGTGGGATACTTTAAAACATTAATTAACCAGACAAAACTCCTCATACATTGAATTAATATTTGTAGACTTCTACTTTTATGTCATCTTTAAGCGATTATGCTGAAAACCAAGCAGTATATTGATATTCAGCATCAAGCGCTTTCTTTATTTCTTTAGTTTTTCAAAGTTTTAATGAATATATTATTATTGTATTTTAAGTTGCTATTAGATGCATTTCAGTTATGTGTATCAAAGACTTCTTGAAAATTGCTTTTAAAATATAGAAAAGCAAAATTAATTTTTTTCTCTCTCCTGATTGCTCTTTTTCTCTCTCTTACTGTTTTTATGAGCGATTATTCCTACAAAGTGCGTTTTTAGTTGTAATATGCGTTTTCTTAAATTTAACTAATTTTATGCATATTACTTGGTGTGTATAAATTCTACATATCATATACAGGGCAGTACAAAACTCTTCGAGTAGATTTCTGCTTATTAACGGAAATTGCTGAAGGGAATATTTAACTGTGTTATGCGTTTCCTAACGGAACTAAATTTTAGCGTATTATGTAGTACAGGGGTTCCCAAACTATGGTACGCGTACCAGTACTGGTACGCAAAGCTCTGGTTACTGGTACGCGAAAGTGCGATGCTGGTACATAAAATGAAATACCAGCATAATATTATAAAATCAAAAACGGCATGAATTTATCACTTTGGAAAATTTTGAAGGAAAATTAGAGACTATAAATGCTTTTATTGTTGTTGTTATTGTTACTAGAAATGTTTGTTATAGCAAACTGTCTAAAATCCGCACACGCTGCTTATGATACAACCAGTTTTCCAGAATTAAACACATGTAATTATTACATTTATACGGAAAAAAATTAAAATTTGTAAATAAAGACCTAATTTAAAAATTAATCAATGAAACAGTTTTAATTAGCAGAAAAGCTGTTTTAAACATGTTTTTACAATTTTATTATCTGAAGGTAAAGTTTGAATTCCTGAAAGGAGAAGCTTGTTCAAATAGGAGGAGTTAAAACTTTTTTTTTCTTTGTACTGGATATTTCAGCTTTGAAGTTTTATTTGAAACAGAATTAATTATTTATTTAAGTCTGTCAATTGAAAATTTTCTCTTGTTCAGTACCAAATGTGTGAGTTTCTTTCTGTTTCATGGAAATCAGTTTTTAAAGTTATTTAAAACGGTGATTTGAAATTTAACAAAATATGGGAAGTCCTACTTTCACAGTTTTCCTATGTTAGCATTATGTTTGATACGCTTGGTACGCGGAAGTATGAAGTTCGATTTTGTGGTACGTCCATCGACCTTCAATATAGATTATTCCTCTGTGGGTACGTCGGTCTAAAAGTTTGGGAAACCCTGATGTATACCGATTTTTAGATCAATACAGGGCTTCACAGAGGAATTCGAATACTTTTTTGAGTATTGATGATATTTGCTGAAATTGGATTTTGAAATGTGTTTTGCGTTTTCCAAATTGTTTACTTAGATATCATCTTTCACCTTATGAAAAGGTGGAAGTTTTGTTGCAATATTCTGATTGTGTTGGAAAGTGTTTTACAATCTATGCTTGACGCATGATTTTTCTTTATTGTTTATATGCTAATATGTGTATAATACAGTAAAACATATAAAAAAAAAACTACGATGATTGTATGTGCGATTCATATCGAAAAATAATCAAACTAAGGTACTTCTCATTATCCCGTCGACCACTTTCATAAAAAAAAATTATCGCCAAACAGTAACGCCAAATAAACAAATGGAAGAATGTTGCCATTGGAATATCAAAATAAATAAATAAATAAAATTCAGAAAAGCCTCACTCACCAAAGTGTGAACTATCAGAAAGTTTAAACACAAAAAAATTACAATATATCAATGAAAATAGAAAAAAAAAAATCTTGGATATTTATTTATTTATATTATTTTGCTTAATTATCCTTCTCGGCTGGTGGATAAATTTTTGTGACGTCAGTTGAAATTGATCTATTGCAGTTAACTATGCAATACAACTTTTTTTCAAAGTATTTTCTCTTTTAATAACATGACACAGTCGTTTAAGGACGCAATTGTTATTTTATTTAACGAAATAACTAATAAATCTGTAAAACATAATGAAAAATACAGGTAAATGTCGAATTAAAAACCGCTTCGTGACATAACAAACACGTTTAATGCTTCTAACTTCAAGTGAATGGGACTGCATT
Organism: Maratus michaelseni; assembly: GCA_963931845.1. Taxonomy (NCBI): domain Eukaryota; kingdom Metazoa; phylum Arthropoda; class Arachnida; order Araneae; family Salticidae; genus Maratus; species Maratus michaelseni. The sequence continues at coordinate 368,580,094 of OZ007589.1, forward strand.
TTTGGCGTTAAATCCTACAGTTGGGCGATAGTTTTTTTTTTTTATGAAAAGGGGTCGACGGGATAATGGAGAAGTACCCAAATTAATATAGTAATTGGAATGAATTATTATTATTATTATGCTTCTTGTATAACACATTTAAACAATCTTTAAACATAGATCAATCAGACAGATAGTAAATAAAATATACATCTAAAATTATATTTAAACAATCAAAAACATTTTTTATAGATTTTTTAAAAATCCTAAACCGGGAGGGGACTGTAACAGCGTTCTATTACACATGATCATTTTGCCTTTAATTTGTTTAAATTAACCTTTCTTTATTTCAAAAGAACTTGTCTAATTTATCGTTTCCCTGTATATCCAAATATCTTACGTAATCTCCTTTAATTTCATAAAAAAACAAAAACAAATACATATGTCTTTACAGTAATCCATTAATTCTGATTTACAATCGTTATATCCTTGTTAATAAATAATTTCATTTTCTTTATGATGCATTAAAGATTTTTAAAAAAGTGAAAAGTAAATATTTCTCTCCCAGGGCTTGACAAATGCGGTCGCCAGGTCGCCACTGACGACCAAGTTTTTTCACCTGCCGACCAAGTTATTTAACCTAGCGGTTATGCTCCATTCATTTTGTACGTTTAAAATAAGATTTTTGTGTTCAGTATTAAAACTTATTAATCCAACCTATTCATGTTAAAGAATAATAACATATAAATAATTATAAGTAATTCATTTGAAGTAAAATTTTCATAAGATGTATCGTTATATATGTTGCAAAGTTACGAAATATTAAGAAATAAAGTTAGAAATTATATTTAAATAAAAACAATTTTCGCTTTTTTTTTTTTTTTTTTTTTTTTTTTTTTTTTTTTTTTTTTGCAAAAATAAGTATTAAAATAATAAAACGAGAATTATATGGCTGCATTCCACAAGAAAATAGGCAAAAATTGTTTTCTTGCTTTACTATTTCATCGATGTATTCCCTTCATCAGATAGAGATTTTGTAGTATTCAACTATCTGGACATTTGAAGCATTCGGCACTCAGCATCTCCCGAACATGCCGGTTAATGCAGCCTTTACTGTATTTCTTTTTTTTTTTTTTCAGAGATACATAATTTGATGCGTTTCATTAGTAAACTTAGTTTATATTATCTTTCTAAATTATTTACTATATAACTAATAATTCTAAACCATGCTTATTACTTTTTCTTAATAATCTTCATACAAAACTTTTGTGCTTCTTGAAAATCAATGACTTGGATGGGGGGGGGGGGGGGTAAATATTTCTTACTGGCGACTAGAATTTTTTGTTGTCTACCAGATTTTATCAAATTTGTAAAGCTTTGCGTCATGAAAGATATATATTCATCATGATTGATTGTTATACATAATATACTAAATCTATTAATATCTTCTTTAGATTACAGACTACACTCTATAATTTCCTCTCCCCCCCCCCCCCCATAAATATCGTAATTCACCTATAAAGTAATTTAAACTCAGTTAATAGCCATTATGCTAAGTTGTGTTGACAGCTTGAAATAAATAAAAGCAATCATTTCTCTTTTTACTTACCCATCATACGTATAGGGTAAGTCTTGTAATCGTTTTGAAAATCGAAATTTTTTTTTTGACGGATTTACACGTTTCAGACACTGGAGATTCCGAAAAACATATTTTTAGAAAAAAAATTTTGCCGTCCGTCCGTGTGTCTGTGTGTGAGTGTGTCTGTAAACGCTCTATCTCCCGAAAAAATTGAGATAGAGACTTGCAATTTGGTATGTACTTAGTATGTAATAATGGGAAGAAGCCTATTTCATTTCAATAACCTCGATTAACCGGAACAATTTTTTTCGGACTCTCGAAATATTCGTTCTGATGAAAGGTATATAAAAATTTTCGAAATTGTTTATTTTAAGAAATGAATATAAAAGACAATAAAAAAACATAAATTTTGAATAAAGCATGAAGTCGATCGGATAATTAGTTGCCGAGATATTTGGAATCCTATTTTCCACACTCTTCGATTTTTCATGACCCTGTATTTCATCCAAATTTCACTTCAAAGATATATTTTAATTGGAAATTTGACGCTTAATCAGATGCAATAAACCGCTAGTTAATAGGATTATTATTTTTGGAGTTATAAGGAAAAACCTCTTTCAAGCAATTCAGTAATCGAGCCTTTAAAGTTTGTGACGTTATCAAGCCACGATTTTATTTGAATTGCAATGCATTTTATAAGTAGTTTACACATTTTTATTTTAATATTTTACATTATGCATATCCATGATGGGTAAGTATTACGGTGGCCCCCAACGACTAGTTTTATATCAACTTGAGTACTTATAATTGGGATTTTCTCCAACTGTCAACTACATTTTTATAAAAATAATCATGTCGATAATGTAATAAATATGTTTATCGTTTCGAAAACATATCTGTTAATAATCATGATTTATGAGATCAATAACTACATTTCATATATCACGTGTTTTCATGCATCATTCAGGAAAACCACAAATTAATTTTATTTATTTAGATAATTATGTTTTATTTCCTGTCAAATAATAATAATTTTTTATGAAGCCAAATCCTTTGTTTTTTTTTTTCAAATATGATGCCAAATGTTTTTATATAAACATAATTTATTTTCGACAAGAATGGATGTTTGGCAATAATGTGAATTTACTCTCTCTCTCTTGCTGATGATCATCTGATGAGGAAGCAGATTGTGGCGTCTCTCATCTGCTTCTGCTTCAGACACCTCTCCCAAGCAATGTACTTTTCCGGCCCCAAATCTTTCTAGTTGCAAATAAAAAGGAATTGTCTTCCTACAATTACTAATGGAGTTTTATTATCTTTGAACAGTGGCTTAGCTACATGTTCAGCGCCCTGGAGTAAGTACAATCGGATCACCCCTTTCTCTACCAGAAAAGGTTGCCCAAAATTTGTTTTCAGGTTTAAAACATATATAATGCAGTAAAACATCCTGCCATAAATGAGAAATTTCCATGATGCTGATAGCTGATAGAAGGAATGCCATACAACTATATCTGCTAAGACAGAAACATGCCTAAACGGAATTTCTCCCAGTCCCTTGCGATTCCGTCTTAATAGACTTCATTGTACTTATTTCAAATTAATACATTTTTTTGCTATAAAACACAACCTGTAAACCTGTAATACACATCCAAATGTCCTCATTTGTGCTTTTAAATGTTCTTTACAATTTTCATGAACTCAGAGGCATAAAACAATAGATTTTGTAATGTATATTATCTTAAATAAAAATTTTGATAAGTCAAGTTCAAGGAATACTATAGTTTCATTTATCTAATATTTAGCTAAAACAAAATCGGAAAGCATTGAAAAAATATTCAGTTTTAGACAGGTTTTCGTATTAGTAAGGATAATCACACGGGGTAAGTATAATCACGAAAAATTTTTGTAAAAGACAGGATTCCGATTTCACAGGTTTTACTGTATATTTTATATATTTAAAAAAAATGGCACATGTAAAAAAAAATATTTCTACAAATAATTTCGTTCCTTTGTAATTTTGCGCCCTTATTATTCTCGCGCCTGGAGCAATGTGCTCCAACTGCTCCAGGTCCCAGGTCTTTGAACCTGGAGATTTCTTCTTTTAATCTACGAAATTCGCAAGATCCCTAACAAAAAAAAAATATATATATTATCTTCATCATAGGGACGTCAAAAAATAAATGCTTATCAACCCACCGTCTTTGTGAGTAATTTGCATAGATATTAGGGATTTATTAACACAAATTTCATCAATGTTCATTTAAAATTTAAAATTACAACAATTTCACTTCATATTTAATTTCTAAATGATCTTCAAAGCCAAAATTTATCCATAAATTTTAAGTAATTGTGAAAATGTGAATAAATTTTAATGATTTTGAATTTTAGCTTTAAAAAAATGTTTAAAATGCCCTTTTTATTTCCAGATCAAAAGATTTGATTCAGAAAGCTATCCTAGACAATGACTTTATGAAAAATTTAGAAACTATTCAAATTAAAGAAATCACAGATTGTATGTGTCCTGTCGAATATGCTAAAGATAGTCTCATTATCAAAGAAGGCGACTATGGCTCGGTCGTGTATGTTATGGAAGGTAAGTTTGTTCTTATAAATTTACATATTAATTAACAAACAATAATAATAATAATAATAAGTAACACGCTTTTAATACAATATTTAAGTTTTTAATATGTTGTTTCAAATGAACAAATGCTGAATTTTCTTGTTTTAACCATTGTTGTATCTCTCATATAGTTAAAACTATAACTGTGGTTGTATTGTAATTGTAACAATTGAGGGGGTTAGAATGATAGTGGAAAAAGTCAAAAATTTGAAAAATCTACATAGCCATATTTTTACTGAATGTATATTAATTTCTGTTGAGTGCAACAGTCAAATAAGTCACAGTTCACTTAGGGAGCCGCCAGAGAACAAAACAAGTTGGACCACTTAATGCAACGGCAATACGACAAGTTTTACAAAACCCTTCATTTCTCATATTACTAAATATTGACTTACTCCACTGTCATTCTAACCCCCTCAATTGTGAATTAGCGAAAGTTAATTTCACTTTTGTAACTATGGTTATCACTCTATTGTTGTACTTCTATTGTTGCCAGCATCTTTCTTTCTTTCTTTCTTTCTTTTTTACTTGTTTCTGTAATATTTTCCGTATGTGCGAAGAACGGGTTCTTGCCCCTGGAGCGTCCCTAACGAGGTACGGCTCAAAAAATGTTTCAATATTGTGCTGTCATTTTGACATGAATTTTGTTTTCCTGTAAGCACTTCAAACAGAAAGCCAGGATATACAAAGGATATCCCAAGACGTCATGTTATTAGTACTGACTGTGCAAGGGTGCCAGAATCATATAGAATATTTCTCCTTACATCCCATCAATAACAATTCAGTTCCCTTTCAAAGTGATTTTTATAAAGGATTGTAAAACACTTTAAGAAACTTAGAATACATTCTCGTTTCTCAAATAACAGGTGTTTATTATTCCTTTTTCTCATTTTGTGAATAAATAAAATTTTCACTTTGAGCCCGAGTCTGTTTCGGACGCGGGCTCGGGCCGAGACCTTCTCATCTCTACACTTATAAGCAATGTCGATTTTTCGAGCAATGTACTTTGATATGTTTCTCAGATGCGGCATTGAGATCATTCTAGTTGTTAACCACTTAAGCACCCTATTTAATTTAGTGATAGTATGCTGAATACCAGCTATGTTAAATTTCGTCAAAAATGCAAAAATACAAAATTCATACCGGAAATTCTAAAAGAATAATTTTAATTTATGCAATCGCGAAAAGTCTGTCATTATATAAAATACAAATTACTACTATAACTTTCTGGTATGAATTCAAAATTTTGAATTTCAAAAAAGGCCAAGCTGGCAACCTGGACGTACGCTGGTAATACAGATAGAGGTTTTCATGACGATGACGTACGCAGGTACGTCGTGGTGCTTAAGGGGTTAACGATAAAATGTATTGATGAAATGTAATGTGCTATTGATGTATTGATAAAATGTGTAGTATTGATAAAATGTAATACTTTTAGCTACAGAATTATTACATTTTCTTTACGAAACGAATAACGGTAGATCTCGAAAAACTCATATCCTTTACATCCTGTGCTCTTTCTGCTTAACTGAGATTATAAAGCAACTACGACAATTTCGAATATAAATGAGATACATGCGAATTGTTTAGACATACACAGAATACTAATGATGATGATTCAACGGATTTCGTAGCGGAAATTTTGACCCTGAAAATGCTCCAAAAATTGGTCGTTTAGTTCAATTTGATTAAGATAGTTTGCGAACTATTGTGGCAGTGGATCCTCTTAGAAACAATTGGGGAAATTTTAGAAAGAATGAAAAGTTCTTGGACGACAGTTAAACTCCGTCTGTAATCGATTAATATTTTTTTTAGCATTTTGGCAAATGGATACCACACATTCTCTTTGACGAAAACAAATTAAAAAAAAATCTTAGGCAAATCCATAGGCAAAGCTTAGTGTTTTTTAAATCGCTGTAAAACAGAATCATTTGTTGACTACATGATAACGAGGTTATTTATTGCAGGCTTGTCCAACATTTCTATAAGCAAGGACGTAGCTCAATTGTTGGCAAATAGTGAAGGGCAATTTTTCTAAGGTAGGGAAAGGCGCCAGAAATCTTTGTTGTGTCTATAATAATAATTTTAAAAACATTCAGATATTATTGATTTTTTTTTAAAAAAAGGCATCTTTAAAAATGGACTTTTACTCTTTAAATAAGATAGTAACAAGAAACATTCGAAAGGGCGCCAAGAAAACGTTCAAAGGGCACCGCATTTGGCAGCCTTGATTTATGGTGTCCCTGTGATGAAAAAAAAAATTACTCTTTACTAATGAACCACCGAGGAACATTCAAAAAACAAATATCCATGGAAACTAGGTTCTCCTATGTGTCTGATGGAAGATTCGTTCGTTTGCTTTAAGCTGCTTATAATAAAAGAAAAAAGAAAAACGTTTTTCTACAGACGTTTATTTTAGCCAACTTAACAAACTGAAAGCAGTCATTACAGAAAAACCTAGATTTTAATTTTTATCAACTGGGAAGGAAAGATGTTATTCTGCAACAGGATAACTCCGGTTACCACATCACTATGGAACAAAAATTAAGGAAATTTGATAGTAAGTTCCTCCCGCAACCTCCAAACTCACCAGACCTTGTCCCATCTTAATATCATCTTTTCTACCTGTGAACCATCTTTTCTACCATACCTCTGGGGGTGCCTGGTCAGGTGAGGGTCTCGTCACCTGATCAAGGTTCTAAATTACGAGACCTATTAAATCTGTCAATTCAACAAAGTTAAACAGAAACCTTGAACCGGCAAACAAAGATAACGGTAGCAAATCACAAGAGAGCAAGCACAGCAGCGATGTAAACAAATCAATAGTCAGGTGGATCACAGCCATGCTGTGATCAGGCGATTTCCGCCCCGCACCCAGGTACTAACCCGTTAAGCTAGGCATTCATGCCGGGCAGGTAGGGGCCTGGTTAGCGGTATATATAAAAAAAAATATCATCTTTTCATATCACTAAAGCACTTTCTCGCTAGAAAAAATTAATTTTTTCTGAAGAGGCTGTAAACACAATGATTGAGTTGTTTGACTTCGAAACCCCACAATTTTTAAAGTAGGGATATAAAACTTTATAGCTAGATGAAGAAAATATTTGATTTTTCAATTAATTTTTAACAGTGAAACTACGCTATTATTGAATATTAAATAAGTGAATTTATTTTTAAAACTGCTAACAAAGCATAACTAGTTGTTGGGGGCCACCGTAATACTTACCCATCATGGATATGCATAATATAAAATATGAAAATAAAACATGTGTAAACTATTTATAAAATGCATTGCAATTCAAATAAAATCATGGCTTGATGACGTCATAAACTTTAAATGCTCTATTACTGAATTGCGTAGAAGAAACATCCATATAACTCCAAAAATGATAATCCCATTAATTAACAGTTTACTGCGTCGGATTAAGCGTCTCTTTACTAATTAAAATATATCTTTGAATTGGAATTTGAATTAAATACAGGGTCATGAAAAATCGAAGAGTGTCGAAAATGTGATTACAAATATCTCGGCCACTCATTATCCGATTGACTTCATTCTTAATGCAAAATTTATGTTTCTTTCTATTGTTCTTTTTATTCACTCTTTAAAAAGACAATTTCGAAAATTTTTATATAACTTTTATCAGAACGAATATTTCAAGAGTCCGAAAAAAATAGTTCCGGATAATCGAGGTTACTGAAATTCAAGAAGCTTCTTCCCATTATTACATACTAAGTACATACTAAATTTCAAGTCTCTATCTCAATTTGTTCGGGAGATAGAGCGGTTACAGACACACACACAGACAGACGGACGGCAAATTTTTTTTTCTAAAAATATGTTTTTCAGAATCCTTAGTGTCTGAAACGTGTAAATCCGTCAAAAAAAATTTTCGATTTTCAAAACGATTACTAGACTTACCCTATACTACGTACGATGGGTAAGTAAAACTGACAGAGTGAAAAAAAGTCCAGGCCGGGAATCGAACCCGGATCCTTGGAATAACTCTCCAATGCTCTATCATTGCGCTACGATGGTAGTTGTTGTTTCGTCTTATGTATGCCATAGTTTGTGTGCTCATGGAGACTTTTTGATCTTGTGCTGCAGTTGCAGCCTTTCCAACATATATGAGTGAGAAATGTCAGACCGGGTATCGTCCTCGTAGCTCAATGGTAGAGCATTGGAGCGTTATTCCAAGGATCCGGGTTCGATTCCCGGCCTGGACATTTTTTCACTTTGTCGGTTTTACGCTTTGTTAGCAATTTGAAAAATAAATTCACTTATTACTTATCCATCATATACGTAGTAAGGGTAAATCTTGTAATCGTTTTGAAAATTGAAAAAAAAAATGACGGATTTACACGTTTCAGATAGTAGAGATTCCAAAAAACATGTTTTTTTTTTTTTTTTTTTTTTTTTAATTGCCGTCCGTCTGTCTGTGTGTCTGTGTGGTTCCCGAACAAATTGAGATAGAGACTTGAAATTTGGTATGTACTTAGTATGTAATAATAGGAAGAAGCTTATTGAATTTCAGTAACCTCGATTATCCGGAACTATTTTTTCGGACTCTCGGACAATAAAAAAACATAAATTTTGCATAAAGATTGAAGTCGATCGGATAATGAGTTGCCGATATATTTGTAATCCTATTTCCACACTCTTCGATTTTTCATGACCCTGTATTTCATTCAAATTTCAATTCAAAGATATATTTTAATTGGAAATGACACGCTTAATCCGACGCAGTAAACCGTTAGTTAATAGGATTATCAATTTTGGAGTTACAAGGATGTTTCTTTTACGCAATTCAGTAATAGAGCATTTAAAGTTTATGACCTCATCAAGCCACGATTTTATTCGAATTGCAATGCATTTTATAAATAGTTTACACATGTTTTATTTTCATATTTTATATTAAGCATATCCATGATGGGTAAGTAATATGGTGACCCCAAACGGCTAGTTTAATAGATGTATAAAAGTTAAAGAAACCTATCGTGACTATCTTGTTAATTAAATGCTGCTTTTTAAATAAAATGTATACTTAATTTACATCTTATGATTTTAAAAAATGGCATTACTTATAAGTAGGGCTTTTTTTTTTTTTTTTCTAAAAAAATATTTAGGAATACAGTGAACTTCCGTTAGTGCGGACTTCCAAAGGAGGCCATTTTTCGACCGCGCTAACCGAAGTTCGCATTAAACGACTTAAGTATTTCAGTGGTATAAAATAATCCCCTGCGTTGAATAAATTTGTATTGAGTTTCCAACAGAAATTCCAGGTTAGCAACTTCACTGCAAATTCCCAGCACACCTTGGGAACACATTTGGAACACTTTGATTCAAAAAAATCCCTGACGGCTCGGCCTACAGGCACAGGTAGATTTCGAAGACGCAGACCGTGGGGCGCCTGTTTGTCGGGAATTGCGGAAGAAATGACCTTTTTGCGATGATGCTGCAGTTGGAAACGCCTACTTCGAAACCAAACTTGTTTGCAGGCGGAGCCAGCAAGGATTTTTTTTTTTTTTTTTTTGCTATAAGAGTTGGTCCTATAAAAAACATGTCTCCAAAGAAGTTTTAGATAATATTAAGAGGATTTATAATAAATTTAAGCGGATTTGAAATCTTGGTTATTGACGAAGTTATGAATTTTTTTCTTCTAACCCCCCCCCCCCCTTAAGGCAATTTTAATTATATCAAAAATCTGTCATACATAAATTTTCGGCCCTTCTCCTAGAAGTAATAATAACTTCAAACGGATTCGATACGTATCATAATTAAGAAATTATGGGTTTTTTTTCTGTTTTCACAAAAAGTCCCCCCATTCCCCCCCCCCCTTGGTTCGATTTTGCCCATTAACGAACTTGACCGAGATTTTATGCCCCTTGATTTTATGTATCAGTATCGAAAAGATGCGGGAGTTGGAACCGCCTACTTCGAAAAATAACTTGTTTGCAGGCGGAGCCGGCAGGGATTTTTTTTGTTTTTAATTTTTTTTTTGCTATAACGATTGGTCCTATAAAAACTTGTCAATATAAAAGTTTTAGATAATACTAAGAGGATTAATAATAAATTTACGCGGATTTGATATCTTGTGAATTGACGAAGCTATGATTTTTTTTCTTCTAAAACCCCCCTTTTTTACCCCCCTTGGGGCCATTTTTAATTATATCAAAAATCTGTCATACATAAATTTTCGGCCCTTTTCCTAGAAGTAATAATAACTTTAAACGGATTCGATACGTATAAAAATAAAGAAATTATGAGGGTTTTTCTGTTTTCACAAAAAGCCCCCCCATTTCCCCCCTCTTGGTTCGATTTTGCCCATTAACAAACTTGACCGAGATTTTATGACCCTTGATTTTATGTATCAGTTTGGAAGAGATTTATGCAGAATTTTTCCAGTTATCGTGGTCAGAAAAAAGTGACATAGATAGATAGATAGATAGATAGATAGATAGATAGATAAAGTTTTGAACTGGGGGTGGTTTGGGTTCTGGGAGTCATGATCGGCGTAGATCTGCAAAAATTTTTCAAAATTTCCAACTTAGGTGAGAATGTAATAGGTAGTATTTCTTACGAAATCTACCTAAAATTATTCCAGTTACCTTAATATGTACTGAAATGTGTTTCGAATATGCTCCGCTATAATAGAAAGTGTTCCGAAAGTATACCGAAAGTGTTCTGCTCAGGATATTTTTGAAATCTAAACTTGGGAACAAACACATTGGAGAACAGATTGGGAGCACACATGTGAAATCATCGCTTTCAAAAAGTGCTCTAGAAAATGTGCTGAACAAAAGAGGTGTTCTGAGAAGTATTCTAAAAACTGTTTCAAAATGTGCGCTTCAAAGTGTACTAAAAAAGGTGACAAAATAAATGTTTTTAAAAAAAGGTCTGAGAAGTGTATAAAGATATGCAGTGTTTATGCTAAAAGAAACAACTCTTTAATTTAATAATTTTAGTAAAATAAATCGGTCAAGTGCGAGTATAACTCACTCTCAAAGGCCCGTACATTAAATTTATTAATTACTATTTATTAATTAATACGCTCCTACTATCCCTAATTTTTTCATAATTTTAGTTTCAGTAGATTCGGAAATAAGAGGGAGGGGGCAAATTTTTCCTGTATACTTTCAAAGATCTTTCTCTCTGAAAATATAATACCTAAAATTAAAACAAATATATTTTTGAGTTCGATGTTACGAGATCTTTCGAACAATATTCTACACGGTACATAAAAAGAAAAAAAGATTCAAGTAACTTAATTAATATCTCGGCTAATTACCGACAGTTTTTTTCGAAAACCATTATCAAATATCCTTGGGTGATTCTGCGTCGATAGATACCTCGAGCGTCCGTCAACTACACTACTGACCGCCCGAAAAGTAAAGTTTATGTGTAACGGAAAAATGCTCAAAAAGCTATGTTACCTAGGAAAATCACTATAGTTTTCTTGCAAGGTTTAAATAAACTGCTACTACTCCTAATTTTTTAATAATTTTAGTTTTAGTAGATTCGGAAATAGAGGGGGGGGGGGTGAAGGGACATATTTTTGCAGTGCATTTTCGACGATATCTTTGAAAATATAATACCTAAAATTGAAACAAATATATTTTTGAATTCGATATTACGAGATCTTTCACACGATACCCCACACGGTATACAAAAAGAAAAAAAAATCAGGTAACTTAATTAGACTCCTAAATTTTTCCTAAATATATTTTTGAATGGCTGAAAATCTGAAAATATATGGGTAAAAAGGCTTTATAACTTTCCCAAGTTTGAACTTTCCACGTCCCATAGTTTACTAGAAAGGGGGCTCTGACAGACGCACAGACAGACACAGGAGTGATCGTATAATGGTTCCGTTTTTACTTTTTAATTACGGAATTCTAAAAACAAGTAAATGACAATTTGTTAATATAAAAAAATAAATTACGTCAGATAAATAAAATATGCAAAGAAATAGCTGTAATTACATAATTATAACTACAATTTAAAATAATCTCACTTTTTTTTTTTTTTTTTTTTTTTTTGCGATAGCTGAACAAATGATCTTTTTACTCCATCATTTTCCAATTTTGCGACACACTCGAAAATTTTGTTTGTTGCATCACATTTTGATTGGTACTGTGGCTGAGCAGCTGTTAGCAATTTTTGCACCTATTGCGTTTTGGGTGGTTGAATGTTATCTTTATATCCATCACTGTCATTGACAATTTCTTAATATCTCAATAACTAAAGTTACACCAACATTTTGCTTTTGAAGATATAATGTACAAAAGCAGTTCCGATTCTGCCCAGTCAATTTGTGAAAGAATTGTCCGCATAATCCGATGTGTAGTATATGTATTAAGCCATGTCCTTAACATTAATTTCAAATAGAAAATGATGGGAAAACAAAATTATCCTCATTAAACCGGAGATACGTCTTAAGAGGAGAAGCATTAACGAGAATTCACTGTGTTCTCAGTTTGACTTAAGAAGATCATCATTTTGGTGATTTGTCTTTGAGTGATTTTTGCACAGAGTAAATGTGAACATTTCAAATAATTAAGTCGAATAAATAATTAATTATCAACGTCAAATAATTATACATAAAACTTAACAAATCGCATAAATACATAATGTCCCAAAAGTGTATACACAATTTATTCGCTGATAACTGGCATGTTCTTCTTTTCCTTTCAGATTTAACTACCTTGCAATAATGGCTAAAACCAGACAGAAGCATCGATATTTATATAAAAGTATAATAAATTATAACATTAAATGCTAATTAAATGCTAAAAGATGTAAACTAACAACATAATATACAGTAAGATAACTTTTATTAGATTGTTGACATGTTTCGGCTCACTCCAAGCTATTTTCAAAAACAAATGGGAATATTCTATAATTGCACGGTCTTTGAAGTAATTAATTTAAATTTATTATTTTTAAAAAGTACATGATAGCATTTCATACAATTACTTCAAAGACCGTGCAATTATACAATATTCTCATTTGTTTTTGAAAATGTCTCGGAATGAGCCGAAACATGTCAACAATCTAATAAAAGTTATTTTACTGTGTATTGTGTTGTTAATTTACACCTTTTAGCATTTAAAAGTAATATACCAGACATAAGCTTTGAGCAAAGAAAATTTATCTTAAAGTATAACTGGAACTTTGAAAATGTAGTTCAAATGCAGAGAAAATTAAGGAGAGAATTTCAAACAGATTCCACTACATGACTTACATTCGTTACAATTAAAGATAAGTTTAAAGCAGATGGAACTGTTTAAAATGTTTACAAATAAACGTTAGAGAAGACCATGGTTATCAGCAAACCCCACAGAAGCCCTGGTAGAAATCTATGGGGAAAATTCAAGGAAATCTGTTTGGCAAGCAGCTTGAGAGATAGGACTTTCAAAATGTACTTTATAGGGACTTTCAAAATTTTAAGTGTCCATTGCATTTTAAAGTGTTATATTGGAAAAGTTACATTATGATACTGAACAGAGAATGCAGTTATGTATAGATTTATTTGGGACACCTTGTATTTAGAATACTTTTTGAAATTGGTATAGCGGGAATTTATTTTAATTTTTTTCTCGTTTGATTTACAAAATGTTTCGGGGTACGCGCTCCCCTCCTCTCTCTCCTCAGAAAAAAAAAACCTGATTAAGGGTAACCTTTATATTAAAACCATAATTGCTTTCTTTCTTTTTTTTTTCTTCTTTTTTTTTTTTTTTTTTTTTTTTAAATGCAAATATTAATTATTGTATTTTATAAGAATATGAAAATTACAAGAATATAAAGGGCTAAATAATGTTTTAAGCTAACGTACCACCAAGCTATCACCACAAGAACAAAGCTTTACTTTTGTTTTCATGCTGTTTCCTTTACTTGTATTTGCTTATTCTAAGCATGTACGTAGTTTCTTCCTCCCGCCGCACCATTTTATTTTTATTGGACTTAGTTTTTATGAAGTTTTATTCTGATTTGTCTGAAATATGTCCCTGTCAGTTTGGTATATTCTCCCTAAAATTACAATCTTCAATATTAAAATAAAAGAAAGACTAGTCATTGGGGACCACCGTAATATTTACCCATCATGGATATGCACAGTATAAAATATGAAAATAAAACATGCGTAAACTACTTATAAAATGCATTGCAATTCGAATAAAATTCTGGCTGGATGACGTCATAAACTTTAAATGCTGTATTACTGAATTGCGTAAAAGAAACATCCTTATAACTCCAAAATTGATAATCCTATTAACTAAAGCGTCTCATTTCCAATTAAAAAATATTTTTGAATTGAAATTTGAATGAAATACAGGGTCACGAAAAATCGAAGAGTGTGGAAAATAGGATTACAAATATCTCGGCAACTCATTATCCGATCGACTTCATTCTTTATGCAAAATTTATATTTTTTTATTGCTTTCAATATTCACTCCTTAAAATAAACAATTTCGAAAATTTTTATATAACTGTTATGAAAACGAATATTTTGAGAGTCCGAACAAAATAGTTCCGGATAATCGAGGTTACTGAAATTTAATAAGCTTCTTCCCATTATTACATACTAAGTACACACCAAATTTCAAGTCTCTATCTCAATTTGTTCGGGAGATAGAGCATTTACACACACACACACACACACACACAGACAGACGGACGGCAATTTTTTTTTTTTTTTCTAAAAATATCTTTTTCGGAATTTCCAGTGTCTGAAACGCGTAAATCCATCATTTTTTTTTTTTCGATTTTCAAAACGATTACAAGATTTACTCTATACTACGTATGATGGGTAAGTAAAAGACAGAGAATTATCGCTTTGCTATTCCGTTAGAAGTTTAATATAGCGAGTCTTTACTTTTTCTTCCAAACGGCTTTAGAAATATAATCAACTGTCGAAATATCCCATAGCGGAAAATGCA
The DNA here is from genome assembly GCA_963931845.1 of Maratus michaelseni. NCBI lineage: Eukaryota > Metazoa > Arthropoda > Arachnida > Araneae > Salticidae > Maratus > Maratus michaelseni. The sequence goes on from OZ007589.1 coordinate 368,595,213, forward strand.
AAATTGAATGTCCATAAAAAATTTTAAGCGTTGAAACTTTAGATCATGTGAATGTTACTTAAAGAGGCAAATGTCCTAAAAATAACTATTTACGACGTTTTATTGATTAAAAATAACACGTATGCGATTGTTTTAGACCTTTTTTTTTTCCACCGCTAAAATGCGTCTGGCGAGGTTATTAGGTTATTTTTTCTATGAATGAATTACTTGCGGTAATTTGTCTGTTTTTGAATTTTTCATGTAAGAAGACATGCCTTTAAAAAACTCTTTTTGTTGTTTGTTTAAAATATGTTAACTTTTAGTTAAGTAATACCAAAAAAGAGTCTTACTGTAAAAATGTACCATATTTGTCTGTATAAAAGGATATTCATTTGCACTGATACGATGATGGGAAAATTTAAGTATTAAAAACAACTTGGAGAATACTAAACAAAGCTCCGTTTACAACTAACAGAGATTTTATTTTATTATTATTATTATTATTATTATTTTGTATTGGCTACCACTTAACTAGCTCAATTTTTATTACTAATGATTAACTCTTTCACCGTGTATCCGTTTCCGGTGATTTCCACGGACATTATACAAAAGAATCAAAATTTAAAAAATACGCAATTTTTTGAAGCGATTTTACTTAAAAAAAATCCCTGACGGCTCGGCCTACAATCACAGGTAGATTTCGAAGACGCAGACCGTCGGGCGCCTGTTTGTCGGAATTGCGGAAGAAATGACCTTTTTGCGATGATGCGGCAGTTGGAACCGCCTACTTCGAAACCTAACTTGTTAGCAGACGGAACCAGCAGGAATTTTTTATTTATTTATTTATTTATTTATTTATTTATTTATTTTTTGCTATAAGAGTTGGTCCTATAAGAAAATTGTCAGTATAAAAGTTTTAGATAATATTAAGAGGATTTATAATAAATTCAAGCGGATTTGAAATCTTGGGAATTGACGAAGTTATGAATTTTTTTCTTCTAAAACCCCCCTACCCCCCCCCCCCTTAAGGCAATTTTTAATTATATCAAAAATCTGTCATACATAAGTAATAATAACTTCAAACGGATTCGATACGTATCATAATTAAGAAATTATGGGTTTTTTTCTGTTTTTACAAAAAGCCCCCCCCCCTTCCCTCTTGGTTCGATTTTGCCCATTAACGAACTTGACCGAGATTTTATGCCTCTTGATTTTATGTATTAGTTTCGAAAAGATGCGGGAGTTGGAACCGTCTACTTCGAAAAATAACTTGTTTGCAGGCGGAGCCGGCAGGGATTTTTTTTTTTAATTTTTTTTTTTTTAATTTTTTTTTTGCTATAACGGTTGGTCCTATAAAAAACTTGTCAGTATAAAAGTTTTAGATAATATTAAGAGGATTAATAATAAATTTACGCGGATTTGATACCTTGTGAATTGACGAAGCTACGATTTTTTTCTTCTAAAACCCCTCCTTCCCCCCCCCCCCCTTGGGGCCATTTTTAATTATATCAAAAATCTGTCATACATAAATTTAAGGCCCTTTTCTTAGAAGTAATAATAACTTTAAACGGATTCGATACGTATAATAATTAAGAAATTATGGGGGGGGGTTTCCGTTTTCACAAAAAGCCCCCCATTTCCCCCCCCCCCCTTGGTTCAATTTTGCCCATTAAAGAACTTGATCGAGATTTTATGTCCCTTGATTTTACGTATCAGTTTGAAAGAGATTTATGCAGAATTTTTCCAGTTATCGTGGTCATAAAAAAGTGACATAGATAGATAGATAGATAGATAGATAGATAGATAGATAGATAGTAGATAAAGTTTTGAACTGGGGGTGGTTTTGGGTTCTGGGAGTCATGATCGGCGTAGATCTGCAAAAATTTTTCAAAATTTCCAACTTAGGTGAGAATGTAATAGGTAGTATTTCTTACGAAATCTACCTGAAATCACACAGTCATAGAATAAAAATCCCTGACGGCTCGGCCTACAGGCACAGGTAGATTTCGAAGACGCAGACCGTGGGGCGCCTGTTTGTCGGGAATTGCGGAAGAAATGACCTTTTTACGATGATGCGGCAGTTGGAACCGCCTACTTCGAAACCTAACTTGTTTGCAAGCGGAATCGGCAGGGAGTTTTTTGTTTTTAATTTTTTTTTTTTTTTTGCTATAACGGTTGGTCCTATAAAAAACTTGTAAATATAAAAGTTTTAAATAATATTAAGAGGATTAATAATAAATTTAAGCGGATTTGAAATCTTGAGAATTGGCGAAGTTATGAATTTTTTTCTTCTAAACCCCCCTCCCCCCCCCTTAAGGCAATTTTTAATTATATCAAAAATCTGTCATACATAAATTTTCGGCCCTTCTCCTAGAAGTAATAATAACTTCAAATGGATTCGATACGTATCATAAGTAAGAAATTATGGGTTTTTTTCTGTTTTCACAAAAAGCCCCCCCATCCCCCCCCCCCTTGATTCGATTTTGTCCATTAACGAACTTGACCGAGATTTTATGCCCCTTGATTTTATGTATCAGTTTCGAAAAGATGCGGGAGTTGGAACCGCCTACTTCGAAAAATAACTTGTTTGCAGGCGGAGCCGGCAGGGATTTTTTTGTTTTTAATTTTTTTTTTGCTATAACGGTTGGTCCTATAAAGAACTTGTCAATATAAAAGTTTTAGATAATATTAAGAGGATTAATAATAAATTTACGCGAATTTGATATCTTGGGAATTGACGAAACTATGATTTTTTTTCTCTTAAAACCCCCCTTTTTTCCCCCCCTTGGAGCCATTTTTAATTATATCAAAAATCTGTCATACATACATTTTCGACCCTTCTCCTAGAAGTAATAATAACTTTAAACGGATTCGATACGTATCATAATTAAGAAATTATGGGGTTTTTTCTGTTTTCACAAAAAGCCCCCCCACCGTCCCCCCCCCCCTGGTTCGATTTTGCCCATTAACGAACTTGACCGAGATTTTATGCCTCTTGATTTTATGTATCAGTTTGTAAAAGATTAATGCAGAATTTTTCCAGTTATCGTGGTCAGAAAAAAGTGACATAGATAGATAGATAGATAGATAGATAGATAGATAGATAGATAGATAGATAGATATATAAAGTTTTGAACTGGGGGTGGTTTTGGGTTCTGGGAGTCATGATCGGCGTAGATCTGCAAAAATTTTTCAAAATTTCCAACTTAGGTGAGAATGTAATAGGTAGTATTTCTTACGAAATCTACCTAAAATGCATAAGATAATATATTTCATTGCTTATATATTAGATACTTAAATGTATGAAGATTTGAAATGTGTAATAAAGCAAATATATGATATTTGATGCGATTTTGATTCTACAATTACACTGTCAGAGGGTTAATGAATCGGAAGACCAATTGGGTTATGATTCATTAAGTGTTAATATTGTGAAATACACAATATGCGATTCATATTAGATTATGATTCATATGTTTTGTGAATTCACGGATATCCTAGGAAATCAGATTTTTTTTTTTTTTTTTTTTTTTGTATTTACATTGTTGTTTAAAAAAAAACGCTATTATTACAAATAAATAGCTGTGTATTTCAAAAAACACAATTTTTCTTTTGCTTCGGCCAAGAGGTTGAAGCTGAATAAGAAGAAAAGAAGAAGTAAGAGAAATTTAACAAAATGGTTTTATTTTGAAAAATGAATAGAATGCTTTCATTGATTCATGCAGCTTGAAAAATCGATTTTTGTTTTAGAAAGAAGGATTTTTATAAATAGGAAAGATATATGAGACGTTACATTACGGTCAATGGGAAAAAATCGTTTCAAGTACATTTTGATGACGCTACGCCATTTGAAACATGATGCAATTGATATATATTTATGAAGCGGTTAAAAACATGATTTTTGTAGAAAATGGGGTACAAAACATTTATTGTTCATTTACAGGGTCAAACAAAAGAATTCTGTTGCACATTGTTCTACGGGGAAAAATCGTTTGCAGTGTAATTTAATGATGTTTCATTATTTCAAACATAATGAAATTTATAGGCATTACAGAGGTGCACTATAAATTGATCGCTTAAAAGTATGATATGCATTGCATTTATCATTCATTTACAGGGACGCAAAATATACCGGTTACAATATACGTGCAATAATTACTGTCTATGTGTGATAAGTGCATTTTCAACTTTGGTTTGCGTTTTCTAGTTTAACTTAATTTTTTCATAGTACATAATATGTATCAATTCGCTTGATCATATACAGGGCTGCACAAGGTAATTATTATTACGTGATTGTAGTATTCTGGAAGTGAATTACTTAGTGTAGTTTTTAATTGTGTTACGCATTGTTTTGTTGAACTATAGTTGTTGACTTATAGAAGTTTGTGGAAAATTAAAGAAATCATATACAGGGCTACGCAAAGAACATTGTCTTTTTTGGTTGGTAATTTCTGGAAGTTTGTTTTAAGTTCCTTTATGCGTTTTTTACCTGAATTAAATTTTAGTTTAATATAGGATGTGTTCAAAAGTCTTTAGATAATATACAATATTGTACAAAAGATTTCGAGTGCATTTCCATCGATTGGCGAAAATTGCTAAATGTTAATTTTCTAAATGAACTAAATTTTATCATGCTATGTAGTATATATCCAAATCTATAGTTCATATACAAGGCTGTGTAAAATAATTCGACTATATTTTTCACTATGTATGCCTATACTGTTTACTTACATATCTTCTTTCACCTTATTTAACGGTGAAGTTTCGTTACAGTTTTCTGATGTATTGGAAAGTGTTTCATAATCTATGCTTGACGCATAATTTTTCGTTCTTGTTTATTATTATTTGCTATTTTCACATCCTTTTAGAATTATTTTATCCAATAGAACACTATAAAATTATTTAATTACTACAAAAGACATCGTATAATAAAATGCGAAACGCAAAAAAAGAATTAATACGCGGTTAAATTTACTTTATATTTAATCAGTTTCATTCAAATTAAGGTATTCCAATACGTTTAAATAGCCAATTTTCGACAAATATCACATAATTTTTGTGGTTGTTGTTGTTTTTAAAAGACCTTACAATTAGCTATATAAAACTTCTTTTGTTTTCTTTGTACGATTATTGGAAGTGTAGTTTGGACTGTTTTTGTTTCAGCTTTCAAACAGGAAGTGTGTATTTAAGTATACTTAAGAAAGATAATACATTCTAATATTAAAATTGAGGAAGGTAGGATGTGTAAAACTGGAAATTTTTAAGACCTGAGGTGAATATTTCTAATAGATTTTGAGAAATAAAAACTTGGAATGCGTTTTCTGAAAACATGATTTTCATGAAAAATCAGTTATGGAAACGTTTTGTCTGTAAAAATTATATTTTTATTTAAATATAACTGATCAACTGAAATTTTGAATGTAATGAACTACAGTGTTTAATATTTGAGAATTTCCTATTTTTATAAAATAACATACAGAAAATACAGTTAACTCGTTTTTACGAGCCTCTTTTTTTGCGAAATTCACGATTTTACGATACGAACCTCTTTTTTGCAAAATTCACGATTTTACGATACGAACCTCCTTTTTACGAAATTCACGATTTTACGAATTAGTGAATGGTCCCGAATACACTCCGTTAGATAAAATGTAATTTTTTGCTCCCATTTACGAACTACAAATCAGCAAAACCTCTTTTTTTTATGAACTCAGTTTAGTTCATCGAAACTCAATATAGACATCAAATAAACTTTCAACTATTTTGAGGCAGCAGTTGCAAACATTACAAGAAACGATAAATAGCACGATAAAGATAATGTTGCACAGCACATAGAACCATAGAATGTGATGAGTACCCCTCTCCCTCCTTATTTCAGTTGCATGGTAATATAAGAGCAGGGGAGTGGGGGGCACTGTTGTTACAAGGGTGATGACTTTAAAAGAGCGTGCTTGCTTCTTCTAACTTTATTTGATCTGTACAACTCAATCAGTGAAGTCTCGTTAGTTGAGCAATATTGGGCCAAATTTAGTTAGGTAAAGGTATTTAGCTATGTCGTAAATAAAGAAACGGACTTGTTTATCCATTGAGAGGAAAAATAAGACTTTAAAAAAAGTTGGTGATAAAATAGTTAGCAAGACACAAATTTCTCAGAAATATGAAATTCTAAAAAATAGCTTACTAGTAATTGTACAGGCACGAGAGAAAATTTTTGGAGCTAAAAATGGAAACTCTCCTTCTCAAAAACATTTTCGAGAATTAAAACACCCAAATTCGGAAGACTTTGCTCACCTGGATTCGAAAAATGAGGAGCTCAAACATTTTAGCTAGTGGAAAAAGGCCCTAAGAAAATCACGCTTTTCTGCCTCCAAATTAAACTTCAAAGATTCGTCTTTTTCCAGGTGTCGGTTGGTTAGTTACAGAAATTTAAATTGGGAATGGCTTGAGTTTCAAGAAACTATGTTGTGAAGTTAAGCGGCAGATGCATCATCAGCAAATCAATGGAAATAAGCAAATCTAAAATTGTTGCTTTCTAAAGTATGCTACAGAAGATGTTTTTTAACGCAGACGAAACGGTTTTATTTTATAAGATTTTGCAGTGAAAATATTAACTTTCAAAGAAGATAAATGCGGTGGAGGTAAGAAAGCTAGACAGACACTTATACCCTGTTCAGATGGGACATTTAAGATATATTAGACCGCCGAACTCACTGAGGGAGTTCCACAAACTCACTCAGTGAGTTCAAACTTTCTATTGCTAGATACAGCCACGACCACTCACTTCGATTGGCTCCGGAAGATAGCTTTAACTGATTGGCTGTTGAGGCTGGCTTTAACTTATGCGCATGCGCACATTCTATGTTTCTTCAGATCTCTGACACAATGAGTTATCTTAGATGAGTTTTGCGGTGTGAACAGGTATTCAATTCCGGGAGGGTACCACATCAAAAATGGCGATCTAAGATATCTTAAATATCCTGTGTGAACATAGTATAACAGTTTTCATTGCAGCCAAAATGGCAGGTCATAAAAATTGCCTCTACTCTTTGTTGGAAAGTATCTGAAGCCCAGGTGCTTTCCAAAATGTTCCAAAAAGTTAAGAAATTTCCTGCTGAATGCATACTATGCTAAGACCATGTTTTTGATGACAAGCGATATTTATGAAAAATGGTTAAGATATATACAGATAGCCGTTTATCAGCAGCAAAGCGTGCAGTTCTTCAAATCATGGACAAATGTATTGACCATATTATCTCTAAGTCTCTGATCTTCGGAAAATCCGTGTGAAGTACCTCCCATTAAATGCAACTTCATTTTTACAGCCATGGAATATTCAACCAGGGAATAATCAATAGTTTCAAGCGAATAAAAAGGTTTATTTCAAAGGGTAGTTCTTTGTTTAGAATGAGAAGAGCCTTACGAGATTGATATTCCGGCTGAAATGCATTTTTTAAACAGCGCATGGAATGATGTTTCTCATACGAGCATTTCTAATGTCTTTCGGGACGGGGGCTTTATAAGAATTAGACATATCAGAGGAATTCCATGGCAATACATCCCACGCCGTCAGTGATGATGAGTTACTCCTACATGAACGTCACCGTAAAATTCTACCGTTGCCTGAAATTTCATTCCAGGTCTTTTTAAATGTAGACTAGATGGAACCCGTCAAAATTTGACGGCAAACAACTTGATAATACCATAAAAGTAAAATTTATAGTTGCTTTAACTTGACAAATTTCATAGTGGGGAGCATAATATGATTAAGTGGTCACAGACTTTTCCATCGATAAATCACATGAGGGGTGTATGCAAAATTTAGAAAAGTACACCCTTGGGGGGTCAAAGTGGGGGGATGGACATGGGAGATGCATAATATGATTAAGTGGTGACAGACCTTTCCAATGATATATAACATGAGGTTGTGTGCAAAATTTAGAAAGTACCCCTTGGGGGGGGGGGGGGGGGGCAAAGTGAGGAGATGGACACCGGAGATGCATAATATGATTAAGTGGTCACAGACCTTTCCAATGATATATAACATGAGGGTTGTGTGCAAAATTTAGAAAGTACGGGGGGGGGGGCAAAGTGGGGAGATGGACATCGGAGATGCATAATATGATAAAGCAGTTACAGACCTTTCCAATGATATATAACATGAGGGTAATGTGCAAAATTTAGAAAGTACCCTTTTGGGGGGGGGCAAAGTGGGGAGATGTACATCGGAGATGCATAATATGATTAAGCAGTTACAGACCTTTCCAACAATATATGACATGAGGGGTGTCAACAAAATTTAGAAAAGTATCTCTTGGGGGGGGGGGCAAAGTGGGGAGGATGGACATTGGAGATGCATAATATGATTAAGTGGTCACAGACCTTTCAATGATATATGACATGAGGGGTGTCAACAAAATTTAGAAAAGTATCCCTTAGGGGGGTGGGGGGGCAAAGTGGGGAGATGGACATTGGAGATGCATAATATGATTAAGTGGTCACAGACCTTTCCAATGATATATAACATGAGGGTTGTGTGCAAAATTTAGAAAGTACCCTTTGGGGGAGGGAGGGGGGCAAAGTGGGGAGATGGACATCGGAGATGCATAATATGATTAAGTGGTCACAGACCTTTCCAATGATATATAACATGAGGGTAATGGGCAAAATTTAGAAAGTACCCTTTGGGGGGGGGGGCAAAGTGGGGAGATGGACATCGGAGATGCATAATATGATTAAGCAGTTACAGACCTTTCCAACAATATATGACATGAGGGGTGTCAACAAAATTTAGAAAAGTATCCCTTGGGGGGGGGGGGGAAGTGGGGAGATGGGCATCGGAGATGCATAATATGATTAAGTGGTCACAGACCTTTCCAATGATATATGACATGAGGGGTGTCAACAAAATTTAGAAAAGTATCCCTTAGGGGGGTGGGGGGGCAAAGTGGGGAGATGGACATTGGAGATGCATAAAATGATTAAGTGGTCACAGACCTTTCCAATGATATATAACATGAGGGTAATGTGCAAAATTTAGAAAGTACCCTTTGGGGGGGGGGGGGGGGCAAAGTGAGGAGATGGACACCGGAGATGCATAATATGATTAAGCAGTCACAGACCTTTCCAACAATGTATGACATGAGGGGTGTCAACAAAATTTTGAAAAGTGCCCCCCTTAGGGGGGGGGGGGGGGCGGGATGGACCCCGGAGATGCATAACATGAATAAGTGGTCAAAGACTTTTCCACCGATATATCACATGAGGGGTATGTGCAAAATTTAGAAAAGTGTCCCACTTGGGGGGGGGGGGGGATAGACACCGGAGATGCATAACATGAAAAAGAAGTCACAGCCATTTCAACTTGCAACCTTTTTCTCGAAGGCATTTGACAATATTAAATTTTTTTTTACCCAAGACAATTTAACGATATTCTTATTTTTTTTTGCGTAATTCGTCAAACGTTCATGGAAAAAATCAGGAAATTCGCTAATCAATAGTTGATAAATTATAAAATTCAACAATCGATAGCAGTAAAATTGGTCAATCGATAACGGAAAAATCACGAAATTCATCAAATGGTCTCCCGTAAAAAAAATTGTCCTGCACACTGATGTGATGATAAAAAGGGTTTTGAAGTATAGGACAAAATTAGCACTTGCCAAACAGCGAGTAATACTGAAAATTTGGCAATGGACTTTATTGCCACCACTGGTCAAACATAATAGTCACACTCACCAATTGCGATGATTGAATGGAAAAAGATTTTTTTTCTCTGCTGTCGCGCGACAAATTTTGAAACCATTTGGTAAATTTCATCCCCGAAATTGGCAGATTGTGAATTTTTTTCTCGAAGAAATTCGACGATATTCGAAAAATTTTTCTCCCGAAACCAGTTGATGAATTTTGCGATTTTTCCACTGTGTAGATTAATGAATTTTGCACTTCTTCCGCTATCGATTGACGAATTTCGAATTTTATCGACTATCGGTTAACGAATTTCACGATTTTTTCCATGAACGAACAAATTGCGCACTTTCTGCTAATTGACACATTTCGCCCTTTACAATTCAGTCAATGAGTTGAACGTTGTTTCTTTCGAGAAATGTCAGGAATGAAACAATGATTCTTTAGGTTGAATTTACTTCGTTCAATGCCCCATGGAAGAATGTGTGCGATGCAGCAACGGGCGTCACAGACTTTTTAAGGGCACCTGCAGACTAAAAACATCTAACCAATCTTCGCGGGGGGAAAATAACAGATTTTGTCAAATGATTGAGGAAAAAACACTACTTTATCAAAGGATAATGGGAAAACATGACTTTTGTTAAAAGACCACAGAAAAAACGTAATTATGCAAAAGGATCGCGAAAGATAAGCAAATTTTGTCAAAGAATCGCAAAAAAGGAAATTTCACCAAAAGATCACGCTTTTTTACTAAATTTCGTCTAAAAATTGCGGAATAAAATGTATTTTATCAAAGAATTGCTGGAAAATGCGAATTTCGTTAAGGATCGTGAGAAAAATGCGAAATTCTTCAAAGGATCGCTGAAAAAACACTAATTTCGTCAAAGAATTGCTGAAAAAACATGAATCTCGCCCAATAACAGAAAAATCATGGTTCATAATCATTATATCTAGTAGTATATGTAAATACAGTTTGTGATATAAGACAAAATTAACATTCACCAATCGGCGAGTAATACTGGAAATTGGTGATTGAATGTAAAATGAAATTTTTTTTCCCGCTGTCACTCAAAGAATTTTGAAACCATTAGGTGAAGTTTTTTCCGAAACCATTTTGTGAATTTCCCGATTTTTTCTTCAAAATCATTTGACAAAGAGACTTTTTTCTCGATGGCATTTGACAATATTCAAAATTTTTTTACCCAAGACAATTTGACGATATTCTTAATTTTTTTTGTGCAATTCGACAAATGTTCATGGAAAAAATCATGAAATTCGTTAATCAATAGTCGATAAATTGTGAAATTAAGCAATCGTTAGCGGTAAAATCGTAAAATTTGTCAATCGATAACGGAAAAATAATGAAATTCATCAAACGGTTTCCGGTAAAAAAATTGTCTTGCACGCTGATGTGATGATCAAAAGGGTTTTGAAGGCATTTATTTTATTTGTTGTATTGTGTATAAATACCTAGGTGGAAACAGTTTGCTTATTTTGTCAAATGTTTCAACAATATTCGACCCAATACGCATGCATAAAAAAAATCTTCCGGTAGGACCGGCCAATGAGGTGAAGGTCTATTACGGTCTCTAGAAACGTGTTTGGGATCATCTCCTGTTGTTTTTTTCTTGCACTTTGCGTTAAACCTAGGAAGGTATTTATATAGAACTCACTGTGGAGTGTTTAGAAGGTATTTATTTATTTCATTTATTATAATTTGTATGAATACTTAGGTGTCCATTTCGGATTTACTGTTTAAAAATGAATTTAGGCTCTTTTAACGTTCGCGAAATCAATCCCGATGGAAATTGTCTTTTTAGATCTCTATCATTTTGTTTATATAGTACAGAAAATGATTATTTAAATGTATGTAAAAATATCGTAGAACACGTAATACAAAATTGGACCACTTATAGTCCGTTTATTATCGGGGATGAATCTTATGGTGTTCCGATTGCTAATGAAGACAATTATGTAAATATATGGTTCTTCATAGAGGTATATGGTTCTTCACACTTCAATAGAAGCATTGTTTAAATTAATATAATTCTACAAATATGATGCAGTTTTAAAATATCGAGTAATGATTAATACTGTCAAAGAATATACTCATATACGTAATTAAGTTTTGGTACTTCTCTATTATCTCATCGACCACTTTTCATAAAAAAAAAACTATCGCCAAATAAATGGGAGAACGTTGTCATTGGAATATCAAAATAAATAAATAAAATATAAGAATTTAAGGATACAATTGTTATTTTAATTAATGAAATAACTAATAAATCAAATAAACATAATGAAAAATACACGCAAATGTTGAATTAAAAACAACTTGATGACATAAAAAACACGTATAATGTTTTCGACATCAAGTAAATGGGACTGCAATTTTGGCATTTAATCATACAGTTTGGCGATAGTATTTTGTTATGAAAAGTGGTCGATGGGATAATAGAGAAGTACTCAAGTTTTTTATACCAAGTTTGAAAATTTATCTTTTTTTGACATTTAAAAAAAATAACATAAAAAAACATTACAAATTTGCCCATTTAAAACATTCAAGATTTGTATATATACAAACAATACAATGTAAATATTAATATTGTTACATGATACATTATATACATTGTTTGCATATATACTTCTTTGTATACATATATTGTTTGTATACATACAAACAAATATAATGTAAACATTATTCAAATATTAAGAGTTTGCAAATCAAAACATTCTAAAGATTTGTATACATACAAACAATATAATGCATACATACTCTTTACAAATAAAATAGCCCACTTATATAATGACAAAACTTTTAAATCGAATAGAGATAATATATTTCTGTTTTGTTATGAAAAGTGGTCAATGGGATAATAGAGAAAAGTACCTAAGTTATTTATACCAAGTTTGAAAATTTATCTTTTTTTGACATTTAAAAAAAATAACAGAAAAAACATTACAAATTTGCCCATTTAAAACATTCAAGATTTGTATACATACAAACAATACAATGTAAATATTAATATTGTTACATGATACATTATACATTGTTTGTATATATACTTCTTTGTATACATATATTGTTTGTATACATACAAACAAATATAATGTAAACATTATTCAAATATTAAGAGTTTGCAAATCAAAACATTATAAAGATTTGTATACATACAAACAATATAATGCATACATACTCTTTACAAATAAAATAGCCCACTTATGTAATGACAAAACTTTTAAATCGAATAGAGATAATATATTTCTGTTTATTTTATAACTTATATTCAGATGCTCAGATTCTGCTTTTTTCGAACACATAATAATAAAAATATTACTACCGTGCGTACTGTCTTTTGACATTATATTTACATAATCGAATTCATTATCAATCGGAACACCATAAGATTCATTCCCGATAATAAACAGACCATAAGTGGTCCAATTTTGTATTACGTGTTCTACACGTTTGAATAATTATTTTCTGTACTATATAAACAAAATGATAGAGATCTAAAAAAAAAATTTCCATCGGGATTTCGCCAACTTATGAGCCTAAATTCATTTTTAAACAGTAAATCCGAAATGGACATCTAAGTATTCATACAAATTACAATAAATAAAATAAATAAATAAAATAAATACCTTCTAAACACTCCACAGTGAGTTCTAGATAAATATCTTCCTAGGTTTAACGCAACGTGACAACAGAAAAAAACAACAGATGATACGATCCCAAACACGTTTGTAGAGACAGTCATAGACCCTCACCTCATTGGCCGGTGATTTTTTGACGCATGCGTATTCGATCGAATTTCGATGGAATAGATTTGACAGAATTACCAAACAGCTTTAAATATATGGATGCTAATGTCATTCGTACGGAGAAAATATCGAAGGATGCAATATTATTAGCAATATTATTAATTAGAATGAGATAGAACTTTCAGGTCTAGAAGAAGTAAGAAAATGAAGTAACTCCAAGAACTGACGACCGTGAAACAATCCGCTTATATTTTAAAACAGACAAATATGAGTGATTATTTTTATGCTTACTGTCTTAATAAAGGTATGTACATTGGATAAATATTTTATATTTCTTGCATGTTTAGTAGCATGCAAACAATCTATTAAATAGTAATAATAATAAAAAAAATTCTTAATATATTTAAAACCACTGAATAGTAACCCTAACCTGTCTCAAAAGCATTACAACTTATAGAACTAATAATTTCTGACGCCTTTCTATATTATGAACTCTCAATTTCACGAAATATTTTCGTAGTCCTTGCGAGTTCGTAAAATCGAGTGTCTACTGTATATGAAAAATCACCAAAGTGATAATTTAAAAGAGTATATCTCTGGAAGTTTCTATTTTATGTCTTAAATTGTAGTTCATTATATTCTTCGGAACTCAAGTTGTATATTTATGAGAAAAAATAATAAACTCTCATTATTTTTGTCGTGGGGACATTTTTTGATGAATATCAAATATTGCATTATTTTTTTCTTAAAACTGTAAAAATTAAAAAGATTTTGCATAATATATATATATATATATATATATATATATTAAACAAATGAAAATATTACACTAAATCATTTAAAACAATCAAATTATTCATAAACTAAAACCTTTAACAACGTTATAACGCACAAATATGAAAAAATGGCGCACAAAATCACATACGGCCGTTTCGGGTATTCTTGGATCCCCTTCCTCAGTGCGAAAAATAAATTACGTCATTTCTTTGCGATATATAAACTCTTGCTTTGGCCTTTTCAATCAAGCCAGTACTCGGGGCTATAACCGAGGGGTTCTTTAAACCCATTTTAATCCTTTTTTTTTTCCCGCACTAAGAAAGGGATCCAAGAATCCTCGAAACGGTCGTATGTGATTTTTTGTGCCATTTTTTCATGTTTGTGCGCTATAACGTTGTTAAAGGTTTTAGTTTATGAATTAAAATTCGCACAAAGTGTTTGATTTATGCTTATTAATCAAATTATTGTATTATATTATGCTCATTTTTACCCTATTAAAAAAATCGTTTCAAACGTAATCCTAAGGTGATACCTTAACCATACAAATAAAGAATTATACTGATTTTTTTTTTTTTTTTTTTTTTTTTTTTTTTACGGTATAATACTGGCAGCTGGGGTGCCAGTATTATGTCATAAAATCAACTCTTTTTTTTTTTCAGTGTATAGTTTCTGAGTTGTTGACTTTTTTCTTCATTGTGATACCAGAATTTCATCTGAGGGTTAAAATACATTTGGCAAGGAGCTACATTCAGTAATTAAATCAGCACATTTCAATATTTTTAGTTTTTTGTCGATTTTGGCTGTTAATTTTGGCAAAGACTGAAGAATTGTTTTCATTAAAATGTCAATCAAAGATAATTTTTTTAGTTAAACAATAAAGTGTGGAATGAAAAGTCGTTACATCTTTAATAGGTGGCGAAAGTTTTTCTTACGTTTTTTAGGTATCCCCTCACATTTGATATTCAGTTTTTTAAAGTAAGGGGGGGGGGGATGAGTATAATACTGATTGTTACAGGTTAAACACAAAGATAATTCCATTTATTAAATAATTTATTTTGATGTAATTTATTTTTATTTTTTACAATTTTAAGGGAACATATTACAAAATTTGATCTTTACTAAAAATTGTCTCCGGACAAAACTAACGATAGTTTACTAATTCTTTTTTTTTTTTTTCATAAATATACAATTTTCATTACCAAGAATGTAATTACTATCTAATCTATAAAATAATAACTTCCAAAAATATATATTTATTCGAATTATCACATGTTTGGCATGTGAATATATAAAAATAGCTGTAAAATTTCGGGATATTCTCTAATACTTAAACCGATAATTCGTTATAGTCACAGTATCACATAAATTGTAGGCGATCGGGATTTTTTTAAAGTAGCAAAAATTTTGGAGACAGAGCATTTTTCGTAGCTGATTGTTTATAAAAAGCACATTTTTAATAAAATTCATTTAAAGTTTGTTTACTTTTCTGAAAATCTATTAGAAATATCCACCCCAAATATTTAAAAGTTTCCAGATTTATATGTTGTACTTCCCTTAATTTTAACACTAAGAAACTTTCTTTTTTTAAGTTTACTTACGAGCAGGGAAGACCGAGCTATGCTCAGTCAAAATTAAATTTGAGTTCAAATATCATGACCTCTGACCAAAATGACCCACTAATTCAATTTTCTCGAACATGTGACTTAGCCCAACAGTCTTCTTGTGCCCGAAAACCATTGGATGCAGAATTTAGTGTAAATTGAACCGCTTTTTAGATCTTGACCCACAGTGACCCAGAAATGATCCACTAATCGAATTTTCTCGAACATGTGACCCAGCCCAATAGTCTTCTCGTGCCCGAAAATAGTCGGATACAAAATTTTGTCAAAATCGTTTGAACCGTTTTTTAGATACAATTAGCTTGACCATGACCCAAAATGACCCAAAATGACCCACTAATTGAATTTTCTCGAACATGTGACATAGCCCAACAGTCTTCTCGGGCCCAAAAACCATTGGATGCAAAATTTAGCGTAAATTGAACCGCTTTTTTTATCTTGACCCACAATGACCCAGAAATGACCCACTAATCGAATTTTCTCGGACATGTGACCTAGCCCAATGATTTTATCGTGCTCGAAACTCGTAGGACACAAAATTTAATCAAAATCGTTAGAGCCGTTTTTTAGATAAAATTAATTTGACCCACGTTGACCCAAAAATGACCCACTAATCAAAAGTTCTCGAACATGTGACCCAACCCAATAGTCTTCTCGTGCCCGAAAATGGTCGGATACAAAATTTCGTCAAAATCGTTTGAACCGATTTTTAGATACAATTAGCTAGACCATGACCCAAAATGACCCACTAATTGAATTTTCTCGAACATGTGACCTAGCCCAATGGTTTTCTGGTGCCCCAAAACGGTAGGATACGAAATTTCGTCAAAATCGTTAGAGCCGTTTTTAAGATAAAATTTGCATATATATATATATATATATATATATATATATATATATATATATATATATATATATATATATATATATATATATATATATAACCACACACAAGATTTGCTCGTATTAGAATATACGAGCAGGGACGACCGAGCTATGCTCGGTCAAAATTAGCTTTCAGTTCAAATATCTTGACGCATGACCAAAATGACCCACTAATCAAATTTTCTCAAACATGTGACCTAGCCCAACAGTCTTCTCGTGCCCAAAAACCATAGGAGGCATAATTTCGTCTAAATAGTCTGAGCCGTTTTCAAGATAAAATAGCTTGACCCATAATGACCCATGACCAAAATGATCCACTAATCAAATTTTCTCGAACACGTGACCGAGCCCAACAGTTTTCTCGTGCCTGAAAACCATAGGATGCAACATTTAGTGTAAATAGTCTGAGCCGTTTTTTAGATAAAATTAGCTTGACCCTCAGTGACCCAAAAATGACCCACTAATCGAATTTTCTTGGACATGTGACCTAGCTCAATGATTTTGTCGTGCTCGAAACTCGTAGGATACAAAATTTAATCAAAATCGTTAGAGCCGTTTTTTAGATAATATTAACTTGACTCGGGTTGAACCAAAAATGACCCACTAATCGAAAGTTCTCGAACATGTGACCCAGCCCAATAGTCTTTTCGTGCCCGAAAATGGTAAGATACAAATTTTAGTCAAAATCGTTTGAACCGTTTTTTAGATAGAATTAGCTTGACCCTGACCCTTGATGACCCACTAATCGAATTTTCTCGAACACGTGACCTAACCCAATGGTTTTCTGGGGGCCAAAACGGTAGGATACAAAATTTCGTCAAAATCGTTAGAGCCGTTTTGAAGATAAAATTTGCATATATATATATATATAACCACACACAAGATTTGCTCGTATTAGAATATATGATGATATAGACATTTCCGATTATTCAAATGCACGCTTCCGGTTTGAGAGCTGAAACAAAAACAGCCGTAACTATACTGCTAATGATCGTACGAAGAAAACCGAAACATTTTACATAGTTAATTATACACTCTTTCAAATAAAACAATAAAAACCGTACGATATTTACCAAAATTTGGCTATGTAAACGTAGAGGATACCTTAAAAAGACCTTTTATATTTATGTACGCATATATTTTAATTTGAAACAAAATCGAAAAAATCTCAGTTTGAAAATTAATTTTTATTTAGAAGCCGCTGATATGAATTTTTTAGTGGAACCACTTATTTTGCTACCGGAGGATAAATACACAATGTTTGGTGATAAGGCCTAATAGTGACCTAACAGAATATTGCATAATATCTGATATGAAGTATTTTACTTGGCCAGTATTGTCTCTTGTTCATCAAATTTTATTATGAAAAAAAAAATCGGATATCGAAGGTAAAGGTTATGTAATATCTTTTCCATGAGCTTGGTTCACTTCATCCATTTTGCCTCTAATTTATATAATGGTCACTTTTGCTTTTCCGCCATCCACCGTTTTCTGTAGCTAATTGTACAGTAGTCTTCCAAATAAAAAAATAAACATAATTCAGCTATATTTGCCTATAATTATTTCTTAAACGTAATTGTAACCTTAAATTTATTCAAATACGAAATTCTGAAGATTTTCCGTTGCATTGAAAAAAAAAAAACAAATACCCATCTAAAAGTTACAATAAATTATTACTCTTCAGGGTTCGTACGGGTACTTATTTTTTAATACCAGTAATTTAGAAAAGTTATTTTTGCCATATTTAATTAAATTATTATCCGATAAAATAAGACGAAGATTTCTTTCTGGAATCTTCGTCCAAGTATAGCCAAGTATAACACTACAGTAACTGGAATTACTGGTATTTAAAAGTGAACAACCTGTACAAATCCTGCTCTTATATGAGAGGGTTAGAATGACAGTGGAGTAAGTCAAAAATTTGAAAAATCTAGATAACCATATTTTCACTGAATGTATATTAATTTCTGTTCAGTGTGACAATCAAATAACTCATAGCTCACTTAGGGAGACGTTAGAGTGCAAAACAAGTTGGACCACTTAATGCACCGGCAATACGACAAATTTCACAAAACCCTTCATTTCTTAAATTACTAAATATTGACTTACTCCACTGTCATTCTAACCCTTCAATTGTCAGATTGTTTCAAAACTTCGCTCGAATATACTAGAGGCTCTATACCAAAAAATGAAGTCTAGATTACTGAAAACCAATTTAATCCAATCTAATGAATGATATTTATACATTTTCAATTTTAATACTGCTCAACGTATTTACGCGTATATAATGCACACTTTTTTCTTTTTCTCTCCCCCCCCCCCCCCCAAAAAAAGGCCTAAAAAACAGGGTCTACGTTATACACAGCATACTTTCTGATAGCTATATGAACCCACTCATTTTTTTTACTATGTCACTGCATACAACAGCATAGATTGCGCAGTGCTTGAATTTTTTTTTTTAATTTCTTTTTGAGTTTTCA
The DNA here is from genome assembly GCA_963931845.1 of Maratus michaelseni. Lineage (NCBI taxonomy): Eukaryota > Metazoa > Arthropoda > Arachnida > Araneae > Salticidae > Maratus > Maratus michaelseni. The sequence continues at coordinate 368,614,402 of OZ007589.1, forward strand.
GCGTTTTTGGTTTTAAATATCCAAATTTTTCACTGAGTTCTTGCCATACTCTTTAGAAAAGAAGAAAATAAATTGTGAAGGAAAAAAAACAGATTTTTGAAAAGTTTCAATTTCGAGGCAGTTTTACATACACTGTTAAAAATAATCTGAAATTCAAGGGTATTTTTTTTTCCTGAATTTCCCAGTAAAAGTCCGTTTTCACGACAAAATGGGCATTTTCCGTTAAAAACAGAAAATTTCCTCATATTTCCTGAAAACAACGGAACAGACGGAGAAGAAAGTGGTCTACGGAGATATTCTGTTTTCTGCTGCATATTTATTTTCAATGTTTAAAAAACTGACGTGTTGCAGCACAAAAAAACTAAAAATTTAATAAATTAAAATTTCGAGTTTATTTAAAAGAACAAAATAGTTCTTTCGAATTAAAAAAAGCAACAATTAATTCTCCCATCCTTTTAAAATTATTAGCAATTTATTTTTTAAAGTTATAAAAAAATATTCATACTTAAAATATATTCTAAACAACTAGCCTAATATATATATATATATATATATATATATATATATATATATATAATTATAATATCTATGAATTTCAAAATACATATCAAGTTCTAATATCATTCTACTTTAATCTACAAAGAGATAAATAATGATTATATAATAATTATATATATATATATATATATATATATATATATATATATATATATATATATATATATATATATATTAGTTTTTATTTATCAGTTATATATTTATCAGTTTTTTAAACATTATATATATATCGATTTTTTTCACTTAATTTAACTATTATATATATATATATATATATATATAATAGTTAAATTAAGTGAAAAAAATCGATTTTACTCAAAAAAGCAACAAACAAAAATAATGCTTTCGAACTTAAAAAAATAACAAATAATTTTTTAATTCCTTTAAAATTATAAGTAATTTGTTTTTTAAAGTTATAAAAGACACTCTCACTGAAAATATATTCTAACCGAACACATTTTAAAAATATAAAATAGTTTTAAAAAAATCAATTTTCTCAAAAAAGCAAACATACTTTATCGAATTTAATTCAAAATATAATATTCATATTTTGCATCTAACAATCAAATTAAGAATATATATAATTCATGTTTTAATCCTTTATTAATACTAAAGTTTTCAGTCATAATCTTATAACAAAATATTCTCCCAATTAATTTAAAAATTACCAAGTTTCTAAACCCCAGATTGTTTTAGTTTCAAGCCGCGATTTGAAGAAATCCCGTGTCATTGTTTCAATTCCTCATTCTAGCAAGGGCCCACTGGTCTTGCGGTAAAACACTTGGCTCAAGGCGCTACAGTCTCTGGTTCGAACCCCAAGGTCAGCATGGAAATATTCTTGAAGTATATCAAATATTAAATGTTCAAGTTATAGTCAGCAGAAAGGTAATTTTATTTTCATTCATAACGGAAAGCTACCGTTTCTTCAAACGGAGATTTTCCTTCTGTTATCTTTCAAAACGGAAAATCTACTAACGGAACGGGAAAAGTCTGGCAACTTTGCTGCCAGTAGTTTTATCGTGAATTAACGGATTTATTTTTAACAGTGTATGGCGTAAAAAATGAAATTGTCGATTTGTAAAAAAAAAAAAAAAAAAAGTTTATTCTGGATTTGAAAAAGATCCATTTCAGTTAATGCAATGGTTAAATAAAATAACAATAATGTAAATGAGTATTTCTTCAGACAGTTTTTTAGCAAAAAATTAAAATTTCTTATATTTTACGGCCCAGGATGGCCTCGTTGTACGTAAAAACATGTAACTGGATTATGGACAAATAGATAGTTAATATAGATTATGCATTATATCCATAATCCATATGTTATGGATTATACCCATAATCCGTATGTTATGGATTTTATCCATATTAACTTGGCTATAGTTAATATAGTCCAATTAATATGATTATTAACTGTACATTAAAAGGTCACCTTATTATGAAGTTTTGTTTAAGGAATTGATTTGATATAAATTCTCAACATAACGGAGACTTAGAAAATATTTCGGAAATCGTTAATTCCTAAAAAAACAATGCAGCGGCGGTTAATTGAAACGAAAATAAAAGTTAAAAGGCCTGTAAAAAAATGTCACCGTAGAAAATTAACAAAACAAGACTGGAACTGGCAAGAAATTAAAAAAATTGCACTGTTGACGATTGGTCTCAAACAATTTTGGATTTCAGGGTGAAATTAATTGTCTTATATACGTCATCAATAATTTTTTTGAATTTAAGTATACTTTTATTAGAAATGTCTGGTAATTTCATCATTAACATGGCCTAGTAATAGTTCAAGTTTAAATCCAATAGAAAATCTATAGACTGAAATAGGGGGGAAAAAATTCGGTTGTTTAAACTTGACACTTTATCAGAGTTGCAAACTCTTATTTGTAGTGCGTGGCAAACTATATAATTCGATGCCAAAAATGGCATGCATTTAAATTAATTTTTTAAAAATATATTTTTACTACTTATTCTTCGTTATATTTCATGGACATAAAACTCCCTGAATTTCTTGTACCATTTGAATGTGATCATAAGAAATTCATGAAGACCGGCTCAGTATTGAATAAAGCAAGGAGTGAACGAAAAAGAGTATCAGAGCAAAACGTCGACGATTATCGCCTTCGTGCAACCAATGGCGCGCATATAGAGGTTTATTAATTGATGGCAAAAAATCTTCAATATATACTCTTAATTTCACTGTACTACTTTCTATATATGTATCTGTTCATGATGTTTTATTGTAATACAATCTTGAAATTGTAAAGAAGTTAATTTTAAAGAAATTTTGTGGACACCCTGCATACACTGAGAAAAATGACATTTTCAAATCTGAGTAAATCGATGTTTTCATTTTGTTATGACACTTTTTGTTTCAAAACCGACCGTTTTTTGACCCAATGCTTTCAATTCTGAAATACCAGAAATACTCAGAATATTGAAACATGGACATACTCAAAACTGAGCACATAGAGGTCAGTTCATACTCATTTTTGAAACATGAACGTACTCAAAAATGATTAGGGTCAGTTCAAACTCATTTTTGAAACATGTACATACTCAAAAATGAGCACATATAAGTCAGTTCATACTCTTTTTTGAAACATGGACATACTCAAATTGAGCGCATGATGTTTTATTCTTGAGTGTGTGCGTGTTTTCAAAAATGAGTATTATGCATGTTTCAAACTTGAGTAATTTTGATTGGGAGCCATTTTGACTATGCCACATACTCAGATATGAGTATTTTATGCTCAGTTTTGAAAATGTCGTTTTTAGAGTGTATATTTTGCGTTTCTACTCTAAACTATAATTGTTTTTTCTGTTCTCGTAAAATTTCAAAAGAATGTTTGCTGATAGAATTGTGTACCACTATTATTTAACGTCTCAATGCAATCTACTTAGTTATTAATGGTTTAAAATAATTTCAACATTCCTAACTGAAAAAAAAAATAGTTTTTAATTAAAACAATTTAGCTTTAAATCTAAAGTAAAAAAAAAACAACAAAAAAAAAAAACAGTATGAGTTGTTGAAATATTTTTATGTACAATGATAAACAGATTTATTTAGCTTGTCTGTCCAGTTTCTTAAACTGAAATTTTAAAATATTAACATAAATAAAAAAATATATACATTGTTTGTTTATTTTTGTGCAGCGAGCTCATTTCCTACGACTTTAACAACATATGTAATGTTTTTTGTATGAACCAAGGCTGTTGGTATATATTTTTCTTTTTTTCCAGAGAAGACTACAGTTGTATATTGCTGTCATGTATGCTATCATGTGTTGTCGTATTCTGAAAAAGAAAGTTGCAATTTTTTCCTATTGTTTCAAAGGAGGATTTTATATTAAATTACATCAGTGTGGAATTTTTAAGCATTTGTATTTAAAAATTTTTTACTTTAGATAAAACTTATAATTTTCTTTTCTTTTTCTGCAGAGGGTAAAGTGGAAGTTTCCAAGGAAGGTAAATTCCTATGTAATCTAGGACCTGGCAAAGTATTTGGAGAACTAGCTATATTATATAACTGCACCAGGACTGCTACAGTCAAAGGTAATTGTAATTCATGAAGCAAATAATTCTGGCTATATTTTCTCAATACTTATTTATGATAAATCAATTGTTTTTCGAAGTTTCATCACAGTGACAAAAATAATATAAATATTGCACTTAAAATGAAATTACCGTATTTGAAAAAATAATTTTAGAATAATGTGACAGTTTTTGGAAAAACAAACAATATACATATTGCCTTAGATGTAGACTTTTTCCGGTCTAGCTCCCTATTAATTGTACTTGTTTAAAGTATTTAGCAATAAACTAAAAAGTTTACACCTAAACCATGTATTGCGTTGCCAATCCTTTCATTTAAAAATGCGATTTAAGTCTGTATAGAATTATTAAAAATTAAGTATTAGTAATGCACCGAATATCAGGATCTTGCCGGATATCCTATAGTCAAAGGTAATCGTAATTCATGAAGCAAATAATTCTGGCTACATTTTCTTATCACTAATTTATGATAATTGAATTGTTTTTCGAAGTTTCGTCACAGTGAAAATATATATACATATTGCACTTATAATGAAATTACCGTATTTGAAAAATTAATTTTAGAATAATGTGAAAGTTTTTGAAAAACAAACAATATACATATTGCCTTAGATGTAGACTTTTTCTGGTCTAGCGCCCTATTAATTGTACTTGTTTAAAGTATTTAGCAATAAACTAAAAAGTTTACACCTAAACCATGCATTGCGTTGCCAATCCTTTCATTTAAAAATACGATTTAAGTCTGTATAGAATTATTAAAAATTAAGAATTAGTAATGCACCGAATATCAGGCTCTTGCCGGATATCCTATAGTCAAAGGTAAACGTAATTCATGAAGCAAATAATTCTGGCTACATTTTCTTATCACTAATTTATGATAATTGAATTGTTTTTCGAAGTTTCGTCACAGTGAAAATATATATACATATTGCACTTAAAATGAAATTACCGTATTTGAAAAATTAATTTTAGAATAATGTGAATGTTTTTGAAAAACAAACAATATACATATTGCCTTAGATGTAGACTTTTTCTGGTCTAGCGCCCTATTAATTGTACTTGTTTAAAGTATTTAGCAATAAACTAAAAAGTTTACACCTAAACCATGCATTGCGTTGCCAATCCTTTCATTTAAAAATGCGATTTAAGTCTGTATAGAATTATTAAAAATTAAGTATTAGTAATGCACCGAATATCAGGTTCTTGCCGGATATCCTATAGTCAAAGGTAAACGTAATTCATGAAGCAAATAATTCTGGCTACATTTTCTTATCACTAATTTATGATAATTGAATTGTTTTTCGAAGTTTCGTCACAGTGAAAATATATATACATATTGCACTTAAAATGAAATTACCGTATTTGAAAAATTAATTTTAGAATAATGTGAAAGTTTTTGAAAAACAAACAATATACATATTGCCTTAGATGTAGACTTTTTCTGGTCTAGCGCCCTATTAATTGTACTTGTGTAAAGTATTTAGCAATAAACTAAAAAGTTTACACCTAAACCATGCATTGCGTTGCCAATCCTTTCATTTAAAAATTCGATTTAAGTCTGTATAGAATTATTAAAAATTAAGTATTAGTAATGCACCGAATATCAGGCTCCTGCCGGATATTCTGCTTATTCGGTACTCAAACCGGAAATTCAGTCCGGCCGAATACTTTAATATCCGGCTGCCGAATAGTGACTCATTATTTAAATCATATTTTTAATATTATCAGAAAAAGGTAGTGCAGAATTAATTTGAGACTTACCTATATTATTTCATCAAAATAATTGTTAAGGAAAAGAAATATATTTTTCCACAAAGATAAAATATAAGGTTCATATATAAATGAAATGACCCCGTGTACTACAAAACAAGATGCTTGCAATGAGAAGCTTCTCTATTTAAATTGTCTTTGAAACATTTACATCTGTCACAAGAAAAATAAGTAATAATATATATGAGGAGGTCGGGGCAAGAGAGTGCCAAGCCACATTTTTGAACTTCTGAGATATTTCATTTTGAAAATTTGATCAAATACTCAAATCAAGATGTATAACCTAAAGTTTTTTCACCAATGTCTTAGTAACATTTGAGATATTCTGCGTAACAATATGGCATTACTTTAATGATATTACTATTAATTTTTTGTAAATTGGCTATCTTCATTGGGGGCATAAACATCTGGGGCAAAAACGAAACCTGTCACATATGCTACCACCAAGTGACATTAGAAACAAATTATATGTTGGATATTATAATTTACAATAATAAGCAACAGATTACAGTGTTAGATTTATTTCACCAAAAATGTGGCTTGGCACTTTCTTGCCCCGACCCCCTCATATGTAAAGAAAAAAAATTTCAATAAGATGCTTAATTACAAATAACCCAGTTTTATAAATATGAATAATTACTTATTTTTTTATCTTTTTACGTACAATGACCCTGAATAAAAGAAAAAGCTATTATGTATATTTTAATAGGCAAAGGACAAAACATTATTAAATTAAAATTTTTTATTACTGCAAAGCATTTGTTTTTGAGTAACTTTAACTTCATAAATGAATTTAAATCTATTATTAATATTTGAATGACATAGAATTACAATTTTTTTTTTTAAGCACAGGTATAAAATATAAAAATGTTACTAATATTCAAGTATATTAATTCAAGTATAAAATAAAAATATTGCTATTTAAATTAAAAACATGAAAGTATTCGGCCGGATACCGAATATTCAGTAAAATTTTGTGCCGGATGTTCTGCATCCGGTAACAGACAAAAATCCACATTCGGTTCATTCGTATTAAGTATATATAGACAATTTGCAAGTAGCAAGCTTTCTTCCAAAAACGTACACTGTATAAGATAATTTCCAAAAATGTTCAGATTTCAGTAAAACTTAATATTTTACTTTCTAAACAACCATTTCTAGAAGCAAATTGTTAAGCGAAAAAAAGTTTTCCATCACAAAAGTATTATTACGAGGAAAAGTCATTAAGTAAATCACAAAAAATAATTAAATAATTAACTTACAATGATATTCACTTCAAAACTACTTTTTTTATCTCTACATATTCTCCACAAATATTTATGCACATTTATCAGTGCCCCAACACCAGCTGCATAAGATTCTTTGGTTTACTGTCTCAGCCACATTAGGACTTCAAGTTGAACCTTTTCATCATCTGTGAACATCATCTTGCAACTTCTTCAACATCCACCATACAGCTTCGACTTAGCTCCAAGCGATTTTCATCTGTTTAGTCCACTAAAAAACTCTCTTGGAAGCAAGATGATGTTCCCAGATGATGAAAAGGTTCAACTTGAAGTCCTAATGTGGCTGAGACAGCAACCCAAAGAATCTTATGCAGCTGGTGTTGGAGCACTGATAAAACGGTGATAGAAGTGCATAAATATTGGTGGAGAATATGTTGAGAAATAAAAATAGTTTTGAAGTGAATATCATTGTAAGTTATTATTTAACTACCTTTTGTGACTTACTTAATGACTTTCCCTCGTATTTCGGGGGGGAAAAAGGTATATCAGTGTTTATCTTTATGTATCTAATAATTTGGAGCAGAACTGTATTTTGTAAACCTATAACTTGCTATTTATTTTAATGAATTCAAATATATTTCTTTTCTTTTAAATAATTCTTCTACACTGTAAGAATAAACGGCAGAAATTACAGTAAAATTTGCTGTAAATTTATGCACCCAAATTTCCAGCATATTGTACTGTAAATTGACAGCAAAATATGCCTTAAATTACAGTATATTTGGAATTTTACAGCAAAACGTGCTTCAAACATAATTTTACTGCAAATACGATTATAATCATATTAAATTTTACAGCAAAAAATGCTGGCAATTTGGGTGCATAAATTTACAGCAAATTAAGCTGAAATTTTTGCCGTTTTTTCTTATAGTGTAGAAAGCAACTGATCTCTAGATTAAAATTTATTTCCAGCAATAATGGACTGTAAGCTATGGGCTATTGAAAGGCAGTGCTTCCAGACCATTATGATGAGGACGGGTCTTGTAAGGCAAGCAGAACATACTAGTTTCTTAAAGAGGTATGCATAACATTTATTTCTTTTGTTTAGGCGCATTTTTTAGGTGCGTTCGTAATTATATAAATACGTAGCACCTATAGTCGTCGTCTGCTCCGTCCGTCTGTCCTTCTGTCCGCATATAACAGCGTAAAACACTGAGAAAAATGACACTTTCAAATCTGAGTAAATCGATGTTTTCATTTTGTTCTGAAACTTTTTTTTCAAATATGATGATCCAATGCTTTCAGTTCTGAAATACCAGAAATACTCAGAATATTGAAACAGGGATATACTCAAAACTGAGCACATAGAGGTCAGTTCATGCTCATTTTTGAAACATGGACATACTCAAAAATGATTAGGGTCAGTTCAAACTCATTTTTGAAACATGAAAATACTAAAAAGTGAGCACATAGGAGTCAGTTCATACTCATTATTTTTCAATGTAATACTCAAATGTGAGCACATGATGTTTTATTCTTGAGTGTGTGCATGTTTTCAGAAATGAGTCTATACATGTTTCAAACTTGAGTAATTTTGACTAATGCGACATACTCAGATTTGAGTATGTTTTGCTCAGTTTTGAAAATATCGTTTTTAGAGTGAAACTACCCAACCAAATGGTTTGAAATTTAATATATATTATCGTTGCAGAATTTTGTCGAGTCATTTCAAATTTTATGAAAATCGAATCAAAACTTGAAAAAATATTAATAAAACTTTTCTTCATTCTATCCTATCATACGTAATCTATATAATAAAAGATTAAGTCACGTGACTTAGGAAAACAAATAAGGGCTGGCCATATCTTTTTCCATATGCCAAGCGGCCATTTTTATTCAAAATTATTTTTTCGAATAAAATTGCATTAAAGTTATATTTTTAGAAAGATCGATCAAAAAAATTATTTGCTTGAGAGATGAGTTACATTAAAAAATGTATAGATTCTGAGATAACTTAAGTGAAAATTAGGTTAACGGCCGAATATCTCAATCCATTAAAGTAAATAAACAAAAGATTCATTCATCGTGAGTCATAGAAATTTTAAACCATGGAGGTAATCATTCGCAAAGCAAGATCTCCATGGTGGATTTTACAGCGCTGTCTGGTGTCGGGAAAAAAATCGCATCTGTAAACATGGCATACGTAATAAGAATAAAAAACGGCATCTTTATTTCGCTCATAGAAGACGATATAATTTATCTCACTGAAATAGTAACGAAGATTTTTTTTTTTTTTTTTTTACATTGTAAAACTAGTTATAGCACGAAACGAACGCACCTCATTTGTCACTTTTAACGTACAATTTCCAACTTGTTAAATTTATTTACTGGATTTATTTATTCATTTATGAAATTTGTTCTTTTTGCAGTGTTCCTACATTTAGAAATCTAAGTGAAGAACTGTTAATAAAAATAGCAGATGTTTTAGAAGAGGTAAGTTGTTTTAGATTATTTAAGGTTTTGAGCTTTATATTCGAACAGCAAAAAAATCTAAAGCTCAATGTTGTATGTAAAAATCAGATTTATATTTTTAGCACTTTCCAACATAGCTGAAAAGTGTTTATTAATTCGGTTTGCCTGTTCGTCTGTCTGCGTGTCCACACTTAGGGGAAAAAACAGGTTGAAACAAAGGAGAAACTTGTTTCAAACCTCTTTTTTCACCCAAGTCGGGCTTCATATTGCTCGAGACGCCGCAGTGTGCGGCCTGCTTAGACAGGCCGCTGGGGTGCCAGTATTATACTGTAAAATCAACACCTTTTTTTACAGTGTACCTTTAAGCCTTTTTAGGTGCGTTCGATATTATATAAATATGTAGCACTACCTATAGTCGTCGTCTGGTCCGTACGTCTGTATATAACAGCGCAAAAACTACCCAACCGAATGATTTGAAATTTAATATATATAATCGTTGCAGAATTTTGTCGAGTCATTTCAAATTTTATTAAAATCGAATCAAAACTTAAAAAGATATTAATAAAAGTTTTCTTCATACTATTAAATCCTATCATACGTAATCTATATAATAAATGCGCAAGTCATCTGACTGAGGAAAACAAATACGGGCTGACCACTTCGCTTTTCATATGCCAGGAGGCCATTTTTATTAGAAATTATTTTTTCGAATAAAATTGCATAAAAGTTGCATTTCTAGAAAGATCGTTGAAAAAAATTGTTTGTTTGAGAGATGAGTTAAATTAAAAAATGTATAGATTCTGAGATAACGTTGAAATTAGGTCAACAGCCCAATATTTATCCCACTATACATTAAAGTAAATAAACATAAGAGATTCGTTTATCGTGGATAATAGAAATATTAAACCATGGAGGTAATCATTCGAAAAGCAAGATCTCCATGGTGAATTTTGCAGCGCTGTCTGCTGTCGAAAAAAAAGTTCGCATCTGTAAACGTAGCATGCGTAATAAGATAAAAGAAAGGCTGGTCATTTCGCTCATAACAGACGATATAATTCATTTTACTTATAAAACGATAATTTTTTTACATTGTAAAACTAGTTATAGTAAGAACGCACCTACATCATTTGTCACGTTTAACGTACAATTTCCAGTTTATTAATGCTTTGTTCCAATCTAATATAGATAAAGTTTGTCCCTTCTTATCGTTGACCAATAACTAATTCCCGAACCGTTAATTTCAAGGATACTTCCAAATGCAAAAATGTTTCAAATGTTTCCTCACCCTTTTAAAAGTCCATTTAAGTTGAAATAGGTAATTTTATAAAAGTTTCAAAATGTTTATGTGGTCCTTGGTATGGGTATGGCATACTCCATTCTCCAACATGTAAAAAATAAAATAAAATAAAAATCCTTATTTTACGGGAAAACTTATCAAGGTATAATACTGCCAATTTTATGAATTTTCGGAAATTTCCGGCAATAAAAACGCATCTTTATATTTTTCCATTTTTAGTTGCGAAAAATGAAACACTGAAAAGAGTGTATAAGATAATGAAAAATAAAATTTCGTCTCTATGTTGTTTATATAATATTTAAGGCGACATTTACTTATAATTTTTTTAAAGAATCAATTGTTTTTTCTATTTTTTGAGGTATAAGTGTATGGAATGTACTGCCAAAAAGTTTTTGAATCCATTCATTATTTACGTGCTACACCCTGTCGAGTTTACTGGCATTCCTGCCGGAAAGGGACTGCCAGGTAGGGTGTTTGCCAAAACTTTGCGAATCGCTACATATATAGGTGCAAATTTATTTAATGAAATAAAGATTTTCTTTATTAAGAACGATGAACGTTTTGGGAATTTCTGTTGGTCTGGAAGTCAGTAGTTACGCCGTCAATGCAAATAAATTTCTTGTCCAGAATACAGAACGTGGTATCTCCAGCGCTTACGAGAAGTGTTCTCATCGCTAGACGAGAACAACAAGTAGTTGATATGCAGAATTATAAAGCAGGGGGAGAACTCTTGTATGGCACAGGAATAGCCGATTAAGTGTAAGTTAACATATAAAAAATATAATAAACCTTTGCTCCTTTTCAATTTTGAAAATCTGACCTCAAATTCGTGTTTGGCAACCCAAAACATAATTTTTGTGCAAAACGAACGAATGACTAAAATTGTATGAGTCAAAGAGTTTATGAGACATTTTTTCGACACAATATTTTTCAAATCTGCGTAGGTTCTAACGACTCAACCGTTGAACTAATTGACTTCAAAATTTATCCCATCACACTTTTGACCTTGAACACTTTTGACATTTTGAACAACTTTTGAACCTATAGTATGTTAAAATTGTCCGTATTAAATATTTTTTTACAGCAAGTCAAAGACCAAAATAGTGGGTCACAAAATCAATATTAATTTCAAGTGTCCGCAATTGTATCATTTTCTTAACTTTTGCTATGTTTTCTGGGTTTATTTCATAAGAAATTGTGTTAACTAATACAAAGACATGTATTTCTGATTTCAGACCCATGTTGTAAATAAGCTGGAACTTACGCAGATGGGCCATGTTTTTCAAACCCGAGATTCTTCAGTCCGCCATATTGGACCAGGGTTGGCTTTTTCCCGTCCAAAACTTGTTTTTCCCATCCCACCGGGAAAAAGTGGTAAATACCGGAAAAAACTTTCAAATGACAATATACAATAAATATTCGGGCTTTCTGAATCTGATGTGTAAAATTAAAGTTAGAAATACATAGTTACTTCAAATTTCCCTTAGATTTAAAATTATTTTGTAGGAAAGGAATATAAATGAATAAGAATTATTGCTTAAAACATAAAATTTGCTCATAAAATTTTTTAATAGTAATGAATTTTCTAAATCACACCTGATGAATCCGAAATATAAAGGTGAAAAGTTATCACAAGATCAGGAATCTGCTCGTGAAGATTTGCAGACTTTAAATCTAAAGTACTTACAATACACAATACAGTTCAAGTCAGAAGATGCACCTTTTCCGAAGACATTACAAACACTATTTCTCGTGCACTATGGTGGAAAAATTTAAGTAAAACTGGAATAGATGCAGAATTTCTCCAATTAATGGAACATCTTCGGGGATGTCCTGAATCATCAGCATCTCTGGAGTGTATTTTTTCTAATTTTTCTTTTATTCAAAACAAGATTAGAAATAGACTGAGTTTACAAAAAGCCTCTAAATTAATTAGTATTTTGTTATATGATGCTAAAATCCAATGTGACAGTGGACGACGATGAATATGAATACGATTACAATTGGTAAATGTTTGGGAATCTGTGAGGTGTATAAATATTTAAATAAATCCACTCCATTGTCTGTTTTTGTAGATCTTCCTTTTCTTTTTTTTTTTTTTTTTTACCTTTCAAGCTATTTACTTAGAACTCAATTTTGACATTTTTAAAAGGTTGTTTTGAATTTATATTTATGTTTTTAATAATCAGTTTTTCCCATGTGTGAAAAACATAGTATTTCCCAGGACGGTAAATACCAGTTTTTACCATGGTATTTACCGGGGGTGGAAAAAACCTTGCCAACCCTGTATTGGACGCCTTCGTGAATTTTTTTCTTGATAAAAAAATATGATCCAATTCTTAAAAGATTAATAAACATTTGTAAAAAAAAACCCACAATGTTTATAAGTCTTGTCGGCATACATATACAATGGTTCTACAATCAATGAAGGATTTCAACCTCCCTTAAAACAGCTCGCCAGACCTTCCTATCCCTGCTCTTTAATTTACAATTTACAATTTGTAATTTGGTTTTGTGCTAAGGTCTTTCTCTACCTCTTCCAGCCATCTCTTCCTCGGTTTACCAACACTCCTTTACCCCTACCATTACATAACTTCTTTGTGCTTCTGTCATCCCTGATTCTGATTAAGTAGCCTAGCCATTGCATTCTTCTCATTTTAATGGTATTTATTATGTCCTTTTAGTTATATAGCTGCTCAATCTTCATATTTGATCTGATTCGCCATCTATTGACTTCCTCAATTGGTCCGAAAATTTGCCTTGTCTATTGTCTAAAAAAATCTAAAGACTGACCTATCTTTCATGCAATTATAAGTAAACGTTGCCTTAAATCATATGTCTTCAATCAATAATGCTTAAACTAAGTTTATTTATTTTATATAGACAGCCTACAACGAAGGAGAATACATTATTCGGCAAGGTGCGAGGGGCGATACTTTCTTCATTATCAGTAAAGGAAAGGTAATGTCTTTTTTTACCATAACAATTATAAGTAATAACACAATGAGCTTCGTTGATGCTCATAAGTTGATCTCTTTTGTTAGGTGAAAGTGACGTTGAAGCCCGATCCATCCGGTGAGGAAGAAAAATTCATCCGTTATTTACAGAGAGGAGATTTCTTCGGAGAGAAAGCTCTTCAAGGGTAATATTTTGCTATTTATCATATCTAATTCATTTAGTGACACAACTCTGACTGGTTCAAAATTTTTAATCTATTATTTTCTTTTTTTGTCGTTTAAAGTACTCTTTATACTCACGAAAATCATATTTTACTAGTCAAAAATCGATATCAATAGTGATAAATTATAAGTACCCTTTCGGCAAAATATCCCGAAACTCAACTGGGACTTAATAGCCATAGCCAAAAACATATATGAAATTTGGGTCAGTTCTATGCATAAATTCATACACTTTTTGATGATACAATAATGAAATTGTCACCAAAATTGCTATCACAGTGCCTTCTTCCGGTGGAATTAAAAAAAAAATTTAAAGACAAGCTTTTTTTATAATGTACTGAAAAGTTGGAAAAAATGTTGAAGGACAATAAATACCTTTTTTAAAAGAAATAAATTAAATTATGATTGATTTTTTTATGAATTTGTATTTTGATTTTTTTTTTAATAAAATGGATATACAATTTTAAATCCAGCTTCCTGGCAAGAAAAAAGTCGATCAACATTTTCCTAAGAATCGAACCCACATCCATTCAGTCTCTGCGCGGAACTGAAAGATGGCAAATTTACCAACTATGCTACGGTTCAATTGGAGAACATCAGCTTATTTCTGAAGCAATCAGTGACATTTACCTGATCACATAGATCATGACATTTATGTACTCTTATGGAAAAAAAAAATGTTTTTGCTCCCTGAAGGGTGGCGGAAGCAAATTTAAATTTTTTGTTTTCAGAATATTGCTTTGTCAACGGAAATACGCAACACTACCAAAATTAGGTCAGGTGTAGCATAGGAACTGTGTTATAATTGGTTTGCTAGATTTGAGCAGAAGGGACATACAAAGCAAGTTAAATAAAAGCTTGTAAAAAGACAATAGTGGAGCTATAGAAGTAGAGCGCGCCAAAGCGAGTAAAAAGTGACGAAAACTTTAAACGCGTTTTATTTCAGAACAGTATTTTCAAAATCTGTGGATACAGTAGTTCCGCCAATATTCAATCAATCAACTTGATCTTTTTAAAAATTAATCGTCACATAATTTTTTTTCCCTGTAATACTTGGGATTTTTTCGATGTCTCGCTTTTCTGTGTAACTTTAAGTAACTTTTTTTATTTTAATTTTACATTTTATTTTGAATTGATGCCATTTCATTAAAAATATTTTTTTAACGACTACATATTTCACTCGAATTTGGAATTAAAAGTACTATATTTTTGTCTCATTGTTTTATATTAAGTCTACGATGAGTTATCCTATCCACTGCTTGATCCTCTTTTTTCGTATCGCTTCCGCCCATCAGCTGTCCAGACGCTATTTTTTAATATAACAACTAAAACAGTCAACTACAGTTTTCTACTTTAATATATGTTTAATAATTTTTGTTCAATTGGATTTTTATAAACACATCAAATTTCTTTAAATAATAATTTAAAAAATATACCGAAAAGCTTTAAACTTCAGGGTGTCAAAAAGGTTTTACCCATAACTTAAACATATAAAGATAGCTTTAACATATTCCACTTACGTGTATTTCGTTATAGAAAAGGAGTAGAAAATAATCTAATCTCTAATTGTTTAGCAAAAAATGCTTTTGCCTATAAGTAAAAATGTTTTTAGATGTTATTAACTTCCAAATTTTACATAGGTAGTTAATAATCATTTGATAAATTATGAGAATTACATTTGTTTTTATTACAAAATTTCAGAATTAATAAATTCCTTGTAAAGTTATTGGATCAATTGGCAAATAGATTAATATCATATAATATGCAATTTTATTTGCCACGCTTTTTTGAAAAATGACTCAACTAAAAAAAAAAAGAGAGATATTAATTCAGTTAATCACAAAGACACTTCTGCATCAGTTATAAAATAAATTTAAAAAAATAAAAAATAAATAAAAAAAACATTTTAAATAATCAATAAAATTTTCAGATAATCGAATGTAACAAGGCTCATATTGAAATAAATAAGCTACTCTTTTTATTTTTTATTTTTTTTAATCCTAGATATAAAAATTTTGAATTATTTTCCGATCAATTTGAAAGGGAAAACAATTTTTTTTCTCATGCTTCAACTTTTTTCATCTTTTCTGAAAACTTTATTTTTTGAGGTATTATTTATTTTATAAGCGTGCGATCTGACTTTGCATTTTTCTATCTAATCAAAAATTCAAACCTACATTCTTAGTTGGTTTAACCCGTGTGCAACATTTGGAAAAGTGAAAAATTGGTCCTGATCACCAAAAATGTTTTTTATTCTATCAAAATGAAAATATTAAAAGGCAGAAAACAACGTTAAAAATGCACAAATAATACACAAAAAAGCAGCAAACAGATGTTTCGAATCTACAATGGTTTTTCCCAGTCTTGCTTTTTCTAGCACGCTGTACATTTCTCTTTGTCGCACTGAAGAAGAATCTCGCTTGTGGATTCGAAACAGCTGCTTGCTGCTTTTTTGTGTATTATTTGTGCATTTTTAATGTTGGTTTTCTGCCTTTTAACATTCTTGCACAAAGGTTTTATTTGCTATTTTTATAAAAAATAAAAATAGTTCAATTACGTAAAAAAAAAAAAAAAATGGCGTAGACAAGAAATTCATAATTATATTTAGCTCAATAAAGTTCATACATGCTAAATCCATAGGAGCGCGTCTGACACTTACATTAATAAATTAGCTTGTACTTAATTTGTTTAAAGCCCAAATTTTAAATTAAATAGTTTTATATTTACCCAACATTTATCTATCGTAATATAGCAGCATACATTTTCTAAATCATCCGATTAATACTTCAAAATATGTATTACTTTTCTGTTGCGACACATGAAAATTCTCTTTATTAGACATGAAGATGATGTTTCAGAAAATCTATTCTGCTATATCACGATAGATAAATGTTGGGTAAAGATAAAAATACGTACTTAATTTAAATGTTTGTGGTTTAAACAATTTACGTACAAAGCTAACTTGTGTGTAAAAGTGTCACACACACACACCCATGAATTTGGCATTTATTAAGAGCCTACACATGATTTCTGTTTAGAATCTTATAAAAATGTTATGCGCATGTATGAGCTTTCGGTAATTTACGTGCATGTATGCTCTAATGATATGGCACAATGTCCACTTTTGGACATGCTACGCCAAAACAAGGATTAATAGAATGTTTAAAGAAAAGGCATATGTAAATAGTAAAATAATTTAAACAAGTTATTATTCTTAATCAATTAACATTTAAAATAAAGTGTAATTATTGCTTAAAGTGGAATAATCCTAAGAGTTTTTTTTTTTTTTTTTTTTTTTTTTTTCTGTAGTTAAACTGTATAAAGTGCATGACTTTAATGTACTTCGAGTGAATTATTGAATTATTCAGAGTTTTTAAAAGCTTGGAAACCCAATTGTCGTTTTTCTACTGTTCCTTGAGATTAAGTGTTTTTTTTTTTTTTTTTTTTTTTTTTTTTCCCTGTAGTTTGCAAAATTTTGTACACCGAGCATTTTTGGGTTGTATAAACTTGATATTTTCTTTTATAATAAAACTCGCGTCCTCGTTTTATATAAAAAATGTATTCTTGCTAAGAATTCTTGCACAAAATCAGTAATTTTTAGTTTATATATACAGGGTGCCCACTCTTATCGTTAACCAATAGCTAATTCCTAAATCGTTAGTTTCAAAGATATAATTTCAGTTTCAAAAATATCTGAAAATCCATTTACGTCACAATAGTTATTTTTTAAAAAGTTACGAACTTTAAATTTTTATACGATTGCAGAGTTCTATAAGATATATTTTTTCCATGCTCTAAAAAGTAAGATAGTAAACTTTCCATTCTTGTACAACCAAAACTTAACGAGTTATGATACTTTGAATTTTATGAATTTTTGGCGTTTTCTGGCGCTAAAATAAAAATGGACAGATTTTTTACTGTTTTACTTTATTAGAGCAGTGCTTCCCAAAGTAAGCGATATCGCTCCCCAGTGGATGATTGAAGTTACTTTGTTGGTGTTTTGCGGGGGAAAAAAGCGTGAAGAAAGTTTTTCTAAATATAACTTACAGGACTCAGGAATCGATAAAAAAATTTTATTTTGTATCTGCTTAAAATATTTCTGCTTTAATGTAAATGGATTTTCATATGATAAAGAACCACATTTAAAACATTTTTGCAAATAAAACTATACTTCTAAAACTAACAGTTTGTGAATTAGTTATTGGTCAACAACAAGAAGGGCCACGCTATATATATGTAAGGATGATTCTGGGGATGACTTGGGAGACAAATAATTGACAGAAACACAGAAATAATTAGAACTCGGACCTCTTGATAGATCGAACTCTTTTATTGGCCGTTCTCTTGTACATTTGTAGTCGGGAGTTCGACCAGACGCTCCGCGAGCCATCTTCGGTCATATTTGAACTTTAAAAGGCCGAAGTTTTGGCTAACCGCTCAAAATCTGCCAAATATCTGTCCTCTTGGTCGTTGCATGCCAGTTTTAATTATAATTTAGGATATTTTCCAGCAGAGGGTGAAGGTGTCAAATTAGGAATGTAATTTAATCTAATTGGCCAATTAGCTTTTAATTGATGTCTGGGTTAGATTTTGCAGAGCAACCCGGGCATCATCGGCATACTCTTGCAGACCTACTCACAAGGACAAGAAAATTGCACAAACGTCAGCACTTTTAATCTCAAAGAAAGTTCAATTTGGTTTCTGGAAGTAATAAGTGCTGTGCAGTAAAATAAACTTAACAGGGGCGAGTCAGATTTAAGCATTAGATTTGAAAGTTAAAAAAAGAGGATGCGGCTTTTTTAATTTAAATTTTTGATCTTTAAATTTAACTTTAAATTTTACAAAAGGTTTCATTTATATCCTTTCATATATGTATATACATTTACATTTTGTCATTTCATGTTGTTTTTCCTCCCAAAATTAGAAAAACAATGTATGTGAACTTTTTTCATTATCATTTCAATGGAAATCTTTCATTTATTAATGCATCATCTTTAATTTTAGAGCGGAATAAATAAATAAAATATGGTAATTTAGCATAAATAAAGAAATTTGAGAGGCTAAATCCAATCAAACATGCAGTTTTATTTATTTATTTATTTATTTATTTACTATGTAAAAAAGAACATAAAAAACGTTAAAACACATTATTTATTTTTATTTTTATTTATTTGTTTGTTTATTATTATTTTCATTATTATTTTCTTATAGAGATAGAGTAGAATGCATACGATCGGATCGGGTGGTCGGAAAGTAACTGGCGACATTTTAAAGGGTGATGATAGAGGGAACCTAAACAAACATATGTGTCTGGAAATGTCGCGTTTAAGAGCTGATAAGGAATAAAAATATGAAAGGAGCAGTAAAATATAGCTTATAAGTGCCAATAGATGGCGCTTATACGCGTCATTTCCGGACACACATTCTATGACAAAAAAAAAAAAAAAAAAAAAAAAAAAAAAAATCCCTGACGGCTCGGCTTACAAGCACGGGTAGATTTCGAAGACGCAGACCGTGGCGCACCTGTTTATAGGGAATTGCAAAAGAAATGACCATTTTGCCATGGTGCGGCAGTTGGAACCGCCCCCTTCGAAATCTACTTGTGTCTGTAGGTGGAACCGGCAGGGATTTATTATTTATTTATTTATTTATTTATTATTATTATTATTATTATTATTATTTTCTGTAAGGGTTGGTTCTATAAAAAAACTTGTCAATATAAAAGTTGTAGATAATATTAAGAGGATTAATAATAAATTTAAGCGGATTTGATATCTTGTGAATTGACAAAGTTATGATTTTTTTTCTTCTTAAACCCCTATTCCCCCCCCCCCCCCCGCCTTGAGGCCATTTTTAATGATATCAAAAATCTGTCATACATAAATTTTCGGTAATTTTCCTAGAAGTAATAATAACTTTAAACGGATTCGATACGTATCATAATTAAGACGTTATGGGTTTTTTTCTGTTTTCACAAAAAGCCCCCCCCCCCCTGGTCCGATTATGCCCATTAACGAACTTGACCGAGATTTTATGTATCAGTTTGGAAGAGATTTGTGCAGAATTATTGAAGTTATCGTGTCCATAAAAAAGAGATATAGATAGACAGATGAAGTTTTGAACTGGGGGTGGTTTTGGGTTCTGGGAGTCATGATCGGCGTAGATCTGCAAAAATTTTCCTACATAGGGGAGAATGTAATAAGTAGTATTTCTTCTAAATATTAGTCTCCTCTACCTCCCTTTAAAATTTTGTCAGATGCTTTACGACCACCCTGTATTTTCTTCTAAAGGTATGCAATTAGTTTTTATTTTTTAAATCTCACAATATCAATTTTCACGCTAGATTCATTACTATATTTGATGCATCCACAATACATTTAATGCTGTAACAACAGCTCTTACTTGTTATTGCTTTATGCAAAATAAATATAGCTGCTGCAGTTGTGTTAAAAATAATTAGCCCATTAATTACCATTTACCATATTCAAATAACGTTTTAAACGAAGTAAGTAATTGTATTTCAGTTATTTTTTTACATACAACGCAATACGAAATTTCTCATCATTAATCTCCTAACGCTATAACAAAATAATAATAAAAATAATGATAAACAAGCAAATAAATAAAAATAATAAAAATAACGTGTTTTAACGTTGTTTATGTTTTTTGAGACATAGAGAATAATAATAATAATAATAAAACTGCTTGTTTGATTGAATTTAACTTCTCGTATTTCTTTATTTATGCTACATTACCATATTTTATTTCTTTATTCTCCTCTAAAATTAAAGACGGTACATTAATAAATGAAAGATTTGCATTGAAATAATAATGAAAAACATTCACATACATTGTTTTTCTAATTTTGGGAGGAAAAAAAAAACATTAAAAGTTTCCGTACTTTTTTTTTTTTAGAAAACCAAATTATTGACCACTTTTTGTGTTTTTTGCTTTCTCTAAACCTTTATAGTTATTTTTAAAAAAAAAAAAAAAAAAAGAAAGAAAAAAAAAAGCACCACACTTCTCCTTTCTAAGAAAAAAAAAGTTTGAATTGTAGTGTTCATTTATTTTTATTACTCGATAAATAGCATATATTTTAATATATTGTTTATGAATATTTGGATAAATCTAGAATGCATTTTTCAAACATGCCTTATTTATCTTATTTGTTTATTTTCATTCATTTATTTTGCAGAGAAGACGTCCGAACAGCTAATATTATCGCAGATGACCCAGACGGTGTGATGTGTTTAGTTATAGATAGAGAGTAAGTATTTAAACTTTTATAATTTAATTTTAGTTAAGTTGCACTTATTTTGTGTTAAAATGTCTAATTATATCTTGATTATTATCTTGAATTGAGACAACAAATGAGAACGAAATTTTTATATGAAAATGAATTTGAATTATTTATTTATTTATTCATGGGTTTACGCGAAATAAATTGTACTTTGATGTAACTCATTTTTTTCTAAAATCGTGATTTTTATGTTCTTTTTCCAGTGCGTTCAATCAGCTAATAAGCAATATCAATGAAATTATGGAAAAAAATTATGACGAAACTTTACCTGTGAAGAGGAAGTAAGTTTGAATTCTATTTATTAGATATTTTCTGCTTGATTTTTTAAAAAGGCCTTTCATGAAAAATAATTAATTCGTATTTCCATTCTTTTGATGCGACATCAGATGTTTGTTATAGTAAGTTTACTTCTTAATATTGCATTATTTATCGATATCATATGTTTTTTATGTAATACGTAGATGAAACTGGGGATGTTTGACTCACTGCCTTTATTTTATTTTATTTTTTTTTTCTTCTAATAAGTACAAGATAGAGGCAAATTATAGTCCTTTATTGTTTCTCAGCCATTTGTAGAGATTATAAATAAAATAAAAATGGAATTTTACCATTTTCCTCCCAAAAAAGTAAGATTTCTTTTTCTCATTTGAACCTTTTAACCTTCTATGCAAATAGTAAATAAAGCTACTGAAGATATTTTGCATGTGTATTTTACTTGATAATCTAAATAGATCTAATTAGAACATGGTATAGCTATTGTCATGTGTTTTTATACTTTTTTTTTTCAAAATGGCAGTTACGGAATGTTTTACCTAGAGGTCTGCACGGACCGAGGGCCGAGCCCGGCCCGGTATAAAAGTTAAGATTATAGCCCGAGCCCGGCCATGTATAAAAGCTAAAATTTCAGCCCAGTTCGTACAAGAAAATTATTAGCCCATCCCGGCCAGGTATAAAAACTGAAATCTTGGCCCGAGCCTGGCTATAAAAGCTAAAAGTTCGGCGTGAACCTGGCCGGTGATAGTCCAACTGAATTTCTATAAAACATGCCTATATTTCTCAGCAACGTTACCCTAGAATTAAAATTATTCAAAAAGCACATTTATGCATAGCTTTTATTTTCAGATTATGTTCGAAATGCATGGAATGCAAAACATCAACAATATTAATGACCACTTGGGGAGCTGCTACATAAACACTGATTTAAAAAATTGATTTAGACAATTACATTGAAATGAAGACTCTTTAAGAAAAATCAACGTTGTTAGGAATGAAAGAAAAGATTGTAACTGAAATTCATAATTTCAAAGTCTTCAAAGAAAAGGGGTAGATTTTAAAATACATATCTCTAATTTATTAAACCAAATTAAATTTCTAAAGATTTCGCTAAACAAATGAACAACATCGCTACAGTTTTTACAAAAAAATAAATAAATAAAATGCCAGCCCAACATCAGCCCCGGGCCTCGGGAAGAAGAATTTAGAGGTCTGCATGGGCCCGGGCTTGGTCCGAAATCCGAGTCTGGCCACATTTATTTCATTGGACTCGAGCCGGGTCAGGTCTAGACTTCATTATTCCTGGGCCGGGCTTTTAATTTTTCCTTGGACCGACCTATACTTCATCATTCCCGGGCCGTGTAGCATATCAGTAAGAAGCTATACTGTAAAAATAGAAGCAAAAATTTTGTGATATTCTATATTTCTTTAACGAAACTTTTATATAACAGTATATTCTGCTATATTTAAATTTAATTTGGTTTAATAAATTACTGGGACAAATGTTTATTTACTTTGGGAGTCTTTGTAGAGTTTTAACATAATATTTTGAAATCTTTTTTTTTTTTTTTTTTTTTTTTTTTTTTTTTTTTTTTTTTTAAGACAGGATTCCGTCATAGACAGGTTCCTTTTCACTGCACTTTACTTTTTAAAAAGGAATTTTAATTGTAGAATAACGGCGATTTAAAAATTATACTTTATTTTTTTCAAAAATTGTTGGGTCGGGACTCATTATACTGATTTCTACACGGCCGGGCCTCATTATACTGATTTCTACACGGCCGGGCCAATGATTTTCATACGGGCTGGGTCGAGACCGGCCTGAAAAATTTCGGCCCGTGCAGATCTCTAGGAAGAATGAAGTCCAGGCCCGACTCGGCCCGGAAAAAAGAAGTCTGGTCTGACCCTGCCCAGCCTGAGTCTCAATCAGGCTGATCTCGTGAATTGGTAACCCGAGACCAGGATCGTGCAGACATGTAGTTTGCCTTACTGCATTTTCGGGGTGTTTTACTCAAGTGAAATATACAATTTCTTATAGTAATTTATGAGAATATTCTTATAATAATTGCATTCAAATTTAGAAAAAATATATTTATTTCAGTAATTAATACCATAATTTATAGTACTTGAGAGACCGAGCTTAATTTTTCTTTATTATTTTTCCGCTCGGTAATTTTTCTTACATTCATATTGTATTTCAGTGAAGCTACAATTCCATTATTTATCTCTACACAAAAATGTAATTTCTAGTTTTATAAAGTAATAATAACAAAAGCTGGCGATTCTTTTTTTGAGTTCTTCCTATATATTTTATTTTATATTTAAATTCCGGTGTCGCGTCAATTCGTCGCGCACAATTCATCGCGGAACAATTCATCGCAGCGTCAATTCGTCGCGGCGAAAACTCATCCAGCGTCAATTCGTCGCAGCGTTATTTCGTCGTGGTGTCAATTCGTCGCGACGTAAATTCGTCGCAGCGTTATTTCGTCATGGTGTCAATTCGTCGCAACGAAAATGTTTTTGAAGGCTATGATGATAAAATAAAGATAATTTCGAAAAATTATTTAATGATAATTTGTTTTTTAGATATAATCGCATGTAAATTGTTAGTTATAATTCTCTATATCTAAAAAACTAATTATCATTAAACATTTTTACTAAATTGTCTTTATTTTATCATCATAGCCTTCAAAAACATTTTCGTTACGACGAATTGACGTCGCGACGAATTGACGCTGCGACGAACTGACGTTGCGATGAGTTGTCGCCGCGACGAATTGTCATCGCAACGAATTGACGCTGCGATGAATTGTCGCGACGAATTGACGCAGAACCTTAAATTTCTCAAGCTGTCTAGATAACAGTTATGATTTATTGTCATATATTTTTGCTGTCGTTAATTATCAATTGGTTGATTGTCGGGTATTTAATACTTCTTTTAACACATTACTGGGGGTAATGAGGGTTTTCTGCAGGTATAAGTACCTACAAATTGTTTCGTTTCTTAACCCTTTAAAAAACAACGTAGAGATTCCCTTCCTTTAAACAAGTATCCGTGAGTCGACACACTGTTAAAAATCGCAAACTGTCCAGTCATTCGACCGTTTTTATAGAAAATGGTTACATAACCGTAATTTAACTCTATTCTAAACATTATATGGTCAATAATATGATCATAATACAAAATTACGGTTATGTAATCATTTTCTATAAAAACGGTCGAATGACTGGAAAGTTTTCTGCAAATTCTTAACAGTGCACCAACGAATTCGAATGTCTGGCTCTGATCTGCATCAGCATGATAATTACGTTATTTAGCTTTAACTCATGAGGTGGCAAATCAGCAATGTCGATGGAGTTGCTAAATTCTGTTGTAAGCTGGGATGTGTCTTCAGGCTTAGCTTTGACCGAGTTTTAGCTCTGGTATGCTCCCTAAGAAGATTCCCAATAATAACAGAGGTTATCTTTTTGACATCTTTAGTTAATGGCGCGAATGTAGCTCGATCCTCATTTCTTCATAATTTCCTTTGTCTAAGCAGATTCCAAAATTTACGAACATTTTAGTAAAAAGTGGTCAAACGTCTCCAGTACTCTTATACCGATAAAATTATTATATTGCTAATGTAATTTTTATCCTTATTAATGTTATAGAGTTTTAATCTCTTCTTTTCTTTAAATATTTTAACGTGACCAATACGTCCTCTGAAGGAGGGGAAGATTACAGTTTAAAAATATACATTATTAAATACTATTTATCATCTAATCAGTCAATAAATAAAGGAATGCTATTATACTTTATGTTAATTTAAATTACATTATTTATCTATTACATTGTTACATAATGGATCTTATTTAATGTTACTTTCTGTATTTAGAGTGGATGAAGAATTCTTGAGTCTGAAACTTTCGGACTTGCGAGTGATAACTACTCTTGGAGTTGGTGGCTTTGGTCGAGTCGAATTGGTATTTTTTTTTCTTTCTTATTTTAATATATTTTTTTAACCTTAAAATAATAACATATTTTCCATAATTCATATTTCAACTAATTATCTGTTTCGTATGAGCATTTCTGTGTCTTTCGAGATATCGTCTTTTAACAAGTTTTTGTCCCAATTCACCAATTTCATTTGAGCTGGTGCAATGTAAAACCAAACTTGTCCACCTAATCGCATTTTTCAGAAACTTCGGAAAATGTTTTACATTTGCTATAGAGTTTGCACTAAATTCTAAGTATTCTTATTACTTCTAAAAGAACGTTTATGGTGCTTTTCCTTATACATTTTTTTCAATTCCTACTATTAGTTCACACTCTCCCTATATATATTTATATATCTTGTTCAAATTTTCAATCGTTAATAAAATACTTTTTATTCATCCACTCAAGTTCAAATAATTTTTTTAAACTTGTAGTGGATGACACTTGATGTTAATACAGTTTTTTCAAATATTAATTCATTAATTAAATTTAAGTAATTAATTTTATTTTTATATGGGATAAAAAATATCAACACGCAGCCGACTTATTTCAGACATTAGTTCCATTTAGAAGTCATTTAGCACTCCATTTAGCACTCATTCACAAGTCTTGTTAGCGCTGTCGGTTAAGCTCTGAGATCGTAACCACAAGGTCCCAGGATCGAGCCTCAACTGGGACGAAAGGGAATTCTACCGTACTCAAAAATAAAGTTCTCTCATAATAAGATATTTAGCAGGATATAAATTTAGGAATAAATACAGTCAGTGGCGAAGCGTGTAGATCGCTGGAAAAAAAATTCTTTTTGACCTAAGTAGGAATTGACTTTATTATTATTTTTTTTATATTACTTGTTTAAATATAAATTCGATGCTTTTAGAGTAATGAAATGAAATAGTCAACTAACTTTTTTGTTTATTTGTACTAGTGTGGCTTTGTCTGAAAGTTCTTAGTGTATTTTAACAGATGGAATTTCTATAAATTCATTGTTTACTGACAAGCCTTCGTCTATACCAGCGGCTCCCAACCTGGGGTACGTGGTGGTACGTGAAAATTACACTGGTAATGGCGGATAACGCAAAAAATAGAACTTAAAATGAAAACAGAAAAACAAAACTCTAAACTTTTCACATACAAAGAAAGACATATGTAAAAGTCTATTCGCAAAAAAGAAGGAAAATGCATAAACTCAGTAATTGTTTGATAATATGTCTCTATTATCTCCGCGCGTTCGTAATAACATCTTGCGATTTCGCAAGTATCCCTCCTTTTATTTTGTTGTCCTTTTCTTTCTAGTAATCCTAGAAATATCTAGAAAAACATGAATCGTATTGAGGCTTCTGGTTTTGTCGATTTCATTTAAAACCCATTTGAAAATAGGTCATCGCTTTAGTGTTCGACCAGCCAGCATTAGCTTATTAACGTATATTAATGGGTTGTGTCTTCATCCCTTCTTTGTGAGTGCATAATTTGGCATCTTCAGCTAATATTTAATGTTTCGAGTGACTTTATGTTGATTTTGTGTTGTGGTTCCAAATGGATAAATGATTGAAAATTGGAATTCTGAAGAGAACTGCATCTAACTGGTAACTAGTATATGAACATTATTAATGAACGAAAACAAACATATTGGGAACGGGTTTATGTGAGAAGGTGTACGCATGAATCAGAAGTCTAAGCAAAGGGCTACACGAGAGAATTAAGGTTGTGAACCGCTGGTCTATACCGATAATTTAGCAGAAGAAAATTCGAGTTATGTTCGCTTTTGATCTTTCTGTGAAAAGTTTTTCTGACTATGATAAATTGCCCCATAACCTATGTCATGAAAAAATAGTTCAAGCTGTATACCTTCTAGTTTCGCTTTTTCCTACATATAACAGTTTTAATCACTGGAGGGCTTATTTACATTATAAAATATAGCTCTCTTTGAATTTATAAACAAAATTTTACCTATAAACAGTTTAATTTTGTATGCATGTCTTTACAGTTACTACAAAGAATTTTATCAAATAATATTAGGTATCATGAACTAAACGCATTTGTATTTAGTCTTTGTTTCTGCATTTGAATTTAGCAAATAAAATATTTTGTAGTTGGATAAAATGCTCATGTTTTTAACCGACTTAAAAAAAAGAAAAAAAGAGGAGGTTCTCAATTGGACAAGTATGTATTTTCTTTTATGTATGTTCACCGATTGCTCCGAAACTACACAGTAAATCCATGTGATTTTTTTTTTTTTAATTGAAAGAGGGTTCCATTTAAATTTCATCAAAATTGGTTGTCTTTGATGTCTTACACTCACGCACCAATTTTTTTTAATCCGTTATAAAAAGGAAAAAAGTCGCCAAACATCTGTGCATGAGTGTAACACATCTGTTTCAATTGATTTAGTACTTTTTTAAAAATTCAGCAGAAACCAAAAAAATAAATAAATAAACATCTTTAAAATACTATTTATTGTCCATATTACCAATATACATTCAGACATTACCTAAAAACATGGTTAAAATTTTTCATTAAAAAAGTCCCTCATTCTCAAAAATGTAAAAAAGTTTCAAATTAAAACCTTCACCATTGCACAAAAGCGCTTTCACTCTGGCTAGAGCATCATCAGTTGTAACTACTGATGATGCTCTAGCCAGAGTGAAAGCGCTTTTGTGCAATGGTGAAGGTTTTTATTTGAAACTTTTTTCACATTTTTGATAATGAGGGACGTTTTTAATGAAAATTTTTAACCATGTTTTCAGATAATGTCTGAATGTAAATTGGTAATATGGACAATAAATAGTAAATTTACAGCCATTAACAAAAAAACACCTGTTTTAATCTTTAAAATATTTCATTTTCAACGATTTTCATCAAGTGACGTAGCGCTATCTGTTTGGCTAGGGCTTCATTAATACTATTATAGAAGCCTTATGTTTGGTCGCTACCCGGCGATTTTTGTCCCTCTTTATACGGTTTTGTTTCTAGGATTGTAATAGGGAAAAACAGAGAGCAATGTTTTACTCGTTAAAAACTTTTATGACGTAAACAATCAGTAAAAAAAATAAATAAATAAATAAATAAATAAATCAAAATTGTAAAGTGTTTAAATTCCCCCAACTTTTCTGCGGTACACTTGCTTCATTTGAAGAACTATATTTTTACGGCGGAGAGATTTGTACGCTAATGCAGGGTGGAGCAAAAGTCCTTGGCAAATTACTGTGTATGTAGTAGTTTTTGAAGTTTTTTTTTTTTTTTTCGGTTAAAAAGTTTATAATTATTATGTTATTTAGTCGGTTATTCTGTATCTTCGATATTTTTAATTCTCTGACGGCTTCTAATCCCATTATGGATGTTTTATTGTGTTTTTAATTAGAGTCATTTGTAAAATGCTATTTCAGTATATTTTAACTCAAGTGACAAAGAACTGTAAAACTTGTCCTTTGCATCTATTCTAGAAATGGGGTCATATAATTTCATTAGAATTTTTTTCATGCATATAACGAGGGTCGCTTTAAGTTCATATCTGGTGTAACCATAACGAAAACTGACCTCTGTCGAATCGGTGCTTTAGTTATTCAGGAGGTCAGTATCTTGATTTCTTACCAAATGTGAAAGGCGTTTTTGGACCAGTGGTCAACGTGCTTATTTTCCACCAACATGAGAAGTTTTTGCGATTCCGAACACTCGACTTGAATGGCTAAGTTAGGCTTTCATGCATATATAATTAAAAACAATTCAATTTTTTAAAAAGTATTGTTCCTTTTTAAACTTCGTCCTATAGGCATGCCTTTTAAGACAATGCGTGTCACCTAAAATGATCGATGCCTAATTATGCCCCCCCCCCCCCTCCTCTTTCTTATCTCTTGAAAGGTTTTATAATTTCTTACTGCACTGTTTGTATTTCAATTAATAGTCTGTAGATGGCAGCACCAAAATTCAGATATGTTCTCCTGCCATTTACTGAATGGAACTATTTTCCTTACAGCTGTAATAAGTCTCAGAATGTTTTTTGAATGTATGTGTACGTCATGTGTTGATGCCATGTAAATTAAACTTATGTATTAATATGCCTTACTCGTGCTGCTCCTTGAATTATGTGCTTATTTTAATTGATTACTCTTCAAAACATAATGATGATCTGGATTTTGGTGCTGCCATCTGCAGACTATTAATTGAAATAGAAACACTACACTTACTATTGATTATGGCTACAGAGATTTAAATATGCAAGGTGGTCATAATTAAACTGACAGTACTCAGCGTGTTCTGTAGTGCGATCTAATTGCGAGAATGGAGCCAAATTTTTTAAGATGATTAAACAAGACTGGAAATAAAAGAAGATCGCCACATACCCCCTCGCGGCGACTTTTGAAACTTATTTTCATTGAATGCTTCATGGCCAGTCTTGTTTAATAATTTCTACTAAATTTGGCTCCGTTCTCGGAATTAGATCGCACTACAGAGGACACGGAGTTTAATTATGACCACCTTGTATATATATATATGTGTGTCCGTCTATCTGTCTGTCTTATAATAAGTAGGACAAAAAAGAAATTTGTTTCATTTAGTTAATTTCGTGTTCATAAATTATTCTGAAATGTTTTTTTTTTTTTTTTAATATCAAATTCACATATTTCTGAAGAGTGGTTTTTAAGTGAAATCTTTCCTTTAGGTTCAAATAGCTAATGACAGCACCAGAGCTTTCGCTCTTAAAGTGATGAAGAAAGCTCAGATCGTAGAAACAAGACAACAGCAGCACATAATGTCTGAAAAAGCTATTATGGAAGAAGCCGATTGTGATTTCATTGTAAAGTAAGCTTTCATATATATATATATATACATATATAATTTTTTTAGCAAATTTTAAACTTTAAAAACTTTTTTGAATAAAATTGTACTTCTATTTATAATTTGAATGAAAAAAAAATTAAATTAAATGTTATTATAATGATCTTTATCATGAGGATAAAGTTGTCCATTTCTGAAAAAAAAATAATATCACAAATTTATGTACCACAAGTTGGGGACTTTCACAAATAAATCTATTATCATAAGAAAATTATTATTTCACAACCACTTTCTTCTTTTTAATACTATACTGTCAAGTGGAAATGCCAACATTTGAATAGATAATACAATTTTTGTTTTCCTACTTTTGTTCCAATGACAAAATTAAATTAGCTATCATAAATCAATGCCAATTTGGCAACTTAGAGCCGATAAACGCGAATGGCTCTAAAATTTCTCCTTATGAATGAAATTACATTATTTGTTAGCAGCAATGGTGCCAGTCTTCTAGTGAACTATTGCTTCACCTTATTTTATGTTCACTAACCCAAAAGTTTAATCTGTAATTCTTCCCTATTTCTCCTTATGGATCCCAAGTCTGATGTAGTAAAATCTCTCAAAACGGAAGTGTTAAAGGGGAGATAAACGGGTATGTAAACTTCTTTAAACGGGAGATTTTAATTATCTATGAAAAGAAAACCACACAATTATACCTGCTTAAACGGAAAACTGTCTAAAACCGAATTTTCTCCCAGTCCCTTGCGATTTCATCTTAGAAGATTCTACTGTACTTGCACCCTGAAATTGTATGAAAAATTTAAAATTATTAAACATTCATTGCAATTATTTTAGAGTAAATAAAGCAATAAAAGCACGTAGTATAGCCTCATCTTAATGGAAAGTGTGTATCGTAATCTTGTGTGTAGTATGTATACTTTCGAAGTATTCGTCGACAGGGCCTGATCATCCAAAAGGCACGTGGAACACGAGCTTCCCATCTAAAGTTTAAGAGAAAACCCAAAACGACTATAACAGGGGACCACTAATTCCCTTTATATGTTTTTTTACATTGCTTTTTTAATTTTTTGGAGGGGAAAGTTTGCTTAATGCAAAAGAAAATACACACTATTTAAGGAAATTTATCTAAAGGGCTATGATCAATAGGATATTACCCAATCATATGGCATCCTGATGTGATGGTTAGAAATAGCCTTATATCTCAACGTACAACAGGTGTATATACCACAAATATACTCTAATATCTACATTATATGCAAGGGACATAAAAAAAAAAGCTGTTTGATGAAATATCTGAACTCACTAAGCCCCTCCTGGGTATTATATTTGTTGCATTGAAAAGTTTCTATGAATGTAGAATTTAGAAAACTTTTCCCGGGAGAAAGGGTCCCCCAAAGTCATACTGTACCTCTCCTAGAATCTGGGGTTAATCGGGGGCCTGTCTGAATTCTTAAAACGAAATTGAAAATGCTTTTTGTTGATTCAAATGAATAAAGTTAGGAGAGTTAGATGGGGGAACTGGCCTTAATTAAAAATATAATAAGCCTCGTGATAAATATGTATGTGTGCGTGTGTGTGAGAGAGAGAGAGAGAAAGAGAGAGAGAGAGAGAGAGAGAGAGAGAGTTTGTTTTCCCGGGTGAAAGGGTCTCCTAAAGTCATATTGTATCTCCCCTAAAATCTGAGGTTAATCGGGCCCTGTCTGGATTGTTAAACCGAAACTGAAAATGCTTTTTGTTGATTCAAATGAATAAAGTTAGGCGAGTCAGATGGGGGAACTGGCCTTAATTAATAATAAACTGAGCCTCGTGATAAATATGTATGTATGTGTGTGTGTGTGTGTGTGAGAGAGAGAGAGAGAGTTTGTTTTCCCGGGTGAAAGGGTCTCCTAAAGTCATATTGTATCTCCCCTAAAATCTGAGGTTAATCGGGCCCTGTCTGGATTGTTAAACCGAAATTGAAAATGCTTTTTGTTGATTCAAATGAATAAAGTTAGGCGAGTCAGATGGGGGAACTGGCCTTAATTAATAATAAACTGAGCCTCGTGATAAATATGTATGTATGTGTGTGTGTGTGTGAGAGAGAGAGAGAGAGTTTGTTTTCCCGGGTGAAAGGGTCTCCTAAAGTCATATTGTATCTCCCCTAAAATCTGAGGTTAATCGGGCCCTGTCTGGATTGTTAAACCAAAATTGAAAATGCTTTTTGTTGATTCAAATGAATAAAGTTAAGCGAGTCAGATGGGGTAACTGGCCTTAATTAATAATAAACTGAGCCTCGTGATAAATATGTATGTATGTGTGTGTGTGAGAGAGAGAGAGAGAGAGAGAGTTTGTTTTCCCGGGTGAAAGGGTCTCCTAAAGTCATATTGTATCTCCCCTAAAATCTGAGGTTAATCGGGCCCTGTCTGGATTGTTAAACTGAAATTGAAAATGCTTCTTGTTGATTCAAATGAATAAAGTTAGGAGAGTCACATGGGGGAACTGGCCTTAATTAATAATATAATGAGCCTCGTGATAAATATGTGTGTACGTGTGTGTATGAGAGAGAGTTTGTTTTCGTGTTCGTTCGTTCGTTTTAAGCAAGCATTGCTGTAACATTTAGACACCAGATTATTGAACCGAGGTTTTTAAATGTTTCCTGTTTATTTAAATTAGTAAAATTATTACAAAGACGCTAATCAGGTAATGTCTAGTAATTTAAAATTGACATTTTAATATTATAGTGCTCTGTAAAAATAATATTTGCAATTATTTTTCAGACTCTATCGTACATTTAAAGATAGGAAGTATTTGTATATGTTAATGGAATCCTGTCTAGGAGGAGAATTATGGACTCTATTAAGAGACAGGTAAAACTTGGATTCTTTAAGCTTATTTTTATATATATTTTTTCAAATTTATATCAACATTTCCCGACGTTTAATTTTGTAACTATTTATAACAGATTTTTTCTGTGAATTCTTTTGATTTACAGGGGAAATTTTGATGATAACGCTACAAAATTTTACACAGCTTGTGTTGTCGAATCATTTGCTTATCTACATGCAAGGAACATCATATATAGGGATTTGAAACCAGAAAATATGATTTTGGATACCCAAGGATATGTAAAATTAGTAAGCATTTTGATTATTTATCATAAATAATTTTATTACTATTATTTTTATATAAATATAACATTAAACACTCTATTTCGTATTTAAAATAAATGTTTTGGTGAATTTCTAAACTGGCCGAGTGAAAAAAAGTGTTAATCCAGATTCCCAAAATTAATTATTGATTACTATGTAGTTAACAATTAAAAAAAACCTTTTTTTGAGTATGCAGTACATATTAGATTTAAAGCCTTATAATAATAGATATAATATAAAAGTTCACCTCTTTGTAATTTTGAGCTCCATCTTACCTATTTACTGGAGCATTCACTCTTCAATAATGACGAAATAAGTCACGAAATTCTTTAAAATGTTCTTCTTAATCTTTCTCTATGTCTCTAAAGCTTACACAATTTTCTGTTAAAACTTTTCTTTTCTCGTGGAGACACTTCACGTGGCAATGCGCGAGCGAACATTATTCAAATTTTTGTTTCTTTCATTACTCCCCCCCCCCCCACACACACACACACACTTAAAAAAACGTAAACAGAAAATCACATAAACAAAAAAAAATCAAAGAAAGTTAATTGTTATTTTTATTGTTATTATTATTAAAATGATTTGTTACGTTTTAATATTTTATCGTAGTGGCACATTCAGTTCGTGCAAACTATGCAAAAGCTAAAGAGAAGTACACATTTTCTTATTTTTATTAATATAATTTGAGTGTGTCGCGGAGGTTTAATTATAGGTTATACTGTGCCGTGAAATATAAAAGATTGATCAATACTGCCATAGATACAATACACATTTTACTTATAAATTTTCAGATTATAGATATATTTATTTGATTTAAATATATATATAGCTGCCAAGGGAACGTTGGAAACTATGAATGTGTAAGATTATCAGGAGCAGGGCTTTACAAATTTGATAAAATCTGGTAGCCACTGTAGCCAGAAAAAAATACTAGTCGCCAGTAAAAAATATTTACCCCCCCCCCCCCCCATCCTCTTCCACGTCATTGATTTTAAAAAAACACAAGAGTTTTTTATGAATTAATTGAGAAAAAATAATAACAAGAATAGTTTAGAATTATTAGTTGCATACATAGTTTATAATAGTACATAATTTAGAAAGATATTATAAACTATGTTTTCTAATGAAACTTATAAAAAGTATAATCACTTATATTATGTTGACAACTTATGTAAACACAAAAATCAGATTTGAAACTTACAAAAAAACTTTAGTATTTTTTTAGCATTGTATCCAATTTTAGATGCCACAGCTGCTGGATTGACACTATTTCTTACTGTTTTATTGAAATATCCCTTCTCCCCCCCCCCCCCCACATTCTATTCACATGACATATACTCGCTGGATATAGCTGAAAAGAATGGTGTTTTCTGTGCATGAGTTGGAAAATGCCTTTTAAATCTCATCCCTTCATTAAAAGTGCGAGAGAAGAGGAAGATCGCTGCTTGCCGCGCACAAGTGGGGATGGGGGAGAGAAGAAAATGTCATTTGTGCTCATTTCTTATGTCAATTTTTTTACAAAAATTCCCCGAATGACTAAATAACTTAGTCGCCAGATCAAAAAACTTGGTAGCCTGTGGCGACCTGGCGACCGTATTTGTCAAGCCCTGATCAGGAGTATTCATAATGTATATTGCTTTCAAATACATTATTTGTAAGCATGTTTCTTTAGGATTTCTTAAACGGCATAGATGTGGGGGGTCATGAAATTCTATTTTGACTCAGTTGATTAAATGTTGCTTTAAAAAATACATTAAATATTTAAATTATATACATTTATTATGCGTATCCCTGTTATTGTCGTATTAACATTTTTTATACTCTAAATTAATTTTAATGGATACTACGTATTTTGTTATGATATTCTGACTATTTGATTGATCAGTCAATGATGCCCGATCTTCCGCTACAGCAAAATATTACTAAAATTTGGGAAACAGACATTTGTCCCATATTCAATTTTCATTTAACGTTTTTTCGTCCAAAGTGACGTGAATACGATCCAAATTTCTTTAAAAAACTTTCACCTAAATCAATTCCACACAGTAGATTCCGTGATGAGTAAATTTATTTTAAATAATTCCAAATCCAGCTTTCAATATTGGAATACATTGTTTCATAAATTAAAAGAATTCGGTATTGTATGTTAACAGTAATTGCTGGAAATGCATTTTTCAGTTGTGATACGCGTTTTAAAGTTAACTCATTTTTTGTCTATTACTTGGTGTGTATAAATTCTATAGATCACTAGCTGTTACCCGTGACTTCGTTCACGTAACATTTAAAGAAAATTAATGCATTAATTAAGAAAAATATACAATTAACAAACTCTTTATCATATTTTATAGTAGAAAATACTTCTCATAATAACAATTTACGTATTTTTGTTTTTATAGTCTATGTGATCATTTAAATTTCTTTCATGAGCTTGAAATTTCATACTCTTTCATTAAGATTAAGTATGGAATACATTGTTTTCTTTGTTATTCTATTTTAGCATTTCTATTTAATTCTATTTTACATTTATTCCGTTCATGGAAATTGATATAATTTATGTTTTCGTGTCGACGAATATTGTTTAAAGTGAATATGTTTGTAAATATTTTTTGAGGAAATTTGTTAATTAACATGTCACTTTAGATATTACTTTGATTTTATTAGAATAATCTAACGTTCTTCTTTATTACTATAAAAGTTTTGTATATTTGAATCTTATAATTATTTTTAAAGTTCTATTTATAATATTAGGCTTTTACAATCTGATTGTGTAAATCTGATTGCAGGTAGATTTCGGTTTCGCTAAGAAACTACAGAATGGTCGCAAAACGTGGACGTTTTGTGGCACTCCTGAGTATGTTGCACCAGAAATTATACTGAACAGAGGCCATGACATATCTGCAGATTATTGGTCCCTGGGAGTGTTAATGTTTGAACTTTTAACTGGAACGTAAGTCAACAAACTTTTAATTTGAACTGGTTTCACTTAAAAACAAGAAAGAAAAATCATGCGTCAAAAGTAGATTATGAAACATTTTCCACCACTTCCACAAAACTTCGCCATTAAATAAGGTAAAGAAGATACCTAACAAAGAAGGTCTCCATAAGCGCATAGTCAGAAAAATTGGAAAAAAAAATTACAGAATATTTTTTTTATGTGTATATATATATGTTTATATATAAAAAAAATCTTGTGGAACCTCAATATTAGCGTCCGTAAAAAAATAACGAAAATTTAGTTTTTTTGGCGATTTATCGTCGGTTGAACACAATAAAAATTTTAAAAAAATACGCTTTTATGATAAATACACTTTAAGGAAAGTTCAAGTTAAGGAAAGTATTCATACTGAACTAGTTTAAGAAAGTTTAAATTAAATAAATACAATTTTATAACTATCATATACGTTTCAGGTCATATATAATGAAATTTAACGATTATATTATACGGTTTAGAACAAAATTTAAATTAATTGAATTTGCTTCAAACTCAAAATTAAGATCTGATTCTGATGACTTCGATATTATTACGGTCGGAGACAAATTAAAACATTATTGTTGCCGTGGAAACAACGACTTATTTAATACCAAATGTGTAACGAAAGTGTTCTTAATCACAGTTAGTTTTAAATATACTTAAAATTTATCTAGCCGGTGAAACTATGTAAAATTAAATAACTGTAGCAACATACAACTTGTATATATTATGTCAGTTTATAGAAATAATAAATTATTTCATCGTTTGAGTTTATATTCATTTAGAACTGCGCATTTAAGCAACTCATTTAACGAGCAATTTCCAAATCCATGCAAAATCCAAATCGCTTGGCGAAGAAAAAATGTTCCTTTCAAAACCGCGCCTTTTTCAGCCAAATGTTCGGAAGTATTTTATTTTTTTACAGATTTTCTGCTGGGATTCCGCAGCAAAATATGACTGATACTTTATTACGTACATGAGTAGTTTATTAGCATTTTTCTTTTTAAATATTCTGAGTATGCGCTTTAAGGAGGCCTTCTTTGTAAGTAAATGCATAACACTTTAGAGAATCAAATTTCAGCAGTTACCATCCATAAACGGAAAAGTACTCCAATTCTTTTGTGTAGCCCTGTATTTGATCTGTATATTTGTATATATTCTACATAGTATGCTAAAATTTAGCATAATAGGTTGAAAATTCGCCTTCAGCAATTTCTAATAATAGACGGAAACATGCTTGAATACTTTTGTACAACCCTGTATTTTACCTTACTACATTTTTATACACGCCACATATTAAGCTAAAATTTAATTCAGGCCAAAACACGTTTAAAACTGCTTAAATCACACTTAGAGAAATTACCATCCATAAGCGGCCATGTATTCAGTTCTTTGCGTGGCTCTGTAATATGACTTTATCTATATTCTGCAAACATCTCTTAGTATACTACATATAGTTCAGCTTGAAAATGCATAGCTCAATTAAAAACCACCTTTAAGCAATTTACGCTCAAACACAGTAATCCTGACGAATTCTTTTGTGTAATCCTGTATATGATGTATAGCATTTATACAAACCATGTAGTATGCAAAAAATTAATTAAACTTAAAAACGCCCACCATAACTAAAAATGCACTTCCAGCAATTATCGCTAATATACAGTTACATCGGATACAATATGTAATTTTTTTTAATACCTCAATAAAGAGGACCGGGAGGGACATCTATGCTCTACAGACTTGGTTGCCTAGTCTGAGCAGTCTTTCTCGGGTATTCAAGTATCCGATTATTATACGTAACAAAATTCTTTTGTGTGACCCTGTAAATGAAAAATAAATCCTTTCCACCCTATATCTTACAAAATGCATATTTTAGTGCACTTCATAAATGTATATCAATGTCATTATGTTTGAAATTGTGTAACATCGTCAAAGTGCACTTGAAATGATTTTTCCCATTAGCCATAATGTAACTGAATTCTTTTGACTGCTCCTGCAAATGTCCTTGTAAAACCCCTGACTATACAGTAAAATAAGCAATAATACTGGCAGCTGTGGTGCCAGTATTATACTGTAAAATCAACATTTTTTTTTTTTTTTTTTTTTTTTTTTTTTTTTTGTGCAGTATATGAGAAGATTTTGTTACTTGTATTTTTGTAGACTTGTAAGATTTTGTAGACTTCCACTAATCCAGTATTTTCTGTTTCAGGCCTCCATTTACGGGTCCGGATCCAATGAAAACGTATAACATCATCTTAAAAGGAATCGATGCGATAGAATTCCCTCGCATAATATCTAGGAATGCCATGGCACTTATCAAAAAACTCTGCAGGTAAAACTGCATTTATTCATCTTATTCTTGAAAGGGATGCTTTATAGAATTTATTTAAAAGGGTGGGAAGATTGGTTTATTGGGCATTGATTACTACACTGCAAAAAAAATAGTGTTAATTTTACAGTATAATACTAGCATCCCAGATGCCAGTATTATACAGTAAAATTAACAGTAATAAGCAGTAAAATAAGCAGTAATGCGCTACCGCGCATGCGCGGCCTTAGTAATATAAGGCCCTAGTCAGTCAATTAATCGAATTATATTTTGCTATTAAATTAATTCATGACATCTGCATATGTATTTATTCTCTTATATTCTCCAATTTAGAGATAATCCTGCAGAAAGGATAGGATATCAGAAGGGTGGCATTCAAGATATTCACAAGCATAAGTAAGTTTTTTGGAAAGATTTGTTGTTACTATTATTATTATTATTACAGTTATTATTATTATTATTATTATTATTATTACTATTACTATTATTATATCTATACCTCATCGTAGCAAAGATGAATAAATTCCCCAAAAATTTCTCTGTGTGTTATTTTGAAATACATGTAAACGATTCTTCTTTCAACCATTTAAACCAGAACCTATTCTGGTTGAAAAATATTGTGTAAAGATTATTCATTATATATGAATTATATATTATCATTATTATTATATTATAAGTTATTATATATTATTATTATTATTATATATTATGGATTATATATTATTATTATTATTATTATATTATAAATTATTATGTATTATGGATTATATATTATTATTATATTATAAATTATGATATATTATGGATTACATATTATTATTATTATTATTATTATTATTATTATTATTATTATAAATAATTATATATTATTATTATTATATGAATTAAAATATTGCATGCATTGACGGTTAAGCCTATTGTCTTTTCTCATTGTAGTTATTAATTTACTAATTAGTATACTTAAATGTTTTAAGTCCTCAATTTAATATTTTAAATATTTGCATATGAAAAACTTTGCATGTCTGGATGTATTGTGTATAGTATGCGTGAATGATAGATAGTCATTGAAGTAATAACTCATATTATCTAAATTATCTCTCTTTATTTTTTTTTCTTTGTGGTATTACATTTTTAAAAATTTCTAATTATAAATTTTTGACATTCTCATACACATATACAGGATCAAAAATATAGATAGTCGTCTGCATACTACCAATCTAGTGCTTATATTTGAAATATTTGAAAATCTAAAAAAAATCTTTGTAAATAAATCTAAAAGATTTTTGTAAATATTGAAAATTTTAATTTTTTGCTCCTCTAAAATTTTTATTATTCTTTTTTTTTTAATTTTATTAACAAAAATTACATTATTTATATTAAAAAGATCTTATAATTATCTTTAAATTTAAAATGTTAAATTCGATTATAAATGTTCATTCTATTTAACATTAATTTATATATAATATTTCTTCTTCTTCTTCTTTTTTTTTTTAAATTACTTTAGATGGTTTGATGGTTTTTACTTTGATGGTCTTAGAACACGCACATTAGTACCTCCTATTATTCCTCAAGTAAGTTTTCAAGCATTTTTAAACATAGTTTGGAGCGATTAAAACATATTTTTGCTATATATTAATCATTTTATTATGCCTTTGCAATAACTGAATATTTTGAAACTGTTTATTTTACTCATTAAAATATATTTAAATTTATTGCACTCTGTATTGCTCAAAATTGGGAATGAAAGAATGAAATTAATATATAAGGATAGGTAGGAGGAAAGAACAATATGTTTATAATCTTATAATATAGAATGTGAGGTTCAAAAGTGTGTTTATGATTTCGGTTTGCTGCATGCCGTCTGTCCGTAAAGTATACTTTAACTCACGAAAATAAACTCGGATTTCCATGTTTATTATATATTATTGAGGCATGGCATGTTCTCTATTGAAAAAATCCCTGACGGCTCGGCCTACAGGCACAGGTAGATTTCGAAGACGCAGACCGTGGGGCACCTGTTTGTCGGGAATTGCGGAAGAAATGACCTTTTTGCGATGATGCTACAGTTGGAACCGCATACTTCGAAACCAAACTTGTTTGCAGGCGGAGCCAGCAAGGATTTTTTTTTTTTTTTTTTTGCTATAAGAGTTGGTCCTATAAAAAACATGTCAATATTAAAAGTTTTAGATAATATTAAGAGGATTTATAATAAATTTAAGCGGATTTGAAATCTTGGGAATTGACGAAGTTATGAATTTTTTTCTTCTAAAATCCCCCTCCCCCCCCCCTTATGACAATTTTTAATTATATCAAAAATCTGTCATACATAAATTTTCGGCCCTTCTCCTAGAAATAATAATAACTTCAAACGGATTCGATGCGTATCATAATTAAGAAATTATGGTTTTTTTCTGTTTTCACAAAAAGTCCCCCCCCCCCCTTGGTTCGATTTTGCCCATTAACGAACTTGACCGAGATTTTATGCCTCTTGATTTTATGTATCAGTTTCGAAAAGATGCGGGAGTTGGAACCGCCTACTTCGAAAAATAACTTGTTTGCAGGCGGAGCCGGCAGGGATTTTTTTTTGTTTTTATTTTATTTTTTATTTTTTTTGCTATAACGGTTGGCCTTATAAAAAACTTGTCAATATAAAAGTTTTAGATAATACTAAGAGGATTAATAATAAATTTACGTGGATTTGATATCTTGTGAATTGACGAAGCTATGATTTTTTTTCTTCTAAAACCCCCCCTCCCCCCCCCCTTGGGGCCATTTTTAATTATATCAAAAATCTGTCATACATATATTTTTGGCCCTTTTCCTAGAAGTAAAATTAACTTTAAACGGATTCGATACGTATAATAATAAAGAAATTATGAGGGTTTTTCTGTTTTCACAAAAAGCCCCCCCATTTCCCCCCCCCCCTTGGTTCGATTTTGCCCATTAACGAACTTGACCGAGATTTTATGACCCTTGATTTTATGTATCAGTTTGGAAGAGATTTATGCAGAATTTTTCCAGTTATCGTGGTCAGAAAAAAGTGACATAGATAGATAGATAGATAGATAGATAGATAGATAGATAAAGTTTTGAACTGGGGGTGGTTTTGGGTTCTGGGAGTCATGATCGGCGTAGATCTGCAAAAATTTTTCAAAATTTCAAACTTAGGTGAGAATGTACTAGGTAGTATTTCTTACGAAATCTACCTAAAAGGAAGTGTGAAAAAGGAAGTTTCAGTTCATTTACAGAGGCACTCAAGAGAATCCCATTACGTCTATGAAGAAAAATCGCTTGCGGTGTATTTTAATCTTGTTGCAATTTTTCAAACATAATGAAATTAATATAAATTTCTCAGATGCACTAAAAATGCTTTCTCTAGAATACGGCATTTATCATTCATTTACAAGGTCACACGAAAGAATTCGGTTACATAATGGTTTATGGGAAAAAGCTGTTTTCAGTTTATTTTAATAACGTGACACTATTTCAAACACAAAGAAATTTATATACATTACTAGGGTGCATTACAAGATGCTTACTGTAGAATATCGATCGCGTAGCGTGTATCGTTCATATACAGGGGCACACAAAACAATTCTGTTACAATACTGTCTATTAGCGATAATTGTTGGAAATGCGTTTTCAGTTTATGGTATGCCTTTTTAAGTTTAGCTAAACTTTTACAAACGTCTTGATGTGTATAAATTCTATATATTATATGGAGGGACTGCACAAAATAATTCGTAAACATTACTGTAATATGGGCGTGAATTGCTTAAAGGTGGTTTTTAATTGAGTTATGTGTTTTTTCCAGCTGAGCTATATTTGGTATGCTGAGAGATGTTTGTAGAATATAAATAAATTCATATACAGTGCTACGCAAAAAACTGGATACACTGCCGTCTAATGGATGGCAATTTCTGGAAGTATATTTTAAGTAGTGTCGTGCGCTTTTTACCTGAATTAAATTTTAGCTTACTATGTGGCGTGTATAAAAATCTGTAGATATTATACACGGTTGTACAAAAGAATTTGAGTACATTTCCGTTTATTGGCAGAAATTGTTAAAGGTGAATTTTCATCTGTGTTATACGTTTTCTTATAAAATTTAATGTTATCATACTATATATATATATCATATACAGTATTTTTCTGGCTGTGGACGATAATTTCTAAAATATATTTTTCAAATGCGTTTTCTAAATTGTTTAGTTAGATATCTTCTTTCACCTTATTCTATTAGTGAAGTTTCGTTAAAATAGTCTTGAAGCGTTTTAAAGTTGTTGTTTTTTCCTTCTTGTTTATTTTTGTCATGTTTTTCTGTTTAATATTTAAAATTTTCAAAAATTCAGTACCTAATATAATGTTAATATTATTTATATAAGAAAAATTATCAGTTTAAAAATTTATAAATTCGTACTAACAAAATACATTTGCATAATAAAAAAAATATATATTTGGTTAAAACTTTTTTATTTCATTAAAATTATTTACCTGTAGTAATTTGACAAAATTTCAGAAATGATAAATTCGTAATTTGGATCAATATTAAATATTTTTTATGATGATTTTCTATTATTGGAGAATTCTCTATATATATATTTAAATAATCTCTGTTTATTTTATTTTTTATTTGTGAATTGTACTTCGCTGATCATTTTATGATCTTTTCGCTTGCCTATATTATATTACATGAGTCAATATGACTATGACACAATCTATTAAAAATATATTTTAACAACATACATGCAATTAAATTTATACATGCAA
The DNA here is from genome assembly GCA_963931845.1 of Maratus michaelseni. Classification (NCBI taxonomy): domain Eukaryota; kingdom Metazoa; phylum Arthropoda; class Arachnida; order Araneae; family Salticidae; genus Maratus; species Maratus michaelseni. The sequence goes on from OZ007589.1 coordinate 368,658,000, forward strand.
GAGTAACAAAATAACATTAATTTTTAAATTAATGTTAATGCTGTAAAACATATTTGTTGAACATGAAAATGTTTACTTGAGAATCAATAGCATTCGAAAAACCTATATTCCAGGTTGAGAAAATTGATTAATACTCTATAAAAAAGTACTAGGAAACGTTTCTGAAAATCAGTAGCAGCAAATGAAACTTTATTTTTATAAATGTTTCTTTAAATCTTGAAAGTATATTGGTGGTTTCTGAGGTTTCTAAAGCTAAAGAATGCTTTTTGGAATCCTGGGTAACTCAGAAGAGATTATTGTATATTTTCGTTCGTGGTTATATTATATTTTCCTAGATTAAGAAATATTTGTACTTTTTAACAGTGCAATCTTGATCTTAATTTTAAAGCAAAATACTTTTAATGAATAAAACAATGATCAACGAAACAAAGTTTTCATCAAAATTAAGGAGTCTGATCAAAACGTGTGTGCATATTTAAAATAGGTCGTTTCTGAGGTTTCTAAAGCTAAAGAATGCTTTTTGGAATCCTGTGTAACTCAGAGGAGATTATTGTATATTTTCGTTCGTGGTTATATTATATTTTCCTAGATTAAGAAACATTTGTCTTTTTTTTACAGTACAATATTGATCTTAATTTTTAAGCAAAATACTTTTAATGAATAAAACAACGATCAACGAAACAAAGTTTTCATCAGAATTATGGAGTCTGGTCAAAATGTGTGTGCATATTTTAAACAGGTGTATTGGAGGAAATAGATGTAGCACAACTTTGAAACTCTTGACACCTATATTTATGAATATCTGCAGTTTTTAAGCATAATTACGAATATTTCTAGATCAGTTTTTTTTTCAACCTTTTTTTATTTCCTGGCTACCTGGAACCTATAATTGGACTTATGCAGCACAAAGTAGTACTTTTAATGGATAAAACAATGATAAACGAAACAAAGTTTTCATCAGACTTAAGGAGTCTGGTCAAAACGTGTGTGCATATTTTAAACAGGTGTATTTGAGAAAATAGATGTAGCACAACTTTGAAACTGTTGACACCTATATTTATGAATAGCTAAAGTTTTAATCAATTTTTTTTTACCCTTTTTTCTGGTTCTCTTGAACCTATAATTGAACTTATGCAGCACAAAGTTACTTTTATGATTAATAGAAATTAATTCTAATTAATTTTTAATGTTAACCATTCTTTAAACAAGAAATTTCTTTATTTATTCATTTATTAATAGAAATAAAATCGACGCCAAATACATATTTTATCACGACCCAATAAAAATTCTTTTAATTTTGGAGAAAAAAAGGTAACAATTAACATTTTTTATAAACTTATTTATATGCATATATTTGCATATGTTTATATGCATATTTATATGCATTATAGAAATTTATTGCATATATTTCTTCTGTTTTTATAATATATTAACATCGAATGAAGTAGTTGAGCTTTATATTTTTTCCAAATATGTTGTTTGCGGGATACAATTTTTAGGTAGAGATACTTTTAAAATTTCTTCCTTGATCGATTACATGATTTCATACGTTTCCATTGCAGAAAAGTTCATTTAACTCGAATATGTCGTTAAGAATTGAACAAATTGGTCTATTTGTCTTATGCAATATTTGGAAATTCATCCTTGAGACATACTGAAAGGGTAATAATTTAATAAATGAGCGTTTAACATTTTCACAGCACACTTAAGATTCTATCACGACAAATCAGTGTGCTGCGGCAAAACGGTTGAATTCCTCTTCTCTATATGTTCAATATGTTCTCTTCCAGTTGCACAAATAAGTCTATTTTTCTTATGCGATATTTATAAATTCCTCCTTGAGACATGTACTGAAAGGATAATAATTTAATAAATAAACTTTAAAAATGTTCACGGCACACTTAAGGTCCTCTCACGACACATCATTGTGCCGCGGCAAAGCGGTTGAATTCCTCTTCTCTATATGTTCAATATGTCCTTTTCCAGCTGAACAAATAACTCTATTTTTCTTATACAGTACTTAGAAAAGTCATCCTTGAGCCATATACTTAAAGGATAATAATTTAATGAATGAAATTAAAAAAATTTTGTGGCACACTTTAACTCTCTCACGGAACATGAGTGCTGCAGAAAAGCGGTTGAATTCCTCTGTTCAATATGTTCAATGTGTCCTCTTCAAGCAGCAGGAACATCACAGTGGTACTCAAACCAGTTTAACCAACACTACTTCTTGTGACGTTTTCTTGTGGGGGTACACTACATTAAAAAATCGTTTGTGTACCACCACTATCATATGACCAAAAATTTTCACGGCACACTTTAGTTCTCTCACGGCACATCAGTTGTGTGGCAAAAAAGCGGCGGTTAAATTCCTCTATTCAAGATGTTCAATATGTCTTCTTCAAGCAGCACTAACATCACAGTGGTACTCAAAGCTCAGGTAACCAACACTATTTCTCGTGACGTTTTTTGGAGGGTGGAGGGGGGGGTTACTGTACATTAAAAAAATCGTTTGTGCACAACCACTATCATATGCCCTTGAAGAGCTGAAAAGTCGGATCACTTCTGCAGTATCATCAGTGACGATGGGCATACTTGCCCGATTTTGGAATGAATTTGAGTACCTACCGCTTTTATGTTCGTTGAACATCTTTAAATATCATTCGTAAGTGCAAAAACTTCAGATATTCGTAAGTAAGTCTCAACAGTTTCAGAATTATACTACTACTACATTTTGTCCAATAAATTGGTTTTAAATATGTATATTATTTTTCAATCAAGCTGTATTACAACTGGCAATTTAACAAAACATACTTACACATTTAAAAAATTCAGTTTGATTTAATTTATTGGATAATACTGGATATAAAAAATATTATACCAGATTAAACATTATTTCTATATTTATTTAATTATGCTTATTTTTCATATTTGATTACTACGTAAACTTTAAAAAAAACTGCATTCATTAAATTTCAATATTGTAATCTGAAAACAGTGGGTGTACTTAACGGATTTTTCCTAATTTTCCTTTCGATTTACTTTTCAGGTGAGAAGTCCAATAGATTATTCTAATTTCGACCGGTATCCACCCGATACTGATCCATTGCCTCCCGATGACCTCTCAGGTTGGGATGCTGATTTTTAAAAGACTGGTCAATTTTGTAGGTTTATAATTATCAATTTCAATGATGCAATACGCCACGAGTCAACTAGATGCCATATTGGTATACAGTACAAGTTCCATAAACTCTTTCTGAAAAGTGTCGACTGAATGGCACCTATTGAAGATGTGTGTTTAAAATATTAAAAATTAAGTTCATTTTTATGATTTTTTTTTTAATGTGCCAGTGTGTGAAGATGTGTTCATAATTGTGTCCTGATATTGTTTTTAATTCTTACCTTTGTGATGCTTTGAAAGTTTGAACAAATTTTAATGTAAAATTTTATCAAATGAATTCTTGCCAGAAATGTTTTTTTTAGTATGAAGTTTACAGACGATGGGGTTGCCTTTTCAATTGTTTGGAGATGGTATATTTTGAAATTTTCTAAAACTCTATGTAAATAAAGTTTTTTAGATCATTTTTTGGTACTTTTTAGGTATTAGTCAAAGAAAATGGCCTTGTATTCTATCTGTGACGAATTTAAAATTCAAATTTTGTTAAAGCATTTCACCCTTTTTAAGAGTGTGGAGGAAATAACCATAAAAATAGCAGGCAAATTTAAAAGTCCATTGTTTTATTTAGCTGAAAAACATGAAGAAAAGCTCTCAACATCAAATTAAATAACATGTTGAAACATAACTTACGCAAAAGCATGCTATGCAAGGCTCAAAACTGCATCTTCTCACTTTACATTGTATTAAAATTATTTTTATACTTTGGCATTTCATACGCATGTCATATGTCAGTCAATTAGAATTTATTATTTCAACCAATACTTTAGTATGAATAAGATGAGACTCCGATTATGAATTAATTACGATTCAGTTTAAACAAAATTAGCATACAAACTTGACTTTTTATAACTTAATTAAAACATAATCGAACAAGTTTTAAAAAATAAAATGCCACACACTTTGCCGAATATGACGTCACTTTGTGAAGCATTCAAAACTAATGGATTCTTATCAAAGTGTATTTCCCAGGTTCAGTTTCTTTATAAGCTGTGGCAGCGGTAAATTGAAAGCAGGTTATTTTTCCTGAAAAAATACGACAGCAATTATTTATTAAAGGACATCTGTATAATTTTGTTCAGACAAATACAAATAAATACTTTCAATTTATTATATTAGTACAGATATTTTTCTTTTTTTTTTTTTTAAATATCTTTACATAAAAAATATACATTTAATATGATTACTGTAACAATTAAGTACTATTTTCCAGTGAACTTTATAAAATCTCATTTTATTTGTATAACAGAAATACAGAGGTGAATAAAAGAGACTTTTTTAACAGTAGCCAAGAATTTTTAAGATCTAAAAATTCGTTTCCCATCGTTTTGTTCTTCATGCATTCATTTATTTTGTTGCTAGCATATGAAAAAACACGCAGAACCTAGTACGGTTGCACAAAGTATAATTATTAAACTTTTACTAAATAAAAATGTCAAATCTATTGAAATTTGGCAAAGATTGGATATACAATTAGGATTTGCTACCCTATCGAGATCTCAATTATATAAATAGCGTAATTTGTTTAAAAATAGGCCTTAAAGAAGGGGGAGGAGGGGGGCGATTTAATATGGTGGCGTACAAAAAGTAAAACTACTCCACTGAAATAAAAACTGATGAGTTTTCACATATGGAATTTATGGAGCATTTTGTACATGCCTTTTCTTCATGAACGACGTACATATATTGCAATATAGTTTTAAGTTTTAATGTTAATTTTGGGGTAAAATTAAAGCACCCTATTGGTTCTAAGAACAATTTATTCCGATCCGAATATTTTCTCCAACAATACAAGACTTCACACAACAGGTGTAACAAAATATTAAAAAAAATTCACTGGACAACCCTCGATAATCCTTCTTCACAGTCCTAATTTATCATCTTTGGACTAGTGTTTGTTTTGATCCAATTAAAGAAGCGTTAGGAGGAAAATATTTTCATCAAATGAATAAGTCAAAGAATTTTTATTCAACTGGCTTCATACACATCCTAATTACTTTATGTACATACAAAAAATAAAAATAACTCCCAAAATTTTGTAAAAAGTGTGTAAATATTACAGAAAGCTATCGAAAAATAAAATTGTTGTAACTTTGGTAAATAATATTTAAAAAATTATCTATTAGAAAAGTCTTTTTTATATTTGATTCATCCTCATAATTTTCTTCTTGACTATTATTATATGTGAAAAAAATTTTTCCTTACTACTTTTTCGTAATTTTTCATAAAAAGCAATACCAGAAGAGGGGAAAGTAGAAGACACTTAATTAGAGATTATTTGTATTTGTAGCATTTTTAGTTAAATTAAAATCGTAACATATCTTTTTGTCAATAAAATGAAATTTTTAACCGTTGGTGCTGCCATCTACTGGTAGGTTATGATACTATTTTTAAAAGTTTAAAAATGTTAAGTGTGTAAAAATGTAAATGTTACATGTTAAGTTCAAAAGTGTGTAAATGTTATAGAAAGCTATCTATAAAAATAATACTCGTATAATTTTGGTAAATAATACTTTTAAAATAGTCTATTAAAAAAGTCTTCATTATATTTGATTCACCCTCTTTTTGACTATTATTATATGCGAAGAAAATTTTACCTTACTACTATTTCATAATTTTTCACAAAAAAAATATCAAAAGAGGAAAAAAAAATGGAAGACGTTTAAAAACTTAATTTCTATAGGATTATTTGTAGTGTTTTTACTTAAATTAAAATCGTAGCATATCTTTTTGTCTATAGATAAAAAGATAAAAATAAAAGAGATAAAGATTTCAACTTTTGGTGCTGCCATCTACTGGTAATTTATGATACTATATTTAAAGGATTAACGAATTTCATGTTTTTTCTTTTAGACAGCAAGAAAAATCATTTAAAAATGCCAATGCAATGTATATAAAATTTTATTCCACAGGTCCATTCATAATTCAATATTGAAATCATATCACTAGTAATTAATTAGTGTTTCTTTCCATTAAATTAAGTAAAATACCTAATTCATCAGAAAAGTCAGGTATCCGTCCTTAATATTTCTAGTGTTCCTAGTACACTTACTGAGCTGAAACTACAAGAAAATTACTTTTTTCTAAACATCGATGAAAACAAATTTTAAAATAATTAAATAATAAATTTTATCCATCTGGTGAAATTAGTTGTAAAGTTACTTCTTCCTTAAATAATTAGATTTTATTTTATTTAATGTCTTAAAATAATGCTTAGGATATGGGGTGGGGGCCCCCCACCCCATATCCTAAGCATTTCTGAAGTTATTATTTCAGACTATTTTTATCTTAATACACCTCACTGTCACATATTCCTTTTTTATTTTATTTTTTACAAATTATGAAACAATATGGTAAAAAAATGTGTTAAATTAACATCTTCATCCTATGTGGAATGAATGGAATGTATGTATTTTATAGGATGTTAATAAGTGTTCTGGCATATCACTCAATTTAGTTTTATAAATATTTAATAATTCCTGTATTTAGAAAATTTGTTGTGTACTGAACACTTATTTCTAAAGTGGCATAATTTAAAAATATATATGATAAAGAAATATGCTACATTAAGTGCCTCATCATATATGGAATGAATGGAATGTATATATTTTATAGAATGCTATTAAGTTTTATGAGACATTGCCCAATTTAATCTTATAAATATTAAATATTTCCTGTACTTACAAAAAATTTTGTGTACTGCACACTTATTTCTAAAGTCGCATAATTAAAAAATATATATGATAAAGAAATATGCTACATTAAGAGCCTCATCCTGTGGAATGACAGGAATGTATGTATTTTATAGGATGATAATAAGTTTTTTGAGACATTAACCAATTTAATTTTATAAATATTAAATAATTCCTGTACTTACAAAATTTGTTGTGTACTGCACATTTATTTCTAAAGTGACATAATTTATAAAAATATATATGATAAAGAAATATGCTACATTAAGAGCCTCATTATATATGGAATGAATGGAATGTATATATTTTATAGGGTGCTAATAAGTTTTCTAACATATCCCTCAATTTAATTTTATAAATATTCAATAATTCTCGTATTTGCAAAATTTGTTGTGTACTGCACACTTATTTCTAAAGTGGCCGAATTTATTTTTAAAAAAATATGATAAAGAAATATGCTACATTAAGAGCCTCATCCTATATAGATATCCTATATGGAATGAATGGAATACATATTTTTTATAGGATGCTAATAAGTTTTCTGAGACATTACCCAATTTAATTTTATAAATATTAAATAATTCCTGTACTTACAAAATTTGTTGTGTACTGCACATTTATTTCTAAAATGGCATAATTTATAAAAAATATATGATAAAGAAATATGCTACATTAAGAGCCTCATCCTATATGAAATGAATGGAATGTATATATTTTATAGGATGCTAATATATTTTCTGAGACATTACCCAATTTAATTTTATAAATATTAAAAACATTCATGTACTTGCAAAATTTGTTGTGTACTGCACACTTATTTTTAAACTGGCATAATTTAAAAAAAATAAAAATGGATTTCGAAATATTCGTATGAGTAAATCACAAAGATAGGTTCCAACATCCAACCTATTATCATGATAAATATACTTATCATTAAAAAATATTTAAAGCGATTTTATCATTTATAAAAAAAAAATCTGGAATTCTAAAGCATTGCTTCTGACAAATCATCATTCAAAAATCAGCAATTAAATTTTGATTTATTTTATTAAGAGACGATTCTTTTTTTAAATTGTTTTTTCTTATTTTCTGAAAAATGTGTGTGACTTTAGAAATAAGTGTGACGGCACTAAAGATTTTCTTGTTAAATTGCTTTAGAAATTTTAAATTGCTTTAAATTGCTTTAGAAATGTTGTTACGTATTTACAAAATATTTAAAAAATGTAATTGCATTAAAAAATTATTTTAATAAAACTTAATTGTGTTTTTAATATACAAAGACATTTAATATAACCAAAGTACAAGGAGTATTGAAAAGATTGCCGGAAAACGCACACAACTGGTGTAAATACAAGCGCATTTTAAAAACTACATAGAATTAAAGTTTGATATTAAAACCCCAGCCCGAAACCGAACCGAACCCAAAACAATTAAAGTCAACCCGACCCGTAACGAAAATAAATTAGCGTTAACCCGACTCGGGTTAGGGTAAAATCTGTTTACCTGTTCCCATGTAAAACTATAAAGATATGGGGAAATTTAAATTGGTGATTGGCTTTTAAACAAATAAAAATAGCAAAATGCGATTTTCATCATCTTCATCATCAAAAAGTAGACATTCGATGCCGACGTACTGTGTGTTTAAAAATTATTTTTCTAAATCTTAAATATTTTTAAAAGTGCGATAAAATTTAAATTTTTACTCGAGTAGAATTTTCGAAATTTATGTTAATAACACCGGGGGGCAGTTATTTTGCGGCACGGGGTTGAACAATGAATTGCGAGTGATTTTGATCTGCTGAATACGGAAATAATAGCAAATTTTCTGTCTTGGCTCTCGTTTTTGCAGTTGTGAGTGAGATAGGTATTGCAAAACAGAAATATAGATTTAACATTACTATTGAAACCGTTTCCTGTGTGATTTTCTAGAGTGTTTCTCTTCAGGACTTATCTCTTTGTAAGGTCCAAAAGTAGTCAGCTATCAAGTGGCGATCCCAACACGTCCTTGGTACCTTTGCTCCGTTACCCTGATATTTTGGTGGAACCGTTAGCTCTTAATCTTTCAAAATTTTGCAAGAACCAGAGCCATTCTAAACTACTTTATATTCCATAATTATAAACTTTCGAATGTGTGAAAATCACCAAAGAGATGTAATGCCGCAATTTAAAAAAAAAAAAAAAGAAAAGAAAAAATGTGTTCCCCTGTAAATAGATGACAAAGGAAAAAATTGTATGTTTTAAACATACAATTTTTTGCTTTGTCATCTATTTACAGGGGAACACATTTTTTTTTCTTTTTAAAATACAAAGATTCTGATTAAACAATAGATCAGTTTCAACCACGTGATCACCAGACCACCAATTTTTATCCAACCAATCATAAACATCGTTTTGTAGCCTGTATTATGAGCCAACCAATCACAATCCACCATATTTGAAGGACAAATATAAGCATCCACCTGGTTGCTAAGGTGGTTGCTAGGGTGTGACGTCAGTTGAAACTGATCTATTCTGGAAACAAATGGGTTAAGTTTATCCACAGAAACAAAGATTAGTCAACTCGACTAGGTATGGAACTCTTAGCCTTTATACAAATTCTAAGTAAGCAGCATTCATTTTGAATAATAACCTTTTTTCTGGGATCTTTTTCAGTGCTCGTCATAAAAATGTGTTTTTAAAGTTAAATGATTAGAATTTCAATGAATTATATTCATTGCATGTTTTGTCTGTGTAATAACGACTTCTTTTTTATTTCTTTTGTAAATTTTGCTCAAATCAAGTAGCACTCTCTGTGCTTGTATATAATGTAAAACCAATGTAATCAAATTCATTTTTTGTTAATCAGAATTTTAAAATATTGAAGTCTTTTGTGACAGAATAAAAATTGTTTGATGTTGATTCGTGTTTCTATTTATTTATTTATTTTAGAGTGTTTTGATATAAGCACCATGCATCATCATTTAACTAGTTTTAGTAGTATAGTGAGATACTACTTATAAATTTTTAGGGACCGTTTCCAAAAATTGTATTTAATATATATTAGTCATTTTATTTCCAAAAAGTTTTATGTACAGGGTGGTCATAAAAAAAAACTTTGCCGATATATGGAGCTCTAGCGGCCCGTTCAGCCGATCGAGGGGAGATTTCAGATATAATTCAGAGGTATGAGCTCGAAATTCTGTAAACAGCAACAAAGTGGTGCTCACTGTTACGGTTATAGGTACAGAAACTCGAAATTTTCCAATGGCAACGCCCATTTTTTTTCCGTCGCAAAATGCTCAGCGCATGCGAAAACCCTAAAGAGCGTTGGAACCGTTCGTGTATCGCAAGAAACGGACCACAAAAAACAGCTCTGCGAGCGGCCAAAAAAAAAAAAAAAAAAAAAAGAAACACGATCGGAGCGCACGGAAGAAAGTTGCATATGACACAGAGTAAGTACACCAATCACTGATTACAACACAGATCGGAGAAAAGAAAACTTTTATTTTGATTACACATTTTCCACATGGGTGCCATCACATGCAATAATTACACATTGCATGCTGCCGACTGTGGACAATACAGTCGAACGTAACATCGCATAAGGGATGTTTGCAATCTCACGTTTGATAGAATCTTTCAAATCCCGCAAAGTTTGTTGATTGCACATGTACACTCTAGATTTGAGATATCCCCAGAACCAGAAATCCAGAGGAGTGAGGTCGGGGGATCGCGGAGGCCACGGAAATGGAAAATGGCGTGAGATGACACGGCCACCAAAATGCTGTTCCAGGACCCTGCGAACAGACTTCGCTATATGTGGAGGTGCACCATCTTGCATCCAAACGAAGTCATCCAGTGCATTTCGCTACAGCAATTCTGGTATGACGTAATTTTGCAGCATTGCCGTATAGCGGGAGCCTGTTACAGAGCAAGTTACAAATCCCGTTGGTGTCGCTTCCTCAAAGAAGTACGGCCCGAGAATAATTGTGCCTGCAATGCCGCACCACACAGTAACTTCGACATCGTATAAAGGTACTGGTGCCACAGCGTGCGGATTCATGTCTGCCCAGTGCACACAATTTTTGGTGTTGACGTTGCCAGTTAAGGTCGTCCGTTCATAATATGCGAAGAGGCCAGTCGTTATAAGAAATTCATTAGCAAAGTCTATACGTTGTTGATGGTCCCCCACTTCCAACATCTGGACGCGCTGGTACCGGTAAGGAAACATGCGGATTACAGAGCGCAGTAGCTTTAGGACCGTTGATTTCGGTATATCCAATACACGAGATACACCTCTTGCAGTTTGCATGTGTCCTGTAGTCACTGTGTGATGCACTTCCATAACAGTATCCTCAGGAACAATTGGTCGTCCGGATCGCGGTTTATCATAGGTGCAGCCAGTTTCTTCGAATTTCTTTACCAAATCACGAAGAGCTTGCGGGCTACATGGGCCACGTATTTGGCAATGGTTTCGACGGTAAACACGCAAAGTTTTCGCAGCATTCATCCCATTTTGATAATAGAATTTTACCAATTCACCACGAACTGTCGCTGGAAGAATCATTTCGTCGGCATGTGCGTGCTCCCGACTGAAGAACTAACATTCCCACCCCACTTTTTATCCGTTTTCTACGCTGACTATCTGGCGAACGGCATTCCGTGATTGGTATTTTGTCTCTGTCATATGCTAATTTCCTTCGTGCACCCTGATCGTGTTTTTTTTTTTTTTTTTTTTTTTTTTTTCGTTTGCAGAGCTGTTTTTGTACGTGCACAACGCGTCCGTTTATTGCGATACACGTACCGTTCTTTTCTTCAATACTTTTTGAGTTGTACTGTAAATATTTTTTGTCATGTTCTTAAATCTAAAGTTATGAGGTAAAGAAATCCCGACAATAATTTAGGGACAAGGAGCATTGTACACAGTGAAACAGAATTTTTTTAAAAACAAAGTTTGTGTCTGTAACGCTAAATAAAATGCTGATCAGTGATGCTTTGTATGGATTTCTCGTCGACGGGCAATTATTTGGTAACGAAATTACGGTTCAAAGCAAATTTGTAAAAATTTATTGAAATTACATAGTTAATTATTTTTTACAAGTTTTGTTTTCTGCAGTTACAATTAGTGTACACATTCTAAAAACGACATTTTTAAAACTGACCAAACAATACTCAAATCGGAGTATGTCGCACGGTCAAAATGGCTGAAGTTTGAAACATGTATATACTCATTTCTGATAATATGCACACACTCAAGAATAAAACATTATATGCTCATATTTGAGTATGTCTATGTTTCAAAAATGGGTATGAAATGACCTCTACGTGCTCAGTTTTGAGTATGTTCATGTTTCAATATTCTGAGTATTTCGGAATTGAAATCATTGGGTCGTCCTATTAAACAAAACGTTTCATAACAAAATGAAAACATTGATTTATTCAGATTTGAAAGTTAATTTTTCTCAGTGCACTGAAAATTCAAAATAAACATTTACAACAATTAAAAAATACATAAAAATATTATTTAGAAATTTTGAAAAGCTTAACCCTTTAACGGATAAAGGACTTCAATTGCTAAAGTGTTGAAATAAATGATTGACACCGGAAATTATGAACTAATTTATTTTTATATAATAAAAAAGCGATATTTCATATACATGATAAATGGAAAATATTTCTATTAAAATTCTGCTGTCATTGTTGAGTTTCGTAATTAAAATTTTGTGGTTTCGTAGGGAATCTAATGTCCGTTAAAGGGTTAATGAACGGAATTACAAGAAATGGATTTGATGTAATTCCGTTACCGAGCACTTAAAAATTTCCAAATAATATCTTTATATATTTTTTAATTGTTGTTAGTGTTTATTTTGATTTCTCAGTTTGTACTAATTGTGGTTGCAGAAAACAAAACTTAGGAAAAAATTGTCTATGTGTAATCCGGTGAAAAAAAGTACAATACAATTACAGTAGATAGCGTACTTGCTAAGTCAGAAATCTCTTTAAATTGGAATATTTCTCCGATCCCCTGTGATTCTGTCTTAGAAGTTTTTTTACTTTTTTACAAAAGAATGGTTAATTTTTTTTTTTTTTTTTTTTTTAATATTTCAATTGATAATCAAAATTAAATTTCCATGCTCCCGGTGAAAAAAAGTGCAATACAATTAAGTAGATAGCGACAGATTTCTAAGACAGAAATCTCTTTAAATTGGAATTTTTCTCCGATCCCCTGTGATTCCGTCTTAGAAGTTTTTTTACGTTTTTACAAAAAAAAAAAAAAAAAAAAAAAAGGTTAATTTTTTTTTATATAAATATTTCAATTGATAATCAAAATTAAATTTCCATGCTCCCGGTGAAAAAAAAAGTGCAATACAATTACAGTAAATAGCGTACTTGCTAAGATAGAAATCTCTATAAATTGGAATTTTCCTCCGATCTCCTGTGTTTCCGTCTTAGCAGTTTTTACTTTAGTAAATATATATATACATATAAGGATGGTTATTTTTTTTACAAATATTTCAATTGATAATCAAAATTAAAATTTAATAATTATATATCAGAAATTTTAACTATTAAACTAGTATGCTATGAACATCATAAAACTTCCTTCGATATTATTCTAATTTATTAATTTAATCTTATATTAATTTAAATAGATCAATCACAGCACCAACAATTATGAATATGAAACAGGGTGCATTACTTTGAATTTAACACGCAGTATTATTCCTCGTGATGCAAAACATATTTTTTTTGTGCATGGATATTACATGGATGGGAACTTTATTGCTTATGTAGGTGGCTCTATGAGTCATCTACCCACAATACTGATACATAAGGTGGTCATAAAGAAACTTTGCCGATGTATGAATCCCTAGCGGCCGCGCATTTAACGAACCAAAATGAACTGTGAAACACAGTTATTTGAAGGTATGCTCTGGAGATTGTGGTGAACAAGAACAATGGAGTCTGCACGGTTACAAGGAAATTTTTCGAAATTGTTGTATGGCAAAACCCACTTTTTCCCATCCCAAAATGAACGTATTAAAAAAACCATAAATAGCACTGGAACGGTGGCACGAAAAACGGCGACATAAAACACATGCAAGGAACTTCATTGTAAACAACAAATAACAACAGGGAGATGAGACGCGCATGCACCAATCATAGAACACCATGTGCAAATCATTGTTAGTAGAAAATTTTTAAAAAGTAGTGTTTTTTTTCACTGTAACCGTAACTGTGTATGCTCCATTGTTCTTGTTCACCATAATCTCGAGCGTAATACCTTCAAATAAATATATCTCACATTTAATTTCTGTTCTTTGAATGGAGCGGCCGCTAAGGTTTCGTATATCGCCACCCTGTATATATGAGGCAATTTCCTTATCCAGTAAATAATGCTTTTTTAAAAGAAGTCCTTTTAATGATGTTTTAGAGTCATGTCGTACACTAATTGTCGGACCATGTATTTTTCCTTTGACCGACTGTGTGATACCCAAACATCATTTCAGACAATGCAGTTTAGTCCATAGGCATTAGGAGCTAAAAAGGGGGAAATAAAAGAGAGTTTTGGTATCTTTATGTTTTTTGGATCGCTGAACACGAATCTGAGATTTTCCAACAAAATTTTTTCCGGGATTTTTTATATATATATATATATAAATTGTATAAAAAAACCGGACTTTTCTCTGTATTTTCAAAATAACTCCAAAACTATGCATTTTATGTGGAAGACGACATGAATTTAAGAACATAAGAATATATGAATGTAAGAACGTAAAATTTCCTCAGGGTGTCTAGCCACCTAGAAATCCTGGAAAAATCAGGGAAATTTACATGGACTGGGAAAGTCAGGGAAATTTACCATTTCTGAGGAAAAGTCAGGGAAATTTGAAAATTTTGAACTTTCCAAAAAAAAAAGAAAAATGTTCCTTATAAAACTAAGGATTGGAAATTGCAGTACTATTAAAATCAAACTTTGCTCTTCATAAGTACTGTAAGGAGTATTTCAACCTCTTTTGCAAACCATTTGGTCTATCCCATAGGTTCCCAACCTTTTCTTGACCACCGCCCCCTTTACAAGAAAAAAAATTCCAACGCCCCCCCCCCCTCTTCCATAATAGTTAATAATACCAAATATTAAAATAGTGTTGTATATTATCTTTACCTATTTTGTCTGTCTATCTATCTATTATTAAGAATCACAAAAGAGAAATTAATTAAAACTACCATCAAATGCAGTAAAAAGTTGTTTCACACAAAATCAATGAGAAAAAAAAATTAATGAGATGATTAGGTCTGGAGGAGTTTTAACAATTTGTTAATGTTGGGTTCCAATTTCGTTAACATAAGTCGCAAATTGCCACGTTGAGTGATATGCTGTCTATTTCTTTTCTTATACAGTAAATTAGCTACTGCACTGAACCCACGCTCAGCGAAATACGATGAAGGAAAACCAATTAGAAATTTCTGTACTCTTGCCCACAATCCAGGGTTGAGAGCTGGTATTGATTTTTGAAGCGAGAACTATTGTTATCCGTTTATGAATTCCACTTTTAGTTCTTCGTTAGTTATGAGTTCTGCGAGTTACTCTTCTAAATCTGATGATTTTGCTGTATCTGCATTTGTGAAACGATCTAAAACCCAACTTGGTATATTCATGTTTAAAATATCCTAGAATAGCTCCGTAAAATCAGCATGAACAACGTTCAAGTATTGGCAGTAAGTAAGTAAATCTTCCTGTTTTGCAGAGACTGCTGACAATGTAGGCAAGTGGCTGTATTCACCTCTACCAAGATTTCATCTGAACAGAAGAAGTTTTCCCACAAAAGCAGTTATGACGTTTATTGTTAAAATTAATTTCAACTAATCACCTTACAATTGTAAATTGACTTCATTAAATATTCTGAACAGGTCTGTCAGATCGCGACCTACGTTATACACGGCCGCTGCATGACGTTTAAAACGTCACATGCAGTGGATCATTTCTACACAGCGATCGGCGCAAAACGGTGGGCGCGCCGCTTTGCACCAATCGCAATGTTAAAATGATCCACTACATGTGACGTTTTAAACGTCATGCACCGGCCGTGTATAACGTAGGTCGCGGTCAGATAAGCGATGTCATTTTTGGATGTAATCAGGATTTTGCGCAGTTTTTCGTCGCTGTTTTCAAGGAAGTCCAGTATTGAGTCAAATAGATTGCAAAAACGATTCAGAAAAATTTCTTTTGAGAGCCAACAAACGTATGTGTGCAGCAGAAGTGAATGTAATCTTCATCATTTTCACTACAAAGCTGGCCAAATAATCTATTATGCAATAAATTGTTTCTATTCTTATTGACTGCTTTGATAATGAAGCGGCGTATGCAGGCGTTCATAAGATTTTTTGCAGCCAAATGCTGACGATGAATAATACAATGTATAGCGAGTACATCTGGTACTGCTTATTTCAAATGATCTATGAAGCCCTTATGTAATAGAGCACCATCAGTAGCAGCTGACAAAATATTACGAATAGGAATTTCTTTCTCTTGCAAAAACTTGCTCATGGTAATAAATAAAAATTCTCCCTTTGTATCATCAGTTTCTAAATTTTTAGCATTTTTAGCTTGACAATTTTTTTTTTCTTTTATGAATCGAACGTATGATAAGTGTACAACTTTGTTATTTGGTAGAGTTGATTTATCGAGTTGAATGCAAAATTTGCAAGTCCTTAAGTAATAAAACAATATTTCAACGTCCTTAGCCATTTCATCTTTTCTTCTTTACACCGAATAATTTCTCAGAGGTATTTTTCTGATGATATCTGACGGTATCTTATGATGAGGAACAGTTTTTATTACCTCTCTGATTGCCGGCAAGCTTAATTCCTTGCCAATTGTGTGTGTTTTATCCGCTTTTGCGATTAACAATGAAATGTATGTGGCTGATAGTCTGTCATTTTCTTGTTTAGAAAACGACTCAAAAGGGTTTTATCCAGTTTACTGTTTTAAATATTTCTTTTCCGGTCCTTGAAAATAGGATAAATCTTTGTCTTTTTATCAACATGCATTTTATTCAAATGCTGTTGTAGCCTAGAACTTTTTGGCAAATTAAACACATAGGTAATGATTGGTTTGTAGGAGAGTGCGTAAATCCATATTTCAAATACTCAATGATATACTGCCTGAATTTCTTCTTTGATTCAGACAATTTGAAATACAAAATTTGTCACGGATTAAATTTAAATAAATGAACTTTTCTACAGATTTATAGATACTTATGAGCAGGGCTTAATTTCTAAGAAAAAAAATACTGGAGCCCTAATTTTCTGTAGTTCTAACACCTGTAGAGTACCCCCCCCCCCCCCCTCCTCCGCCGTCACTCTAATCTTCACATTTATATTTCATACGTTATTTTCAAAATTTAAGGCATTGTTTTTTTTATTTAGCAAAATAAAAATAAATGCTCCGGAGAGCAGTGTTTGTGAGCTCCGGTGAATTCCGGACAATATTTAAATATTTCCTAAAAACAGAGAAGTACCGGAGCTGAGCTCCGGTGGGCTCCGGAGCAAATTAAAGCCTGGTTATGAGAATAATGGTTATAATGACTTCTATCATTTTTTCTCAGAATAAACGAATTTCTTGAGGAGATTCAAACCACAGGTTCGTTTGGAAATCTCTGTACATTCATGTGTCGCCATTTTTTCTGATCGAAATACAGGTTAATAAAAAAAGGAATTCGATTTCAAACTTTTCAAATCAACTTAATATAGCAAATTTTGCACTTCACGATTTTGGAATTTTTAGCGATTTTTAGTGCGATTTACAACTATTTTTCGTGTTCCGCAGTGATTTTTCGACATTTATGAAATAATTGAGGTTACAGTGTTTCAGCCGGTAATAAAATTTTATTCTTCGCGAGTTTTAGCGTCTATTCGTGCCTTACGGCGATTTTTTTACATTCGTAAAAGAAATTAGATACCCCCAACCCTAGGTTTGATTGCATAAATTTTCATTTAAAAGTATATTTAAAGTTTTTATCAAGGGCCCGGCCAACGCCAGGGGATCAGGTAGTTTTATTATATTAATTTTCTAAATAGAGGTATGCCACGGCCGCCCCCCCTTGATGGGCTTAACACCCCCCATTTGTCTTTGGACCCGCTACCGCCCCCGTTGGGAACCTATGGTCTATCCCCTTTCAGTCTTTCTTTGTAACTCGGAGATTTTCATTTCCAGTGTCTCTGAAACTTTCTACTAAATGTTGTAGGATTAATTAGGTGTTTCACTCTGCTTACTTATTTTTGTTTGGGAACTGGACATTTGCTAGCTTAATTTATTGAATATATATTATTTGTATTAAAATATGTCAAAGCAATCTGTATTTCACTGTGACTGATGTGATAAAGAATTTCACCCTGATTTGACAAAATGGATTGAACCTGACGCTAAAAGTGTGTATTTGCAAAATGTTTAGCATGTAAGAAGTTCATCAATTTGTAAATTTTGCAAACAAATATGTGACAAATGAGTAATTTTGGGCCTCAGAATCAGTTGTGAAAGTTTCACTCTCAAATTGGCAATTTTTAAGATTTTTTTGTGTGTAACATCACAAAATCTCGATACACCTGGAATTTTTCTTTGATTGGTATGGAAAACCAGGAAAAATCAGGGAAATTCATTGCTGATCTGGAATAGACACCCTATTGTATGTATTGAAATATTTTTTTTCTCTGATCAGTGATTTAGTCGTGAGAGTGCCGCAAAAATGGATGTTAAAAACAAAAAACTGTAAAGGAAAAAAAAAAGTAAAAGAAAAAAAAAACGGGAATTACGACCTTGTACGTCGATGTAACATGAAAATTCACCACTTCACGCATCAAACGTTGCCCATTAATGATAACTAAAGACTATGTGATCGATTACATTTTACAATGAAGTTGCCTGATAATATACATACGACGACTTATTATGAATCATCATTTAAAAATACAATAAGAATTTAGTAGTGACTGTCGGCTTACTGGTGCGCTGTTGTTCTATCCTTGGAACTGTTTCAACATATGCAAATCTCTTCAAATAAAAGAAAGTTATCTCTACGCTACAGCTGTGATAAAAAACTACGTTTAATAAGTAACTTACTTTTGAATTAATGTGCCTTTTGTTCAGAAAATTGAAAATTACATAAATTTTCATATCAACATTTTCTTAATGCAGATTTTAAAAAAAATTACTTTTACGAGGTCAGTTTGATAAGTTCTCGGCCTAACACAGAAATGGAACAAGTATGACCAAATGACAATGTTGCTTGTTCAACGTCGACCAAAAACGTCAAAGGATGAACATTTCTCAAGAGTCTTCTGAAATGTATTGTGTTGCAAGTTAAAAAATAAAATGAAATAGTGTCAAAAATCTTATATTTTCTTTTTCAGGCCGGGAACTTTTCGAACCACCCTCGTACAGGGCTGCAACAAAGAATTCGCACACAAGAGTGTATCTTAAATGTATTAAGTTGCAAGGGGACTACATTGAAAAATAATATGAAATTGTCAAAAATCTTGTGTTTTCACTGTCAGGCCGAGAACACATTAAACCACCCTCGTAACTAGATTATTTATGATGGACTAAAACACAAAAATCTAAAAAAAAAAAAAAATATATATATATATTATTATTTTTTTTTTTTTTTTTTTTTTTTTACATTAAAAAATGCCTATAGCTTTTAGAACAAAATGAAAGGTAAACCACGTGTAAAAACGATAATTAGATCAAACGATACAACACTTTTTATGTTGTAAATGTCTGTATTGCTGCGCTTTCTTCCCGGATGTATTTATTTCAGAATATATAATTTGCCATATTTAAATTGGTACACTGCAACAAAAGATAAATGCTTTTTAATCTACAAAAGTATAATATAACAACGATTGAAAATATGATATAACCTCTTCCGAGTTATCCACGATTCCGAAGAGCGTTTCTTTATCTTTAGAAACCTCAGAAAGCAATAGATTTTCGACATTTAAAAAAATATTTATAAAGAACAATGTTTCTTATCCTGCAACGTAATTTTCGAAAACGTTTCCGAGTAGCTTTTACAGTGCATTAATCAGTTTTCTCAAACTGGAATATCGGTTTTCGGATGCTATCCATTCTCAAGTGAACATTTCCATGTTTAACAGACAAACATGGTAAATTAACAGCATTAACATTAACATTAAAATTAATATTATTTTATTACTCTTGCATGTATAAAATAAATTCAGTTACGCAGCTGAAAATGTTTAATTGAGAATTAGCATCTGCGAAAAAGCGATATTCCGGTTTGAGAAAACTGATTAATGCACTGTAAAAGCTACTAGGAAACGTTTCCGAAAATTACGAGCAGCAAAATAAACTTTGTTTTTTATAAATGTTTCTTTAAATCTCAAAAATATATTGCTTTCTGAGGTTTCTAAAGATAAAGAAACGCTTTTGAGAATAATGGATACCTCGGAAGAGGTTATTGTATATTTTCTTTCGTTGTTATATTATATTTTTGCAGATTAAGAAACATGTCTTTTTTTACAGTGCATATCTAAATTTCAAAGATAATGTTACACTTTGTACAACGGTTTTCAGTTATATAATCTTTAAATTCTCTTTGGAAATTTTTGTTTTGGAAGAAAAATTTGAAACTTACTCATGAAAAACGCATTTTTTTTCTATTTCTTTTAAATGCTAAAAGGTGTAAATTAACATCATAATAAATACACAATAAAATAACTTTTAATAGAAATAAAATTATTATCATTATTATTTTTTAATGGGTATTTAACCGTGACCAAAATGGATACACAGTGGTAACCAAAACAGGTATGGCCCAATTTGGGCACATACCTAAGAATCTTTCGACCCAAATTGGGTTTTATTTTTTTCTGTGTATATACCGCTCTTCCTATTAATAGATTGATATGTCTAGATGCTTTCCTCAACTTAACGCTAATTTTCAAAATTATAATAGTGACTTACAACAACAACAACACACAAACTATTAAGTCTTTACTAAGTATTTTATTTTGTGAATTTTCCACCTTTTAGTGTTTAGTGTCCCGGGCATTATTCCCAACTCGCCGCGCCGCCTCTATAGCCGGATCTGGATGTAAAAAAAGTAATTTTAGTAAAAACAAATATTTTTAAATTGCGTATTTTCCACCCCTTAATTTTTAGTGTCCTGGACACGACCTCGCCAATCATTTTATCTATTTGTCAATTTTAATGCAATTGACTCAGTTTTTCCAGCTGCAAAACATTTTTACCAAATTTCATATTATATATTTTTTTTTTATTAAACGGCAAGCCAAATCTTCATTTGGCGCCCCCTGCGCCTTCCTTTCTGGTGAATCTGCTCCCCCTCCCCTCCTCTGACTTACTCTGTGGGGTAATAAGAGAGGGGTCTTCTAACATTCATATAAAGAATATGTTACACTGAATAGGGTTATAGAAAGACCACTTTAAAAAAAATTACAACATAACTTGTCGGATTTAAAAAAAAAAAAAAAAATAAATAAAAATAAAATCATTTTTGAGTTTCAAAAAGAAAAAAAAATTCTTGAATTGTACAATAAAGTTTCGTTATTTATCGTTCAAATTAATATACAGCTAATTAATATAGATATATTGTTGGTGCAAATTATGAATGTACACACGTTAAATATAGAGTGAAATAAGAATCTAAATCTGAAACGTTACACATAGAGACATTAAGAGATTTTTGTCACTTATTACCCAATCGAAATGACAAACGGGGTAATAAGAGATATTGCTGAAAACACGTACTTAAAAAAAAAATCCATAGACTATAAATTAATAGCTTATTAGTCAAAAACTGACAGATCAATTACAGTCAATTACCTCAAATCCGCACAGCTTGGGACCAAATGTTGTGCAGATTATAGAATTTTGCGGATACAGGTCATTACTTTGTTTACATTTTTTTCTCCTGTAATTTTACAGTAAATTAATTATTAATGCATAAATTAATTGGTAAAAAAAAAGAAAGATATTGTAACACACTAGGTTATTTAATTAAAAAACACATTATATTTAAGAGAAAAACACTATTTAAATTTTATTTTACTATTTCTTTTCATTATTTTTATAATTTTCAAACAAGGTATCAATTCTCATTTGTTTGTGAACTTTTGACTTTTGGTCTAGAATTTTTTCCTGGAATCTATGTATAGTCATTATTTCTTGTTCCGAAACCTGTTTCTGAAAAAAAAAAAAAAAAAAATCAGATATTTATGACTCATAGCCAAACTCTGCTCAAGAGTTACTTTTTCACCTTCATCATCATACTCTGTGTTAGAATTATACTATTTTCAGTTCAGTAGAGTTTAACAGAGTAGTACTTATAATGTGATCATCTGTGAAACTCTCTGTAACAGGAGCCTTGGGAGGGACACCCATTCAATTATATTTTCTCTATTCAAGAAATCAGGCACAACAGTTAGTGATTTTTTTTGCAAAACCTAAAAGTTCTGCAGATTTCTGTTTTGCACTATCCAAACTGAAGCCACAAAAGTCAACATCATCACCTTCACTGTTTTATAAATAAAGATGCTGGCTACAAATTATGTCTGATAAATACTAAAGTGTCTTTGCATACGCAATCCCACATGCATAAGCGAAGAGAAATATACAATCCTTAATTCTAAATTGTCTGCTACACTGCAAATTCCCAGCGCACATTGGGAACACATTTGGAACACTTTGATTCAAAAAAAGTGTTCCAGTAGTACCCTTAATGTGTACCCAGCACACCTTAATGTGTATTGAATGTGTTCCCTTAAGGTGTTCCAAATATGCTCCGCTATAAAAAAAAGAAGTGTTCTGGAAGTATACCGAAAGTGTTCTGCTCAGGATATCTGTTAAATCTAAACATGGGAACACATTTGGATTCGAGAACGGATTGGGAGCACATTTGGACACACTTGTGAAATCATCGCTTTCAAAAAGTGTGCTGAACAAAAGAAATGTTCTCAGAAGTATTCTAAAAACTGTTCCAAAAAGTGCCCTTCAAAATGTTCTAAAAATGGTGACACAATAAGTCTTCTAAAAAGTGTTCTGAAAAGTGTATAAAAATTTGCTGTGTATACTCCTCCATACAAGCCGATAAATCAGAGGTTATAATTCTGTGCATAAATTCCATTTTGTATTGGTATTTCATGCTACAAATAATTCCCTGATTCATTGGCTGAATAAGAGAAGTTGCATTAAGAAGTAAAAGTAATCTATAGAGACGTTGTCTTTTTGTAATATTTTTGGATGTGCAGCACAATTGTCTAAGAGCAATACTATTTACAGTTTATGGGTAAACCGATCTCTGTACGATGCATAACGAGCTTGTTTTACGAAATAATTTTCAAACCAATTTGCGAAAATTTGCTTGGTAACCCATGTTTTTTTATTGTTACAATATGCAGCAGACGGGAAATAAGTTTGAAGACAGGAAAGATTCATTTGAAAACTATTTTTCAAAAACTCATTAGAAGTGCTGGAGACACTAAATGTATTCATCGTTAACAGAAAACCAAGCAGCTTAAACTCAGCGAAATACGAGGTACTCATAGTTTTGACATCTCACAGCGAACTAAAATTTGCATATCAAAACAAAGTCTACCTGAGGTTTGGCATTATTCGACAGATAAATTCAAAATCTTTCCTGAGAAAGCAAAATTATAGTTTTACTGTCTTTTTAACGACATTTATCTTTGAAACGGGATTCTCTGCTTACATACCGCTTAGCCAGCAGAACGAAATACAGAAACTTTTTATATGCAGAACCAGATAATCGCCTACAGTTACTAACAACTGAACCAGACGTGATATCAGAAAACTTTTCAAAACAATGCTATCACAAATTTCACATTAAACCGTCACACTAACTAAAATATATTGCAAGACAAATGTTTTTATTTATTGAATTTTTTCGACTGTTTATGTTTGACTTATATCATGTGTATTAATGGTAATTGAGAATAAATTGACTATTATAAAATTTTCGAAGCATATAATTTTATTACAGGGACATTGCACAATTATGTAGACCTATTCTTTCTTATCTATCCCCTGTTCTTCTCTTCCACAGCAAAACTTCCAAATGCCATTAACTTGTGAAACATGGAGTAAGTAGGCTAAACATATTCTCAGGGCTAGCGCGTGTCTATGAAGAACGCTGTTTCTGTTTATACAATTCTTTGCCTTACTCTTAATTTATGGCATTGGCTCCAGCATTGCCTTCACATCATCAGAGCATAAATCTGCACAATTTACCCATGATATTTCATTTAATGAGAACAATTTATCCAAAAGATTAAGTATTTCATCCTCTGGCGTATTGATTTGTAGTGATCTGCAAAAGAAGAATCATCTTGAGAGTTTTGTAAGATGTTTTTTGACAAAGGAATATTTCAGAATAAATTAACTACTTTTCATCCCAATTATTTTATCAACACCTAACAATATCAATTGCACAAAGGGAACAGATGCTTTACACTCACGCAAACATATAAACATAAGTTTGGCGCGATTTTCAAGACCGCGCCAAACGAATAATTAATACAATAGCTAGGTTGCCATTAAAGGAAAAAATCCCCTAAATTTGGCGACTTTTTTCCTTTTTATAACAGATTTTTAAAAAAAACTGTGCGTGAGTGTATGACATCATAGCCGCACAAAGTTTAACAAGTGTCTCAGCTACTATGATACGAGCTACTCGGTAGCACCAGATAGGAATATTTCAGTACTTTTTTCTTATTTGTTTCATCAACTGTTGTCATAGTTATCTTTGAAGATAAAATTTCGTTGCACTTCCTCTTGAAAGAAAGAAATGGTTTGTCTTTCAAGTCGGAATGATTTCTTTCTGAAGTTTAGCCGGAAACATGGAGTTGTTTGTCACTTTACCACAAATCATGCAGAGAGGCCGATGAAGACGAGGAGCGAACTTTAACTTGGCAAATTTTCGTTAAAAGTACAATTTCACGGTTTCTTATTTTGAATCTTTTTTTTTTTTTGTTACACAATTTTTCACATGTTGTATGCAAGAAATAAAAAAATAAATTGGCTTTAAAAATTAATATTCGCACCGGAATCTTTATACAGAAAATAACAACAGCTGTTATGTAAGTGTTATATTTTTTTATTTGCCTGCCTTTTTCACCACCTGACATTTATGTGCTGTTTTACGAACAAGTTCCGAACCCCATTTTTAGATGCGTTCGTAATTGTATAAATACGTAGCACCTATTGTCGTCGTCTGGTCCGTCCGTCCATCCGCATATAACAACGCAAAATCTACCCAACCGAATGGTTTGAAATTTAAGATATATTATCTTTGCAGAATTTTGTCGAGACATTTCAAATTTTATAAAAATCGAATCAAAACTTTAGCAGATATTAATAAAAACATTTATTAAGAAATTTGATTTTTTTTTTTTAAATCGGTGCTTTTTTGTTATAGGAGCTTCCGAGGTTTAATCGTCAAGCGACAAGAGATACTTATTTTATTTCAGAAATTAATCTGCAGACGATATAATTCATTTCACAGAATTAAAAATCATCAAGATCTGAATACTTATGTAACTAGCTACAGTACGAACGCACCTCATTTGTCACGTTTAGCGTACAATTTCCAACTTGTTTACTTTTTCACTGTAAATAGTAGTTTATAACTACAGCTCATACCATTTCACTTCCTTCATTTTTAGACTCTTTCATTAAAATCCATCGCTTTACTTTTTAATTTCAAAATTGTTTTCATCTCATTTCTTCTTTTTTTTTTTTATCTATCCTTTACATTCATTTTTCATGTAGTTAATACTACATCTTAACTTTTCCCAACGGCTCAATTTTTACAAGATACCATACTCACTTATAGCCTGTACGTTAAGTTGATTGCAACTCGGAAGCCCGTTAACCGACATCAACTGTTCGGCAACTTTTTGTTAAATGTTTGCATTTTATAGTGATTTTTTAACAATAAAATTCTTACACGCTTTTAGAAAAAAAGTTTATTTGCAATGTGTTGACATCATTCAAATTTTATTTTTCTGGATCGCCTCGGAGCCCCTACGAAGTTTCTTATAGCCCTTAAGGCTCCTCGCGACACTGGTTGGGAAACGCTGATTTAGGCGGAAGTTTCTGGTTTTAACGCTGAAGACCTTCGTCAACTGTTCACCTAAAACATGATCTCTATAAACAATACGAATATTTCTAAATTTTCTGTGGCATTACCTAATTTCTTTTAAAAGAACTTCAAGTGTCTAAAATGTAGTTTTTGTTCGTTCGTATGGAACACCTTTTAAATGTGATTGAACTTCAGGGGCGAAGCATTTTCATATAGATATCCCTTTTCCTCAGTCTGTCGAAAAATATTTATTTTCGAATGATAAACGCATTCATATGCAGCCGGAATTTTCACTTTCAAAAAGCATTCAGAACTTTCTGGACAACCGAATAATAATTGAGGTTTTCATGTCATATCGAAATATTGTTATCCGAGTTGAGGAAAATTCAAGCATGGCATATTATTCAATCAAATTAAAAAAAAACAAAGGAAAAATTCCCAAGACAATAACAATAATATTATTATCGATTCACTTTACTAGTGTCAAATTACCGTATTAATTAATTTTTTCCTAATAAAATTAAGAATGTGACTAAAGAATCAGGTCTAGTTGTGAATTGTTTGATATTATCTAACGAATGAACACTTAAGTTTTCTAATAGTAATAAACCAAAAGCGGAGAGAGTAAGTATGATTAATTATGTTCGAAACTCGATTGCTGAAAAACAGGGCAAACCGAACCGAACCAAATATTTAAAACACATATATATATATATATATATATATATATATATTAAAACTTATTGTATATATATTATATATATATATATATATATATATATAATTATAATATCTATGAATTTCAAAAACATATCAAGTTCTAATATCATTCTACTAAAATCTACAAAGAGATAATTAATGATATTGTGTAATCAGAATACCACATAGCTAATAATTAACTTGTGCAATCATAAAATTACCATAGCATGTGCTTCAATGGTAATTAGCCAAATTTACTCATACCTGAAGAACATTTAAAAAGAAAGAGAGAGAAAGGGGAAAAAAATTATAAATTGGAGTTGCTATTATGTAAACACAAATGAATTAATAAATTAATTATGAACATTATTCAGTGGAAAAACTGGACCACAAGAGAACCACTCAAGAATTGGATATGAAAAAACACATGTGGATGTACTCGTCAGCTTGGCTGCACCCACATGTGTTTTAAAAATAATTCAGTATTTCATAATTCTACTGGCATGATGCTAAGAACAGTAGAATCAGCCAAGTATACTGAATTATTACCAGACAACAATTGGAAAAATTTAAAATTGGAAATATGTAAAATGTAAATAAAAAACCATTAAGAAATATATAATATATCACTTACAACGATTATCCTAAAATCTTTATAAATCACCACACTAAATTACCACCAGATATCATTTTTGAAATAATATTGGAATTTAGAACCCTTAAATTGTAGAAAAAATGTTTTACTCACAAGAATGATACAGAATCCTCAAAATATAGCAACTTCTGCATAATGATCAATTCCACATGGCACGTATCAAACATGTTGACATTCGAGTCGAGTTGAGAGAAATGATTTGAAAGACAAGTTGAGAGCTCATTTTGTTTAAAACACAACTCGATCAATGACACCCCAACACAAAATAATTCAAAAACACACAAAACTATTCTGTTGATAATACTCTTATAACAAAATTATATCCGTGAATATATAATTACTCCATCTAATTTTAATTCCTGAAAGTAAAATTAATATACAAGCAATAGCTCCCTCTATAGTTAAATTTAAAATAATATCTATAATATCATCAACTAACTAAAACGTAAAGTGTCGCCATCTGTTGGTATTATAATTATTCATAATTAATATTTAGTTACATATCCATATTATTATTAACATAATCACTTCATTAAATTTAATCAATATATAAATTTTAATAAACAATACTTCCTTGTAGTTTTAATATTAAATTCGAATAAAATCCTACAATATGAATAAATATACACAGAATTTATTCATCCTGCACAGCATTTCAGATATTCTTAACAAGAGTATATTTTGTAAAAGAGATATTATTTTAAAACAAAGTGCTTTGCTGCCAGCTGTGTTAAACCACTGATATATATTATAAACTTATAATTAAATATATATATATATATCATCATCATCCTCATCATCAACCATTTTCAATCCACTGCTGGATGTAGGTCTCCCCCAGATTTTTCCATTGTTGCCTGTCTAGTGCTTTAGTCATCCAATTAACACCGGCCACTTTTCTGATTTCGTCACTCCATCTTACTTGAGGTCGTCTTCTTGGTCGTTTTACATCTCTGGGATACCACTGTAGGGTGTTTGTGCTCCATCTATTGTCTTGTCTTCTTGCAATGTGCCCAGCCCATTTCCATTTTAGCCGTTTAATTCTCTCGATGATGTCAAAAACTTTCGTCTGACTTCTTATCCACGTTATTCTCTTTCGGTCTCTTCTGGTTATGCCTAGCATACATCTTTCCATACTTCGCTGTGTTGTTTGTAATCTTTGTACCATCCGTTTTGTTAGTGTCCAAGTTTCTGCTCCATAAGTTAGTGCAGGCAAAACACATTGGTTAAACACCTTTCTTTTCAAACAAAGAGGCATGTTACTCTTCAGAATAATATTGTTCTTCCCAAAAGCACTCCATCCATTTCTTATTCTTCTATTGATTTCATTCATGATACTGTTGTCTGATGATATTTCTTGTCCAAGGTACACATAACTTTCAACATCTTTAATCTCAGTGTTGTTGTAGACGATTTTCTTTTTTGATGCAAATGAATTGAACATCACCTTAGTCTTTTCCAAATTTATTTTTAATCCCACATTAATGCTAGCTTCTGCCAAATCTTTTAGCATATTTTGCAATTCTTCAGGGCTATTACTGAAAATTAAAATGTCATCAGCAAACCGGAGATGGCTTAAATATTCCCCATTTATTCTAATATATATATATATATATATATATATACTCAATCTTTTTTCTCGCGGTCTGCAAACATATGTTTGCTGGTTTCGGCGGGCCGCAACACAGTATACTTACATAATTATGCTAATAATAATAATAACAATACACCAAGACATTAAAATAGTAAGACAACAACAATATAGTATAATTAAAATAATATAATTAATATTAACTATATAACAATTATAACATCCTATAAAGCAACGCAGAATTTTCAAGTTCTAAAGAAAAAAAAACCAAAAATTTTTTTTAAGAAGACTTTTTTCCAACTACTAAATGTAAGAATATATAGTTCAAATTTAATTAATTTTAAGTATTTTTTTATTAATATTGAAAATTACAAAA
Source organism: Maratus michaelseni (assembly GCA_963931845.1). Taxonomy (NCBI): domain Eukaryota; kingdom Metazoa; phylum Arthropoda; class Arachnida; order Araneae; family Salticidae; genus Maratus; species Maratus michaelseni. The sequence goes on from OZ007589.1 coordinate 368,687,315, forward strand.
TGCATATACCATTGTAAAGCCAAAAAAAAAAAGCTTTTGATGACTATGAAAATGACATTTAGGATGTTTTAACACAATACACAATTCTAAATCATTTATGAATAACAAGGCATAATTTATCTTTTTAGAGAACATGTTATGAAGGTCTTAAATATTTTTTGATACACTTTTAATAATAAAAAACTAAATGGGAAAAGATTATTTGCAAATGGAATGTCAGCAATTTAAAACTAGTTATAACTAATTAAATGTATTTTAACTCAAAGTTAGAAATTACAGCACGAACACACCTAACCAATTTTTATGCACGCGTCAAAATTTCATAACTACGGATTAATGATTATGAGTGTCGAATGGCACATAAATAAGCGACGGGCAAAAGCGGCCCGCGGATTGAGTATGCTTGGGCTAAGAGTGACGCATAGTGAAACATAACTTGAAAGACTGGGGATAATATTTGACTCGGGACCTCGCTAATTGAATGAACTTCTTTTATTCACAGTTCTAAAATACATCCAGAGAGTGCGAGTTCGATTGTTCTTATACAGAGGCCCCGAGAACCATATTAATTTAAAGATTTACATAGTTATCAGGTCAGTAGAACAATATGAAATCTCCAAATCCTTACTTTTACGCACGGTTTTCTTTCTTTTTGTTTAGCGCTTGCAATAATTTCCAGTGGAGGGTGAATGTGTCAAATTGGGAAGAAACTTTTCTTTTTCAAGTTTTCAAGCAATTTTTATTCTTGTCATGTAGTGACTTTCTTAGGTTTTACTTCTCGAATCCGCTGCACTGTTCATGTGCCCACTCTTTGCAGACTGAACATTGTATCCATCCTTCACCACTTGTTGAGTGAGGAAACAATTCGATGCAAAACTCTGGATACCCGGTTTTGTACCAACAGACGACCAAAAATCAACATGGTCGTTCTCCTGGATAGCTGGTCGTACGCACTTCTACTTGGCATCAAAATATCGTGTCAAAGCATATAAAATATAAAACAAGTTGGAAATTGTACGCCAAAAGTGACAAATAAGGTGCGTTCGAACTATAGCTAGTTATACAAATATTCAGATCTTGATGATTTTTAATTCTGTGAAATGAATTATATCGTCTGCCGATTAATTTCTGTCATAAAATAAGTATCTCGGTCGCTTGACCATTAAACCTCGGAAGTCCTTATAACAAGAAAGCACCGATTTTTATTTTTTAAAAATTCAAATTTCTTAATAAATGTTTTTATTAATATATTCTAAAATTTTGATTCGATTTTCATAAAATTTGAAATGTCTCGACAAAATTCTACAAAGATAATATATCTCAAATTTCTTTCATTCGGTTGGGTAGTTTTTGCGTTGTTACATGCGGACAGACGGACGGACGGACAGACAGACGGACGGACCAAACGACGACAATAGGTGCTACGTAATTATATAATTACGAACGCACCTAAAAAACAGTGATTTACTTACCTAAATAGATCCTTCGGGCTGTATCCTTCGTTACTTGAAGAGAAGAAAAGACGGAGTAAAATTGAAACTTTTGTGGTGAATTTCTTTCCAATAGCACTACCGAGACACAGACATTAACCACCACTTCAAAAGCCGATAGCAGACTGCTAGGGAACGCTAAGGGATGTATAGTTAAGACACGTGCTGTCCATAGGGTAGCAACCATCAGCGAAAAACGGGGTACCCGGTATTACCCTACTCTCCCCTAGTTTCAACACGAAACGAGAATTTCTGTCTGATTGGTAGATTATATATTTAATCATAAAGTGGAATTTTCGATTGGTAAATAATAAGCTTAGTCATAATGACACTAAACACCAATCATAACATGATATCAGACTATTGCTTGTTGCAGCATAAGGAACGGCTGTAAGCAGTACTCAAGAGTAAAACAGTGCTTCGGGGGGGTAAGAAGAAAAATTATAATGTTTTTTTATTCTATGGTAGCTACCGGGTGTCCTGAAATGGACTGACTGATTTTAAAATTCAATAACTTCCAAAAGGTGACAGATATTTAAAAAATTCTTGCGGGAGAGTATTGTATGATGTCAGGATTCCTGATTTTAGTTCGAATTATCAGAAATAGATGGCACTAAGAGCAATTGACATCCAATCAAGACGAAAGCAGAATTCACCCAGCATGGATATGAAGGTAAGAGGTTCAACACATGGAGTGGGTCTTATTCACTTATACATTCTGATTCAGAATCGGGCCCTAAGAATCATAGATTAACATACAAGATAGGAGAGTTACAGCAAAATATGTAATGGCAGCAATAATAGCGCCACTAGTGACAAGGGGGAAAAACTAACAAGCTGCCGAAATTTACCCATGTATGTGAAATCTGTTTATGCTTTATGTTTTTAATATCTATTCTTTTCGCTTCGAGACAGACGATTCTCTTCAAATTGGCCGCTCGCTGGTGTGTTAACTCTTTATAAGGCAGTGTTAAGAGACTAACTCCATGTGTTGCACATACATGAGACTAACTCCATGTGTTGAACCTCCTTCCTTATATATTTTAACATGTGGCATTATATAGTGGTAAGTATTTTACCACTTAATTTTAATCCCAAAATTCCAAATTTATACCAGATTTTTTTAGTGAAATTGTGCGTTTATATTTTACGTGACGAAATCTATTTAACATCTTTTAAATTAATTTGTTCTTAAATTCTGGTAGCATTCCATTATTTCGAAATCCTATCAATCTAAATAATTTGCCTTATAAAGGATTAAGTTTCTTTTTAAAGCACTTCATTTTATTATTTATTATTGAAACAACAGTTCTTTTCAGAACTTCTTTTAGTATGGTTAAAGATGTTAAAATATGTCATGTAGAATTCTGTCTGCATACAAATCGGAATTTGAAAACTTTCGTTTTTCGCTTTCCCTAAAAAGTTGAAAATGTAAACATGTAGCATTTAAAAAAGAAAGATCATAATAAGATAGACGTTCGACAGGAGAAATATTCCGTCTATGAGACGTTTCTTTCCCCTTGTCACTACAAGCGCTGCGTTCGTCATCGCGTCACCATTACGCCCTATGATAGTGTCCTATTTTGTGTATTAATCTATGCTAAGAATAATATTGTATTAGCGAGTGAGACTAACTCCATGTGTTGAACCTCCTTCCTTTGCATCAATGCTGGGTGATTTTAGTTTTGGCCTGGATTGCTCGCCTATCGCTCGCGGCGCTATATCTATTTCTGGTAATTCGAATTAAAATCAGGAATCGCAGTAAAAAAACTCCTGACATCTTACATTACCCTCCTGCAAGAATTTTTTAAATATCTGTCGCCGTTTGGAAGTTATTGAATTTTAAAATCAGTCAGTCCTTTTTAAGACACCCGGTATGACAAATAATGTATATCTGTAATAATATGTAAAATTGGAGTACCTGTCTGTGATTAAAAAACATCTATTTCTAAGTCCATTTGACTATTTAGACGACATATATAAATACATTTATAAATAACATTTAAAAAATGTTTGGACTGTCTGTTTGTCCGGAATAGGTTTAGAAACGGTTGCATAACAAACACCAAATTTATCAGGAGCAGATAGAGAATGTTTCTTATCACAATCTGCAGCTTCTCGCATTCTGTTATCTAAAACAGTTTTTGCAAAAACAGGGGAAAACCGGGAGAATCAATCAATGAACCAATCTTTCAATGCTCAAAAATTTTGAATGATTTGATTGATCAAGATTTATAAATGATAATAATTACATTTTTAGCTTATAACTTATAAATTTTAATTTAAAATCTGGATTGGTAAGTATTTCCCGCCTCCCCCCCCCCCCCCCCCTCCACCAAAAAAAAAAAAAAAAAAAATCAGAAAGATCTTATAAAATATACAAATGCAACATAGCGGCTTGCTACGCAGCTAGTAAGTTAATAAAATGTAAAATGCAACTTATATTTTATGTTTTGTAAATAAAGTGTTTTGATTCTGTTAGCTCTTTTGTGTACTTTTCTCGAACTTTCATCCTCAGTTTGCGGAAAAAATCTTACAAGTTAGAGGGAAAAATCTCGGCACATCTTAATTCAGTCTATCTAAAAACTTTACTAAGTCTAACGGATAAAATAATAAGCAGTATAATTTCGCAAACATCAATATAAAAAATCACTATAATTATTTCTATTTATCGTATTCAAAAAGCAATTTCTGATAAACAACTTGATCTCTTCATTCTAAGTGCTTGAGTTAAAATATACTTATGCGTAGACGGCAGATTGTATCGAATTATATGCCTGCTTAAGTCTTTTTTCAAGGCTATTTATGATTAAAGCATATAAAGGCGTAAAATCCCAAAAAATTGTGCTTACTTGCATATTTTTAGCTTTTTAGTTCAAGCATGTTCAATTTGCTATAAAATATATGTTAATATTAAAAAGAAGAAACGTTTTTTGTTTGGTTATGTGTTTGCTTGTAGGTTGTAATCTCTGAAACTACCGAACCGATTTCAAAAATAATGGTGGCAATATGATAGTAACAGTCTCCGCTCCAACATAGACTACATTTTATGTCGGTACCACCAACTCAAGGGGTTGCAGGAGCAAAAAACGTTCTAAAATTGCTATTTTCGTGATACTAAAGAGACTATAAACTGGAAATTTGGCATGGTATGGTGTTAAAATAATAAAAATTGCTGGTGCTTTGTAAGCAATAATCCCAATTAATGGTTCTTTAGGTCAAAAGTTACTCTGTAGCATGAAGAGAAAATAATAATATTTATAAAATAATGCATCTTACTTAAAGATGATCTGGAAGACAATGAAGTAGGCCGTAAATAAAGACAAGTATATGGTGGAAGAAATCTTTTTTATTAATCCATCAATAGGAAAGAGAAAGGTTTTAGAATTATGCTCTTTCTTAATCACTGTACTCCATTAAAAATAAAAAAAATCTTATTGAAGATTTCAAAGATATTCTTTTCATGTGACGGTTGGCATATACGATAAAATAAAGTCCGATACGCTAATGCTAGTAATACGCTACCGCGCAAGCAGTAACGTGATAATAGTTTTAGCTATTTTACTTGTTTTAGCTATTACTAGTTTTAGCTAATTTACTGCTTATTACTGTTAATTTTACGGTATAATACTAGCAGCCGGAGTGCCATTATGATGTATCGTAAAATCAACTTTTTTTTTCAGTGTATAGTTTCGTTCGTTGTTATATTATGTTTTCCTAGATCAGGGACGGCGAACGTATGGCACGCGTGCCAGAGGTGGCACGTACAACAATTTCTGTGGCACGAAAAAAAAAATTTTTGATAATCATTATTTAGATAAAATAAAATTTTATTTTTGTCATAATATATGAAAATTTGTTTAACATGTTTAGATAATCACAAATAATGCAATTATATGTTCGCGTGAATTAACACATTAGAAAATGTTCTTTTTCTGTGATGCTATGCAGCTTTCTCGACATGTAACTTTTTCGCCTTTTTATATTAATTTCAAAAGTTTATTCTTGATATTAATTTTTGACGACAGTTAATGCAACAAAATGATCAGTGGACTCTATTTTTCTACGTGTATGTATTACTAAAAAATGCAAAATACGAACCAAGTATAGTGAGCATTCGTTATCTAGAGTACAACTAAACAAATCTCTTTAATAAATTATTAATAGACTTTTTATACTAGAACTTGAAAGTTAGATGTTGAATTAATAACATGTTAAAAACTACTTAAAAAATCGAATTTTGTAACATTTTTACAGTACGTGCCGCTTAAACGAATCATATTTCCTGATTTCAAAGTACAGAAATATCGCATTTTCATTTTTCTTTTTAGATATTTAATGCATGAAAAACGACTGATAGTATCGACCAGTGTTTCGCATAAGCAGCATATGCTGCAATATTTTATAAATGTATGGCACGTTAACAATGTTGGTAGACATTGTCAATTTTTGGCACACGCATGTAAAAAGGTTTTCCATCCCTGTTCTATATTAAGAAACATTTGTCTTTTTTTACATAGAAAAAAAATTAGCGTTCGCAGTCAAAAAGTGTCCGACTCTTTATTATACCTAATGTCAAATATTCTATCCCTTTTTTTTGTGTGTGTGTGTGATTTTTCTTGTCGGATGGATCGCAAAATGGTTTTACAAATGAATTAAATATCTAATCCGTCAGCCAATGTTTGCGAAAATATATACAGTTATTTGACATGGGTCGTCAAATGGGAGATCAACAGAAAATACCGTTTGGAAGTTATCGTGTTTACTCCACATATACAAATCATGGTTACAATACTCTCCTTAAACTACACTGTAAAAAAAAAAAAAAAAAAAAAAAAAAAAAAAAAAAAAAAAAAGTGATTTTGTGTTATAATAGTGGCATTCCAGCTGCCAGGTATAATACTGGCCGCTGGCATGCTAGTATTATACCGTAAAATAAACATTTTTGTTTGTTTGTTTCAGTGTATGTGATCGGAAAGTAACAATACAACGTAGATCACACCACAGTTTATCTTATTTCATCCTCATTAAGGCGGTATTCAAAAAAAATATTTTTCCACGCTCAACAACTTAAAATTTTGAGACACATTTTCAGACTCATTTTTAAAAATAAAAACATGAAACTTGGCGGCGTGATTTATGAAGAGATTCATAAGGGACCCATGCTTTTATTTTTCGTTCAATTAATTAGAAATTGATTTACAAACAATTATTTTCACAATACGATAATTTTTTTTTTGTTTGTTTCCAGCGCTATCGCTTCGGGAAATTCGGTTCTAAATGTCCACTTTGACAGCATTTTTTGAAATATATTCTGCCTTTATCAAAAAATTGAGACGATACGGACATTATAAAGTTTCTGAATTCGAGAACCTACCAATTGGATGCATTTTAGAGCAAAAATGAATTTAAAAATGTGTCTCAAAATAAGCAGTTTGAATTTGAATACACCCTGCTCAAACGATAACTTCTCTGTGGCGGTAAGTAGTAGAATAAAATATAATTAAAGGACTAAAAGTAACTATTAATCGCTTAATACAAAGTTAAAGTAAAAGTAAGTTTGAGAAGCGAAAAAGTAAGGAAAAGTTAATCGTTTAATAAAAGAAAAATAATAATAACGAAAGCAAGCTAATGTTGATCCCATCTATAATATAGGAAAGAAGTTTGTATATATGGTATGTATATTTGTGTGTCTGTCCGCTGTGTTTTGAAGACAGTTACAAGATCGAATGCAGAGTTACAGGATTTGGCAGGAAAGTTACCTCTATATCTGTAGTTATGCATTATGCCTATATCTAAGCATTATGTTCTATATCTGTAGTTATGCATTATGCCTATATCTAAGCATTATGTTCTATATCTGTAGTTATGCATTATGCCTATATCTAAACATTATGTTCTATATCTGTAGTTATGCATTATGCTCTATATCTGTATATGCATTTGTAGTTATGTAGTAATTTTAGCTCAAAACACTATTTTGGAATTTTTATTTTAGATTTTTTTTATTACATTTTTTAAGTGATTTTTAGCGTTTTTACACGTTTTCCGGCGATTTTTCCGTAATAGTAAAAGGTATCCTTGATTCAATAAAGTTTATTCGGAATTCGTAGAGCTATTCTTGAATTTTCGTGAATTTTTTACGCGATTTTAAGAGGGTTTTTTTTCGCGTTCTGAGGCGATTTTTTGACATTCGTAAAAGGAATTTGGTTTCAAACTTTCAGCCAAAGTAAATTTTGTCCTCCGCAATCTTTGAATTTTTAATGATTGTTATACAAGTTTTAGCGATTTTTTGCGTATTTTCCCATTTTGCGACGATTTTTTGACATTAGTAAAAGGAATTCGGTTTGAAACTGTTAGCCTATATATATTTTACCCTCGGTGACGATTTTTAATGCAATTTGTAGCGATATTTTGCGTTTTTCTGCGTTTCGCGGTGATTTTCCGACATTCGTAAAAATAATTCGGTTTCAAACTTTCAGCTTAATGTAGTAAATTTTCTCCTCCGCGATTATTGAATTTTTAGCAATTTTAAATGCAATTTATTGCACTTTTTGAGTTTCAAAGCGATTTTTTGACATTCGTGAAATAATTCTAGTTACAATGTTGTATCCCATTATCGTATATTTTGTCCTCTGCTATTTTTGAATGTTTTGCGATTTTTAGAGATTTTTTTTTCTGTGTGTTTTACGGCCATTATTTCCCATTAGTAAAAGGAACACGGTTTTAATCATTTAGCCCAATATAGTTAATATTGCCCTCTTTTCATTAAAAATTCATTTGGAATACACACAGCTATTTTTGAATTTTTCTCGATTTTTTAATCCAATTTTTAGCGTTTTTTAGCGTTCCTTGGCGATTGTTTGACATTCGTAAATGAAATTCGTTTTCATACTTTTAGCTTAATAGAGTAATTTTTGTACTCTTTTCAATAAAGTTTTTCGGAAATCGTGCAGCGATTTTTACAGTTTTCTCGCGTTTTGTGAAATATTTTGTCGAGCCCGAGCAACGCCGGGCGGGTCAGCTGGTATAAAATACTAAGATGAAACTAAATTAAAGTAAATGTAAAGTTTTTAAAAGTTAATGAAGATTAAACGTTTAATACTATTTCAAGACGTCAAACTTTCATATAATGTTTAAGCCGAATGTTGTGCAAAATAAATAAATTATGAATAAAATAATAATTATTGAATGTTGATATAATTAAGAAACTGACTTATATTATGAAAATTCACCCTTTTTATTTTTCTGAACTTACGAAAAGAATAAAAATAATGAAAAGAAAAATGGAAAATAATGCATATTAAGCAAAATAAAGCACTCTGGTACATGATTAAAATCTGGGAAGTTTTCTAGATTTAATCTTTATAGAATACATATTTAAATGACCATTTCATTTACTTATTTGTTTTCTTATCATTTTTATTTTTCTCGCTGAATTATTAGATAATATCACGACTATAGCAAGATATAGCAAGATTGATATAGATAAGATATCGTGTTACAAGATATAGTGTTGAATAAATCACAGAGTGAAGATTTATTAACAAGGGGAAATAAAGTGGGTTTTAACTTTATCATTGAGTTCTAGGTCATTTACAAGTACACGTGTTTCTTTTTGTAAGGGGAAATGTGTACTTAAGTATTGTCTTTGCTGATTTTATTTCATTATGAACAATGTGATTGGAAATTATCCTTGTCGTAATTTATCATAAAAATTCCTCTTTCACCGTTATGTGTTATACTCTTTCACCTTCTATGGAGGTTTTTAACAACAATGCGGAAAAGACTAACTGCTATTTCACTTGTCGAGTTCGTCCTTTCTGAAACTTCCGTAAACAGATGAATTTTTTAAAGGAAAGTCAGAGGTTGGAATGACACAGTTTTACAATATTATTAACCCCTTAGCGACAATAGGGTGTGTATAATTGTTCATATTTCCTACCAATAACTTTTTACAGTAATTTCCGTCGAATTTAATCGCAGAATTTATGCGATAAAACTCCCATTAGCTTGATTATATGTAAACACAATTTCAATACTTATTTTAATTCATTAGACTTAATTTCAGCAAGGAGGAATTAAAAGAACATATAGACAATTGATAGACTTATCTTCTTAATCGAAAAATGAAATTTTAAATCACAAAATTTTTAGCCTAAATTTGCATCATGTCTTATCTGAAGATCATCTTATCTTCTAAAATATGTGATAAATATTAATTTTAAGCCACACTTCTAAAATGTGACGAAAATGAAAATCTAAAAGAAAATAAATAATTGCCAAAAAAGTAGAGAAAAAATATTAAACAAGGAAAAGTACTTTTTAAATTTTGGTTTGATATATATGTATATAAAAAATAATACTAATAACATGTTTTTTCTTAATTTTCCGCTGTATTATGAATTTTAAATGACTTTGGAAAAAAAATTATAGTAATAACTAAAGGAAACTTTCAAACAATTTTTTAAAACTAATTTTATAGGCAATAAAGATTATTTAATGGTATTTTATATACATGTAAATTTTCTATTACTTAGCACATTCACGAAATCATTCTCATGTGTCAATTAAATTATTTTTACTGCTCATGTTTATCTTATACCGATTCAACAATTATGTTTCACCTGACTTTAATTAGTAAAATATTTTTTCCTTAAAAAAACAAAGGAAAAAAATGAGTTTTATTTATCTGATGAAAGAGTGTGGAAATTTGTGTAATGCATATTTTAGAGGGGAAATGACGAAATAACTACATTTAAAACAACTTTTAAAAACTCCCATTAGCTTGACTATGTAAACTCAATTTCAATAGTTATTTTAATCCATTAGCCTTAATTTCTGAAAGAGGGAATTAAAATTCATTGAAAATTACGTCATAATTGCAGTTTATGAATGAATTTGCACGGCGTTTTCACTAGAACATGAGGTCATTTTCATCAGTGGAAAGAATTTACCTTTTTAAAATTAGGATCTAAGTTTTGTTTATTTTTATATTGCTATTTATTTGAAAGAACATTGTTCTATAAAGTGTTCGGGAAGTTCAATGAAGTCACTACAGATAATGTTTTTAAATGGAAACTTTCATTTTCATTCATAAAAATTATATCAACAATGGTTGCATGAAAATGGTGTGATTTCCAAGGCGCTTCTCATGCACAACACTTGCAAATATACTCTTATTCGGATTCTAAGCAGATGAACAACATTTTGGAATTTTGTATAAAAGTAAAACATCATTTAAAAATGGACTCTTCGTCAGCTAACAATTGGTTATATAATAGAATATATCGAAGAACTTTCTAAACTACAATCGACTGTAATCGAATAACTGTTTTTTGCTATGTTTATAAAAAAATATAATAAAGTTATTCGATTATTTGGCACATGGATGGGATTGTCTGATTTATATTTCACATATAATAATGAATACGAATTTGTAAATATTCAGAAAAATTCGCAAGTATTTACACCTTAAACAAAATATATTAATTCTATAAATCGCAAATTAACATTCAATTAAATAGATAAGGTTAGTTAAATGGATCAATTTATTAGTTAATTGATCAGACTCAGTTAACCCATTAAAGCCGGAATTATTTTCGTCTTTAAAATGCCTAACTTACATTTCACACCAGTTTTTTAAAATTAGCAATTTTTGTTCGATTTTATCCTGAACTTTGAGTCATTAAAAAAAGATAATGTTTCCTTAAAAAAATACTGGTGTACAAACAAAAAAATGGTTGAAACTTATCTGGTACCATATGGTACCGCTAGGCTTTAATGGGTTAAATAAGTCCAGTAACGAGACTAAGGGGATGTTAAATATTTAGCCGGGGAGGGAGGGGGAAGAAATATTCTACTTGTATTTAAATTGTCTTTTCATTGAAAGGTTCCCTTTACTTATCATATTTCAGTGCCGAAACTGGGGGGGGGGGGGCAAGGAGGGCATATACACCGGGTGCCAATGTAGAAGGGGGTGCCAAAATAGGGTTTGATTATTTTTTCGGTACAAAAAACAAATAACGAAATTTGAACAAAAAAGACTTGTAATCGTGCAACCTAAAATAAAAACGTATTCGTTCATTTTATTATCGCTGCTTTCAACAGGACTGGTTTTTTTTTTTCTTTAGGTGACCACATAGGGGCAACAAAACAATACTTGATTAACGAATTCTTCCAAGATACTTGAAAGAACAATACACTGTCCTAATCGGTTTAAATTTCTCATTATATTATTTTTTCTCAGTATATTTCGCATGTTGTGATGACAAGCTTTGAATGTTTTTTTTTTGCTTTTGTGTGTTCCTATAAACGAACTATAACAGCTACATACTTGAAGATACTGACAGATCAATGTACTGTCCCAATTAGGTTCGAATTGGTTCAATATTTCAGACTTTATCGTGATGACAAGATGAAATGATTCCAGCGAAATGATTTCAATAGGTCCGATTTCTAAAGAAACCAACCTAAAAATAATAAGGTTAATAGACTTTCTAGCAATTATGTCAGACATAAATAAAAAAATAAAAGCAATGAATCGAAAGCTTCTGTTTATAAATTTATTTTAGAATGGAGGGGGGCGGCAAAGTTCATGCTTGCCCTGGCTGAAAAAGATACTAGTTTCTGCAATGTCGCATTTAATCATGCTGTTATAGTTCGCGAACATTTCAAAAGAAGGGTATTTTATAATCTAACTTATTGAATAATATGTTCCTCTAATTAATTTGTTTACCAAAATTCACAATGGGTTTATCCAATTTCGTCAGTCTTTCGATGGTTTCAGTAATACAAAACATTTACCACAAAAACTGTCAGGTTCGACCTCCGGGTGTTTTTAGCTACTGAGAACAAGAAACCTTCAGAGGCCCTAAAGAACGCCGTGAAATCCTACACCAGTTTTTGCGTAATGCTTCTGGTTCTGAGGAAACTATTAGAATATCTTGACCTAGTTTCATGGTTAAAGTTCAGGGCATCAAAGTTTCATTATTGTATTTAGTTAGTAGCAATAAAGTGCGGCTAATTTAAATATTACAGGAATTTTTTTGTTTGGAAAGCAAAATAAACAATTTTGAGCAGTTTAATTATTTGTTGTCTGTGTGAATAATCAGAGCCTGTGGACCTTGGTATGGATTCGAATGCGGGTTGTTAAGTATAGCACTAGAAAATAAACTTGCTGAATATATATATTTTTTTATATACACATTTGGGGGGGGGGGGATTTATTAATTATGTTATACTTTAAGAGATTGGAAGAAAGTGGGTCCAGAAAGTGTGACACAGTATGATAGGGGGTGTTAACACATTGTGATGTCACATCTAGACATTGTTTGCAAGCAACATAAATTAAGTTCATAAAAAATATGTATTTTTTTTTCAGGAAGTACAGTAAAAGTTTATTAATCAAACCTGTCTGTTACGGAAAACATTCATGGTCCCAGTGGAAAGAATACAAGTATTTCTACTTGCTAAGACGGAAACCTGTCTAAATTATCATTTTTCTCCAATCCCTAACGATTCCGTTTTTACCAGTTTTAAAGTATTAGGTATTGAATTACAAGAGCTTGACAATTTTATGATATTTGTTTCAGTAGATAACAATATGTAACAAACAATACAGTAAAACCTATGAAAACGAAATCTAGAGACAACGGAAAAGTTCCGTTTCAGATAGTTTTCCGTTTTAGGAGATATAATCGTATGGTATTTCTTCCGTCGAGTCCATAAACTGTCTCCGGTTAAGACAAGATTCCGGTATAGACACGCACCACCAGCGGCTGAGAGATTCTGGTCGAAGTCGTCAAACCCATATCGCGCTCGTCGGCCTAACCGTTTAGAGTTTTCCGTTGTTTTTTTCAAGCCTTGTGTAAATACGGGTTATGTTTCGGAAAAAGACCCCCACGGAGAGCAACCTTCCCTTAGCGCTTGGCCTATATCCCTCTCCCAGATAATTGACTGTAAAAATACCAACCAACCGTTATAGGCACATTCCGTTTTCACAATTTTTTAAAATCAAAATTAGCTATAAATAACTGTCGCAAAAAAAATATGACGTCAGAACAAGGATAGAGGATATCACTCGAGTGTGACAATCTATGACATAGGTGGAGGGAGGGGTAAAAACAAAACCACGACATTTAAGTGACGTAATTAATGAATGACTTCTTTACTTAAAATTTAAACATCACTACATTAGCAAAATATGCCAGAAAAAAGCGTAAGTTGTCAAAAGCTTCGTATATATACACCAATTTTTGTTACCAAAGTACTCTGGGAAATTGAGGGGCCCCTGTCATTTTGTCAGCTTAGCTACTTTTATAAGTTGTACTACTGCACTACAAAAACAAGAACGAAAAATCATGCGTCAAGCATAGATTATGTAACACTTTACAACGCTTCCAAAATAATTTTACAAATCATACCGTTTAATAAGCTAAAAGATAACATCTGAATAATCCGAATACTTTTATTCAGCCCTGTATAGGATCTATAGATTTGTATATATACTACATAGGATGCTAAACTTTAGTTCAGTTAGGAAACGCGTAGCACAGTTTAAAATTCTCCGTCTGGAGTTAAATAATACGGAAATGTGTTCGCGAACTTTTGTGCTTCCCTGTATAGGATCTACAGAAATTATACACACCACGTAATAGACAAAAAGCGAGTTAAAATTAAAATCGCGTTCGGTAACTTAAAACTCACTTCCAGGAATTATTGTTAACAGACAGTAGAGAATTCTTTTGTGTGTCCCTGTAAATGAACGATGACTGCTATACACACACTATTCTGTAGTAAGCCTCTTGTCATGCACCTTAGTGATATATATAAATTTCAATGCGTTTAAAATAGGGAAACATTATTTAAATAAACTGCAGACGATTTTTCTCCATAGACGTAATGTAACGGAATTCTTTTGACTGTCCCTGTAAAGTAACTATAAGTGCTATGCACACCCTATTCCATATTAAGCTTCTTCTAATGCACCTTAGTGATATATATAAATTTAAATGCGTTTAAAATAGTGAAACATTATTTAAATAAACCGCAAATGATTTTCCCCCATACACCGCAATGTAACGGAATACTTTTGAGTGTCCCTGTAAAAAAACTATAAGGCCTACACACTTCCGTTGAAATAGGGAACATGCTATAGATAATGACTATAACATATAAAAATTGCAGAGCAATCCGAGCATATTTACGGGAGTTAGAGCACGGACAGACGGCAGACGGCCAGACAAACCGAAGTTATCAACACTTTTCAACTAGGTTGGAAAGTATTAAAAAGTGTTGATTTTACAGTATAATACTGACAGCTGGGATAGCTGTCAGTATTATACTGTAAAATCAACACTTTTTTTTTTTTTTTTTTTTTTTTTTTTTTTTTTTTTTTTTTTTTTTGCAGTGTACTGATGATTTATTAGTCAATGGAAAATTTGTTTTAACCTTCAATTGATGTTAATGATCTCACAGACCGCTCTTTTTACAATTTTCACACTTTAATTTGCAACTTTCTGTTTAAATACCGACATTACTGAAATTTTGTTTCATTTGGAGATTAGAGAGAGAATCGTCGCTTGAGACTTCTGAATGGCTGAATTTTGATTATAAAAATCCTGTACTTAAACAGTATCCTGGGAGTTAATCAAGCTTTTTAGGTGCGTTCGTAATTATATAAATACGTAGCACCTATAGTCGTCGCTTGGTCCGTCCGTCTGTCCGTCCGTCTGTCTGTCTGTCTGTCCGTCTGTCTGTCCGTCCGTCTGTCTGTCTGTCCGCATATAACAACGCAAAAACTACCCAACCAAATGGTTTGCAATTTAAAATATATTATCTTTGCAGAATTTTGTCGAGACATTTCAAATTTTATTAAAATCGAATCAAAACTTTAGGAGATATTAATAAAAATATTTATTAAGAAATTTGAATTTTTTTTTTTTTAAATCGGTGCTTTCTTGTTATAGGAGCTTCCGATGGATGTTAAATCGTCAAGCGACCGAGATACTTATTTTATTACAGAAATTAATCTGCAGACGATATAATTCATTTCACAGAATTAAAAAGCATCAAGATCTGAATATTTATATAACTAGCTGATACATATATATCTGAATATTTATATAACTAGTTAAGATATTTGTATGAACAGTGTCATAAAATATATACTTAACTAGCTGTTTAACCCGTTCTACGCACGGGATATCATGAATTTAATTCTAAAACGTGCGTACGAACGCACCTCATTTGTAACGTTTGACGTACAATTTCCAACTTGTTATTTATCTATCGATTAAGCGGTCTCAGAGACCGCTTAGAGTTTCTAGCAACAATTTCTGTGTCAGTAGTTAAAGATTAAAGGGTTAATTGCCTTTTTCATCAGACTGCGTAACCACAATGAAGATCACATTTGAATGTGAAGATAATAGCAGACATTTAATGACACATGAAATACACAAAAATAACTAGAAAATACTTGCACAGTTGATTAGCACAACTAAAGATGTGGCTATTTGCCGATTTTACATCCCCAATATAAGGGCTAAGGGGGAAGCACTTTTGCTTTTTTTTTTTTCTTTAAATATAAAGATAATCAACTACTTAAGCATAACTTGAAAATTGAACCAACTTCTCTTGTATAAAATTCTAAGAATCGACTAAACAATCATCGTGGACAGTGAATCTAATATGATGGCTCGAGATCCTTTATACTCCATTGAGTTGAGATATTGGATTTAGACGTTGCTTATTTTTTCCCATATATATATTGAAAATAATAATATTATTAAAATTGATCATTTCCTATTACATAATCAGTACTTGATATACACATTTTATACTGGAATATGTTACTAAATAAATTTTAGAATAGTATCCGTTTCTCTCCTCGCCCATGTTAAATTATTATTAGTTACACTTAGATTTATGTTAAAAATAATAAAATTTAAGTTTTATATCATAAGTAATACTTACTTTTTATATGAAAATGACTTGGACTTAAAAAGCAAAAAAGGCTCATTTTCGTTTATATTTTCCGCCGAAATTAAAAAAAAAAAGTCACCAGGTTTCGACAGTAAAATCTTTTTTCAGCCGGACACTAATTATTTGTATTTGTATTTCCTAATATGCGATTGTTTTGATTTATTGTTTTAAATTTTTCTTTATTTAAGGAAAAGAAAAAAAAAAATCTTTTTTTTTCCGTGCATGAAAGTTTAGCTCTTTTTTGGCATTGGTCATTTTTATTTCTGTCTTTGTTTTTGCACTTTTTACAACGCTAAGTTCACTGCTCCAAAATAAATCAAGGAGTTTTTTTCCCTCCTTGAAAAAGTCCTAATAATATATCTGACTTTTATGAATATAGTAATAACTTATCTATTCATAAATCAGTTAGTAAAACATTGTTCTCCTTAGTACACAGAAAAAAATAAAACCCAATTTGGGTCGAAAGATTCTTAGGTATGTGCCCAAATTGGGTCATACCTGTTTTGGTTACCACTCTGTATCCATTTTGGGCACTGTTAAATACCCATTTTAAAAAAAAATTAAATGGGTATTTAACAGTGCCCAAAATGGATACACATAGTGGTAACCAAAACAGGCATAACCCAAATTAGGCTCATACCTAAGAATCTTTCGACCCAAATAGGGTTTTATTTTTTTCTGTGTAATATTTAAAATTTCAGAGCAAAGGGAGAAAACCTCTTAATTGCTTACTTACTGTCACCCATATATATATATATATTTTTTTTTTTTTTTTTTTTTTTTTTTGTAGCCTTAACACTGACAAATGTATATGACTCGTGTCAAGTTTGAGTGATATATTTCTTCAAATCATCACTGAGTGCATTTATAGGATTATCAAAACTACACCCCACTATTCTACTCTTCTTATTCTACCATTACTTTATTATCTACTCCCCTTTTTCCTTTTGAAGCCAGAAGAGATAAAACATCATATATAAAAGTTGCCTTTTGATCTAATTGCCCTGGCTTTGTCTTAAATAGGTGAGTCAGCGCTCAGTTTGTGATAGAAGTGATAGAACAGGAAACTTGTATTAATAAAACAATAAAACTGGCATAAGTAAATCTGAATATACCGTTTTATTTTAGATGATGTATAATTACGAGAGTTGCCTCAGTTATTATGCCCAGTTTCAAATACTAAAATAAAATGTTCAATTATCTGAAATTAAAATATACTGTATTTAAAACAAAATACGTAAATGACTTTCGTAACTGGGGTAAGTAAAAGTTGCACACATTTTACAATAAATAATTCTTATACATTATATAAGTACGCGATTTCGATGCGGTAATAAAAATGCACTGTCGCCAAAAGAAACAAAAAAGAACATCTTATAAATTGCTAAATTATCCTAGAGAAAAACGAAAATAACCATTCGACTGGGAATTAGGCCTTCTTTCAATTTATATTTAAAAATTAGGTTTAGGGGGTCGTCTTCACAATGAAATTGTAACAAACTTCGAAATTTTGAATGCGAACATCTAATTTTAATATCATACTTGGAGTTTCCGAAATATTTTACCTTGGGGAACCAAACGTTAATTTATTGGGTAGACTAGCATAGGAATTACGTGTATTTAAAGTTTTGAACTCTTAATGTTAAAATTATTTTTAATAGTTGCAAAACGAATTGCGATGACTGTAGTGTTTTAAGATTAATTTCAAAACTATTTGGCAAAATGAGCTGAAATTTTAGATTCAGATATTTGTAGAAATCTATTTGTATTAATTTTTTTTTTATAGGTTACAATATAGATTTGTTTCTAATATTAATTTCAAAATACAAGGGTGGATCAATAAGTAATGACTCCTGTGTCTTAAAAACTTTATTAATGAACATATAACAGCAAAAGTTATTATAGTATTATTATTATAGCCTGAACTGTCCTCTACACAAAACTACTGCTCAACATAGTCACCATGCATTTGCACACATTTGCGCCATCGATTAACCCAGGCATCCAAACCATTTTGGAAAAATTCTGTGCTGATCTGGTAGAATCGAATTTTTTGGGACGTGGAGAACCACTGTGACGCCATTCTTTGGATTGCATTTTACTCTCTGGAACATACACGTACACCCAGGTCTCATCTCCATAGTGACCACATTCCTGAAGATGTCTTGTTGCTACGCTTCAAATGCGTCCAGGAGCTCTTGACAAACTTCCACTCTCCTCCTCCGATTATCAACAGTCAATTTGCTTGCTTTAATATCATATTTGGAGTTTCCGAAATATTTTACCTTTGAGAAACAAACATTAATTTATTGGGTTAATTAAGTGTATTTAAAGTTTTGAACTTCTAATGTTAAATTTAATTTAATAGTTGCAAAATGAACTGCAATGAGTGTAGTGTTTTAAGATTAATTCCTAAACTATTTGGTTTACAGAATATGTGAGTGGCATAAGAAAATAATACAACATTTTATCACATTGAACTTTATGTTTTCTTCATAAAGTAGTCTGTTGCAATAATTTGACTCTTCATATTAAATTTAAGAGAACGCCTAGAATAACATTAAACTGAACTTTTTTTTATACTTTACTACATTTAAGTAGTATGAATCGCCATGAATTTTTTTCGAATAAATATTTTTTCGAAGAATATCGCCATGAATTCATATTCAACAACTACATCACTCAGCACAAACTTTGTGATATCCTAAGTCAGCAATTATTCCTTGGGCAGAGCCATACGAGACGGTCAATGAATGCATCAGCAACATCCTGAACCAGCCATACTTAACCTGCGGCCCGGCGACCTTTTATGTGCGGCCCGAGACACATAATCATTAATCCCTAATTATAAAATTAATTAAGATGTTCTTTAAAAGTTTAACACCTTCGCTGTTCGTTTATATATTTTCATGGGAAGACAAAATCCGCCAGTTATTTGTAATTACTAATTTAAAATCATGTTAAAACATCTTAAATGTCATTTCCTTAGTTAAAAATTCTTTTTTTCAAGTAGTTCAATTCGTTAAAATTCATAAAGATACAACTAAATGTAAATATATTGCTTGAATGTGCGTAAAAACATACATAAAACATTTAAAATCACATTAAAGTCCTTTTAAAAATTAAAAACGTTTCCAACCGAACTACTTGGTCATCATCAGTGAAAAACAAGATATTTTTTCACTGATGATGACCGAGTAGTTAGGTTGAAAACGTTTTGAATTTTTAAAAGGACTTTAACGTGCTTTTAAATTTTTATGTATGTTTTTACGCACATTCAAGCAATATATTTACATTTAGTTGTATCTTTATGAATTTTAGTTATTAAACACGGTGAATTTGCACTGAAATTTTAACTTTTTATTGAGTTCTATTCGTGCTGTAGTGGTGTACACTAATGAAACATTATTCCAAATTAATTGTCTGAGTGCAACGAAGACTCATACACAGCGCAGTATTACTTTGCCCCATATATAGCTACGATGAATATTAAAACCTTTCGTCAAGCATAACTCAAAAAATATTTAACGGATTTCGTTCAAATTTTTACAGCAGGTACCTATAAATGTGTCAACGTCGTCTATTTACTACCAAGAATAAGTGTCAAACCGTTTGGAAGTTATATTAAAAAAATAGATAAAAAAGCACAATTAAAGTACTTACGTTACTAAATTTTGTGCGTACGTCATTTTCACCGGCGGGAGATTTTCGTAGACAATCGGAATTGAAAAGTTCATGGAATACATGGAGCAAAAAAATATGCAAGCACTAATATTCAGCACAATAAAATATATTTAAATTTAATAAAAATAGAAAGTTAATCTGAAATTTTTTCTGTTTGAAAAGTATTAGAGATTAGTAAGAGTAGTATTAGTATTAGAGATTTGGCGTAAATCACACCATTAGCAGCATTTTTATTTCGCGTGTGTATGTTAGGAACAATTCTTTGATGTTTAAATAAAAGGTTTCGATTTGTGGCATTATTTCTTATTTTCTTTTCTTTTTAGTATTTTAAATGGAATTAGTGAAAGGCGTGTATTTTAAATTAAATGAGTGAAAGACGTGTATTTTTAATGTATGTATTTCAAATGAAATCAGTGAAAGATTTATATTTAAATGAAATGAATGCAATATGAAGATGTTATGAGAAAAATGTTTGGCGATTTATCAACTGCGCCAAGTTAACATAAAAGTACCAATACATATGTGGGTACTTCTCTATTATCCCGTCGACCACTTTTCATAACAAAAAACTATCGCCAAATAAACGGGAGAACGTTGTCATTGAAATATCCAAAATACATAAATAAATAAAATATAAGAATTTAAGGACACAATTGTTATTTTAATTAATGAAATAACTAATAAATCAGTAAAACATAATGTAAAATACACGCAAATGTCGCGTTAAAAACCACTTGATGACGTAACAAACACGTATAATGCTTCTGATATCAAGTAAATGGGACTGCATTTTTGGCATTTAATCTAACAGTTTGGCGATAGTTTTTTGTTATGAAAAGTGGTCGACGGGATAATAGAGCAGTACCTCTATGTGAAATGAAACAAGGCACAGATGTCATATACACACCACGTTGGCGCGATTTTTCCCTCCACCAGCTTGGGGAAAACTTTGTTTTTGAATATTAGTTACAAATAGTGTGACAAATAGTACACGTGATTTTTTATTTCAATATAAAAATAAAATAACGTAATAAATGAAACAGCTTCTATTATTTTAAAAAAGGAAATAAAAATAAATAAATAATAGTTTGATATAAATAAAGGCGCGGATGTCATATACGCACCACATTGGCGCGATTGCAAAAAAAATGGCAATTTTATGCCTCACATGGTAACCCGGTTATTTTGTTTCAATTGTTGTTTATTAACTTTTATTTTTTATTTTTATTTTATAAATTGTTTTTATTATATATATCAATATTTATTTATATCAAACTATCATTTATTTATTTTTATTTCCCATTTTTGAATAATAGGAGCTATTTCATTTATTACGTTATTTTATTTTTATATTGAAATAAAAAATTACATGCTATTATTGTATGGTATTTGTAACTAATATTCAGAAACAAAGTTTTCGCCAAATTGGCGCGGGAAAAATCGCGCCAATCTGGTGCGTATATGACATCTGTGTCTAAATTAATATTGATATACATATAAAAATAATCTATAGAATTAAAATAAAAAATAAAAGTAAACAAACACAACAAACAGTTTTCGCCAAAAGGGGGGGGGGGAATCGCGCCAACGTGGTGAGTATATGGCATCTGTGCCGGGATTTTTACCCTTTTATCTGTGCTTTCGGAAATATAAAACAATTAAAAAATTCTTATATCAGGTGTATAATGTTTTGCATTTTTATACGGACCACTTCTCCATTTTAAGATTTTAAATGCTATTTATATCAGATATTTCTTTCTTGAGATTCCCACAAGTTTTTTCCGGTAATTTTTTTAGTTCGCTTATTAATTGTTTGCAATTTGCCCCCCTGGCAATAACAATTATTTATCACAAAAAATGGGTACTTCTCTATTATCCCGTCGACCACTTTTCATAACAAAAAACTATCGCCAAACTGAAACGCTAAATAAACGGGAGAACGTTGCCATTGAAATATCAAAATAAATAAAATATAAGAATTTAAGCACACAATTGTTACTTTAATGAATGAAATAACTAATAAATCAGTAAAACATAATGAAAAATACACGCAAATGTCGAATTAAAAACCACTTGATGGCATAACAAATACGTATAATGCTTCTGGCATCAAGTAAATGGGACTGTATTTTTGGCGTTTAATCTTAGTTTGGCGATAGTTTTTTGTTATGAAAAGTGGTCGACGGGATAATAGAGAAGTACCCAAAAATGGATTAGTTTTGTTAAATTTGTTTGTTATGTATTTTCATTTCTTATTAAAATATCGAAAATGGCAATAAAATTTCATTTTATCACCGTACTTAATTTTTTAAAATGGCTCAAAAACATGGTTTAATAAACGTATATTTGTAAATATTTTAAAAAACATGTTTTTCCGCTCTCTAGAAAAATTTGTAAGATTCTACAACTGCCTTTGGCACCAACCAGTACATGATACGGAACTTTTCCCTATTCAGATACACAGAAGAGGTTGGTCACAAACAAGAGTAATGCTAGCAACAATATTGTTTTAACTCTATAAGAGTTAGAAACAATAATGATATTAAATTCCCAGATTAGCTTAGGGCCCAATTACGGAACTTTCTCCTAGAAAAAAAAAACTGTAGAAGTCTTTTACATTTGTTTCGAATGAAGCTCGATCAACAAAGTATTAATTGATAATACAAACAACACTAATATTAACATGGGGGCAAAAGTTTGAATTTATATTTGGAACCCTCCCCCCCCACCCCCAACCACCCACCAAAAAAAGAAAAAGAAAGTTACAGAAATGAATTTAAAATGGCGTGAAGCCACCCTTTCTGACATAAGAAATTGGTTGCGAACCCGATTACGAAACTTTCACTTAACTTAATAACATGTATCTAATAGCCCTGAGGACAATTCCCCTTCCCAGTTATACGGACGTTGGGGCTTTTTTAAAAAGATTGACGCAGTTCGGGTTGAAGAAGTTGAGATTTACTGTCAAATGACATAAACTACTATGAAAATAAAACTGGTGAATTATTACGCTGGTTTATGTATGTATTTAAAAAAATTGCATCTGATTACACTCTTTAGATAAATTACTCCTGTTTGCATTTAATAACAGATAAACGGCTTCCGTTTACTAAATTGTTTAAATATTGGGAAGAGTTGGCGAGAGAGAGATAGACGTGTAAATAAACGGGTAGAGAGACGGATAGCGACAGAGATAAGCTAACGGGTAGCGAAACGAATAGACAGACGGGTAGCGAGGCAGGTGCAAAAAAGGGTTGACAGAGGGGTAGTGAGATGGGTAGGGAGACGGGTAGCGTGGTGGATAGAGAGACGAGTACAGAGACGACTTGACAGACGGGTAGAGAGAGGGGTATATAGACAGACAGACGTGTTGATAGACGAGTAGTGTAACGGAAGCGAGACAGGTAGAGACACGATTAAAGAGTCGGGTAGAAAGACAGACGGATACTGAGACGGGTATACAGAAGAGTAGAGAGACAGTAGACAGATGAGTTCGGAGAGAGACACAGCTAAGACATACGAGTAGTTAGACTGGTAGACACGTTTGTAGCAAAGCATGTTATCAATGTGGTTTGAAGTATACGAGTTTCTATAAATAGTTATACAAATAAACAAAGGAAATTTTTTTAATTCAAATATTAAATATTTGATTTAATATTTCAATATTTAATATTTTATTTTTTAATATTTTATTTAGATATTTGTCACAAAGAAAATGTTGCAAAAATTAAATTAAATTTGCGTTAAACTACGCTTGCTAAAATACGCTATTGGCTGCAAATCTGATTATGTGACTTTAAAAATATCGTTTTAAAAGATCCGGCGTTTTTTTTTTTTTTTTTTTTTAAGTTTTGAGCAATTCCGCTTAAGAAAATGAGATTATTTGCCAAATGTTATAAAAAAAATGCATATGAAAACATAACAGTATATGAATTTATATATGATATTTTGTAATTATATCATTTAATTTGCTATTTTTCATATGTTGTATCTTTATCTATCTCTTGTCTATCATATGCTGTATATTCACTTAGATTCTTGTTGATATCTTCTTTATATCGTAATTGTTAACTTTATGTTCTCAGCAATATCACTCAGACTAATCCCTTTGAGGGAAGTCCTAGTTAAATTTGCACTGTATATTTCAACATTACAAAATAAATAAAAAGTTTTTCCTTTAGAATTTGGTCATGCTGCATTGTTATATTACTGTGTTGTATATCGCTATCATATCACTTATCATATCGCTTATCATATCGCTAATAATGCTTATTCGGGTTGTCGTGGAAAAAAAATGTCTGAAAAAAAAGTTTTATACATTGCTATTTCTAAACAACAATCTTCGCGGCATATTTCTACATCATTTTCTATAGAAATATACCCCCGAATAATACCCCGAAGTAAATTTTTTTGGAATAGTGGTGTTAAAATTCTTTGGGAAACATTCCTTCCACGACAAACGTTCAATACTACTATTATTAATATTAAGTTTTTATTTTGCTTTGTTATACTGCTTTTATTATCTTATTTTAAGAACCCTTTTTTTACATTATTATACAAAGTGTGTTGCGGCCCGGGTAACGTCGCAAACATATGTTTGCGGCCCGCAAGAAAAAAAGATTGAGTATGGCTGTCCTGAACTGTAACGCTTCTGTCTCCTCGAATCAGTTCATCAGCACGTTCTCGATTTGCATCTGTGACTGGTGTTGTCAGCCGGCCTCTTCTCGTTTCAACTACAATTTCTGTTTCTCCGTTTCCAAATTTCTTCACCCAACGCCGCACATTGCTAATGTCCATTACAGCGTCTCCATAAACATCCTTCAAGCGTCTATGAATTTCCTTAAGTGCACAACCTTCTTTTGCCAAAAATTCGATGATAACTTTTTCTTTTAGCTTCATATCCATGGTTCTAACCTGCCAATCTGAAAAGAAAACTACTAGTAGAGTAAGGTTACCTCTATAATATCAAGCATAGATAGTCCAGTAGCTGTGAAAGAAATAAAATTTAGAGCAATGGATGCATTACTTATTGATTCACCCTCGTATATAAATTATGAAATTAGTATTCGAAAAAAAAAATATGTATGGTAACCCATGAAAATTTTAACAGAAATAGATTTTTTGAAGCTTCAAAAAATGCGAATGCAAAATTATAGATCATTCAGCGAGGTAGTTTTTAGCACTTTCCAACCTAGTTGAAAAGTGCTTATGACTTCGGTTTGTCTGGCCGTCTGGCCGTCTGCCGTCTGGCCGTCTGGCCGTCTGCCGTCTGGCCGTCTGCCGTCTGCCGTCTGTCCGTGCTCTAACTCCCGTAAATATGCTCGAATTGCTCTGCAATTTTTATATGTTATTGTCGTTATCTATAGCATGTTCCCTATTTCAACGGAAGTGTGTAGCACTTATAGTTTTTTTACAGGGACACTCAAAAGAATTCCGTTACATTGCGGTCTATGGGGAAAAATCATTTGCGGTTTATTTAAATAATGTTTCACTATTTTAAACGCATTGTAATTTAAATATATTACTAAGGTGCATTAGAAGAAGCTTAATATGGAACAGGGTGTGCATCGCACTTATAGTTACTTTACAGGGACAGTAAAAATAATTCCGTTACATTACGTCTATGGAGAAAAATCGTCTGCGGTTTATTTAAATAATGTTTCACTATTTTAAACGCATTGAAATTTATATAGATCACTAAGGTGCATGACAAGAGGCTTACTACGGAATATTGTGTGTATAGCAGTCATCGTTCATTTACAGGGACACGCAAAAGAATTCTCTACTGTCTGTTAACAATAATTCCTGGAAGTGCGTTTTAAGTTATTGAACGCGATTTTAATTTAAACTTGCTTTTTGTCTATTACGTGGTGTGTATAAATTCTGTAGATCCTATACAGGGCAGCAAAAAAGTTCGCGAACACATTTCTGTTTATTGACAAACTCCAGACGGAGAATTTTAAACTGTGCTACGCGTTTCCTAATTGAACTAAAATTATCATCCTATGTAGTATATATACAAATCTATAGATCCTATACAGGGCTGAATAAAAGTATTCGTATATTTTTCCGAATATTGTATATGTTGGAAATTCCTGAAATTATGTTTTTAAATATGTTATGCGTTTTCTAAATTGTTTACTTAGATGTTAGCTTTTAACTTATTAAACGGTATGATTTGTAAAATTATATTAGAAGCGTTGGAAAGTGCTTTATAATCTATGCTTGACGCATGATTTTTCGTTCTTGTTGAATTATGCTGAAAGAAAAACAACTACCCACGTTACAATTTGTTTTGCAACGTTTAAAAATATAACATCAGAAGATACAAACTTTAAACCTACGTAATTCCGACACGCTTGATCGAATGATTTCCCGTTTGATATATACGAAGGTAAAATATACCGAAGAACCCAAATATGAAGTCAAAATTAGGTGTTCGGTTTTTTTTTTTTGTTGTTGTTGTTCTTTTAGGTGTTACATTTTTTAATTTGTTACAATTTCTATATGTAGACAACCCCTAAACAAAATTTAAGCTTAGCATTAATTAGTAAACATTATTACTAATCTAGTTGTACCAGTCAGATTTTTATGCAATACACTGAGAAAAATGACGCTTTCAAATCTGAGTAAATCGATGTTTTCATTTTGTTATGAAACTTTTTGTTTCAAATAAGACGAACCACTGCTTTCAATTCTGAAATACAAGAAATACTCAGAATATTGAAACATAGACATACTCAAAACTGAGCACATAGAGGTCAGTTCTGAAACATGGACATACTCAAAAATGATTAGAATCAGTCCAAACTCATTTTTGAAACATGGAAATACTCAAAAATGAGCAGATAAAAGTCAGTTCATACTCATTTTTGAAACATAGACATACTCAAGTAGGAGCACATGATGTTTTATTCTTGAGTGTGTGCATGTTTTTAGAAATGAGTATATACATGTTTCAAACTTGAGTCATTTTGATTCGGAGCCATTTTGACTATGCGGCATACTCAGATTTAAATATTTTTTGCTCAGTTTTGAAAATGTCGTTTTTAGAGTGTAATTTGTGGTAGAATTAATCCAGTTTTTCAGGACTATATAATGAAACCCGCTATAACGAATCTTCAACGAAATGGATTTTTGATTCATTGCATCTAAATGTTCGATATATCCAATGTCTAAGGACTTGCGTCTGAAAAGAACAAAAAGTTTGTGCAAAGAGAGTACAGAGGTCCGTTATAACGGGATATCTTTGTATATCAGTTTCTGCATGTGTGCACACGTGAATGCATACAAATATTTCAATGAAAATTATTTTTTAAAATCTGAATATATTACTAGAAGTTTCAAAATACTTATGCAGTAAAACGTGTGAAAAATGGAATCCCGGTTCCAGGAAAAATTTCTGTTTAGGACAAGAGTCCTGTCTTAACAGGTATAATTATATAGTATTTTTTCTGTCGGGAACATGCCATGACCTGGTTGATTTTATTTAAATACAGTTATAGAAAAATAGTTTACAATTTTATCTTCAATGTAAATTTTAACTTTTATTTTGAAAAATTAAGTATATTTATATTTCATTCATAATTAAATGTATGTTTTTTAATGTGAAACAATATCTGGACTTTCTTTCGGGAACAATCGGGTTAACCCAAACTCGATCCACATGAGTCAAAACTCAACCCGAAACGGACCCAAATCTGATATGCAACGAAACAAAAAATTAGCGCCAACCCGACCTGACCATAGCCGCGAGTCGGGTTTGAATAAAATCGGGTTACTCAATCCGATACAGGACTCTATACTGAATGGCTTCCATATCCATACCTTAAATTTTTCCTGAATGAAAAAAAGAAAGAAAAAAAGAAAGAAAAAAAGAAAGAAAAAAAAACATTTTACTACTTAACTTTATTTGTTAATTTGCCTTGACTTATTTGTGATTTCTTAAAATGACGTAATATCCTCAGAACGTAAGTGTAACATATTCAAAAGAGTTCGGAGCGTAATTATTATTCATCTGATAAAACTTTATATCTTTGTTACTCATTATTAGCATTTATTTTTATTATTTTGAGAACTCTAAAAATACACGCGTA
Organism: Maratus michaelseni; assembly: GCA_963931845.1. Classification (NCBI taxonomy): domain Eukaryota; kingdom Metazoa; phylum Arthropoda; class Arachnida; order Araneae; family Salticidae; genus Maratus; species Maratus michaelseni. The sequence continues at coordinate 368,715,570 of OZ007589.1, forward strand.
TGTTTTAAACCTAGAATGAATTGGAAATTGCGTCCAAAGTAACTGTAAAACGGTATTCGATTCATTCGTGAACATAACTATGCATTGCAGTAATAGGTCGGATATTAAAAAAAAAAATTAATACATTAATTAATAAAATATATTAGCATAATAAGACTAATACAATAATTATTGAGAATAACATTTAATGAGCTTACTTTTAACATGCAACTGATCTCGAGATTTAGAAGGGTTCGAGGATTTAGTTCGAGATTTAGAAGGGTGAAATGAGTGGAAAGCGCTATAAAAACGTTCTAAATTACGATTTATTTGGAACTGTTAGAATTAGAAATTGGAAATTTGACATGGCTGTTACTTTTCAGACGTAAATGCTGGTACAGAATACTTTTTAAGATATTCGAAATACAAAAGGGTGCAGGAACAACAACAGCTAAACAAAACAAAAAAGTTCTAAAATTGCGATTTCTGGTGACACTGTTCGGGCTAAAAACTGGTAATTTTGACGTAGCTCGCTATCATTCACTTTTAAGGTGTAAATTTTGAAAATTCTACTCCGAAATTCGAGAATTTGACTTAAATTACCGTCTGCTCAGATAGAAGAAAAAAAATTGTCTCTATTAGTGATATCTGATATACTCAAAACTTTAATAGCGTTTTTCTGAAAACAGCAATTTCTGCAGCAAGGATATTAAGCAAAGATTGACCAAAAATTTGGCATAGAATCCCTAAAATTGAACTAAAATGCATGGTCCTGCTTAGACTATGATGTAAAAAAAATATATATATAGCTTGTTTATGAATAAAAATATTGACTTTTTTCTTCGAAAATCGAATTCTGCTTTTGTCAAATGGCCGCCATTCTGCGAAAGATGAGTCTTTTAATAACAAAATAATTCATACACCGCGCATAGGTTACAAAACATTTTCCAACATTACGAGAATATGCAACATTTTCCTACAAATCATTATTACTTCATGCTATGCATTACATATAAAAGATAGTCTCTATAATTTGGCTACAATATATAGAGATAATACAAGACAATACAAAACCAAATGAATGTCTAACACCAAATTCTGTTACGAAATCACTAAGCCGTCTCGTCATCAAAGAAGTCAAGTTACCAAGTTCGGGTCTTCTATTGAGTGAAATCATTATAGGGTGAAACCCACAGTTATTGACAACCAGTAACTGACACTTGAGCGAAAATCTAACTCAAATAAGCATTTTGTTGTGAAATTCTGCAGAGTAATGGCATCTAGTGGTAAATTAGACACTTATTATTTTTATTTTGATGTCAATTTATTCACCACTAGAGGAAGTTCAATGAAGAAGAAACTTTTGAGAATACAAAAAGTGCCATTTTGAAGCAACCATCTTATTTCTGAATTTAAGGCTTGAAGTCTTATAACAGCGTTATGAAGCATTTCAATGAAAATCTGCCTATAAATAGTAATACTATATCTGAATTATTTTAGGCTGCTCTGTGGGCATATATGTAAATATAACATATTGAAATTTTGTCCTGCTGAGAAACGCACAACACCAAAAATAATAATAATAATAATAAACCTGTACAGGCAGTAATATATTTGATTTGAATGTTTTTGTTGCGATCCTGTGAACGGAATATTGATTTTATACACATCATACTAAAAATTTAGTTCTGGTGAAAAGCACATAACACAATTGAAAACGCATTGCCACCAATTACTGCGCCCATAGACGGCAATGTACTCGAAGCTTTTGAGTAACTCTTTAACCTTTTCGGATCCGAATTTATTTTTTCAATTTTGGGGGAAAAAATACTAAACGCAATACACACCATACTTTTAACGAGCAATTTATAGTGCACCTCAGTAATGCATATAATTTTCATTATGCTTGAAATATCTGAAACATCATGAAGTTACGCAGCAAACGATACAAAAAGTATATTTTAATGGGCTTCATAAGTATATATCAATTTCATCATGTTTCAAATGGCGTAGCGTCATCAAAATGCGCTTGAAACGAATATTTCCCATTGACTGTAATGTAACGGAATATTTTTTACTGTCCCTGTAAAAAAAAAAAAAAAAAAAAAAACTATAAGCGCTACACATTTTATTTTCAATAGGGAACATGCTATAGAAAAACGAAAATAACATACAAAAATTTCAGGGCAATCCGAGTATATTTACCCGAGTTAGAGCTCGGACGGACGACAGACGGCCAGTCACACCGAAATCATGTATCTGTTTACTATAACTCTTTTCAATTTATAACTCTTTTCAACCAAACTAACTTTTTAGGTCGGAAAGTGTTAAAAAGTGGTTAATTTGTTTCCCTGTAATTTTTTTTCTTCTTTATGTGCTTCGAACGTATTCGGATACCTTAAATCGATCTGCAAAACAAAATAATTATATGGGGATAAATGGCCAATATTATATATATAATAGCGCTAAGTGTATAACATTTCCGGAGTGAACTCATCCGTATCCCGAAAATCTTTCGTTGAAATCAGCCATTTTATTTTCATTTTCAGAGATTTAATTTTTTCAATAAAGCTGCATAAGATTAACCTTTTTAGAAAGATTGTGAAAAAACAAAAACATCTTGAGTGATGAGCTACATCGAAATATGCATGTTTTTCGATATATCTTGAGTTGAAAATTGTTTCATCCAGCCATCAGCGATAGCGATAATAAACAATGTGTGAATCATTCCTTTGAGATTCATTAAAATATAGACTATGGATGCAATAATTGAACGAACTCCATGCAATTTTCTGTTAAAATGCCAATTTAAAGCAAGCGAAAGCGAAGGTGTTGCCATGTGGCACCGTCTGTTGCCGGTAAAGTGTAGACGCAGCGACGTTATCGATATTAAATATTTTATTACATTCCTCTGCACACCAGGCATTTAAAAAATCTATTACCTCCAATTTCTTATAAATAAAAAAAAAGAATGCTTGAAAAAATGGGCTGTTTTTATAACTATTTTATCCTCACATGATCTTATTAGTCAGATAAGATAAAATTTATCACTTCATAATTCTTTCCATCTGTTCAGTAAAGTATAATCATAATACACCGCAGCTACGTTATCGATATTAATTTTTTTTCACTCCTCTGCACACAGGCATTTAAAAAATGTATAACCTTCAATTTTTTATAAATAAATACAAATAATAATGCTTGAAAAAATGAGCTTTTTTCAGAACTATTTTGCTCCAGCGAAAGCGAAGGTGTTGGCATGTGGCGCCCTCTGTTGCCAGTAAAGTGTAATCATAATATACCGCAGCTATGCTATAGAAATTAAATATTGTTTTACATTCTTCGGCCGACAGGCATTTAAAGAATCTATAACTTTCAGTTTCTTATAATTAGAAAAGGAAAGCTTGAAAGAATGGGCTGTTTTTATAACTATTTTACCCCACAGGATCCTATTAATCAGATAAGATAAAATTTATTACTTCATAATTCTTTTTATAATGCAATGCTATATCATTCATTTAAAAATTCAAACGCGTCATTCTGACGGGCTATCTACTGGTTAAGCAATAAGGATGGAAAATGTAAAATCAAAATATGATATTAATCAATGTAGTAATTTTATTCAAATTTCTGAAAGTATTATAATATTCAAACAATAAGATTTGAAAAAGTTATCAAAGAGAGAAATCTGAAATATTTTACCTGTAGATTAGGGATAAATTTTTCATAGGCAATTTTTTAGCAAAACTTTCTTAATTTCATAAATCATATTGATATCCATTACATAAATAAGGTTTTGATTATTAATAATTGACCTATTACGTATAATTTTAGTGCATTTCGCAACTGGATAAATTGCGATATTTCTTTCGAACTTTGTTAACGACTAAATAACTATTACTGTTTGCTGAAAAAGACATTGTTATAAAAATTGTGGCGCATTCGAATTATGGGAGATACTTTAATTTAAAATTCAAAGGTACATTATTAAATTTTGGCTTAATCTCTTTTTTTTTTTAATGCAAACTAATCCATAAGTACTGAATTAAAATTTTGAATAAAATGTGTGTACTTTGAGAAAAAATTGGCAAAACAGACCGTTTTTGTGATTTTCTATACATTTCTTTTTTAGGATTCCGTACCTGAAGAGGAACAAGTTGGAAATTGTACGTCAAACGTGACAAATGAGGTGCGTTCGTACTATAGTTAGTTATGTAAATATTCAGATCTTGATGATTTTTAATTCTGTGAAATGAATTCTATCGTCTGCAGATTAATTTCTGTAATAAAATAAGTATCTCGATCGCTTGACAATTAAACCTCGGAAGCTCCTATAACAAGTTTTTTAAAAATCAAATTTCTTAATAAATATTTTTATTAATATCTTCTAAAGTTTTGATTCGATTTTCATAAAACTTGAAATGTCTCGACAATATTCTGCAAAGATAATATATATTAAATTCCAAAACCATTCGGTTGGGCAGTTTTTGCGTTGTTATATGCGGACAGACAGACAGACCGACGGACCAGACGACGACAGTAGGTGCTACGTATTTATATAATTACGAAAACACCTAAAAAGCGCAACCTAAGTCTCAATTTGGAAATCCCGATTATGGAAAATCACGTAATAAACAGACATAGAATAACAAAATAATGTTTTTCGGATTTTCCCTTTACATGTGCTATAAGACCTTCCTTCGTGCCAAATTTCAAGGTCACCACCAGCGATTATTTCGACGTTCACGGTTACCGCATGAAAAACGTCACCTTCGCTGCAGCGATCACACAGACGTAGATTCTACGCTTTGTTCACGCCAAAACAGACCAGACATTGTCTCTCGCAGAAACAGAGAGACTTCCAATCGAACTAAACAAGATGGACCTTCTGCACAAAATAAATTATTCTCTAATTTTATATCATTTGTACAAGAAATTAGAAAAAAAAATGTATCTATACTATTATATAAAGAGGAAACGGTGACTGACTGACTGACTGACTGGGTGACTCATCAACGCCCAGCCGAAACTACTAAAGTCAGGGTCACGCAATTTGGACTGTAGATTGCTGTTATGGCCTAGGCAAGCAATAAGAAGGGAATTTTGAAAATTCCCCCCCGAAGGGGGTTAAAGGGGGGTTCGAATGTTTTAGGTCATTTTGCCATATCTCAGCAGCAGTTAAAGTAGGAGCTTGAAATTTCAGAAAACAAATCTACTAAAAAAATGATTAAACACCTATATCAGCGATTTTAGAAATTCCCCACAGAAGGGGGTTAAAGGGGGGTGGTCGAATCTTTTAGGTCATTTTGCCATATCTCAGCAGCAGTTATAGGTAGGAGCTTGAAATTCCAGAAAACAATTCTACTAAAAATATGATTAAACACCTATATCAGCGATTTTAGAAATTCCCCACAGAAGGGGGTTAAAGGGGGGTGGTCGAATCTTTTAGGTCATTTTGCCATATCTCAGCAGCAGTTATAGGTAGGAGCTTGAAATTCCAGAAAACAAATCTACTAAAAATATGATTAAACACCTATTTCAGCGATTTTAGAAATTCCCCCCAGAAGGGGGTTAAATGGGGGTGGTCGAAGGTTTTAGGTCATTCCGCCATATCTCAGCAGCAGTTATAGGTAGAAGCGCGAAAATCAGGAAAACAAATTTACTAAAAAAAATGATTAAACATGTATTTCAGCGATTTTAGAAATCCCCCCCCCGAAGGGGTTAAAGGGGGTGTCAAATGTTTTAGGTCATTTCGCCATATCTCAGCAGCAGTTTTATGTAGGAGCACGAAATTAAGAAAAACAAATCTACTAAAAAAAGGGTTAAACACGTATTTCAACGAATTTAGAAATTTCCTCCTAAAGGGGGTTAAAAGGGGGGGGGGTCGAATGTTTTAGATCATTTCGTCATATCTTTGCAGCAGTTTTAGATAGGAGCGCGACAATCAGGAAAACAAATCTACTAAAAAATGAATAAAACACATATTTCAGCAATTTTGGAAATTCCCCCCAGAAGGTGGTTAAATGGGGGGGGGGGGGGTTGAATTTTTTAGGTCATTTCGCCATATCTCAGCTTTTATGTAGGAGGGCGAAATTATTTAAAACAACCCTACTAAAAAATTGGTTAAACACGTATTTCGGCGATTTTGGAAACTCTCCTCCAGAAGGTGGCTAAAGGGGTATTCAAAAGTTTCGGGTCATTTCGCCATATCTCAGCAGCGGATTTAGGTAGGAGCGTGAAATTCAGGAAAACACATCTACTAAAAAATGGATAAACACGCATTTCAGTGATTTTAGAAATTCCCCCCGAAGGGATTTAAAGGGGGTGGTTTCGAAAATTTTAGGACATTTCGCCATATCTCAGCAGCTGTTTTATGTAGGTGCGCGAAATTCAGGAAAACAAATCTACTGAACAAATGATTAAACGCGTATTTCAGTGACTTTAGAAATTCCCCCCCCCCCCCCTCGAAGGTGGTTAAAGGGGGATTCGAAAGTTTTAGGTCATTTCGCCATATCTCAGCAACAGTTTTAGGGTGGAGCGCGAAATTCAGGAAAACGAATGTAATAAAAAAAAATCCCTGACGGCTCGGCCTACAGGCACAGGTAGATTTCGAAGACGCAGACCGTGGGGCGCCTGTTTGTCGGGAATTGCGGAAGAAATGACCTTTTTTACGATGATGCGGCAGTTTGAACCGCCTACTTCGAAACCTAACTTGTTTGCAGGCGGATCCGGCAGGGATTTTTTTGTTTTTAATTTTTTTTTTTGGTATAACGGTTGGTCCTATAAAAAACTTGTCAATATAAAAGTTTTAGATAATATTAAGAGGATTTATAATAAATTCAAGCGGATTTGAAATCTTGAGAATTGACGAAGTTATGAATTTTTTTCTTCTAAAACCCCCCTTCCCCCCTCTTAAGGCAATTTTTAATTATATCAAAAATCTGTCATACATAAATTTTCGGCCTTTCTCCTAGAAGTAATAATAACTTCAAACGGATTCGATACGTATCATAATTAAGAAATTATGTTTTTTTTTCTGTTTTTACAAAAAGCCCCCCCCCCATCCCCCCCCCTGGTTCGATTTTTCCCATTAACGAACTTGACCGAGATTTTATGCCTCTTGATTTTATGTATCAGTTTCGAACAGATGCGGGAGTTGAAACTGCCTACTTCGAAAAGTAACTTGTTTGCAGGCGGAGCCGGCAGGGATTTTTTTTTGTTTTTAATTTTTTTTGCTATAACGGTTGGTCCTATAAAAAACTTGTCAATATAAAAGTTTTAGATAATATTAAGAGGATTTATAATAAATTTAAGCGAATTTGAAATCTTGGGAATTGATGAAGTTATGAATTTTTTTCTTCTAACCCCCCCCCCTTCCCCCGCTTAAGGCAATTTTTAATTATATCAAAAATCTGTCATACATAAATTTTCGGCCCTTCTCCTAGAAGTAATAATAACGTCAAACGGATTCGATACATATCATAATTAAGAAATTATGTTTTTTTTCTGTTTTCACAAAAAGCCCTCCCCCCATCCCCCCCCTTGGTTCGATTTTGCCCATTAACGAACTTGACCGAGATTTTATGCCCCTTGATTTTATGTATCAGTTTCGAAAAGATGCGGGAGTTGAAACTGCCTACTTCGAAAAGTAACTTGTTTGCAGGCGGAGCCGGCAGGGATTTTTTTTTGTTTTTAATTTTTTTTGCTATAACGGTTGGTCCTATAAAAAACTTGTCAATATGAAAGTTTTAGATAATAATAAGAGGATTAATAATAAATTTACGCGGATTTGATATCTTGTGAATTGACGAAGTTATGATTTTTTTTCTTCTAAAACCCCCCTTTTATTCCCCCCTTGGAGCCATTTTTAATTATATCAAAAATCTGTCATACATAATTTTTCGGCCCTTCTCCTAGAAGTATTAATAACTTTAAATGGATTCGATACGTATAATAATTAAGAAATTATGGGTTTTTTTCTGTTTTCACAAAAAGCCCCCCCACCCTCCCCCCCTTGGTTCGATTTTGCCCATTAACGAACTTGGCCGAGATTTTATGCCCCTTGATTTTATGTATTAGTTTGTAAAAGATTAATGCAGAATTTTTCCAGTTATCGTGGTCAGAAAAAAGTGACATAGATAGATAGATAGATAGATAGATAGATAGATAGATAGATAAAGTTTTGAACTGGGGGTGGTTTTGGGTTCTGGGAGTCATGATCGGCGTAGATCTGCAAAAATTTTTCAAAATTTCCAACTTAGGTGAGAATGTAATAGGTAGTATTTCTTACGAAATCTACCTAAAATTGCATTGTCTACCCATGCAAAGCCGGGACGGGCCGCTAGTATATATATATATGTAATATATACAGACGGTCCTGGGTTCATCATCTTATAAATGATAGATTATTTACAGGCAATTTTTATTATTTTACAAACAATGTTGGATCAGTACCATGGCAAAATCGGATTATAATGTAATTTGATATTAGTCATATTTTAATACATCGTTATTACTTTCTTCTATCGTTAAAAGAAGAAAGTATTGGATTCATGAAAATTTTTGACTTCCAGTTTACGACGGATTTATACGTTTTAGAAGGTCCTGAACACGATTTGACTGTTTTTAGAAAATGTCTGACAGTGAGTCTGTGACTCTGTCTGTCTGTATGTGACAAAAATTTTGTGGCCGCTGTATCTCAAGAACTAATGCACAAAATTTAATAAAACTTTATATTCAGTTAGTCCCTGATATAAATTGGTGCTGATTAATTTTTGGTAAAAATCGCCGAGCAGGTGGCGCTGCTATGCAGCATTTTTCGCGATTTCCGCAATAGCTCTATATCTCAAGAACTAAAGCACTTATTTTCATCAAACTTCAGATTCAGTTAAACCTTGCCATAAATGGACGCTGATTACGTTTTGGTGTAAATATCCCAACAGGTGGCGCTGCTATACCACTTTTTTCATGATTTTTACGCTCTATCTCAAGAACTATCTGGAGTAAAATACTTATTCGCTTTCGCTGGAGTAAAATTCTTATAAAAAAAAGCCCATTTTTTCAAGCATTCTTTTTTTTCGGAATTTCATTTTACGGAATTTTCTCAAACTTCAGATTCTGTTAGACCTTGACATAAATAGATGCTGCTTACGTTTTGGTGTAAATAGCTCAACAAGTGACGCTGGATATGTTATTTTTTTTTTTCATTATTATCACGATAACTATATCTCAAGAACGAATGCACGGAATTTCATCAAACTTCAGATTCAGTTAGACGTTGACATAAGTTGTTGTTGATTAGGTTTTGGTCTAAATCTCCCAACAGGTGGCACTGTTATGCTACATTTTGCAGGATTTACACGATTTAGCAATATTCATATCTCAAGAACTAATTCAAGGAATTTAATAAAACTTTAGATTCAGTTAGATCTTAATATAAATGGGTGCGGATTCTTTTTAGTGTAATGCGAAACCTGTGTGAGATAGAAGAAAGTGTTGCAAAATGAAAAGGAACCACCAGATGGCGCTAAGCGCGCAGAACGATTTGAATTACTGACTGTTTTGTTTACTTTTACGTTTGTACATATAGCTTGTCGTGTATTCGTTTTGTATCGTCATTAAGTGTGTCTACCTGTCCAATAAAATAATCTTCATTAGTAAAAGATGTTTCTGCATTTAAAGAAGCTAAATAGAAAAGAACCAGAAAATTAGGTGAGACCAAACCTTTTATTAACTTTTTATTGTCTTGTATGATTTTAAGAAAGTACGAATTATCTTTTATGGTGCCGAAATGACCAAGAGCTGAAATTAGAAAATGGCGCAACCTAGCGAATTAGATAAATCAAAAAGCATGCGTAAGTCTCTTAGAACATCTTTAACGAAGATTATTAACAAAATAACTGAATATTTGGCAGGAGACGAAATAGATATTGACGAAATTGAAGATCTTAAAATTCAATTAATCGAGAATGCAGAACAAGTTTACAAATTAGATTCAGAAATTCAGAAACTTGTAGATAACTTAGATACACTCGAAAAAGATGTATCATCCAGTCAAGAATATCGCGAAAAAATTACAAAAACGAAAGCTAAAATCGATCGATATTTAAAGCGTAATGTTCCTAACGAAAGTAAAATAAACTCTTCTATTCTGTTGTCCACAGAACCTGACGAATTAAAGAATTATTCTCACGTAAGATTACCGAAACTTACAATACAACCTTTCAATGGGAAATATGAAAATTGGCAGGAATTCTGGGGGCAATTTGAAGTAGCTATACATGAAAATGTAAAGTTAACTAATATAGAGAAGTTAAATTACTTAAAGAATTTCTTGACAGGAACAGCTTTAAAATGTATTCAAGGTTTTGCTTTAACACAAAATAATTACGATGTCGCGACAGGATTGTTAAAAGAAAGATTCGGAAAAAATGAATTAATAATACGATCGCATGTAAACAAGCTTCTAAGCCTAAATCCTGTATAATCTGGAGCGAATTTAAGAGAGCTTAGACAATTGCATGATACCTGTATTATTTAAATCAGAAGTCTCGAAACAGCCGGGGTAGAATTAAATAATTATGGGGGAATCTTATTCGCTATTTTAGTCAAATTAATCCCCGAAGAAATAATGCTCGGATTTAATCGTTCTGCTACAAGCGAGGATTCTTGGAACTGTGCCAAATTATTAGAATTTCTAAAACATGAAATCGAAACGCGAGAAAAAAACGTATATGTTAAGTATTTGAAAAGAATAAAATTAAAGAATTACCTTATCAGAAACATGAAACTCATAAAAATATACCCACCGCAGCTGCATTAAATGCTCTTATCAAGAAAGACTGTTTATTTTGCGCAGGGGAACACGAAAATTTTAATTGTCCCTTAACCATTAATGAACGAAAATCGAGTCTTTTACGAAAAGGTTATTGATTTCTTTGCCTTCGCAGATCACACGTATCAAAATTTTGCCGCGAAAGAATGCGTTGCAAGATTTGTAGTCGAAGACATAATGTTTTAATTTGTGACGAAACTGAAAAGCAAAATAACAAAAAGGAAAGCGTTTCGAAGTCTCCCGAAAGAAAAAATAATTCCAATGCTCTGAATTGCGCAACAACTGCAGTAAACGAAAATACATTTTTACAAACAGCTGTCGCCTTTTTGAGTAATAATTCTCTGGAAACAAAAATAAAAATTATCATGGATTCGGGGTCGCAAAATACGTTCATCGATAAAACATTGTCTCGTAAATTTAATTTAGAAGTTATAGGAAAAGAAAAATTAGCAATTTATGCTTTTGGGTCAAAACCAAAGAAATCTATTGTAAGAAATACGGTAAAAGTAAATTTACAAAGCATTTATGATCCAAAGAAAATTATTTCGATTGAAGCAATTGAAACATCTTCTATTTCGGAGGCCGAAATTCAAGATCCTAGTAAAGAAATTCATAAATTTTGTAATGAAGCCAAAATACAGATAGCTGATATTGAAGGGTCTGAAAATTTAAGGGTCTCTCTATTAATTGGGTCAGACTATTTCTGGAAAATCGCTACAGGGAAGGTCAAAAGAGTTTCCGGTGCTTTAGTAGGAATGGAAACGAAACTAGGTTATGTATTTAATGGTTCTGAAGCAAAACGCAAGGATTTTAACCAATTGAGGGGCACCGGTATATAATACACTGCTCAAAACAATTAAAGGATATTTGAAGTTTTATATAAAATGAAGATATAAACGGAATTTTTTTTGCCGAAAATAGAAGAAGAGAATCACAAATGCAAATTTTTCTGGTTTTCAAACTGTGGAGTATGCAAATTTTGAGTTCGACGTCAAAAACGTCGCTTCAGCGGCAGCGAATGAAATTTGACTTTCAACTGGATAAAATAGAATGAAGACAAGGATGATCGGCATCCAGTGATTGCTTTGTTTCGATGAGTACGATGTCTCAGCGAAGTCATTTGAGAGATTCAGAAGCTTAGAGAATTGTTGGTAGGTTAGAAAGGGGCCAAACTCAAGCCGAAGTAGCGCAAGCCATTGGAGTGTCACAAAGTGTCATTTCCAGGATCTGGAACCGTTTTTTGGAGAGTGGATGTGCAGGCCGAAGACCAGGGCAAGGTCGTAGACGGGCAACAACGCCCAATGGAGATCGGTATTTAGCGTTAACAGCTCGGAGACACCGAAACATGAACGCTACTCTTCTCCAACAACACCTTCGCTCGGCTACAGGCACCACGATTTCAACTCAGACTGTCCGAAACCGGCTCCATGCTGTAGGTCTGTATGCTCGCCGACCGATGGTATGTGTTAGATTAACATCAAGGCATCGTCGCGACCGCAGGGAGTGGGCAACCGAGCATGTCAACTGGAGGAGAAATGAATGGAGCAATATTCTGTTTTCTGACGAGTTCCGTTTTTCTGTGCATCCGGATAATAGGCGTATTTTCATCTGGAGGGACCGTGGCAGTAGGAATAATCCTGCGTTCGTGCACGAAAGTGTCAGATTTGGCGGTGGAGGAGTGTTGGTGTATGGTGGCATCTCCATTGACGGGCGCACTGACCTCTACATCATTCGAGATGGAGCTCTGACTGGTCGCCGATATAGGGATGAGATCCTCAGACCTATTGTAGTCCCTTACGCTGCAGCAATCGGAGATAACTTCATTTTAATGGACGATAACTGCAGGCCACATCGTGCAAACCTGGTGGAGGATTTCCTTTTCGAGGAAGGAATCGTTCGAATGGAATGGCCAGCGTGTTCTCCAGACATGAATCCAATCGAGCACGTTTGGGACGCTCTAGGAAGACGAGTTTCTGGCCGCCAACAACCCCCACAAACTCTCCAAGAACTGGAAAGAGCTCTTCTGGAAGAGTGGGGCAGAATACCCCAACTCGTCATTAATAGCCTCATGGAGTCCATGCCTCAAAGGTGTTGAACGTTGCTGGCCGCCCGTGGAAACCATACCCCCTACTGAAAATGATTTTCTTTGAAGAAAACACCTTTTCTTATTCTTTTTTTCTCATATGCACAAATTGTGTTTTTTTCCTTTTGTACACAAATGCGCAATAAAATGCATTTTTTTCTGCCAAACATGTGTAATTTATTCTCATATAACCTACTATGTCTGTCGACCATGTATCAATCAGCTAAAAAGTTTCCTAGATACAAAATCCTTTAATTGTTTTGAGCAGTGTATATACCACTTTCTAATATATAACTTTGCCACCAGTATTATTAAATAAAAATATTTAGTAATGTTTTTTGCAGATTGAGAAGGTAAAAATTTATTATTTAAATTTACTAGTGTCAAAACATCGCAAAATTTAGCATTTTTAGACCACGTGCTTGCCCTTCAAGGGGTTAAGGATATTAGCGTAATGAATGTTATAGTGCGTAATCAAAATTTAGAAGAATCAGACATTTTGAAAAAATTGTTCGATTTAGAAGGTTTGGGAATATCGCGTAGTGACAATCTGAATTCCGAAGATGACGAAGTTATGAAAGAATTTGAAAATTCTACGAAACTATTCGAAGGGCGCTACCAAGTTAAACTACCATGGAACGAACATTCCGTGTCGCTACAGGACAACTATACTAATGCTAACAACCGTTTGCGAACACTTGTTAAAAGATTTAAGAAAAATCGAAATTTTCATAGTCAGTACAAGGACATTATTTCAAAGCACCTAATTCAAGGAATAGCTGAAAGGGTCAATGAAAATGAATGTGGTGATAATTCTAAGATCTGTTACATGCCACGTCACGCAGTAATACGCGAAGATAAAACAACGACGAAGATGAGAATAGTTTTCGATGCCTCCTCGAGTGAACACAATTTTCCGTCCCTTAATGACTGCTTGAGTCCAGGTCCGAATTTAACGCCCGATATTCTAATACTTCGTTTGCAGTTCCGTCTGAATAAGGTTGCCATAACGGCATATATAGAAGGTTTATTTTTGCAAATTGCCTTGGCGCCAGAAGAAAGAGACGCAGTTAGATTTCTATGGGTTACGGAAGATTTAGACGCTGAACCCGAAGTTTTGAGGATGACGCGTGTAATTTTTGGAGCAAGATCGAGCTCATTTTTACTGAACGCGATAATTAAACATCACACCAAGAAGTATGAGGATATTTATTCAACTGCCTTCAGTGTTTTGAACAGTAGATTGTATGTAGACGACCTTATACACAGTTTAGAAGACACAGATTTAGCATACACCGTCCACGAACAAATAAGGCTCATTTTGGGAGAAGCAGGCTTTAATATGAGAAAATGGAAAACAAATGTACACTCATTGCAAGATCGATTTAAGGAAGAAATTAACGACGAATCCACGTTATGCAAGGTCCTTGGCTATTGCTGGAATTCAGCAGATGATGTCTTAAGCGTTGATAGTGACAAACTTTTAAGGGATAAGGATATGACAGAATTAAAATTTACAAAGAGAAGCGTAATAAAAACTATAGAAAGAATCTACGATCCGTTGGGATTAATATCGCCATTTGCAGTTCGAGCTAAAATACTATTGCAAGACATATGGAAGAAAAAACTCAATTGCGATGATGCTTTACCAACAGACTTAGCAAAAATATTTCAAGACTGGTGTGAGGAATTGTATTATTTGAAACAGATCTCTGTACCAAGACATCTATTCTCAATGAAAGGAATGGAAGAACTTACGGACTGTCAATTTCACGTCTTCGTAGATGCCAGCAAACGAGCTTACGAAGCAGTCGTTTATGCACGTTTTTGCAACTCTGACGGAATTTTCCATTCGAATTTAGTCACTTCAAAGACTAGGGTTGCACCAGTTAAAGAAATAACTCTGCCGCGGTTAAAGCTTCTTGCTGCACTTATAGGAGCCAGATTGTTTCATCATATTCGACTACATTTAAGTATACCGAGGAATGCGAAGACTATCTTTTGGTCAGATTCCACGATTATTCTTCACTGGATCAAAAATAATTCTCGAAAATTGAAGATGTTTGTCAAGAACAGAGTAGATGAAATCAAGAAAATATCTGATCCTGATTGTTGGAATCACTGTCCTGGAAATGCTAACCCTGCTGATACGTTAACACGAGGTGAAAACTTAACCAGTAAACTAAAGGACCTAGAGCTTTGGTGGTTTGGGCCACCGTGGCTAAGGAAGTGCGAAAATCAATGACCTCAATCCAACATTCATACCGATCAAGAAACCAACTTAAAAAATAAAGAATATGAAGTGGTGAATATGCTTCTGACAACGAAACTTGAAGCTCTTTTCGATATCCGAAGATTCAGCAAACTTAAACAAATATAACGAATTACTGCATGGATTCAAAGATTCATTCGCAATACAAGGCATCCTCAGAGTAAGAGAAGTGGTCCCTTGGCCACAGAAGAACTTGAATTTGACGAAGAATACTGGATTAAACTTACACAAATGGAGCATTTTCCCGAAGAATATTCAGCGCTGACGCAAGGAAAACCAGTACCAGCAAACTCAGTTATTCGACCGTTCAATCCAATTTTAAATGAAAGAAAAATAATCTTGATTGGTGGACGATTACAGCAAGCTAATATCTCATACTACGAAGCTCAACCAGTTTTACTACCTAGTACATCTCATTTATCAAATCTTATCATCAAAGATTGTCATGAAAAAACAAGGCATGGTGGTGTATCGGAAACTTTAACACAACTCAGAGAAAAAACTTGGATATTGAAAGCAAGACAAAGAATCAAGAGTTTGATATTTAGATGCAATTTATGTGAAAAACTTCGTGTTAAACCTGCCACCCAGATTCTTGCACCTCTACCTGCCGACAGAATAAATGAAGCCTATCCATTCCAAGTTACAGGCCTAGATTACTTAGGTCCGTTGTACATTAAAGATCACAATGAGACTAAGAAAACCTACATATTGCTCTTCACATGTGCGGTAACAAGAGCAGTACACCTAGAATTAACTCCGGACTTGACCACAAAAATATTCATTCAAGCGTTCCGAAAATTTGTAGGAAGACGAGGAATATGCAGCACTATCTATAGTGATAACGCGAAAACGTTCCATAAGGCAAAACGAGAATTAAATTTACTATGGAAGATTATGAAAAATGAAGAAGTGAAAAATTTGTTTAGTGGATTGTCCATCAAATGGAATTTCATAGTTGAAAAAGCAGCTTGGTGGGGAGGTTTCTGGGTGTGTCTTGTAAGATCAGTTAAAATATCTCTAAAAAGAATTCTTGGAAAAACTTCAGTTTCCTTTCAAGAATTGGAAGTAATTGTGATTGAAGTAGAAGCCATTCTCAATTCTAGACCTCTCATCTATGTATTCAGCAATCCTCGTGAGCCAGAACCCCTCACACCTGGCCATTTCTTAATTGGCAGAAGATTGTTAACTCTACCTCAATCAAAGATAACAGTTCCCCAATCCAATGAATATCAAATAATAAAAATGAGAAAATACCAAGAAAACATTTTGACTCAAGTTTGGAAACGATGGAAATCCAATTATCTACTAGAATTAAAATCTGCTCACCAGCCCCAACAGGTTGACCAACCAAGTGAACTTAAAGAAAACACCGTCGTTCTTATAAAGGATAACACCCCACGCCTCATATGGAAAATGGGTGTTATAATCCAGACTCATCCTGGACGTGATGGTTTGACAAGAGCGTGCACAGTGAGGTTGCCAAACGAAGCCATCATCAGAAGACCGGTGCAGCTTCTTTGCCCTCTTGAACTTTCAACACTTTCGTCTCCAGACGAACTTCGCCCGGCGGAAGTTGTTGCAAAATGAAAAGGAACCGCCAGATGGCGCTAAGCGCGTAGAACGATTTGACTGATTGACTGTTTTGTTTACTTTTACGTTTGTACATATAGCTTGTCGTGTATTCGTTTTGTATCGTCATTAAGTGTGCCTACCTGTCCAATAAAATAATCTTCATTAGTAAAAGATGTTTCTGCATTTAAAGAAGCTAAATAGAAAGGAACCAGAAAATTAGGTGAGACCAAACCTTTTATTAACTTTTTATTGTCTTGTATGATTTTAAGAAAGTACGAATTATCTTTTAGAAAGTTTTGGGATTGGCACATCCGACTAGTATTCTATTGTATCGCTATTTCTATTTCAATCATTAAATTAGTATTAGAATGTTAAAATGGAAAATTTCTGAAAAAAAAAATTATAAAATTTATAAAGATATGTCATTTCTATTCATTTTAGCCATTTACTATTGTAATGCATTTTATGATAAATAAAAAATCAAACATACTTACGAAATACAAATGACTTCAGATATTATTAAAATGATAGTTGTTATCAAATTTTTATTTAGTTAATATTTCTTCTTTATTATTATTAAATTTTAGAAAAATGATAAAAATATTGCTACAAAACACAATAAGTAAAACTAACATTTTAACTATATACAGTCACTCCCAAAATTGAGTATACACAATCTGATCGTTTCTAAATTTGTGTGTAAAAAAATTTTAATTCATAGGAAAATATTTTTAAATATTAGAGATAATAGTGTATTTAGTTCTCTAACAATATATCAAGAAAAAATGCAAAATATTGAAATGGCTTTTATGAAAAAAATTTCAAAGACTGCAAAAACAAGAGTCACAAAATTGAATATACACTTTTATTAAATGCTATATAACAATGAATTAATACTTTTTAGCATATCCATTTGCTCGAATTACAGCTTGTAATTGTGTAGGCATTGATTCCACAAGAGATTTTGTGGTTTCCACCGACATTTTGGCGCACTCTTCTTTCAAAACACTTTTCAGGTGCTCCTTACTTGTAATGTGATGCTTTTGAACCGCTTTCTCCAATTGAGACAACAAATTTTCTATTACATTTAAATCCGGGGACTGCGGTGGGGTATGCAGTTATGACGACAGTTATATAGAAGCCACAACTTCACAATTTTAGCCGTATGCTTGGGATCGTTATCTTGCTGGAGGATGAAGTTCGATCCCAAACCAAGCTTGTTGGAGCTAGCTTTAAGATGATTCTTAAGAATGTTTAGATATAACATCTTATCCATAATACCACCGATAAAGACAAGTTCTCCACCTCCTCCAGCAACCATATAACCCCAGACAAGGACAGATCCACCACCATGTTTGACTGTCGGTATTGTATTCCTAGGATCCAGCTCAGTCCGAGGTTGCCTCCAAACTTTGCCATGCCCATCGGATCCAAAAAGGTTGAATTTACTTTCATCACTAAAAATCACAGATTTCCAAAAGTCTTGGGACTTAGAGATGTGATTTTTGGCAAATAAAAGTCTCTTCTTACGATTAACTTCACTGATGAGTGGCTTTCGCCTATAGGTACACGACCATTATAGCCTGCTTGTCGGAGAGATTAAGTTGAGTTTGAAGGTGCGTAAAAACATACATAAAACATTTAAAAGCACATTACTCAACTTAACTATTAGTTTTACATTTTTAAAAGGACTTTAATGTGCTTTTAAATGTTTTATGTATGTTTTTTACGCATCTTCAAGCAATATATTTACATTTAGTTGTATATTTATGAATTTTAATCTTATGCAATGCTTAGCATTTTTTTTTTCCATTCTGGGGCATTAAAAAAAAATTCGTAAAAGGAATTCGGTGTAATTTATTAGCCTAATATAGTAAATTTTGTTTGATTTTTTCGCGAAATTTTTCTGTTATTTTTAGCATGTTTTCTCGTTTTGCGACGATTTTTTGACATTCGTAAGTATCCGGTTTCAATCTTTTACACCAGTGTAGTAACTTTTGTCCTCTTCAATTTTTGAATTTTTCGCGAGTTTTTTTTTATGTTGCTTTTAGCGTTTCGCGACTATTTTTTGATAGTAAAAAATAAGAAGGAATTCGGTTTTAAAATTTTTACCGATATAATAAAACAATTTTTGCAATTTTTGAATTTTTTTATGCGATTTTCGGCATTTTTTCGCGTTTTGATGCGATATTTGGACAGGCGATTTTTACTGAAATGGAAAGAACTCTTCGGAAAATTTTTGTAGTGTCCTGATTAAATTAAAGTTGAAAGAATGTTTCTTTAGCAAAATGAACGGCGATGTTGAAAATTTTAATTTAATCTCTGCCGAAAAAAGAAAAAAGAAAGAAAAAAGAAAGAAAGAAAGAAAGAAACGAATAATTCAAGGTTCATTTTATTCGAGGCTTGAGCGGGTGTGGCTCACATGGGTGCACGCTAGTGAAAACAGTGGGGTTCCCCTATCCAAGTTCCTTTAATTAGAAATTCGTTTAAAAAAACTGACCTGCGAAGCTTCGCAAAATCATTTTATTAAAGTTGTCTCTAATATAATAAATAAATGACATTTTAAATTACTTTAAACTGAACTTTTAAGATACACCATGATTGTGGAGAGGTGTCGCACAAAATTATTTAATTATTTTGTATGAGAAATCGGGCTTTGGATAACAATAACGGTTTTGGTTAAGAACAGTAATCCTGTAACAACTTACCGACGTTAACCAAGTTACAGGTGTACGTTGGCATTAAAGCATCTCATTCAAGGTTCATACCTAAAATTCATGATCATGTGGCATCTCAGGAATGCGGAGAGATTCAGATAGTAAATTAAAATAGGAGATTAATTATTTACAATAAATGAAAAAAATCTCTGACGGCTCGGCCTACAGGCACAGGTAGATTTAGAAGACGCGGCAGTTGGTACCGCCCACTTTGAAATCTATATGTGTTTGCAGAGGGAGCCAGAAGGGATTTTTTTTTAAATTTTTTTTTTTTTTTTTTTTTTTTTTTTTTTTTTTTTTTTGCTATAAGGGTTGGTTCTATAAAAAATTTGTCAATATAAAAGTTTTAGATAATATTAAGAGGATTTATAATAAATTTAAGCAGATTGTATATTTTGTGAATTGACGAAGTTAGGAATTGTTTTCTTCTAAAACTCCCCCCCCCCTTGGGGCCATTTTTAATGATATCAAACATCTGTCATACATAATTTTTCGGCCCTTTTCCTCGAAGTAATAATAACTTTAAACGGATTAGATGCGTATCATCATTAAGAAGTTATGGGGTTTTTTCTGTTTTCACAAAAAGCCCTCCATTTTTGCCCACCCTTGGTTCGATTTTGCCCATTAACGAACTTGACCGAGATTTTACGCCCCTTGATTTTATGTATCAATTTGGAAGATAATTATGGGAGTTATCGTGTCCATAAAAAAGTGACATAGATAGATAGATAGATAGATAAATAAAGTTATGAACTGGGGGTGGTTTTAGGTTCTGGGAATAATCGGCGTAGATCTGCAAATTTTTTTCAAAAATTCCAACTTAGGGGAGAATGTAATAAGTAGTACTTCTTACGAAATCTACCTAAAATAATGAGAGGGGGAAATATTTAAAGAGGCACAAAACATATTTTGACTACACTGTCAAAAGTAGAATGAATTTAGGGAGATATTTTTGACTGAAAACCTTTCACAATCATTCCGTTCTAGCCAGCTCGATTTGAACATGCAAAATTAGATACCAATAATTGCAATCTACTGAGCTAAGTAAAGTAAAGCCCTAAAAAAGTAAGAAAAATAAAAATTATATATAAAATTAAATTAACAGTGTTCATATTGTCCTTTCGATTTCGGACAAAAACAATTTATAATTGACTATATCATTTTTCAAAATATTAGTGGCAGAAAGCCCCCCTCGACGCTGCGCCTATGCACACTGCGCTCCGGAGCCCAGTGCCATAAAGCTTCCGAAAAACGAATCCTAAATTACCCTTTCCTTTCCCTCCCATCTCCAATCTTTTGTATCAAAATACTTACAAGTGACGCAATGTGTCGCTCAAGTAAGAGATAGAGATAAAACGGGCTCGATTTTACTTACCCATCACACGTAGTATAGGGTAAGTCTTGTAATCGTTTAGAAAATCGAAAAAAAAATTTTGACGGATTTACACGTTTCAGACACTGGAGATTCCGAAAAACATATTTTTAGAAAAAAAAATTTTGCCGTCCGTCTGTGTCTGTGTGTCTGTAAACGCTCTATCTCCCGAAAAAATTGAGATAGAGACTTGCGATTTGGTATGTACTTAGTATGTAATAATGGGAAGAAGCCTATTTCATTTCAATAATCTCGATTAACCGGAACATTTTTTTTCGGGCTCTCGAAAAATTCGTTCTGATGAAAGGTACATAAAAATTTTCGAAATTGTTTATTTTAAGAAATGAATATAAAAGACAATAAAAAAACATAAATTTTGCATAAAGCATGAAGTCGATCGGATAATGAGTTGCCGAGATATTTGTAATCCTATTTACCACACTCTTCGATTTTTCATGACCCTGTATTTCATCCAAATTTCACTTCAAAGATATATTTTAATTGGAAATTTGACGCTTAATCAGATGCAATAAACCGCTAGTTAATAGGATTATTATTTTTGGAGTTCTAAGGATGTTTCTTTCAAGCAATTCAGTAATCGAGCCTTTAAAGTTTGTGACATCATCAAGCCACGATTTTATTTGAATTACAATGCAGTAGTTTACACATTTTTATTTTAATATTTTACATTATGCATATCCATGATGGGTAAGTATTACGGTGGCCACCAACGACTAGTTTATATCAGTCTTCGGGTTTGGGCAGGCTCGAGCTCAATCTGTCTTAAATTAAAAAATTTATTTATTTCCATTTCAAATCGTTTTAATGCTATTTTGATCAGAATAAAGAGTAAACAGAAATAGTCTTTTACTATTCTGCATAGCTGCGAACTGTTCATTTTTTGTGTTAACACTATTTCCGAATCATAATATCCTGCGCTTATTTAATCACAGAATTCTGCGATTAATTAACATTAAGATTAGGCAAATGTTTCTATTCGGAAGTAGTAATAACTAAAAAGTGGAATAGTTGATTAGCTAAGTATATACGCAGATAGATGTATTAAATTTGTATATTTTGCTAAATAAAAAAACAATGCTTTAAATTTTGAATATAATGTATGAAGAATTATAACGATACAGATTGGAGTGACGGCGGAAGGGGTGGGGGGGGGATACGCTACGGGTGTTAGTACTGCAAAATATTAGGGCTCCGGTACTTTTTCCTTTACAAATTAAGCCCAAGCTTTACGGTAATGTGACATAACGATACGGAATCCTCAATGTGCACATCCCACTCGCACTTGTTCTGATTTTTATGACTGAAACATAATTTACAACTAAAAAAATTCATGACTCGACCTACAGACACAGGTAGATTTCGAAGACGCAGACCGTGGAGCGCCTGTTTGTTGGGAATTGAGGAAGAAATGACCTTTTCGCCATGATGCTGCAGTTGGAACCGCCCATTATTTATTTATTTTGCTGTAGGAGTTGGTCCTATAAAAAAACTTGTCAATATAAAAGTTGTAGTTAATATTAAGACGATTTATAATAAATTTAAGCGGATTTGATATCTTGTGAATTGACGAAGTTATGAATTTTTTTCTTCTAACACCTTCCCCCTTTGGGCCATTTTTAATGATAACAAAAATATGTCATACATAAATGTTTGGCCCTTTTTCTAGAAGTAATAATAATTTTAAACAGATCCGATACGTATCATAATTAAAAAATTGTTTTTTTTTTTTCTGTTTTCACAAAATGACTCCCCCCCCACCCCTCCCATTGGTTCGATTCTACCCATTAACCCACTAACGAACTTGACCGAGATTTTATGTATGAGTTTGGAAGATATTTGTGCAGAATTATGGAAGTTATCGTGTCCATAAAAAAGTGACATAGATAGATAGATAGACAGATAAAGTTTTGAACTGGGGGTGATTTTGGGTTCTGGGAGTCATAATCGGAGTGAATCTGCAAAAAAATTTCAAAAATTCCAACTTACGGGATAATGTAATAGGTAGTATTTCTTATGAAATCTACCTAAAAAAATCAAGCCATTTTCGTGTTCTAACTGTTTATCTAACTGTTTCAAATAAATATGAATTCAATTTACTTTTTATATAATTTTTAAAGTTTATGTTTGTAAACAGGGCTGCCGAGAGAGTCAGTGGGCCCCTTATTCAAATGCGTGCCTTCAGTGC
Organism: Maratus michaelseni; assembly: GCA_963931845.1. Taxonomy (NCBI): domain Eukaryota; kingdom Metazoa; phylum Arthropoda; class Arachnida; order Araneae; family Salticidae; genus Maratus; species Maratus michaelseni. The sequence continues at coordinate 368,738,608 of OZ007589.1, forward strand.
CCTATTAGAATATAAAATTATTGAATAACTAATTTTTAATAATTAATATATATTTATTTTTAACACAATTATTTCAAATTGGCAAAGTAATCATACAAGTTGTAAATTTCCAACTGGACGAAAAATGTCCGGGCCAGGATTCGAACCTGGGATCGCTTGGCTGAAGCCGCCACGCTCTACCACTGAGCTATCCCGGTCGAATCTGGAGGGCATAATTCATCCAGTTAACCTTATTGATCAAAGCATCTGGTCTGATATTTTAATCAGCTCAACAGAAAAGATCGCAAGTAATGGAACTCCAGTAAACGCTGGATACGTGAATACACTGGATTATTTTTAACACAATTATTTCAAATTGGCAAAGTAATCATACAAGTTGTAAATTTCCAACTGGACGAAAAATGTCCGGGCCAGGACATTTTTCGTCCAGTTGGAAATTTACAACTTGTATGATTACTTTGCCAATTTGAAATAATTGTGTTAAAAATAATCCAGTGTATTCACGTATCCAGCGTTTACTATGGAGTTCCATTACTTGCGATCTTTTCTGTTGAGCTGATTAAAATATCAGACCAGATGCTTTGATCAATAAGGTTAACTGGATGAATTATGCCCTCCAGATTCGACCGGGATAGCTCAGTGGTAGAGCGTGGCGGCTTCAGCCAAGCGATCCCAGGTTCGAATCCTGGCCCGGACATTTTTCGTCCAGTTGGAAATTTACAACTTGTATAATACATATTTGTTTAAATTTTAACCATAATTGTATTAACAAAATATAAAACATATTAGCATCAACGGTAAAAAAAAAAAAAAAAAAAAAAAAAAAAAACTCGTGTTATACTCTTTTTCAGCTGACATAAGGACATTCTGAACGCCCCCCCCCCCCCTTCCCTGCCCTCTGGCTTAGCCATCCAATAATTGCACCAGTGCTGATTTTTTTTATATATATTTTTTAAATGTTAGTTACTTAATAATAAAAAAAAAGATAAAAAAAAGTACCCAAGTCAATTTTTTTGCTATTTCATTTTAAAAGGACCCGTGTAAATTAAAAGGGCCCTTGTAATTTGTAAAAGTTCACTCCCCCCCCCCCCCCCTTCCTCACCTCTTTCTGCGTCCGTGCTTGTAAAAGGTTAAAATAAATTACAAAATATATTATTAAATTAATTTCTGTTAAAAAATAAAATAAAATAAAATAAAATTGTGCGGCATATTCATTTAAGTAGACTATCTCACAACAGGGCTTCAGAAAACTGTGTTATTTGTTCTCAAGTTATTTTTGAGTGTACGGAGTTATCTTTAATATTATCGAAACCAATATTCGCGATCAAAAACGTGCTTTCTAAAAATACTGAAAAATTAGGACTTTGTATTCGATAAAACTAGAAATAGAAATCAAAGGGCTAAAATAAATACATTGCAGATTACGTAAACACCATCTGTCAAAAATACTTTGCTCATTGTAAAGATAGTTCCATCTTCCGTTACCTTTGTACTCATATTCCATTCAGACATTTCAGACATACGATTTCACTACCGGCAAGAATCGCGCCACGCGACGACATATAGCCTGATCTTACACCGATGAGATCATCGTTGCAAAGTCTGCTGATTGGCTAAGGAAAGAAACCCGCCCTATTGATTATTTGGTTTGCCTTTTCTATGCATTTATCGCCAATTTGGTGACTATTTTTCATCGATATTGATATTATTGGAACAATGACCTTAAATTATTGATGAAGCTACAGAGGCCGCCGGTTGTTCGAATCATTGATTAATCAAATTAGCTGCTTTTATGAATCAAATGATCGAGAACAAACTGGAATTCGTAAATCGTAATATCATTGTTACTGTCTGCTGGAATGAGACGTTCTTTTGTTTCAAATTCGAATATTACAAATGTGTTTTGTTTATTTTTGCGACTGGAAGAAAACAAAGCGGTGTGTGCTTATTCAGGGGAAAAGGAAATGATTCCAATCGATAAATTCAAATATATATATTTAAAAAAATCATCCATTATTATTATTATTATAATTTATGTCTACAATTAAAATAGCGTCACAACCAAAATTAGAGCAAACTTTTGGAATTTGGGGGCATTTTAACTTTTTTAAATATTTTTTTCCCCTTTTGTTGAAACTTTAGAGGAAAAAAAAATTAGACACACACAAAAAAATTTCTAGATTTTAGAGAAGCTATATACAACCGCGGTGCAACCAGAGTAACTTATACAGCTATTATATGCTTATTTTTCTTTTCTTTCTGTTTTAATCAAGCTAAAGCTTTAGAAAAAAATTTCATAACACATTCAATTGCATTTTTGCTTCTTTATTAAAACAAATATATGTTCGCAAATATGCAAAAATTTTGGTTATATTTATACTATTTTATTGCATTATGTGTTTTTGTTTGTATAATATGAGAAAGTTTACGATAATTAATGAGTAATGCATTAGCTTTATCACTATATTTTTTGCTCGTTATAACGTTGTTCTTTGTATTTGTAACTCCAGTGATGCCAGATCCAGTAAGGTAACTAACGCCATTTTTTCGGTGATTGAAAACAACAATCACTACTCTGTCGGTAAAAAATAAAATAAAACAAATTTTAAATAATAATGTGAAACATAAAATTAAAATACAATTCCAATTCCGAGTACCTTTTGCGAATTTAAGGAAAATCTGTACCCTTAGATTTTTGTACTTTTTTTTTGTTTGTTTGGGGGGGGGGGGGGGTACCTTTTTTGCATATTATAAAATAGAATTTAAACAAAATGATTTATAAAAATTTAATGAAAAATATAATACTATCGCTAAATTTTGAAAACAATAAAAAATAGTAAACAATTTTCAATTTTTGCACTTTCTTTTTCTTTTGCTTATATTCGCAGGGATATCCTTCATAACTTTAGAGATTGGTTTTTCTATAAACCCATTTGTTATGAGGAATAAAAAATTAAACGTCCTTTTCTATGCTGAAATTGAGTGAAAAACGATTTTTTCATGTTTACACTAAAAAAAAAAAAATGTATTAATTCTATTCAAAATCTATCCCTAATTGAATATACCTTTTCGATTATGTAAAAAAAAAAAAAAAAAGAAATAAAAAAATTCTAATTTAACAAATTACAACAATCATTGGAAAAATGCAGAGGGATAGAGGGGAAGTAAATTGAGAAATATCTGCTGAAGTTTTAGAATTTTTAACATGCTGATAAAAAACAGAGAAAAATTAATTTAAAGATAACTAGCCCTTTTTCAAATATTTATAATTATGGGATCTTAACATAACTTCCTCAGAATATACTAGGGATGCCTAAATATACATTATCATCCATAGACATTTGATTTTATTATTATTATTATTTAATCGTATTATGTGTTTTCTAAATGGTTTATTTAGATATCTCATTATATAATAATGACCGGACATAAAGGCCGGTTATTGTTAATAATAACCGCGGTCATTATTAATAATAACCGGTTATTATTAATAATGACCAGATTAATCATATTGACCGTAACATATATAAAACATATGTGAAATTTGTAACAATTGTCCTAAAAGATTGAAACGCGATTTAATTTTTTATCTGATGGAGAGCAAAATTGTTCAAAATAACGCAAGAATTAAGATAAAATAAACCTGTCATCAATTTTCATGCAGTTACAATTTTTAAATTTTTCTACGGTCTCTGTGGATCCTAGGAAATATATTTAAAGAAAGGAAAAAAAAACAGCCTTTGACATGTGCAATAGTAAAAATTTCATTCTTCTTATGACCAAACTTCACTGAGTTATGATACTTTGAATTTTATGAAATTTCGAAGCTTTCCGGCACTAAAGACGGACAGACGATTCTTTAATGCCGGAAAGCTTCGAAATTTCAAAGTATCGTAACTTTGTGGATTTTGCTTGTAGAAGAATTTTCACTATTGTACTTTTGACAGCAAGGAGGAAAAAAAAATTATAAACGTACCTTATAGGACTCAGGGACCATATAAAAATTTAAAAAGTAACTTTTTGAAAATTAATGGTAGGACAATTTCATCCCCATAACTTTAATTCGCCCTACCTCATTTTGAACACTTTTACATTCCCTACGTATTTCCATCAGGTAAAAAATTAAAATTAGTTACAATCTTTTCGGTCACACCCGTACCTGTACTCTGATAGACAGTGTTTCATAATGAGGCCCGATACCTGATTTTTGTCCCTGTTTACAGTGTAACGCGAATTGTTTCGAAAGAATTGTTCTTCGAGCGCAAAAAAGCTACTACTACGAGAGCAGTCAAATATACATGGGTGAAATTTTATATTTAAAGCTAAAAGCGCATTTCTTAAGATTTCGCATAAAATTGATCTCAGTGCGCATGCTTCATGAAAGCAGGAAGGAGAAATACCGGGGGGATTCTCCCCTTCTATATTTTGAGAGTGGGCTGGGTCTGAACAGAAGGGAACAGGGAGCGGTTCAAACCCACACAATGAGAAACCCATTCATCATTCTCCCCACTTCCAATGGGAAGAAAAACTTTCTTTTCATTGAAATGGCAGCTTTTCCTTCAGATGAATTTTACAAGCAGCCCATTTGTTGCCTGGAGCCTGGGTCAATTTTCGTTGAAGAGAAACGCTTCACCTTCGGGCAAAAAAAATAAATCAACAATCACAGTTTTTAAAAATACGTTGATGCAGTTTCTGCAAGATCTAAATGAATACATATATATATATATATATATAAATCCGAGTTGACCGGATCCGAAGACAGTTAGGCGTCCAATCCTAAGTTCATGTAATTCGAGAACCGTTTGGAATAAACCGACGAGCGTATGGCGAAGCTCCGCTAGTATCATTTTGAGCCAAACTTTGATGTTTCGTAGTGGTAATGGTATGACATCTGTTTGCAGAAGAAGAAGAAAGGTAAATTACCTCGAAACTCATTAACCTTCTGTTACCCATGGTATCAAACATACCATGTCTTAACAATGCTTTTTACAAACAAATAAAAATATAATTAAATTCTCACGTTATCCTATTTTAGACCTTTTTCAGCACTAATTTTATATCCTAAACACTGTATAGTGCTACTTGCCCATGCGCTAAGAGAAGGAATGAATAACAATGACCGTCAAATTTAATGATACAACATTTTGCAAGGAAAGTTTTATTGTATTCTTACAAATATTATAGTTTATCTTCTACATTAGGGGGTAGTTCATATTGTTTATTCATTGTTATATATTGTTTCATTTTGTTATTATCCTAACATGACAGAATAATGTCCCAAAGAAAGCAACAATTTATATTGAAATTATAATTGCCTAAAAAAAAAAAAAAAAAAAAAAAAAAAAAGGGACTTTCAGAGTAGTGTAAAAAGAAAAGGGTAGCCGAAATGCTACGTCATTTTAATACTTTCGATATATACAATTTTTCAGCCATTCACACATGCAGCCGCTTCAACCTTACCACTCCACTAATCACATAAAATTGTTTAAAAATGCAGTGGTTGCTATCATTTTCATGAATGAGTTGGATAGTGATTTATCTGAACTTTCAGAACGCGAAACTCATGAAGAATACTTACCTCTGAAAGAAACATTTGTTAGTAGCGACTCAGATAGCGATGCTACAATCGAATATGCAGTGACGGAAGATGTGAAGAATTCTAAATACCTTAACTTTTCCAGCATAAATGACATTTTGCTATCACATAACATTATTTCATATATATATATATATATATATATATATATATATATATATATATATATATATATATATATATATATATATATATATATACTAATAAAAGAAAGTTGTTTGTGTATGTGTGGCTGCATGCGATGGCTAGCAAATTCTACCGCACGTAGAAGTCTGATACGGTGGGTACGGATAGTTTAAGGCTGCTCTTCAGTAAACTTCCCGATTCCCCTCGCTAATGTTATTCCTATGGGCGTAGGATGCATTCGTATTTTTAAAATATCTCCTCGGAAAATTAATATTTTTAACTTCTGTTTTCTTTGTACTATTCTTAAAGAATGTCTTTTTTTTTTTCTTAGTTGTCAATTTTTTTTTCTAAAATATATACTTAATTTTATATGAAACGTTAAAATCTTATTCAGTTTCGATAAGATTTTAACGCATAAAAATATAAATTAAGCACATAATTTAGAAATATTTTGATAACTAAGAAAAAAAAAGAGACATTCTTTAAGAACAGTACAAGAAAACAAGTTAAAAATATTAATTTTCTGAGGAGATATTTTAAAAATACGAATGCATCCTACGCCCATAGGAATAACATTAGCGAGGGGAATCGGGAAGTTGTTTACTTAAGAGCAGCCTTAAGGATACACCTGATGCTCGGATTTTTAATTTTTTGAGACGAGGGCACCTTTAAAGTGTTTGCTATAAATTGTTAATAACTTGCCCAATTTTTATCTGATACTCTTTGTTTTTGGGGCCCTTTCTCCATATAGCTTTCCCCCCATTTCTTCGTTCCAGTTAAGAGCCTGGCCCTCGTTGAAGTTTTTGTTTCCTAAACTGTTAATAACTTTTCTTTTTTTAATATGATTTTCTTAGTTTTTGGAGCCTTTTCTCCATTTAGTTATTCCCTCATTTCTATTTTCCAATTAAGACCTTTCATCTAAGGGCTCTGCTCAAAACTATCAGCTGGCCCCTTTTTGGCCCCCTAATATAGTTCCCTTAAAAATCACCCGATTTACTAGGTTTTTTTTTTTCTTCTAACAACTTCAAGCTACTACATAAATGACAAAAAAAAAAAAAAAAAAAAAAAAAAAAAAATCGGAGCCCCTTGAAGTTTTTGTTCCTTAAATTGTTAATACCTTGCCCCCTTTTAATCCGATCTTCGGTTTTGAGGGTTTTTATCCATTCCAGTTAGGACTATTCATCTTAAGGCCCTGCTCAAAACCATCAGCGGCCCCTTTTGGGCTCCCTTAAATATCGTCCGATTCACTAGCTTTTTTTTTTTTTTTTTTCTAACAACTTCTTAGAACTTTCAGCTACTCAGCTACTATATGAATGACTGACAAAAATCTCGGACAAGACCCAGGCCTTTTTACGTTTTTGTGCCTAAATTTTTAATAATTTGCCTCCTTTTTATCCGATCTTCTTCGTTTTTGGGGCTTCTTTCTCCATTACTACATTCCAGTTAAGACCCTGTCCCCCTTCAAGTTTTTGTTCCCTATAATGTTAATAACTTGCCTCCTTTTAATGCGATCTTCTTCGTTTTGGGGGCCTTTTCTCTATTTATTCCCCCCATTTCTACATTCCAGTTAGGATCCTGTCCGGGGCCCTTGAACTTTTTGTGCGCCATGCATTTTCCACCCCTCTTCCAAATTGTGTCACCATCTCAATGTACAACTTTACAGTTGAGTCTTGGACTTTTCTTTAAAATTTTATTCTATTGATTAATTTATACCCTATGCTTAATTTCGACTAATTAAAAGATTTCCCACCCTTCTTCCTAATTGTGTCACCATCTCAATGCACAGTCTTTGACTTCTCTCCCCGGGTCACCACCCTCTATTTTTATTGGGGCCCCCTTTTGAGCATTTCTTTAAAATTTTATTCTAATGATTAAACCCTACGCTTAATTTCGACTAATTAAGCGCTATTTACTAGAACCTCTTAAGATGTTTTCCGCTTAGGGTCCTGCTCAAAACTATCAGTTGGCCCCCCTATTACAGCTCCGTTACCGTCAGATTCATTAGCATTATTTTATCCCCCTAAGAACTTTTTAGGACTTCCAACTACTATTTGCACGACAAAAAAAAATTGCTCGGACTTGATCTGCCACCAATTTTGAATATTAATCTCCTTCTTGGGGCCCTTGGCGCAGCTTCTTTAAAAATGATCCTATTATCTTGCAAGTTTCATTACCATTAGTTCTAGGGTACTCCAGCTACTTTATAAACTACTAAACATTTCTTTAGACCCCCAACCAAAGAATATACATAGATAAATATTCTTTGCCCCAACTACGACCTTTTTAAAAAATATTAATCTTTTCCGGCACTAACTTATGTTTACTCACTACAGCCGTAAATTAAAAATCGCGTTACTGTTAAAGATAAGTGGTTAAGTTTAGAAAGAGGCGGGGTGATTTCATCCGTAAATTAAATATCGCGTTAATGTTAAAGTAATTTTTTAAATTTAGAGGGGGGCTCATTCTTTTCTTGGGTTCTATTTCAACAGGGTTGGGTCATTCGACTTGATAACGAAAGCTTTTTTTTTTTAAATTTATTATCACGAACCCGGGCAACGCCGGGAGGGTCAGCTAATATATATATTATTTGCATAATAAATATATTAGATCTAGTACCCAGGCCTTTCACTCTTTACGGGCCATGGTAGCAAATATACCTTTTGAAGTTAAAAATATAAGTACAATAAAAATATTTTGAGGTTGTAATTATTTATATATCACTATATTCAGTATAAAAATCCAATGGCATAATTTTTTAATGTTTTCACATGCTGGGCAACAGGGTTAAATTTAGCACTCTGTAGTTGTGTTTAAGAAGTTTCTCTCTAAGGTATCGTGTGTTACACCAGTGTTTAAAGAGTTTTGTTTTGGATCAGAGATGTAACGAATATGCGGCTCTTTTGGCGAATACTGACCTGTAAGTGGCCGAATGTTGTTGGATATTTTGCTGAATACATCCATTTTTCTTTTTGAATATCCAATGCGTCCCCCCCCCCCCCAAATCCAAATTGAGTATTTTCTGACACATTCATAAAGTCGTTTTCATTCTAGAATGCAAAAAAAAAAAAAAAAAAAAAAAACTATTCTGGTTCAGGTACTAAGAATTCAAATAAAATTTTCTATAAAGGCCAGGGATCTTTAAGAAACTGTCAAAGCTGGAGATTTAAACCAATTTTATAGACATAGCTGTCTGAAAAAGGTGTTCATTGAGGAACAATGAATGTCAACAAGATAAAATACATTTATAGAAAAATGTTTCAGGGGTCGATCTAGACAAAATATGGGGCTTATTTAAGTTCCCTTAATAAAATAGACCGCTTCATTAAATTCTATTTCATAAAAGCATACCCTTCATTATTACTTACCCATCATACGTAGTATAGGGTAAGTCTTGTAATTGTTTTGATAAACGAAAAAAAAATTACGGATTTACCCGTTTCAGACACTGGAGATTCCGAAAAACATATTTTTAGAAATAAAAAATTGCGTCCGTCTGTGTGTCTGTAAACGCTCTATCTCCCGAAAAAATTGAGATACTTACAATTTGGTATGTACTTAGTATGTAATAATGGGAAGAAGCCTATTTAATCTCAATAATCTCGATTAACCGGAACAATTTTTTTCGGACTCTCGAAATATTCGTTCTGATGAAAGGTATATAAAATTTTTCAAAATTGTTTATTTTAAGAAAGGAATATAAAAGACAATAAAAAAACATAAATTTTGCATAAAGCATGAAGTCGATCGGATAATGAGTTGCCGAGATATTTGTAATCCTATTTTCCACACTCTTCGATTTTTCATGACCCTGTATTTCATCCAAATTTCACTTTCAAAGATATGTTTTAATTGGAAATTTGACGCTTAATCAGATGCAATAAACCGCTAGTTAATAGGATTATTTTTGGAGTTATAAGGATGTTTCTTTCAAGCAATTCTGTAATCGAACCTATAAAGTTTATGACGTCATCAAGCCACGATTTTATTCGAATTGCAATGCATTTTATAAGTAGTTTACACATTTTTATTTTCATATTTTACATTATGCATATCCATGATGGGTAAATATTACGGTGGCCCCCAACGACTAGTTTTTATTTTGTTAGATTTTAAAATGTGTAATTTGCAAACAAAACAAGTTTCCCCCGAAAAGAAAACTTCAGTAGAAAAGGACTTATAAAGACTTTGTTTGAATTTGAGTAACTGGATTTAATCTTTAGTTACAAAATAGATTATTATTACAAAATAGACTCAAGATAAAAAAAATAATAAAAAAAATTAAATAAATAAATAAAAATTGCATCGACTCCTGGCTATTCGATTCTAAAGCACTTGGAAATTAATATCTGTAAATTTCATGCTCATATAAAAAGGGCTTTGTGATTGTGTCAGTAAAATATGCATTGTTCAGCAGTATTTAATATATATTTTTTAAAGAACAGCCTTAAACATATATTTAGTACACAATATTGCATACAATTGAAGGTTATCATACTGTTGGTCTCGATATGTATTCAGTAAGTTGTAAAACTTTGTGTTATGCATATGCTGATTCAACTGTTAAAAGTTTTGTTAAATATGTATTTTCTACTCTTTACAAATTTGTAGACTAATAGCAGCACAAACACCCCACAAAAAATCTTACTTGACTAAGAGCTATTTCAGGAAGTGTACCATTGTGAATCATGGGGAAGAGAGTAAGCATTGTGAGGGGCTGGTTAATTTTGAATGCAAGGAAGGATAAAAATGTCACTGAATAGCAGAAGAATTTTCTTTATATTTTAATGGGAATATTAACTTACCGTCCTGACTTTTTGGTAGTCAGTCTGATACACATCTGAGTATAAAAAAGGATAAAATGTAAATCCTTACATTTTTGCATGGAAAAAGTTTTCTAAATAATATAATTAAAAATTACATTTAATAGTGGTAATTAGTTCTTATCTTATATTAGATAAAATGTATGTGAATTGCATGCATCTATGATAAAATTATGAATAAGTAATTTAGACTAAGTCATGTTTGATTATTAGCATGAAGGTGTTTGAAATATTATAAAAATACACCAAGTTGTAAAAATTTGTTAACATAAAAAAGTGTTTAATTGTATATCTATTTTAAAACAATGTATATGCAATTAATATACATAATTAACATATATAATCAAAATGCATATACATATTTTTTAATGTTCGGCGTAAATTTTGGCCGAATATTCGACCAAATGACCACTATTTGTTACATCCATATTATGATACCTTAGTTTATAATTTGATGCTTTTCTTTTCTAGAAAAATATGAAAAATGTGATCTTAAATGCAAATGATCTTTGTTGTCTGAAATGTTGGCAAATAGTAAATGAAGACAAAATTATATCTACTTAACATTTTATTTTGTTTTATGCTATCAAAAATATATGTACACTAAAAAACTGGTTTGGAACTTTGGTCAGAAATAAATGTGAAATATAAATTAAAGAACATAGATACATCGGCACTTCCTTATAGCAGTCTATAAAAAAGAAGGATGTAAGATTTACACAGCAAAAGCAGCAAGTCTCACAAACATTTGATCGTTACCATGCAAGCCGGAAATCTTTCTAGGAGACAACAGATCTTTAGAAAATATGTCGCAGGATTATCTTTAAGAAAATGCATACGATAAAGATAACGCTGCTTCAGTACATCAAATTCACATTTCAAAATACATCAATAACATGTTTTCTTAATTTGACACGACAGTACTGCCTTGAGTATTGCACAAATAGAAAACAAATCACAGTGGTTATTGTACAGAAACAAACTGCCAACTGCAATATGAAGAAATCATCACATAATCTTTTTAAATGATGATGCAATACAATTCAACTTTGTACATAAAACGAACATTAAAAAGACTAAAAACATTAAATACATGCTAAACAATTTTACTTCAGTTCTGTTCTATTTAGATTAAGATTATATCAAGCTGAAATATAATACATTTAAATGGCAGGTGACAGTTTGGCAATTCTTTTTTTCAATGAAGAAATTAAAAGCAACCTCCATAGCAAAAGACCTTCCAATTGCTAAATCTGTTTACAGTGAAGCAATTTCATTTCAATGCCAAAATAATTGTAAAAATATACTTTTTTCAAAGATTTTAAATTAATTTTTTTTTCATGAAGAGATTAATTCATACACAAAAATTTCATAGTAAATATGAATGAAAGATTAGAACTAAGTTGCGACTTTTGTAAATTCTTCCATTTTAAATATTTTGGAAGTCTGCTGAATCTACAGCAAAATATTATAATTCTTTGTAATTTCGAAAAAGTAACTTTTTAACTTTTATCTTCCAATAAAAGAAGCATCTGAGTTTACAGAACTGAAATAATAATTAAATATTTCTTAAAAACACTTCTTTTTTATGTATTGTGAATACAAAATATTAAAACTAATTTCAAATGACATGTAACATTTCATTCAGTAGTAATGATGACAAAAGTCACTGGTATCTAAAAATGGTAATGGTAGATGAGAAAATTAAACATCGAAACTCAGGTTTAGAAACATCTTAATTTTCTTCTTAGAAAGAATGATTCTACTACAGAATTGCTAACCAAAAATATTTCAGTTGGGGACAGTGTCCCCATTTACTCTTTCACATTATGGACCTAATTACAACAAATCATTTCCAGAAAAAAACAACAAAATTAAATATAAAATATTAATTAATGGCATTGAAAACTTAATTACATCAAAATTTAAATTACAATTAAATATTATTGAAAAGTGCATTTCTAAATACAAAATTTCTTTACTTAAAAAAAAAAAAAATAATAATAGAAATATTTTAATTTGCAGCAAAGGCTGGTTATCAAAAAACAAAATTCATTGAGCAACATAAAACACCCATGAAGTTTCATATCCGTCAATCATCACAAATTCTTTTAAGTTCAATCACAATTCTAAAATTATTAGTTTAGGGTATAGATTGGAACAATTAATACTTAAAACAGCTACTCATCAATTAAAAATTTTGACACATTATTCCAATATACAGATGATTAATTTTCTTAGTACATAAAACTAAATGTAAATCACACATACAATATAGTCGTGTTCCGTAAAAATCCACAAAATGAAACTGAATGAAAACCTAATCGCTATAATGAAATTTGGTTATAATGGAATTAACTGATTTATAAAAGATTTTCCCGGGGAATGTAAAAAATTTCTTTTTTATCAGATTTCACTCTAATAATTCGGCTGTATTAGTGCTTCCCCTTGAAAAGAGTGATCATTCATTTAAAGGCACAGTAAATAAATAAAAGGAGTAAATTTTTATGAAAAGGATAATATGAATTTTGTTGTTGCTGCCTTGAACAAATAAATGAGTTTCAATTAATTTTATTTTTTTTTATAATTGATGTTTAATTAAAAAAATATATATTTATTAAAAACCATAAACTTTTAAAATCAAATGTCAATTTATTAATCTGAGAATAAAGTTCATAATTAAAATCAAACTACTGACACAAAGGTAATATGAACAGGGTTCAATTTAGACAACAGAGGACAATAAGATCAAGAGAACTTAACACAGGCCCCCTTTTTTTTTTTTTAAATCAAAATTTTTAGATTAAATATGTCTGGAATTTTAGGATCTCTTATATACATGAAATACGAGTAGATAGAATAAACTATGAATAAATATAAGAATTTAATATCAAGGTAAAAAGTTTAGGTTTAAATGCGCTATGCATAGGAAAGTCCATTTATCATGAAATAACTCTTGAAGAGATAAAACTAGAATAATTGTTGAACAAGTGTCTACCTATATTAAAGTGACTATGCGCTCTCAGATGAGAATAACTGCAGCACCCCTAGTAGTGAAATTTGGAAGTTATCGACCCTATTTTAAAGACAGAGAGAAAGAATCAAAAGTCAATTACAAAAGTGCAAAACACAAATGTACGAATATTAGTTTCATTTAGTATGAAATTATGTCTTACTCGTAAGAATAATTTCATTAGATACCCCAAAGATAACCAATCACCAGCTTAAATATTGGCTGTCACTTATCACTTGTAGAAGCGTAGCATTTTAAGACAGAAGAATATTTATTAATAAAATAAGCAAATGTAAGCAAGGTATAATTCATTTTAATAAGAAAATAAAGCCAAATATGTTCATGTTCCCAGTGTCGGCAGCAATTTTACACATGCATTGCTGCACATGGTCACATTGAGCACACTAAACTTTAATTTCTTATTAAAATAAATTGTACCTTGCTTACATGTGTTAGATTTATTAGTAAATAATCTGCATTATAACGCCACACTTCGGCAAGCAATTAATGATGTGATTAGTTATAAAAAAATTAACATTGATTTTTATAAAATTATTTTTACATGTGAGATATCATTTCATACTAAATTGAGAAAGCTCTACACTTTTGTAATTTACCTTTTTTTTTGCTCTCATAATTTTTTAGATAGGGTCCATAACTTCCAAATTCTGGTACTAAGGGTGGTGTGTAACTCCCATAGTCACTGTGATATAGATAAACAGATAAAACTAGAATTATGAAACAAGTGTCTAAGAGTTATTTCAGGATAAAGGGACTTTTCAATATACGCTGAATACAAGTATTTTAAAATGTTAAATCATTTTATTAAATAAATAGGTAGGCAAACATATCTAGGTGAAATATTAAATTCTTGCAAAAGCTATTGTCCCCCTAAGCGTTGATGCAATTATTTAAATTCTCTTTTGCATAAATGGCTTTTGAATGAATCCTATGGGGGTTAAAAATCATTTTAAAATAATCACTCCAATTTTCAAAACAAAATTATGCAATTAGAACTTTTAAATAGTTCTTAAGAGTTATTATTAATTTAGCTAGCAAATTAGTTTTTCAGAATTTCTTTAAGAAATTTATAACCAGGTTAGAAATTCTTTAAGAATAAAAATGTTTGCTACATCATTTACTAATGTTATTGAAAAGTGCTTTTCTAAATACAAAATTTCTTTGATTATATTTGGGAAATTTCATAAATCATACACACTAAGGCACTTTAGCTTAGAGTCATGAGTGCCCACAAGGTTGGGGTGGTGAACAGGACAATTGCCCCCCTGGATTCTTTTTCTTTTACGATTTTGAAAAAATAAAATTTATCGCTCTCAAATGATTTAAAATAATTAAACACCAAGGGAAAAAGAACTAAAGTTTTTTTTTTTTTGTCAGAGAGACTGTCCAACTACCCCTTTCCCCATGGAAGACAATTTTTAGTTCTGTTCCTCCTTCCCCCTCCTTTGATTAAAAAATCAATACTGTTTTATTTCTTTATTTTGAAAAATTACCAGACATGCTTATTTTTGGATCTTTTTTTTTTTTTTTTTTTTTTTTTGTTAATACAGTAATCCCTTAACATTCGCGAGGGTTACGTTCCAGGAAAACCTCGCGAATGTCAAATCCGCGAATGTTGAGTCTATATCTCTGCTCTAAAAAAGGAGTAACGTTGGAGTAACGTTCTATAAAATTTTAATTAGAGTGGCACTGCATTTCAAAGAGAAAAAGAAAATATTTACTAACAATACTTTATGCATAACATACATGTAGAAGGTGAATGTACAGACATGTTCATAAATATGAAATTTATTTAATGAAAATAATTCAAATTAACTGACTGGGGAAATAATTACATCTAAAAAGCATAGATTTTTTTTTTTTTTTTTTTTTTTTTACAAAGTAATTTCGACTCTCTCTATTTGCAAAGAGATGATAATGTATTAGTGGGCCAGTATGAGATAGAATATTAAAATACGATATTTAAATACAGAACATGCTTCAGAGATATTTTTATTTTTTAAGTGCAGGTTCATCTCCATCTTGACGAGAACCTGCACAAGCACATTTTAAATTAATAGATTGAAGATGCCGTTACCTTACACTTCTAATATCCCCATTGTAACGAGTATTCTGCTGTTATTATTATTTTGCTTTCCTACAACACTCGCTCCTCTTTCTGTAGACAACTGAAAATTGATTTATAAATACATACTGAGAAAACACAGGGGAAACAATCTTTAACCACTGTAAATTCTGAAACAGCAAAGCTATAATTTAAAAAAAAAATCGCGAAGAATCGAGTCAGATTCTCGCGAATGTTAAGTTTTCCGCATTTTCATGTTCGCGAATAATCAAAACTCGCGAATGTTAAAACCGCGAATGTTAAGGGATTACTGTATGTTAAAAAATTGTCTTACACTAGGGTTTCTGTCAGAAATTTCTTATTTTATTTCATGCTTACATTCTCCATTAAAAAGATAGAGAAATTAAAAAAACTGCTTTGGCAACATACTACAGGCACATCTGTTCCGAAACCTTGCCCATTTCTGGATTCTGCAGGCACCCATGCTTAGTGTCATAAAAAATTAATTTTCGCAAAGACAAATTTTGAAAATTTTTGATTTTGGGAAAATGAGTACAAGGAATGACTAAAGATACATTCTGAATGGGAAAAAAGTGCCATACAAAGTTGTGCGATAAAAATAAAATATATATCAATTCACACCATTTTCACTTACTTTTAGCACCATCAGTTTTATCTTTCGTCTCAACAGTATTTTTCTCCTGAATGTATATTAGTACAACAGTGTTCACATTTCAAGTTCCAAAATATAACAAAAAAAAAAATTAACAAATAATTAAAAGAAAAAAAATTGCATAATCTAACAAATTTACTATCAAAATATTCAAAACATTTAATGAAATTTAC
The DNA here is from genome assembly GCA_963931845.1 of Maratus michaelseni. Taxonomy (NCBI): domain Eukaryota; kingdom Metazoa; phylum Arthropoda; class Arachnida; order Araneae; family Salticidae; genus Maratus; species Maratus michaelseni. The sequence continues at coordinate 368,755,095 of OZ007589.1, forward strand.
ACACACCAAGATACAGTAAAAGAAATGCTGTACATTATAATGAAGGACACACTACTGAGTATCACAGAAAAAAATTTATACAAATTGTACACCAAAGACAAACATAGCAAAAAAGTCACTATTAGAGTATAAAAATTTACATAAATTAAGAGTAGAAATGCAACGGATATCAATTTGGCCCGATACTGTATACTTTGTCAGTTTTTGTCCCTACTTAATATACCACATTTCCTTGTGTATACTACACAGTTTTTAACTAAAAAATTATTTTTAAAAATGTACATGATACATGGGGATTTGAGAGTAGACTACACACCACTGAATTCGGAGCAAAATGAAACTGCATAAAAATCATTGGGCAGACATTTTGCATTACAATTTGTGAAACCATAACAATACTTTGTGAAAATTAATTTTAGTAATTTAAAACAATAAAATCTATTTCAAATGTTAATAAATCCCTCCCCCCTCTCCCCCAAGATGAGGTATTGAAAAAAAAAAAAACAGAGCAAGTCTTTTATGAGGTGTGGCATACAGGAAAACAATATGGTATCATTTTTTAAGTTTTTATGAAAACTTAAAAACTTTTTAAAAACAAGCGTTAAAACTTAAATAATTTTCTTTTTAAACAAGCTTTAAAACAATTTTTTTTTAAAGCTTGCAATTATTTACTTTCTTTTTATCATATTTTATTAGCATCAATTTTTATGATTATTTTCCCGTTTACTATATAGTTTAATAGTAACTTTATCATTTACATTAGTTACATCAAAATTATAGTTGTAATTAGTAATTGTAAATCCATCATATCCCACCTCCCTATATTGTCAGGATGAGTCTGATACAGTATTATGTTTATTAGACATCCGTTGCATCCCTAATTAGGAAAAGAAAAAAAAATCGTTTATTTTGAGGTACAATCCATTTTTTAAATGGCAGTTATATTCAGATTTTAAAAAAAAAAGGGGGGGGGGGCAAGGAAACCCTTTCACACACTCACTTATTAAAAAAAGTAAGTCTCTCTTTACTTGAACTACAAAATTTTTAGTTAGCTATTTTATAAATTTTATACACAATTACACAAAGCAAGAGGGATCGTAAACCATTGAGAGATAATAAATATTTGGAACTAACTGGATTGTTATGTTAAACTATTAATTAAATATAGGCAACTTGAACACTATGTGACAATTACAAAACATAATTTTCTGCATCTGTCAATTGCGGACATTTTTCCAATTGACAATTTAAAAAGAATTCCTTTTATTTTGCAGAATTAAAAAATGCATTTGAAAAAATATCATGAGAAAACTTTTTGGTAAAAGAATTTAGTATCAACATTCTGTATATTCCAAAGTAAGTGGAATGTAGATATGAAAACACAATCTCAAAATATGGAATTGACAAGCATTTCTCAAAAATCACTGGACCTCTCACAGTTCAAGTTTCACACTGTTATTATCGTACAAATTTAATAAATTAAAAACACAAGGACAAATTTATTTACATAAATGCTGCCAATTCATGACACTAAATTCTAAATGCTTAATATTTTTGCAAGTCTACAGCTTGCTTGCTACAAAACCTAAACATAACTGGGTATTTTTGAAGTAGCTCTAGTTTTTCAAAAACTTAACTTTAAGTTGATTTGAAATAAATCAGTACCTGAGTATATGATAATCATTTACAAATTAAATGACTTAAAAAATAAAGATTTACATACACTTAAGAAAAAATTAGATTCAACAAATTCAGGAAGTTTCCAAGAAAACTAAAGGAAATCGTAGGTGTACGATTGATTACATTGTCCCAGGTAATACAGAAAAAACGCACCCATTCCAATTTATGGCATATTACAATTATTTTGAGTTAGCCGATGAATGATACCTGTAGCAAGTGTTCCATAAAATACAATCACCAGACGAGACTCATTTTTGTTTTTGTCCACAGTGATTTTTTTCATTTTAGTTTAAAGCAATTTAATTCTAAAGCAACCTTTAATCTATCTTCTTAGACTTGCTAGGAGGAGAAAGGTAAGTACTGTAGAAGAATCTGGCAAAGAGCACAAAGTATGAAAAGTACATGAGCAGGGCATAATTGGCAATATCATCTGGCAGTTGGCAGAACTGTCCTTTCTGTCGGATTAGATAACCAAAATAACTAACAAAACAACCTGCGACCATCTGCAAGATTTGTGAAGTTGTGATGAGAATAGCTACCCAGCGAGGCATTTTAATTCTCATCGCCCTGGCAGCGTAATATGAATACATCATAGAATGGGCAAAATAATTCATCACGACATACCATCTGGCAGGAGCTATATGTTCAGTGTAGCTATACCAAGTGAACAATAAAACAGTGATGTGATGATACCAATGGAGGAATATTAGTTGCTGTTTACGAAGAACAATAAATATTGTATCACCAAGTTCGGGAACTTTAGATAGGGTAAACATCCAAGTCCAGAAACCACTGACTTTCACTTCCTCAATGAAACTTGGATTACAGACGGAATGAGTGAATCCAAATTCTTTTAGAACATGAGCTAGTTCAGGCAGTGTCCGACACAATCCAAAAATTGAGAAAGCTGCGAGAAAGACATTCCACGCAGCTAATGTTCGCCGCAGTTCAAATCGTGTTCTGGATTGCATGTAAGCTTGGCCCCCAAAGATAACTAACATGTACAAGCCTATGTAATAGAATGCTTGATGCCAATGTTGAATCATCCATTCTCGTTTGATGCTTTTGTCGAAGTTTCGCTCGAATGCAAAGATAATGGAATAATTTGGAGATGTTGGTGACTCCCGCAGGTCACTCATGAGAGACGGCATATTCATTTTGAAGGTGTAAAAACAGAATCAGGAACCTGAAAAATAAATTTGAGCAATCAGTTAAACAGTATACAAATATATTTAATATTAGCATGAAATGATTTGAGAATTTTTGAAGAGATGGAGCTTTTTCAATTTAGATTATCAATATTATATATATATATATATATCAGGGTTTCCCCCAGACAGTTTCAGAAGGGTGCTGCACCCTGCCTGCCCTTTGGTTTACAAAATAGCACCCTTCTTGCCCCTCATAAAAAGAATTAGCACCCTTCTTGCCCCTTCCAGTAAAATAATTTGCACCCTTCTTGCCCCCAGTAAAAAAAGTGCCCTTTCTCCTTTTTGCATTACAAAATTTGCTTTCATAGTAAAAACTGACTCAATGTTGTCTTAAAAAGTGTGTTTTGACTTTGAAATATCAAAAGTGGCTTTAAAAACCAAAAGAATTCCTTTTAATAATTAAAAAAAGTGCCCTTAAGAATCTGAAAAGTGCCCTCAAAAATCCAAAAAGTGCCCTAAGAATAAAAAAAGTGCCCTTTTCTCACCAGCAGCACCCTGCCCTTTTTTTTAAATCTGGGGGAAACTGTATATATATAATTTAGATTATCAATATTATATTATATATAAATACACACACACACATATATATATATATATACACACAGTAGAGCGCCACAAATCCGCCGACCTAAAATCCGCCAGAGTCCGAAATCCGCACAAGCTTGCAGATGTAAACATTAAACATCTTCATCTTTCTTCCGTGGCACTAAAAGAACGAAGTTAAAGAAATGATGATGTCTTTCCAAAGTGAATGATCGATTCAGAACATTCTCCTCGATGACGGAAACCAGACAGATTTTCCAGAGTATAAAAAACATTTCAATATCATGGACTGTGTCAATCTGGTGGCTGAATCATGGAATCTTGTTTCTCAATAAACATTAACTAATGCATGGCATAATATATGGCCAAACTTCCTGTTTATTGATAATGAAATTGATAAGGAATTTGCTGGATTTAATCTCGATCCAATAAAAGAAAAAGAACTGTTGTTGTTTGCAAAAGCTGTTACAAAAAATGACAACATATTTGATGAAAATGAGATTATAGACTAGATGTCTAATTCGGATGAACTTAAAGAACAGTATCAAATGACTGATGATGATGATGAAGATGAGTTGGATAATTCTGAAAAAGTTCAATTTGAAGAGGGTTTGAATTTGGGGGAAAAATATCTTAATTTCTTAAAACAACAAAAATGTGTTACTGAACAGGAATTAATGACTATTTATAACTTGCAAAAAAAAACTTAAATTAGAATAATCTAAAATGTTGAAACAGACAACTAGTATTGATCAAATGTTTTCAAAGTTCAAAAAATAAGTTGTTTTGTTTATATTGTTTTCAATTTTTTTTTCATTCATAATAAAATAACTTAATAATCTAATATTTTATTGCTATTAATGTTATTTATTTATTTTTAATCTTTATTATTATTTTTTTTCCAATGGCCTAAAATCCGCAAAATCCCGAAATCCGCACAATGTCCTCTCCCAAACAGTGTGGATTTCTGGCCCTCTACTGTATATATATATATATATATATATATATATATATATATATATTTGAACTCACATAGTTGCCAATATATATGTATAGTTACAGCATTGTAACACAAAAGAAGGCAAAAGGAAAACATTTTTCAATAAAGTACAATTTTTAAAATAACATTCTTATAATCAAGTAGCTAAAGTTTCAACTATTATTTCAAATTATTTTCATATTGAACTCTTGAATTTCTCTGAAAAAATTACTTCCTGGTGGGTAGACTACTAAACATGTGAAGAAAAAAAAATCCCTAATCTAATGCTTTAGAGTCTACCCTAATAACCTGAAGACATTCATAAACTAATCTAATGAATATTTAAGCCAATGACAGCATTGTTTTCATATTTCTAGTTTGCATTAGATTTCCTTTTCCCACTAAAGAATATTTGAAGTCTATGTCTAAACAGGTTACTTTGTACTTTTTTGATTTATGCTGCAGTTTCAAAACTGAAAGTGTCCTCAGGGGGAAAAAAACTGCAACCAAAATCGAAAAAGTATGAAGATACCAAGTTAGACATCAACTTCAGATACACTATGCAAAGTAAAAAATAATTTTAAAATGCAAACAAGAAATTTGAAAAGAACACTGTCATTGGTTGAACATTCATTAGCTTGCAATTGTCTTCACATTACTTGCATAGGCTCTTAACCCCTTTGCTATGCACACCTTTTTGAAACCATTTTTTGAAACAAGAAATTTGTGTAATATTTAATCGTTGAAATTCTGCGATTAGATAAATCGAAATTTTCTGTGGAAATATACTGGTGACAAAAATGAAGAATTTTGCAAACACTATACGACACGCATACATGCCGCTTGACATGAAGGAGTTAACCCTTTAGCGGGCGGGGGTCACAAAAAAGGACACCTAATTTTAATTCCAAAACTGACAAACGGCACCAAGAATATTTAATTAAAATTTTCCTTTTATGAAGTAAGGGAAAATCAGCAAGTTATTCTTTTCTAAGGAAATCGTTTGTAAAATATGGTGTCAGTCTTATTTCATTATTTTACAAACAGATTTATTCCGTGCCGGAAAGGGTTAAATGAGTTGAATTGAAAATGACTCAAGATGGAATTACGTAAATTGATAAAAATGGAAACCATTAATTTGACACTGTTTTAATCTACAGCTAAGAATTAGTTTTAGTAGTCGAGTGCAAAGTGCCTGGAGCATAGATCTTTCTAAAGTAGTTTAAGTCTTCACAGGCATCTCCTTAAATGAAAAAGGAAAAGCATCACGTCTTTATATAGTTTATCTTGATAATTTTAAGCACAGATAGAAGAAACATGTTTTCCACAATTTACGTCAAAATATTGATAGTCTATATATTACATTTTCATCGTCATGTTCATTTTTCCATGAAGGGTTCTACAAACTCTGTCGCCAGATCGCCATTGGGGATCAAAATATTTTAACTGATGACTAAGAATATTGAATGATATGATTTACTTGAACGGCCCTTTGCTTAATTATTATTATAAACCAGAGAAAGCTACTGATAGGATGATAGGTGGTACGTTGATTAAAAAATCCAGACGTACACAACATACGCTAGATGCTAAGAAGCAAGCAGGTTTTGAGGAGCTATGTTTGAAACAGTTTTTATAAAATTAGTATCCAAGGCAGAGCATCATTTAGCTGACACTTTAAGGATATTGGTCTGTGTTTTGTCTTGAAGAAATTTCCTTCAAAATAATTTGTTTAAAAAACAAATTATTTTAGTAAAGAACCATCATTTTTCTTATAATATTGCATACTTTATTCCTTTAAACTTTGTAATGTAGATTTTTATACATATATATATTTATATAATTTTGATAAGTTTTGTCGAGAAAATGAATTTATATTATCTTACTAAATTAATTATTTATTAATTGAATTGAAGAGTTAAGGCAATTTAAAATATACTATAAGTATGCTCCTGATAATTCTTTAACTAATTCACAGGGTTCGTAAATATCATGATATTTTCGAAAATATCAGATATTTTCAAAATAGTCAACTTATTGATGATTATAAATATTTTCAGAGTTAATATAAATTAGACATTAATACATATGTCATTTAGCATGAAAACTTAATAAAACAATATTCTAAATACCTTTTTCTATTTTTTTTTTTTTTTTTTTTTTTTACTTAATAAAATTTAAGATCAACTAACTGAAAACAGACACAGTTTGCTTTTTACACTCACAAAAAACAAACTATTAGGATTTAGTAATCAAGTTTTAAGAAAATTGCATGTTTAATACAACAAAATAATTTTTTTTTATTGAAAAATTTTAACATAAATATAGTAAGCTTGGTCTGCTTAACTGAACAAAACCAAAAAGAGAAAAAATATTTCTAATGAAGCTGCAAGTTTATCTAAATTAGATAGTTTTTCTTTCAGTGGCTTTTCTAAGTAAATATTGTCCCACATAATTATTGATTCTATATTTAAAAATTCAGCTTCAAACATAAAGCTTAAAAAAGTTTGGGGGGGGGGGGGGTGGCTTGGCTTAGAAAGTCGTCATAAGACCGAAAATTCTTTATCTACAGAACGACACAGCCAATAACAGTTAAAAATTTCCTTTACACTTGTTTTGACTGAAAATATCAATAATACTATACGCAATATTTTGAAAATAAATATCAAATATGGAAAAATATCGAAAATATCAAACTTCATTATATTTTGAAAATAAATATCGGATATATATCATGATATGTATCAAGATATATATCATCGAACCCTGCTAATTCATAAACAACATTTGTGCTTTCTGAAAATCAATGATTAAATTAAATAATGGGAAAAAACTGGCAATGATTGGAGAAGAGAGGGTAAATTTTTTTACTGGAGACTTGAAATTTTTGCCGTTTACTAGGTTCCCCCCCCCCCCCCAATTTGTAGAGCATTGTCCCTTGGACTTACTCTTTGTTTCTTCGGTCGTCACGAGACTACATTTTTGTTATACTGTGGGTTTTTTTTTTTATTATTAGAAAAGTCACCTCTCTTCTCCTTCTAATCTTTGTTCCAAGCTCTCTTGAAATTTGTCAATTACCTAACATACTTAGAATGAGTAAGTAATTCTCTTGAATTAATATAAGTGATTTCGTAGTTGTAGAAGGTCACCCAATAGGCTAGAATTTTTTTTTTTTTTTATGTGTGTTATATTATGACTGAAATTGAACTGTATCTTTTAAAATTAAAGCCAAGTTTCAACAGTTTTTGTTTATAAAATTATTATTATATAAACAGTTAAAATACAATTAACTATCCATCAACATATCGCAAATATACACATTAAACACATACATATGATAAATGACCTTTAAAGTGCACAGAAAATAGGCAACGGCCAATTTATAATTATTCAAAATACTGGAGTAAAATAAATTCATGCGACCAGTAAATGGATAAAGCCTACACCCCTTGCCTCAAGGATGAAAAAAATTACTAAGAGACCTTTTCCTTTTTTTGTGTGTGTGTGTGTGTTTGATTTGAGACGGAAAGACAAATTTTACGGTGATCCCATGATTTTACGGATTTTTAGTACGTTGCGTTTTCTTTAATAGCTTGTTAATTTAGATAGCTCATTTCATTGTATAATAATATTCCGTTACTGTTAAAAAGCGTTTCATAATCTATGCCTAATGCATGATATTTCGTACTTGTTGTATTAATCTAAGTATTTGTAAAAGACAAACCAATCTTAAATCGGAAGGAAGGTCCACGATGCTCAGTAAAATTGAGGTATAATATAAATCAGCATGATTCAATTTATCAAAAGCATATCCTTCTTATCAGCAATTCTTTCAGTAATATAAATGAAATTCAAATGCTGACTGAATACGGTAAGAAGTAACTTAAAACCCCCACTTAAATACACACTCTCAAACAGTGAGAAAACTACTTGGCGTCTATTTCCAAAGCACAGGAGGCAAACATTGTGTTAACTGAAAACAATTTTTAAAAAATCGACATCAGGAAGTATTTTCTCTAAAGGCGATATATGAAAGTCAAAGTGATGATGTCCATTAAATAGGCCAAACGCATGTCTCTCATCTCTGAAAAAAGAAAAGGAAAAAAAAAAATGCTAACCTCGTTATTTGTTGATCAAAGTAGATTAGAACAGAGCACAGAAACCCTATTTTACGATGACTAAATACGAGAAACCAAACACAATCGCAAATTTCGTTCTAAGTAACTAATGTATACATATTTAAGTCTATATTAGTCACAATTAAATTTGTATGAAATAAGAACTGTACCCTCTTTCAGCTCTTGGTTATATGACTTAACATACACAATCAATATAATTTGGAAAGACATGTTTGTCTTACAGACTGAATTTAATATTCAGTGACAGAAATAATGCCTCTAGTAGAATTCATTTTTATTTCCACTTAAATGATTTTTGCAAGTACCAATTCTGAATTTCCGAATTCTAGTGACGTAATAAAATCATGGAAAGCATTATACGACTTCTGAGAGTTTAAAATTAGTACCCGCTGATTTCATGAGATTACGAATAAAAAACTGAGGAACTTGTAAGAAAGTGCCCCCCCCCCTTTTTTTTTAAATACATGTTGCATACACGGAGATGATTATTTTCTGTGACATTACTCTTCTACCGCCAATTGCTCTCCTGCACCTTTTCCTGCCTTTACCAGCTTGTTTTACGTGACTTAGACCTTTGTTAATTTACTACCAATTTTACTTCAAATTTCTTCATAATCATAGCTTTCTACACTTAAAAATATTGTTATACATTGATTTCTGGGTAACTAATCAACTCTTTATGTTTTCTTAATTTTATTACGTTTTACTAGCTCAAAAATTGAAAGGTAGCAAAGAACTTTAGCAACTTAATAGCACTCATTAAAAAAAAAAAAAAAAAAAAGTGATAAAAGTAATTCCTATAAGTACAGCTAAATATGGCATAATTAAAAAAAAATCCTACCCTAGCTTTGATTGACACATTATCAAATAAAATGGAATCCGTCTGTCACTCCAAACATTCATATGCATTGGCTACATTCAAGAAAAATAAAAATAATTATCATCAACCTAACAAGGTTTTACTGCCTTTTTCTGATTATTGGGCTATAACGTTTGATAAAATAAATATAATTGAACAAACTGTATTGCATGATATTCTTGATTAAATTATATTTCCAATGGCATATAGCTTTTATGGTATTACTAAGAAATATTGGGTGTTATGATCCATCAAACTTCAAAAAAGCATTTTCCCCAAAAGGTGACCACAATTTGGGCCACCAAATTAATTACATGAATGACCAATCATATTTGGTATCCATATTAACGATCCAGAATATTGAACACAGACATTATTACCCAATCAGTGGGCCTTTAGCGATTCGGAGAAGAGAGAGAGAAAACAAAAGGTGTGTGTGTGTGTGTGTGTGTGGTTGTGAGGGGGGGGGGGGGATTCATATGTCATTTGCAGTGTACAAGTCCAAAAGTAGGAAATATTCTTTCAACTTCTACTGAAATAGCTCTCTTGCTATGCTCAACATTTTGATACCAATTATTCCCCCCCCCTCCCCGTTTATTATTTTTAGCTTATATTTCATATTATATATATAATATATATATACACACACACACATATAATTTGATTACTCAAAGAAAGTTATGACAATGAATTATAATAAATTTAATTAAACATTAATTTTAAAAGAAATGCTTTATATGCCTGATAAAAACTTACTTTTTACAAGAATATTTGTACTTTATTGTTTTACAAGGTGAAGGAATTAAGCTTACAAACAATTACTTAAGGGATTTTCATTTACTTAATATGCAAATATCTTTAGAAACATTGCAAATTATGTTAAACTTAGATTTTAATACATTTTCACATCACTTATTTATAGTTCTTACATTGTCGATTCTTCATGCGATTTGATGGTTATTATTAATAAAAGTTTATATATATATATATATATATATATATATATATATATATATATATACAGTGGAACTTCCCTTTAACGAAGTCCCTATTTAACGAAGTTTTCTACATAACGAAATTTTCTGCAGAACTTTGACTTTGAACACCATTAGCATGTAAATGTAAATTAATCTCCACATTACGAAAAATATATTCTATATAACGAAGTTTATTCCACTTTTGTACGTGTACATAATTCAAATTAAGCGATTGCTGTTCGAAGGATATGCAAATTTATTTCAGCGGATTCGATTGTATGAAAATGAACACATTTAAATAATTTCCATTCTGCTTGATGCTAAATAAAACAATTTTTTTTCACACTAAGAAAAACACTTGTTATCACTATTATCCCACTCCGAGACTCCAGCGCTGACAATTGGGAGAAGTCAAAATCCCCTTTTTACCTTCAATGATATAGAAGATGAGGTGTCGCAATGGTGTCAGATGCATTGAAACAAAAAATATCTATTAGAGTCAGACAGGTACCATTCTGACCTTCCATTGCTGATAGACAATTGCTTTGTACATCCAAAAGAACGTGCTTCAAAATACAAATCGAAGAACATCAAAGTTATTTTTGTTCCTACCAATACAGCTAAACTTCAATCATTAGTTTAAAGAATAATAAAAAATCTTGAAGTACATTATCGAAAAAGACAGAAAAAAGCCGATGTAGTGAAAACATTAGTTTGAGATTCTGTGTACCACAACTGATAAAAGCTTGGGCCAAAGCTTGGGAATGTGACGTGATTTCATCGACCGTGCACAACTGTTTTGTAAAATACGGCTTCATAATTAAAACTGAATCAAATGCTTCTGAATCCAATACCTGTTTGTCATATCTCAAGAAAAAATTTCATGAATTTAAGTTAATTTCTATTTAACGAATTTTCTTCATAACGAAGCTTTTAAGTGTAACGATGAGACTTCGTTAAATGGAAGTTCCATTGTATATATATATATAGTTAAATCAATTTTACACATATAAATATAGATTTAATTTGGGTTAAATGTCTGTATTTTTTTTTTTTTTTTTTTTTTTTTGTTAAAATCTCCTTGATAAAAATGATAATCAACTTTTGATTGTTGATATATTTGGCTAAACTATGAATCCTATTGTGTGCGTTGCTGCATAGGATTATCCTAGTTTAATGTCATTCATATTTTAAAATTTAACGTTAATTTTCAACTTTTGACTGTTGATATATTTCGCTAAATTATAACTCATATTAAGAGCATGTGCTGCATAGGATCATCTTAGTTAAAAGTCATTCATAAATTAAAATTTACATGCGGGCAAATTCTATAATTGTTGTTATGATTATATGGAGTTAATATTATTGGGGTTGTAACAAAAGTTAAAATTATCAAGGATGTTACAATGGGTTAATCAATACAATATAATATTAATATGTTAAACATATTTAATTTTAGTAAATATTAAATATTTATTAAATATAGTACACTAATAAACATATCTCTTAGTTTTATATTATTTATTTTATTTTATTATTAGATCATTTAATTTAATTAATATTTATGTTTTTTATATATTTTTTTTTTCATGGTAGATATTATTTAAATAGCTGGATTTAAATTATAATAAGTGCATTACCATATTGAATAATCTATGTTATTTCTAAGTATAATACTAATTTATAAAATGAAAGCATCATATGGATTCTACATTAATGTTTGGGTTAAATTAAGATATATTTTAAATGGGTTAGTTAAAATATAAATTATATTATACTAGTAACTCTTATTCTCTATATATATCATTAATATTAACTAGTAAAATTAATATATTTACACTACATTACAGCTGCATATAAGTAATTATACATACAATATTAAAGTTTTAGTAGAATATCTCTACACCAGATGTCAGCAGCAATGTATTTGATAGTATGCTAAAATAGTCTAATATTTTTACAATAGATAGCAGTAGTATAGCTTATTTAAAATATTAAAACTTGGAAATTTAGTATGGAGGTAATAATATCTATGAAATACTTTCAAATTATCAAGTAATATTATATATTTTAATTTATTAAATTAAAATTAAAATAAAATAATTAATGGTTTTTATTTATATGTATATCATAATTTTTTTTCTACATTTTTTTAAATGTTGTAATCTATTTAGTTAAATAAAAATAACTGTAACTGTAGGTTACAATGTATGATCTGAAGGATTCTCTATTTAACTGTGAATTTAACCTCTTCTTTTGGATACAACTTTGTACATGTGCTCACAATATACTAAATATCTTGGGATATTATCAATATAAGTAATATATATATTTTTTAATTTTTTTAATTCTTTTTCACACTCCTTTTCAAATTGTATGTATAATTTATAATATTCCATTGTAAAGGTCTTGTTATTCAATATTGTTTCAGCGATTGTTCGGGCAAGATATGGCACTATATTTAGCAAAAGCTGGTGTCATATACAGAAAACAATCGTTCTTTGCTTATAAATGTGATTTTCTTGCCCTTGAAAAAGTAAATTACTTTATAAGCTTTTATTTGTGTATATACTCGTGTGGTTTATATTTCATTCCTTATTTTCTATTTATTTAATTTTTTTTTTCTTCTTCTTAATTTGAATTAATAATGTTACTTTTATTAGGACTACAATTTTAATTTGTAAATTGACAGGGCTCTTTGGTATCGGGATTTCAGTGTATGTGGTCAGTTTCTTATGTTTCAATGGTTAAATTTTACTTAAAGTTTTATATATATATATATATATATATATATATTAGTCAATGATTCTTTTAAAAAATCGCCCGCTTTAAATTGCAATTTAAATCACAGATTTAAATCATCTGATTAAAACCATTGGTACCCTATCTTAGAATATCTTTTTATTTATGCCAATTCACAGATTTTTCTTTTGCTTTGACTTACTAGGGATAATTGTGGAAAAGACAAGGTGTTGCTGAATAGTTGAATGCTTACAAATAAAAATCTTCATGGTTTCATTAAAATGGAAAAGTAGTGATAAATTTAAAGAGAGAGAGAGAGAAAGAAAGAAACAAGAAAAAGTACCGCACGATAGGAAAAAAAAAATCCTTTTATGTATTGTCACGTATCTTCAATTACGCCATTTTCTTGGTCTAGCCTTTAATCATTATTCATCTTCCAAACTAAAGTCGAATATATTGTACGACTAAAAAAGAAAACCCATTTCAAGGAATTAATTGACTGTCTGCGCTCTACAACACGGAATGAAAAGTGAGACTGCCAATAATCCAATCGAAATTTTGACCTCGACATCGACGAAAGGAAAAACGTTCCATGAGACTACTTTCGGTCAACGATCGCAATACTTGAAATCGGGTATTATAGATATAAAGGAAATCTTTTTAAATGTTAACGATATAAAAATGGTTGTCGACTAGGCTGCAATCACTTAATAATTGCATGTCTATGCTGCTCAGAACTCTATTGCATAAGAATGCACGGTAAAGAAATCCAGGAGGAGGCAAGATTTTCGAACATATGGGCCTATACTAGGCAACCTAAGCGCAGTGCGCCGTTTATTTTTTTTTTAAATAAAGACTTATAAACTTGAAATACCCGTGCAAGACAATTTTCAAACATCGCAGTAAAAAGCAATGTAGGGATTTAACAAATAAGAAATAATTAAAAATAAGGTCTTTTCAAAATAAAAAGGTTTTTTTTTTTTGGGGGGGGGGGGGGGGGGGGGAATTTAGCCCTTCCCTCCGCGTTTAAGACAATTTTTAACCCGTGAACGTAAACGGAAAACATAACTAAATATAGTCTTCTACTGGGGGTTCAAAGGGGCAGAGCCCTCCAGGCAAGAATAAAGAAAAGGTTAATTTTTCTCTTACAAGAAGACCACAAGGCGTTGGGGTCACCGACTGGCGTAGCACAATGGTGGATAGTAGTAGAAGACCAAATGTAGAAAATAGTCTTTATGTAATTGGCCGCCAAATCAAATAAAAACAATTTAAATTTTTTTGCAAAACTGTTACATTTTTTTACTAAAAATGTTTTGACTCATCAGCGAGAGGAGCTATATGACCGAATGATCAGAGCAGTTATATCAAGATGGCCTTGGCTGAAGTCTGCACAGTATGAGATCAAACTAGAAGTTTGCACGGTCCCTAGGTGCGTACCCGGCTCGGCGGCCGGCAAAATTAACACGGGTCAGGCCGATAAAAAAAATCAAGCGAGCCGACTGGCCAGATATAACAAATTTTAAAATGTCGGACAAAGCTAAGAGCCGATAAAATATGATGATTTTTCAATGAACTTAGCTGGGCCGAAAAAAAGTTATAAATGTGCTGCACGAGCCAATGGTAGTTTGACACCATCCATACAGAAATTTCACATGTCCAACGTAGAGATCTGCGTCGGACAGTTATATCCCGTTTGAGCCCAGACTTAATATTTTTTTTTTCAGCATACTCTGGCCGGGTTTAGGCTTACATTTTTTCCTTACATACTCGGGCTGAGCCGGGACTAAATTGTTCCAAGTTTTTTTTTTTTGGTAAAAATAATAGTGACAATGAACTTTTGTTAGCGGAATCTTTGGAAATACTTTAATAAATTAGAAAAATATTTTTACACATTACTTGTTTTTTTAATATACAGCTTCAAAAGTTATGATGTTTTTAATAATTTTTTACTTTTATTCTAAACTAATTTTTTTTTTTTAAATGAGTCTATATTTGAATGTAATAGTCTAAGAACCTAAATGATCATCAGTGCTGCTATTGGGTCATTTTCTCTAAACAGCGGAATTCCTGTCCCCGCTTCAAAAACAGTTAATAAACTTGTATAAAAATGAAACAGAATGCTAGAATACGTTAATCACATGTTTTTATTTTGTATAACGGGATAAAACAATATATATATATGAGCCACTTAAATATTTGTTTTTATATGATAAATATCAGTACCTATGTGTCCCTGCCTCCACCTTAGCACAAAAGTGATTCTTAAAAGTTGACCATTCAAATATATTTACGATAAATTTGTTGTTAAAATTATTAAAAACTATCATACAATACTAAAAATTGAAAAAGTAAAAACTTTTCATGGTTTGTATTTTTCTGAAAAAAATTAAATGCTCTTTTGTTTTGTTGTCATTCCCCTGTCATAAAATGGAAATAATGATTTTGACATCTGGCAACAATCATATTACCCCAGAATTCCACATGTGAACAGTGACATCACCAGAGAAGCTATTTTGATTTCTTCTTTTTTTGCAGAAACAAGCATGCGCAAAGCTTAGAGATTTCCAGTTATATCTTGGCAAGTATTTTTGTTGACTGTCATTAGCTCATTACCCTGTCTCATTTATTTGTCTTAATTTTGTAATGAAAGCTCAATCAACAATTAAGCTTTATTTGAGTTGCTGCAATTCATTTTTGTGAATATAGTTATGATAGTAGACAAGCTAACCTTACTTAAGTGTTATTCCCCTGTCTCTCTTTGTCATTACTCTGCTTACTTGAAATTTAAAATTTTATTTTTATGTGTTTAACATTGTAAAAGATTTTTGCTGACGTATTTTATTACTTAGAGATAGTTCTCCTAAATACAATAGAACCCAATTTTAAAAGGGGAAAAAATATATTAATTTTTAAAATCATGATACTCAAATTGACATATATGAATAAACATAATGCTCAAATTGTTCTGTTAAGAGAAAATGACCCTATTCTGTATTCTATGGCTTGCCGAGGTGTACTTTTGAAATGCACGATAAAATTTTCGCATAAATATGTATATAAGTATGCATAAATAAGTATGCAAACTCTTTTAAATTCTATTAAAACTTTACATTACAGTATTTTTAATATTTAAAGTTTCATTTCAACACAATATTATTAAATTTGTTTAAGTTTTTAATAAGACCGAAAATAAGGATTGTGTGAAAATGACAGTTTGTACAGATGATAATTTTCCATATACACACACACACACTTTACATACACATATTGCAGTTACAAATTTGTTTTTATCCTTGAAATACACTACATAAGTAAACTTAAGACACTGTACAATAATTTTATTACTTTCCGGACACACATAGTGTAAGGTAAAAAAAGTATTGTAATCATCATAAAAAACAGATTATGGAAATATTGGTATATTTTTGTACTTTGAGGTTTTCTTAAATAGGTTTTGGGAATTTTTAAACAGATTCCATATGTATATATGAATACGTATGTTGTAATTTTTCGGTCCCCTGAGCCCGTCTTTGGTGTATTTACGATGCTGTCGCGATGTATGTACGTGTGTTTGAACGTAAACACGATATAGCGTCCAAAATATACTTTTGATTGAGCTCCCATTTGGTGAATATTGTTAGAGGCGGCTACTGCCGCAAAAACTTTATTCATTTTTGTAAAAATCGATAATAGAGTTTGGTATCTGAATCCTGATTTTTTAACTATTTTGTGACAAAAAATAGACAAGTATTTTCTTTTTTAACTTATTCAAGTTTTTTTAATTGTTCAAACGCACCTTTTTTTATATACAACAGTGAGTCATATTTTACCTGAACGTGACTTAATTTATTACCCCCACCTCGCTCCTGTAAAAAGCAAAGAAAAGAATATTAGAGCTAGTTTTATTAATCTTATAAAAACATAAGTAAATTTAAATAGTATGTATTGTTGAAAAACAATGGCAAAATATCTGTTTAAAACAAATTAAAACTTCCATTAGCATGACTATGTACATTCAATTTCAATATTTATTTTAATTAACAGGTGTTAGTTTCAGAACGGGTTTAATTGTAAATTCATTGAAAAAATTACATCATAATTTTATATACAAAAAAAAAGTTTCAGCTTTAAGAATGAGAGAATTTGTATGATTTTATATTTTTAAACGAAAATATTTTTGAATGAAATAAGGGGCCCACGTTATAGTGATTGCTGATTATACATTTAGATACGTTACACTCTCAATTATGACTAAAAGTTTCGAGGAAAACCCGTAAACAATAATAATGAAATGTAACCTATTCTTTTCCTGTATTTAAAGAAAGAAAATTTCTTAAATAAAAAGCTTCATTGTGTGTGTGCGTAATATATATATAAACAATTTTTTGTCCCAAAAAGGCCGGTTAAAACCAATAGAAGCCACTTACATGGCTTTTTAAAATTTTAGCCGGCTTTTTTGCAACCCTGCTTGAAGTACTGGCGAAGACGAAAAGCAGCAGTACCCTTCTTTTAAGATTAAATTTCGAAAATCTCAAAATTTCAGACAAATCTTTACTTTTTTTTCACTGCAATAAATTTTCAGGGAGGACATTCGCATCGTGTTTTAATCATAAACAGAGGCATGCACTCATTCTCATTTTGTAATCAATGCAAGGTCACTATAATTAATGCTAAAGGTTGAAGGTGAACTCTATATCCTATTTGAAAAATGATATGCGAGAAAGATAACCAATATGAAAAATATAAATAAATATTAAAAAGTAACCTAAATTAAATATTTTTTACTATTATAAATTCTTTAAAACAAACATTTTATACAGATAATGCATAATTTGCGCTTTAACTACAAGATATATAGCTTTTTTTTAATGATATAATTTTTTTTTAATACACCTAAAGCCTTTATTTCTTCAATTATGTGTAGTAACTGAAAACGCACGAAATTTTGCTTTTGATACACAACAGAGCTACCAAGTTACTATTTTTTGTTATTTTCATTTCAATTTCATAAAATTTAGAAGCATGTTTCCACCAGGGTTGTTACGTTTAAAACATTTTGTTTAAAACATTACATTTAAAACGATGTTTAAAACATGTTTATTGTTTATAATGTCACAATGTGACAATTCACAAATTAAATTCATGTGAAAATCTTTCAATAGAAAATTAATTATTGTAGAAAGAATTTTATTGTGGATTTTTAAATTGTTGGCAACTGCTATAACGAAAAATGTTTAAATTTAATAGGAAAAGACTGTTAGATTTTTAGTTTTTTATCTCTCTATATTAAAATAATATGATTTTTTCAAAATGTTATGATTTTCAGCGTGACAGTAGGTATTCAGCTGTAAGTACACAAAATTTCAAGTCTGTTAGTTATACAGTTTCTGAGAACCGGCTCTGTGATGGACAGACAGAGAAGTGGGACGAATAGGGTTTCGTGAGAAGAACGAAAACCTAAAAATGTTATGCTGTCAGTTACCAGTCATAAATTTGCTACTCAAGAATCAAAGTGGACAATTTTGTAGAAATAACACCTTTATCTTGGTGGATAAGCCTTGAAAAACACGTCGATAAAAATGTCATGCAGATCATAAAACAATTACAAGCATCTGTATGCTCTACTGCTGGTTTAGAAAGAGTGTTTTCTACTTTTGGCTTTGTGCAGAAACCAGTTAGGTGTTTGATAAGGCTGCCAAACTTGTTACTATTTTTTAAGAACTTATTAAATGTTTTAGTTTAGAATAAAAAAATTAATTGTTAATTAATGTTTGGTATTTATTATATAATTTTTTTCTTCCTTACTGTCTTTTAAAAATATTTTCATTCTTTATATTTAATTTATTAATTTTTGCTCACTTTAAACAAAATTGTGCTGTTGAATGAGAAAAAAAACATTTTAAACGTTTAAAACATGTTTTAAACCAAAAAAAAAAAAAAAAAAAAAAAAAAAAAAAAAAAAACACGTTTTTTGTTTGTTTTTTTAAAAAGAAACATGTTTTTTTCCAACCCTGTTTCCACTTCTACCCGGAAAATCTCATCTTAAATTATTGACAAATTTGATTAAAAGTTTGAGACTGATGATTGAAAATTGCAGATCAGGGGCCTCAACGTCAAAGTAGCAAGTTAAATTCTGGTTCTTTCTGTATAAGGAAGGGCCTCGGCCAGAGAAGGAAATATGGCAACATACTTTCTGGCAATCTAGTCACTGTTTCATATGCAGAAGCATTTTTTTTTTCAATATTTATAAAATTTATTTAATATAATGAAGCCATTAATCTATTTTTATATACAAACAGAAGTAAATTGTATGATAAAAAAAAAAATAATAATAATACATACATATATAAAGAAGCATAAAAGTTCATTAGGTTTGTTTTCATAGCTGCGTATATCAATTTGGCAACAAATCTAACTACCTGAAGCCCTGCGCTGTTTTTTTTTTTTAAGCCAAGGAATGATATATATGAAAATGCATAATGAAAAAGGTATCCAATTTTTTTATTATACTATATTACTATATAATATCCAATATCCTACAATCCACAAATAATTCTTTTTTTTAAAACAAAGTTACAGAGCTACATATATCTAAGAACTTGTCGAATTTCTCAAACATTCAGAAAGGAAAAAAATAAGTATTAAAATCATTGTGTTAAATATTACACACTATTACAAGAATAAGGTTCTTGAACTGCTTATTCTCCCCCCCCCCTTTCTTTTCGAATAAAAAGTACATTTTTCAGCCCCCATCCTTCATGACGTCACGTTATACGATGCATTAGCTAAACGCTGCAATTGACATTCGCAAATTGTTCCGCAGGACACATTTTGCACACAAAAAGCAAGTTACTGTCACATGACTTTACTGCCCGAGAGAGACGGCTCGAACTAGGAACCAAGTCTGTAGAGCATAGATCCCCCCCCCCCCCGGTGCTCTTTATTGAGCTTAAAAAAAAAAAAAAATCCCGCCGATAAGCGCGACAGAGAGCGGAGTGGTGAACAACCGATAAATTAACAAGAGTTAAAAGTTATTTCCTAAATTGATATTTGCTTATTATACTTGATTTGGGTGCAAATAACAGTAATAGAAAAGAAACTAAGTTAATGCACAATTTAACTTTATACAGACAAAACTCATACATTTCAAACAAAAACTTTTAAATATTTGAGTCAATACGTAAATATCTGTTATTAATGTTTGACCTTTTCAACCATATTGTTTAAAGATTGTTTCAAAGGTTAGTAAATACTAAAATCTTGACATGTGAAAGAAATAAAATAAAAATGAATTCGTACAGGAAAATTCGTGTTAAAAAACTTAGTTCATATAAGTTTTTATTTTATTTTATCGGAAAGCCTCTAAATATAATAAATTACCCATGTTTCTAATACGATAAAGCTGAAGGAATTGTGAGATTAACTTTGTGAATAATAAAAGTAAATGAGATTTTAACAAATCATGTTAAAATTTCAAAAAATGTTCACCATTTTATGTGTTTAATCGCGGGGCACCCGGGGCAATGCCGACTTTTAATAGCGTCGGTAACGAGGAATTCCAAGGGCACATGTGTGTGCGTGTGTCGCAACTATAGATGAGGGATTTATATTAGATGTCTAGAGTCGCAACACACTAGTTGAGAAACACTGATCTATGTTTTAGAAGCTTCCGAAACACTAAGTCAAGAAAACGGAAGAAAAATAAAATATTGTCATTCTGAAACAACAAACATCTTATCTGTTAGGCGAAGTGATATGAGATTTTATCTTGCACTACCCCGGATGACACGTCTATTGGCTTAATCTTTATTTTCATTTAAATGACGGAAATGAATATTTCACCGATAACTTTTAACATATGTAACTCATCTACATTTGTTTTGTGAAATTACATGTGTGATAGTTACATAATCTGTTTAAATTTTCAGAATTTAAATGAAAATGTTTGCTTTGATATATAAATAGAAATATTATTTACACCAGGATATTCTTTGAAATTCATAACTTTTCTAGAATTTATAACTTGATAGTTGTCTTTTGAATTCAAAGGTATTATATATCTTTACCAGGGCTTAATTTCTAACAAAAAAAGTACCGGAGCCCTAATATTCTGCAGTACTAATAACCGTAGCTTGCCTCCCCCCCCCCCCCTTCCACCATCACTTCAATCTGAATATTTATATTTCATACATTATATGTATTTGCAAAATTTAAAGCAATTTTTTTCTTTAGCAAAATAAATTTTTTAAATACAATTATCTGCATTTACTTAGCTGTCAATTATTCCGCCTTTTTAAACATCACTCGGCCGAATAGAAATCTTTGCCTAATTTTAATGTTAATGAATCGCAGAATTCTGCGATTCAATAAAGTAAGGATTCTGATTAGGAAATAGTGTTAACACAAAAAAGAATAGTTCGCAACTATGCATTTATGAAAAAAGGAATGAAATTTTCAAAAATTAATATTTATATGCTGAAGAATCGAACAAAGTTTTTTAATTTCCTATAAAAGGTGCATATCTTAAACTATAATCGATTCCTTCCGTATAACAACAGTCTTTCATGATGAGTCCTTGAAAATCAGATATAGTGTTTTGATAGAAAAGAATGCAAAAGCTTCGATGTGGGAGGAAAAGGAAATGGTAATTTAGGCTTCGGTTTTTCGGAAGCGCTTCCACTGGGCTCCGGAGCCCAGTATTTATGGGCTCCGATGAATTCCGACCAATATTTAAATATTTACTAAAAGCAGAGAAGTACCGGAGCTGGGCTCCTGCGCAATTTAAGCCCTGATCTTTACAAACAAACTATCCAAGTTAAGTAGAAATTAAAATGGAATAATTATGCAAACTCAAAACACAACAAGATTGAACAGCAACATCGAAATTCATTTAAAATATCACACAGCTTAAAAAACAAAATAGTATTTTATGAAGACTGGAGATTTTATAAAGAATTATAACAAAAGTTAGTAGTCCCCCCCCCCTCCAAAAAAAAAAAAAATAAAATAAAATAAAATAAAAAATCAATAAGCAAATAAAAATAAAAATACAAAAACAAATAATTTTGTACAACAATGTTTCTAGTACTCATTTCATGAAAATACTCTTCAAATTACTGGAATAAAGTTTTGTAGGAACCTCTTAAAGTTCATTAGATTCAAATTAATACAATATGTTGCAATAAAAATGAAAGCAATTCACAACAAATTTGAAAGAAAAAAATATGTTCGAGTCGACAAAAGCTTACCTATACTTTCATCGTACTATCCGAGTAACAGAACTGATACATCACATTCTTTAAGCATAAGAAAGTGCACAAGTGGAGAAAGAAGAAAAAATCATTAACCAGGAACCGTTTTACTTTTGGGTCACAACTTTACAGGAAGATTCAGTTTAAACGGGTCACCCAAACAGCTGAATCGAACCCAAAGGCGATTCAGGATCACGCCACTTTAGTTTTGCCCAATCGGAGAGAAAAGTGGAAGCGGATATTTTATATTTGAAATTTAAAAAGAACGATATAGAAAATAAAAATGAAAGAACAGAAAAAAGTTTGATTTTTACCGAATCAATTTGAATAAAAAGTCAGACAAGAGAATTTCGCCAAAAATAAAATTTGCCTACAAATGTTTTCCGTAAAATTGGAGTGTTAGTTAAGATAAATATTTTAACTACCTTTATTTGATTTTTTTTTTTTTTTTCAAAATTTCTCCTTTGCGGTACCTACGTTACAAAAAGGATCCATCCTTCAATTTCAGGACTCAAATTAGGGCTAGTGATTGAGGCTAGGAGTTAATGTCATTGTCAGCTGTATGATTTTCCCATGATTTGCTTCATAAATATCGACATAACATATATTTAAACACCATATACAAGTGTTCAACATACTAAAAGCTTCTTCGCAAAATTACTTAAGGCTATCAGTCAACTCTCTATTTACCTTCACCAAGGTGCCTATAGGCGTAGAATGCATATTTAAAACATCTCCTCAGGAAATTCATATTTTTGACTTCTTTTTTCTGTGTACTCTTCTTAAAGGATTTTTTTTTTTCCTTAGTTGTCTAAATATTTCTAAAAAATGTATAGTACTTGATTTTATTTGAAGTGTTAAAATCTTAGTGCCAACCGAATAAAATTTGTGTAAAAGCCGCCGGTCCCAAAGGCGTTAATGGTGCAAGTACTTTTGGAATCCGCTCAGTGGAAGTTGCATTAATCGGGGTTCAACACATACAACCATTTTTTCAACTGAGGAATTTTCAATAGTTCTAGGCCACATCATGACAATCGCTACAACAGCGATTTTTTTCCCCATGACCAGGACGCTTTTATCAGAAATGAAACTCTGGTCATTCAAGGCAACTGTCGCTTAATTAAAATAGAATTAAAAAAATAAAATAAAAATAGAAACGTATGTACAAAATGCAGAATAAATCTGTAGAAAGTTCAAAAGCACACTTACCAATAAAAAGACCCAAGATAGTAAAGGAAGACTAGACTGCCTGCCACCCGACGCAGTCTCCTACAAATGCTAATTGAATGTGAAACAGAAATCAGAAGGTTGCTGGAATAGCAGACAATGTTAAGAGGAAGCGCTATCCGGCAGAAGATTATCAGCTTAAAGGAAAGATGCTGTTCGCCGGTCCGCATTTTATACACGAATAATCCAAAGGTTGTTAATGACGTTTCAAGATGAAAAGTAACGGTTAAGGTTCACTAAAAATTCAAGGCCAAGGAATCAAAGGGAATAGTTTTGACGGAAGAGATGATGAAACGTCTGCTCTCATGAATAGGGTGACAAGTCAATGATTAAAAAAAGAAAATTTCACACTTCAACAAGACATATATGTAACACGGCAGATATAAATTTAGCAGTCGCAGAGGAGAGACTTTTCAGCGATACATCATAAGTTATCAATAAGCAAGATCAGTACAGAAACATATCTTTGAATACTTAAGTAATTTGCGCGGAAGAGGGAATTTTATGATAGAATAAAAAGATTTTTAAAAGGTTATTCTAGTAAAAATTGTTTTATAATGATGAATAAAATTCAGTGTTGTTTAATCCAGTGCAATAAAAGAATATTATAACAGGAAAAAATTGTTTTTAAACTTTATTTTATCAGAAATATGTATATTTTTTTTCCTTAAAAAATTATAAATAGGTTAAAGTAGGTCAAAGTAAATTGCAAGAACGAAAAATCATGCGTCAAGCACAGATTATATAACACTTTCAAAAT
The DNA here is from genome assembly GCA_963931845.1 of Maratus michaelseni. NCBI lineage: Eukaryota > Metazoa > Arthropoda > Arachnida > Araneae > Salticidae > Maratus > Maratus michaelseni. The sequence goes on from OZ007589.1 coordinate 368,779,463, forward strand.
AATTTTACAAATCACTGCCGTTTAACAAGGCAAAAGATAATATCTAAGTAAACATTTTGAAAAACGCATAACATTTAAAAACCCAATTTCAGGAATTACCGACAATATTCAGAATAACTTCCTAATTCGTTTGTGCAGCCCTGTATGTGATCTACAGATTTATGTATATACTACATAGAATGCTAAATTTTAGCTCAGTTAGGAAACGCGTAGCACAGTTTAGAATTCTCCTTCTGGAATTTCCGCCAATTAAACGGAAATATACTCGAGAACTTTTGTGCTGCCCTGTATATGATCTATAGAATTGAGAGACACCAAATAGATAAAAAACGAGTTAAATTTATAAAAACGCGTTCAGCAACTGAAAAAGCACTTCCAGCAATTATTGTTAATAGACAGTAGCGAATTCTTTGTGTCTCTCTGTAAATGAAAGATGAATGCCATTCACACAATATTCTATAGTAAGCCTCTTGTAATGTACTTTAGTGATACATATCAATTTCAATTATGTTTGAAATAGTGAAACATTATTAAAATAAACCGCAAACGATTTTTCTCCATAGCCCGTAATGTAACGGAATTCTTTTGAGTGTCCCTGTAAAGGAACTATAAGTGCTATGCACACCCTATTCCATAGTAAGCCTCTTGTAGTGCACTTCAGTCATATGTATCAAATTCAATGTGTTTGAAATTGTGTAACATCATTAAAATAAACCGCATATGATATTTCCCCATACACCGTAATGTAACGAAATTCTTTTGAGTGTCCCTGTAAAAAAAAAAAAAACTATTAAGTGCTACACACTTCATTTTCAATACCAAACATGCTATAGTAAACCTCAATAACATATATCAATTGCATGTCAATCCGGATATATTTACGGCAGTTAGAGCACGGATAGACAGACAGACAAACCGAATTCATAAACACTTTTCGACTATTTTGGAAAGTGTTAAAAAAAACAATTTTGGACTGACAAGGGGACATAATCTCGAAAAAGACGGGGAAAGAAAATAAAACTTCAAAATACAAAAATGATCTAATTTCAAAATGTAAAAAATTGTAAGTCATTCGTAACTAAAAGCAAACCAATTAAGTACTGTGGTATTATGAATATGCTATGAAATAATTACTTTTATTTTAATCTGATTTATGAAGGCTTATTTTAATATTTTAAACGAGGTAAGAAGTCTTATAAAAATAGCAAATAAAACGTTTGTACAAGAATATTAAAACGAAGAATACCAAAGTTAAAAATGCACACATAATACACACACACACACACAAAAGAGCAAAGCACAGCGTGCCAGAAAAAGCAAGACTGAGCAAAAAGGACAGAGGACCTCTGTCGTTTTGCCACGCTGTGCGTTGCCCTTTGTCGCACTGAAGAAGAATTTCGCTTGTGGATTCGAAACAGCTGTTTGCTCCTGTTCTGTGCATATTTAACGTTGGTATTCTTCCTTTTAATAAGTAGTCCAATATTTTGGTTCTATCAAGTGTAAATTACTTTAGCTTTTTATTTATTTATTTTTAATTATAAAATGTTCTAAAAGCTACATTCGTATAACACCTTTCCATAATAAACTTTTATTAAGCTATTATACATATACATACCCCAATTTGATTTTTTGTCTAGTATCCCAATTTTCTAATATATAGCGAAATAATTCAAAGGTACATACGATTTTCTATTTTACTATCAATAAAAACAGTCATTTATATTTTATATATTTTTGTAGCAAAAATAAAAACATTCAAATGATTATTAGCAGTTGTGGCATATTTTAATAAGAACGGAACTTAGGTTTCACAAATACTCTTTAGAAAAATATCAAAATCCAAGAGCAGAAATTAAATGAAATAAGAAAATTACAGAGGTTGGATCTTTAGCAATCAAAAGAATATCTAATATATTTACTAAATGTTTATTTCTGCAATCTCATAAGTATTACAACAATAATGAGTATAAAAAGAATAAAACACGAATAATAAAAATATATATAATTTTGCTCTTTAAAAAATCTAAAAGCGTCTGGACGGGGAAAAAAATACCCTTGAAGCTTTGTTATACCCTCATATCTATAAGGAAAATCACATGAAGAGATAGATATAAAGTAATGTAATTTTTTTCGATTCAAAAGATGTCTGGGTACACTTAAGATTCGAATCTTTATAATGTCTAACTTTCTTACTGGAATACTAAAGATGCATGTTATGATACGATACTATGTTATGTCCACTGTTATTATCTTTCATTAAATAATTACAGAATCAATCAAAAAATTTAGAGTGGTAATAGCTCTTTATAGAACTTTTGTTGTATTAAATGTTATCAATTTGCTATATTTACGTGTATGATTCATTTTTGCATCTGTCAATGATGTAGAAGACGCTCTAATATACTGAGAATTCTCCTTAATATAAGATTTATTATAACACTGTAGGAAAATATGCAATTTTTAAAGAAGCTCTCATGCTACACTTTTGGAAATCGGTAAGAACTATTATTCTAAAGAAGAGGGGAGGAAATGAAACAGGAACAACATTGGCTTATAATTCGATTAAACGTTCTGTTTAGAATTCCACCGTATGAAATAAATATTAGCATAACGTAAACGTAAGAATAAGGAATATTACAGTTAGAATTTATATTCCGAATTATTCTTAAGAATGAATTAATATTGCAATAACTGATACCAAAACTATCCATTTAACCTTTTTTAAGCAATTATATAAATGTATTTATACAAATGCGGGAAAAAGAAAATAAAAAATTTTTTATCTTCAAATTTGAAGTAATATTAATTTTCTCTGAGCATTATAAGGATAACACGGTGCTGCTTTATAATATTTCAAATTTTAACCCCTTAATCGTCGCGCCATTTTAGTGTAGGCTACTTTTTAAAAAATGAGATTGCTTGATTACCACCAGTTTTTTTAAGTAGAAATGTCCGTCTTATTTAATAGGCAGATAAAATAATGCAAGAATAAAGCCAATAATACTATTTAAAAAAAAACTGGTGGGAATCAAACAATCTCAATAAAATAGGCGTAATCTACGCTGCCCGTGAATGTCTCGGGCACGACGATTAAGGGGTTAATTGCTTAAAAGGCGTATAGCTAACAGAGTGAAAAAGTATCCAAGCCAGGACTCGAAACCGGGTCATCGGTATATCGCACTGACGTTCTACCAACTGAACCACTTGGAACGATACCCAGCCTGGCACTTCTCAGTAGAGGTCAGCACGGGCCTGGGCTTTGTTCGAAGCCCGAACCGGCCCGATTTTCATTTAGGAGATTCGGAGACGGGCCTAGTCTTCACTGTATCCGGGCTTGAGCCTTTCTTTATTCTGCATGTTCGGACCCCGTCGGGCCTGGTGTTTACTCTTTCCGGTCTTTCTTTTTCTGCAGACTCGGTTTGGTTGGGCTAGACATCGTTTATCTGGCCGAACCGAGCCAACTCCATTGTTATTAGGGATCTGCAAAAGCCGAAATTTCCAGTTACGATCTAAGTCGTATGAAGATCATTATTGGCCGGACACGATCCATGCAAAAATCAGTAAAATGTGTCCCAACGCAACAATCAAGGGCGGATCCAGCCCTCCACCACCACCCCTTATTTTTCGTAGGGGGGGGGGGGGGGGGTCACATCTCTTAATAAGCAACTTTTACATTAAAGGCTGTTTTAGAAAGTCATTTTCATATGTAAATACAAAAATATTGTATTAATATTTGTAAAAATATAAAATTTACACATTTTATTCAGATACCAAGAAATTGGTGAATTTCCCATTTTCTTATACAGGCAAAGAATCATCCAGAAAATTAGCATTTTAAGCCAATTTTTAAGACTTGGCAGTTACAGAAATGTCGTCATGAGGAAGAAGCAATTGGCTGCTGTGGCCTGAAATTCAGATTAAAACACCTATTTTACGAAGATTTCCCCAGAAGTTTCTGTGCCTTTATCGAAAAATTGAAAACGCTATTCAATCATATTTGTTCTGAATAAGTGCACTTGCAATTGTCTTGCATCTGAGATTAAAAATGACTTCATTGATCTTTCAGAAATTACCCAATTTGGATTTAAATCAGCGCTTATGTACGTAATTGTCTAAATGGTCACTAAATTGTTATTTTGTATTTCGAACATAACCTGAAAATGAAATCTATGTATAGAGTAATCGTAATAGTAGAATAATATTGCTTCGGAAATATCGGCATTTTTTTCAAAAATTCAACCGGGTCGGGCAGGAGTAATTAAGTTTTTGTACCGGCCGGGCGGCTCGGACCGAACTTTTAGTTTCAATATCAGGATGGGCTCGGGCTGTTAGCTTTAATACCGGGCTTGTATAATCTTAGCTTTTATACTTTTTTACACCGGTCAGGGCCCGGTCCGAGATTTTAGCTTTACTCTTATATCGATCTGGACCAGTATTTTGTTTTTTTACGGGTCGGACCTGGCCAGCATTTTTTTTTTGTCGGGCCGGGCAGAACTTTTAGCTTTTATACCGGGTCGGGCCAATAGTTTTCAAGGGCCGGGCCTGGAAATTCCGGCCCGTGCAGATCTCTGCTTCTCACTATCACATGTTGGCAAGAAAGCTACAATCGCAGAACAAGATGGAATATTTTTCCGTGAGTCACCAACCCTGGGGCAAGCACGAAACTAAAGAGAATCCAGCATCGATGATTGAATAAATCTATTTAATACTTGAAATTTTTCCATAGAAAATTTCTCACGCCTTTGCATTCATAATTTTTTACTATATTTCACTTCCTAATATTTTTTCACTATGTTGGCTATACGCCTTTTAAACAATTAAAATTTGAAATATTATGAAATATGAATGCAAAGGCGCGAGAATTTTCTATGGAAAAATTTCCAACTATTAAATAGATTTACGGTACTTTATATTTTGTACTAAAAAATTTATGAAAGGTACTGTGCTGATAGTGAATATTATGAACTTAGAGAGCAGTGTTTTTCAAAATATTTTACAAAAGCATAAATACTTATTCCACCAAACCACAGTAGTATGAATTCAAAATTACACTATATTTCGAGGGGGGATACGAGTTTTGCGTGTTAAAGAGCGATTACTCCCCTTTCCAATCTTCTCCATCAAAAAATTTATATAAAAATTTCATAAGATAATAATGTAAAGCATTAAAGTACAATTCTAAGTCAAACTTTTCGTACTAATAATGTGAATGCCCTGCTTTTACCTTATAAATTGCTCTTCGAAAATTGCTGTAATTTTAGGTAAAATGTAAGGGCGATAAAAAGCATTTCAACCATTCTACTCAAGCGGTACAATAAGTTCACGCAGTGTCAAAACTTAGGAGAAACATGAGTGAAGAATAGCTCAGAACAGCACTTATGTCAGTCATAAAGGGGAATAAATAATATATCTATTGTTTCTGACCAGTGATGTACTGACGTGACACGAAATATTAACGATAAGAACCCCATTTAAGTAATTTTTCCGATGCAATGAAAATGCGGCCTTTAAATAAAAATCGAAAAAACAGCAAAGCTATTTATTGCCTAGGCCCGTGGTTAAAGGGCAAAATTAGCACTAGCCACCGGCCCACTCAATGAAAAAAAAACAAAAAAAAAAAAAAAAACTGGCTATTAAAAAATTGTCTGTCAGCTGCCACCTTATAGCCACTTTCCTACACGGAAAGAGTAAAATTTGTTTGCATTTCATCAATGATTTTACTTTTACTGGTTCAAATATGTTTATATTAATATATTTATTTGGACTATTCAATTTTGGATTAATACTAACAGACATTTTAACAAAAGTTTACTATTCAGAACATTTAAATAAAAAGTGGCCACTAGTTTAAAGAAAGTGGGCACTTATAAAACTGCTACTACTGGCCCCTAATGAAATTTCCCAGCTTTTCCCTTTACCAGTGGTTCTTAAACTGTAGTAGACTTGGGTCAAAATAACGTTATTTTATGAGATTTCATTTTACCAGCTTCGAAATTAGTGTCCAAATCTTCAAAGGACGAGACGCTTTCACACATGGAAATTACGTTATTGAGAACATCAAAACATGTATTTTCAGTGATGAAATTGGAACTGTTACTATAATTGCATCAAAATGACGTAAGCTAAAATATGCGATTTTTTAAAATTTTCATTTAACATACATTGTAAATATGATTTCCCACTTAAACGAAATTTATTAAAATTAATGTTATATAAATACTTTCTTTCTAAACAGACAGAATAAAATTACACGCATTCATTATATATATATATATATAAGCTAGCTAATGCAACACATCAGGTTGCAACTCAGCTAATATTTCTCGCAGTATATTCCATATATGGGTATAGATAGGCTATATTATTTTTAGGTGCGTTCGTAATTATATAAATACATAGCACCTATAGTCGTAATCTGTTCTGCCCGCATATAATAGCGCAAAAACTACCCAACCGAATGGTTTGAAATTTTATATATAATCGTTGCAGAATTTTGTCGAGTCATTTCAAATTTTATGAAAATTGAATCAAAACTTAAAAAGATATTAATAAAAGTTTTCTTTATTCGATTAAATCCTATCATATGTAATTAATTCAATTATAACCCATGATAGGTAATGATTCCAGGTTGCCATGGTGATTACGTCCTATTTAAGATGGAGTCATACTATTGCCGTACTACTGAATTAACCGAATTTGTATACAAAAATTGTTTAATTATAGCAATCCTATAATCTACCGACAGTCTTTTGGGTAGATGTTTCCGGAGAAATAGATATTAGATGGGGGAAAAAAAAAAGTCTAAATATGGATTTAAAGTACTGAAATTTTCAAAGTTAGTCTTAAGTTTCCCATTGGAATTTTCCGTAAATGTCAACAAATGATAAAATGTTGCCAACTTAAAATGTACTTATTTTATTACGGGAATTAATCCTATAACAGATGATATAATTCATTTTTCAGTGAAATAATAACGATGATTTTTCATTACATTGTCTTGTATTGGATATTTGCGCATTACTATAACTGTAATGTAAAAGAACTGTAATTAATTGTTTATAAAAAAAAGTGTATTGACACTTAATTTCATAAAATAAAATTAATATCTATAATATGAAAATCGGCACATAAAATAAATTTTGTATTCATTCATGCGTTTGCAACAGCTACTGCATTAAGATCTGAATATTTATAAAATTAGCGAGTACGAACAAATTATTAGTTACGTTAATTAGTACGAATGCACCTAATTTGTCACGTTTGACGTACAATTTCCAACTTGTTCAATTTGCTGTGCAGAGTGGAAATATTTTCAGGTCAATCAACTTTTAAAAATAACCAAATGGATCGCAATGCTCACAATGAAAGGTTAAGTGGTAAAGTACGCAGAAAATAACTTTAGATAAAATACTAAAAATGAACATTTTAAAAAAAGAAAAGAAAAAGACAATCTTTGAACTAAAAACTTTGCTCGGCGTCAAAGAGTAACAGTAGCGGCAAGATGTTTCATCAACTACAACCGTACAAATGTATTTTCTTAAAATAAACATTCTTGTGAAGTATTATCACGATAATATTATCAGAGAAACGTATCTATCAAAAAAATTATCTAATTCAGTCACTCTTTGTGACTATGCACGTATCATGAGCATATGAAATAAAACACCAAACATTTTATTTATTTACGGGATTTTCTTTTTCTCTGTCAGTAAAGGAGTAAAAACATCTTCATAATAGCAGTTCTTTTAAAAGTAAAAAAATCGGCCCACATAAAATTAAAAATTAGTATTAAATATTGCATTCCAAAGCATTTTATTCTTACTCCCGATTATAAATTAATTCTAGGAAATGGAAAGTGTAAATTAAAATGCATTAATCGTTGGCAGTTATTTAAAAATTACGTATTAAGAGAGGGGGGACCGGAATCAAAAAGTTGTAAATATATTGCTAGCATATAGATAGCGGTTAAATTTCAAACGGGTTGAAGTGACTGACTGAGGTACAATTAAAAATTCTGAGAACTTATGTTAGACTTTATGGGAAAAAAAAAAAAAAAAAAAAAAAAAAAAAACGATTAAAAAAATAACAAGTTGGAAATTGTACGTCAAACGTTACAAACGAGGTGCGTTCGTACTCACGTTTTAGAATTAAATTCATGATATCCCGTGCGTAGAACGGGTTTAAACAGCTAGTTAAGATATTTGTATGAACAGTGTCATAAAATATATACTTAACTAGTTATATAAATATTCAGATATATATGTATCAGCTAGTTATATAAATATTCAGATCTTGATGATTTTTAATTCTGTGAAATGAATTATATCGTCTGCAGATTAATTTCTGTCATAAAATAAGTATCTCGGTCGCTTGACGATTAAACTTCGGAAGCTCCTATAACAAAAAAGCACAGATTTAAAAAAAAAAATTCAAATTTCTTAATAAATATTTTTATTAATATCTCCTAAAGTTTTGATTCGATTTTAATAAAATTTGAAATGTCTCGACAAAATTCTGCAAAGATAATATATTTTAAATTGCAAACCATTTGGTTGGGTAGTTTTTGCGTTGTTATATGCGGACAGACAGACAGACAGACAGACAGACGGACGGACCAAACGACGACTATAGGTGCTACGTATTTATATAATTACGAACGCACCTAAAAAGAACGTTTTTTACCAAGAATCTACTTACATAGTTAAAAAAATATATAGTTATCACATAAAATAATGTTAGCGATCCGATAACATATGCCGGTGAATTGAGTAACTGTGTCAAGATCCATAGAAAGATGTTTTGTCAGGCATTGCCTTTAACATTAATCAGTTTTAAAAGACTAGTACTTTTTAAAAACCATATCAATGATTTGTTATACCTATACGCATGACAAACGATGTTATTGTTCCAAAGACATAACTGTCAATCATTAAAAATTGAGAAATGATCCCCGAATAAAAATATAACTAACTTAATTCAATGATTATGAAAATATGAAAGTACACTTCTAGAACAGTTAATACGTAGCCAAAATCCTATGTGGATTGTAGCGGTGTTTTAATTTTTACTGTGGTAAAAAAATATCATACAATTCGCTTACTCAATTACTTCAAAATTTACTCAAGAGTTCATTTATTAACCCTATGTGTTGGTAGGTTCATATGCTGTTTTGGAGTACTGATGGTAAAGCAAAAAATTCTCAGCGCATAATGACTGAGAAAAAGCTGATAAATTTTGGCATCAACTTGCTAAATGACATGGCTCTGATTCAATCTATGCCCAGCAGTAAATACACTAGCTCATCTTTGCAAGATAAATGTTTTTTAATTTTCTTCTTTGTAATCGCATTATCATACTGGTAGGAATTGGGGGGGGAGGGGGGGGGGACGAAACATTAGAATTTTACATTTTAAACTAATGTTAATAATCAGGATTGGCAGATATATAATATAGCATGTGGTGATTTTTATACTCGTATTTACCTAGGTTGGATATTTTTAATAAGGGTTGCTAAAACATTTGTTCTAATGAACTTCGTTTTATCGGAATTTATTCTAATGGAACTCCGACTATATAAAAAAAAAATTCTGAAAAAGACAAACATAAAAGTCATTCACACTAACTTTTCAGCGAAAACTAGTAAATATAGATTCGTGCTATTTCTGACGTTCCATTTATACTCATTTGATAGTTATTTTTAAATTAGAAAGGGAAGACTTTTAACTGTCTGAGAAACCTTTGAATGTTGCGTTTAATAAAAACATAGGATAAATATCGAGATACCTGTCAACACCATTCTGTGAGTACTATATCGTTCGTCTAAAGGGTAATGACCATGATCACACATTGCTTTAATTTCACAAATTCAATATTTCAACGAGGAGAAATAAACTTCGAAATAATCGTTCAAAGGATTAAAGGACTCGTGAAAAATTATGCCCGATATTCATACTTATGTTCACAATTTTAAGTAGTTTGTATTTTATCTTCATTTAGAAATATTACTTAAGTGAGAGAAATTATTTTTTGGGTATAAACCAAAAATTAAACATCTTTTTTGTATTGCACGCTTATTTTTCTCCAAAAGGTCGACCCCCCCCCCCCCCCCCCCCCCGTATATGTATGAGCATTTAAATACACGATATAGCAGGATATTTTCAATTACATTTTTTATTTTTTAGAATTTCTAGAGAAATACTGTGATCTTTTCAATAGAGCCTTCATACCTATTCACATTTTAGGGAAGAATCAATTACGAGTGCATTTCGGGAACTAATAACAAATATAATAATAAAGTGTGCGGGCGTGTATATTTTTTATTTAGTTTTTACCTTTACCTTACCTATTTTATTATAACCTAAATTTTTTTTTTTCATCCATTTTTCCATATTCCTGTTTACACAGGTAATTCCATTTTAATTATATCACCGTTAGCATTCTAATAAAATCGCAGCGTATGTGCATATTATGAATATGATTTTAGTAATAATTTTTCAATCTAATAATAATGGTACTCTATATATCAAGTAATCTGTTAATTTTGGCTTATAGCTTATTTTTACCCCTCACCCACCCCCCTTGTTAATTTCAATTTACATTTCTTAATACAGAAATTTACAGCCGCATTTGAGCTTATGTTTTGTATTATTTTCCATTAAATCTTCAATGTATACTTATATTATTGATTTTGTATCATTGTGGCTTTATTACTCACTCAAAATCTGCACATGTTTACACTCATTTCTTATTATATATTCTTACTTCTGTTTTTACTTTGTCCATTACACTGTTAAAAATTTGCAGCAAACTGTCCGGTCATTTGACCGTTTTTTATAGAAAACGGTTCCATAACTGTAATTTAACTCTATTCTGACCATTTTATAGCCCATATTATGGTCAGAATAGAGTTAAATTACGGTTATGTAACCCTTTTCTATAAAAACGGTCAAATGATTGGACAGTTTGCTGAAATTTTTTTTAACAGTGTAATCTACTATTCTATAATTTCAATTTTTTCCCCAGTAATTTTTCATATATGTCCATAACAAAGAAAAATTTTTTCTTAATAAGTATAACTTATTAGGAACTAGAGACCGTAGAGAAATTGAAAACTTTAAAAAAATTAACTAATTTTCTTAAAAATTAATTTCAGGATCATTTTATCTTAATTTCTACCTTATTTTTAAGTTTTTTTAAACTGAATTACGGTTTAGAGCAAATAAGTATAATTTTATTTTAATTACATAAAGTTAATTATTTTTTTTAAAGTTTTGTTTTCTGCCAGCACAATTAATACACACTAAGAAATCAAAATAAACACTTACAACAATTTAAAAAAATATAAGAAAATTATTTTAAAATTTTTAAATGCTCGGTGTAACGGAATGACATGAAATCCATTTCTTGTATTTCCGTTCACCAAGCATTTAAAAATTTCTAAATAATATATATATATATATTATATATATATATTTATTTATTTTATTTTTTTTATTTGTGTTAAGTGTTTATTTTTATTTTTCAGTGCGCACCAATTTTGCTTGCAGAAAACAAAACTTGTAATTTTTTTTTTTTTTTTTTTTTTTTTTTATGAAATTCTAATAAAATTTTACTAATTTGCTCTGAACCGTAATTCTGTTACCAAATAATTGCCCTTTTGTAAACTTACATTGCCTACTACTACTTTACTAAACCAATTTCAAAAGCCAGTAGATATTTATGTAATTTGTGAATTTTTATGAATAAATTGCTAACAACGAAAATTTTACATTACTCTGGGCAGAAATCACTCAGACAGCCACCCAAATTGGTGATTTTCTAGAGTCAAAGTACTGAAAAACTTTTTTAGAGAGAAAAAAAAAAGTCCTCTACGTAAAGTAGTATACATGTTAGTGTAAAATGAGTTTAAATTCAAAGCAATCACCGTAAATGTTTTCACACAGTAATAAAACATAAAAAAATTTACTTTATATAAATGTAGATAGCCTATTTCTCGCCAGCCAGCGTTTGCTACAAGCACAAAAGAAAATTGTGTTGAATCAGTACTACCTATTTTTATCTTGAGTGCGGCTGTCATACAGTGAAACAAATAAAAAAACTAATTTAAAATTTGTTAATATATTTCTCGCTAAGGAGCACTATCGGCGTTAAAAAAAGTTGAGTTTAAATTACTCTAATTTGGAGTATGGTTGCCACAGGAAAAAGAAAATCCATTTTAAAATTTTAAATATGCAATTTCCCACCAAAGGTTGCAACAAAGCCGGCTAAAATTTAAAAAAAGAAAAGCCACGCCGGTGGCTTTTATTGTTTCTAACTGGATTTTTTGTCCAAAACTGGCATTTTCTGGTAAAAATTGGCTTTTATACAGCGAAGCATTTTAATTATAAACAGCACATTTTTAAGTATTTTTTAAAACTAATTTTAAGAGATTTTATGGAGTTAAAATTTAAGGAATAACATGTTTATTTATCAATAATGAAGATATTAATATTGGAACAACACATACATGGAGCTGTTAGTGATTTGTAGTCAGAATTGCAAATATGTTAATTATATTTTTAAAGGCTTTATTTGGTTTACTCTGGCCTTTAACACTTTTAAATTTTTATGGCTTTAAATAATGAAATATTTCATTGTTAGGACAATAGTTGTTTATTTTATTACTTAACTAATTTTAATGGCTATTGATATGTAATAGTCTTCATAAATATTTAAAATCATGCATAGTCATTTAATGAAAAATACTTCTCACAATTGAAACAATTATTAGGAATAAGATATGCATGAATGACTTTTTTGAATAGCAACAATGTTTTCTATATTTTAATAAGTTTTATTTTGAAAATATTTTTTTTAATTATTATTCTCTTTTTTCCTACACTTACATGTACTAAAATCTCCTCAAATATTATCTACTTCTTAATTAGTCTTTCAACATTGAACATTCTATAATTCTCTTCATGTGTATTTATTTGGACTAAGTTATAAAATTGCTTAGTAGCAGAAGACTTTTAAAAGTAAATAGCAGTATGTATGTTCCCCTTTTTATTATATTGGATGGTTTGTCCATTGTCTTATTAAATATAATTTTTAAAATGTATAGAATATTGTATATAGATTGTATGTGGATTGTGAAGCTGTGCAATATACAGTTTCAAAACACCAATTTGGAGTCTAATCTAATGCTCATTCTTCTCAATATGTATAGATTTTTCTTTTAGACATATTGCCTTTATAGGTGCCTTCTAGTAGTCATATAAATATTTGATAATATTTTAATAGAAGTTTATAAATTTTTTAGTTGAAAACATTTATAAAGTGTATTAAATATGCATAAATTTCAAATTTAATGTGAATGCACTGTAAACCACCCTTTGTAAAATAAAAGAAAGCCAGCTTTTTTGGCCTGGCTAAAATCAGGCAATCCTATCACAGATGCTACCAATAAAAGAAAAATCCTTTTTTATCAAAACAAAATTGACACAGCAGAAGCTTATTATGAAGATTTGTTTAAGTTTTAGTTGTAATGTCTAAAAAACATATCAGCGCAAATTGTTATTAAAATAGCAGAAGCTTATTCTGAAAATTTATTTACAAAAACATAAAAAATCAATTTTATTTAAATATAGTTATCTTATTTCCCGCTAGGGGACGCTATAAACACAAAAGAAAATTGTGTTGAACATATGCCACCTACTTTTAACTTCGGTATAGCTATCATATAGAGAAACACAAATAAATCCATTTTATTACCAATTTTGTTACCTTATTTCCTCTCTAGGGACACTAGTAATGCAAGAGTACATTGTATTGAATCAGCACTTGCACTACCTATTTTTATCTTGCATACAGCTATCATACAGTGAAACATAAGAGTTTCATTTAAATTTGGTTAATATATTCCTCACTAGGGGGCATTATCGGTGTACAAGAAAAAGAAAGTTGAGTTTAAATTACCCTATCTAATTTTAAACTTGGAGTATGGTTTCTACATGTGAAAACATAAAAAAAAAAAAAAATTCAATTTAGAATTTTAGTAATGCATTTTTCCATCAGCATAAAAAGACTAATGAGAAAATTATCAATTATATATTTGACAATGGCAGAAGCTATTTCAGACAATTTGTGTGAAATTCGTTCGTGGTAGTACTATAGTTAGCTTAAAATTAAAATACATTCAAAAAGTTACTTGAAGACACATGAAACATTAAATAAGCATAATAGAAAATAACTCTTCCTACAGTAATTGGCAATAAAATGTAATGAATCTGTATTGTTTTGTGTTGCCCTGTAAAAGAACTAGGTATAAATGTTACATCATCATTACAATATTACATGCTTAGAATGACAGTGCAGTAAGTCAATCTATAGTAATTTGAGAAATGAAGGGTTTTGTGAAACTTGTATATTGCAGTTGCATTAAGTGGTCCACCTTGTTTTGCCCTCTAGCAACTCCCTAAGTGAACTATGACTTATTTGACTGCCACACTGAACAGAAATTAATATATGTTTAATGAAAATATGGTTATCTAGATTTTCAAATTTTTGACTTACTCCACTGTCATTCTAACACCCCCCCCCCCCCCCCCCAATATACAAATTTTGTAGAGCTTCAAGTAACATAATGACACTAAAATGCCTTTTGAGTAATTACCACCCATAATTGGTAGTTTAATCCAATTCTTTTATGCGGCCCTGTACAATAACTATAAATGGTACCTACACTTTTTTTCACGAAAAAACATGCTGTAGATTACTGGGTTAAATCCTAGAAGAAGCGAGACACTTGGCGGTGTCGAATTTGGCGAGGCGATAAATGAGTTTCTTGCTACCAGTTTTTTCTTACATTTCTTCCATGCCTACCGTGGTTTGTTCTGGAAATAGAGTTGGTTTTTGTGGGAATTAGAATGAATTGGTTGGTTTATTGTGGTTTGTTCTGGAAATTGGATTGGGTTTTGAGGGAATTAGATTGGATTGGTTGGTTTATTGTTAGTCAGATTTGTTGAAATACGTTTGGGGAATGGGTTTTGTGAAGCGAAATTTGACCTTTTGTCATAGAAGGATAATTCCTGTGAAATATTTAAAAAAATAAATATAAGAAATAAAAGGTAAGGGAATTTTTGTTGATTTTATTTGATAAGATGTATTTTATGCATTCTAGAGATTACTGCACAGAAGTTTCGCACACCCAGGGGTGTTTTTTTTTTTTTGTTTAATGTATGCAAAGCGTATATATATAAAAGTTACAGACTGCTGCTTGAATGAATTTCATGCATTCTAGAGATTGCTGCACAGCGAATTTCATGCACCCAGGGTTGTGTGTTTTTTTTTTTTTCGGTTAATGTACACGAAGCATACATATATAAGTTACTGACCACTGTTTCAATGAATTTCGTGCATTCTAGAGATTGCTGCACAGCGAGTTTCATGCACCCAGGTGTGTGTGTGTGTGTGTGTGTGTTTTTTTTGTTAAGGTACGCAAAGCGTACATATATAAGTTTCTGACCGCTGCTTATGAATTTCATGCATTACTAGAGATAGCTGCCCAGCGAATTTCATACTCTCAGGAGTGGTGTTTTTTGTTTGTTAATGTACACAAAGCATGCATATTTATATACATAAGTTACTGACCACTGCTTGAATGAGTTTCGTGCATTTGAAAAATCAGAAATCTCGAGACTCTCAAATCATAACCTGTGTGCTTTGTGGCAGAGAACTCACTACTTATACCGTTCCTATGAGATTTTCTTTCACGAAGTAAACATTCATTTTATTCTGTTTTGTGACAATTTACAAAGTTAGGAGGAAAAATTAACTAAAAGTTTGTAAAAACAGAGAAATCCGAAGGAAAAAGATTGCTAAAAGTTTGTAAAAATCAAAATATCCCAAGGAAATATTGCTAAAGTTTGTAAAAATTGAAAAATATGGGAGGAAAAACTTGCTAAAAATTTTTAAACTCGAAAAAATGGTGAAGAAAAGCTTGCTAAAACTTTGTAAATAGTCGCAAAACGAAATAAAATCTATGTTTACTTTGTGAAAAAGCTTGCCATAGGAAGTGTGTCAAATAACTCCTTGTCTGCCAAAAGCACACGTTCTAATTGGATAGAATCAGATGGTTGCTGATTTTTCGGTTGCTGTGCATAAAAAAAATGTGCCAAATCGGGTGTCTTGCTTGTTCTAGTAGGATATTACTGATTTTTCGGTTGCCGCACATAAAAAAATTTGCCAAATCGGGTGTCTTGCTTGTTCTAGGATTTCGCCAGTTACTGTAACAACATACTAAAATTATATTACCATCCACTTTCTACAAACCCCACGTTTAACATATATTTGCTTCATGAAATTATTACATATATTCGTATTATTTTGTGCAGCCCTGTACAATAACTACAAATGCTATACAGACACTCATCAGAAAAAGCATGCTGTAGGTGACTGTAAAAATTATCTTACTGCCAGAGTTTTACAAACACCGCATTTAAAATATATAAGTTTCATAAAGACTTTATATATACTAGGGGATCCAACCTGGGCTTCACAGGTTATAGAACATAGGTGACTCCCCCCCCCCTTTTTTTTTCAAACTAATAGATTTTTAACATTTAATCATTTAATGTGTTGTTTTCTTCTAGCACCCTGCCATTTTTGTTTATGATGAATACTAAATTATTACTAATTCCTAATTAGAGAGTTAATTGTTTAATAATTTTAATAAATGCAAATATCAGCAGTATTTATTTACATAATTATTACAAGATATTAAAATGTGCATAATGTTATTGTATGCTAATGCTAAAATAAATTACTAATTTGCAGTTTTTATAATTTCTGTAATTACAAATTATAATTTATTAATTAACAAAATTATAATTAGCAATTACAGAAATTATAAAGACAGCAAATTAATAATATATTAGTCGCATAATATTATGTACATTTTAATATTTTTGGCATAAAAACACAGTATGTTAGATAATTCTCGCTTTTAATTTTTTAATTTCAAATGAAAACTTCTTTTAATTAATTTTTTTCACTCTCTTCATTTTTTGATTCTCATTTATATGGATTATCGAAATCAAAACAAAATGGATTAATTGTTTTGGTAACCTACAATTCTTGTTATAGCTATTATTCAGTATTTTAACACGAAAAAAAAAAAAAAAATTAAAAATAATCAGATTTTAATCAAAAAAGTTTTTTTTAATCATGATTTTTTTTTTTTTTTACATCCTAGAACACATAACAGTTTAAATTCCCTTGAGTAATTTTATGTCAGTAAAAAGAAATATACTCTATTTTGAATAGCCCTGTACATGATCTATAGAATTTATAAACACAAAGTAATATCCAGAAATGCAGTTAAAATGAAAAATACATACTACAACTGAAAACGCAGTTCCAGTAATTATCACTCATAGATAGTACTGTAACCAAATTCTTTTGTGTGTCCCTGTAAATGAATGATAAATGCTATGTTCACCATATTCTACAGTAAGTATCTTGTAGTGCGACTCAATGATGTATATCAATTTTAATATATTTGAAATAATGTAACATCATTAAAATGCATTTCAAATGATTTTTCCCCATAGACCAACGGCATTATTTTTAAGTGTGTCCCTCCCTGCAAATGAACGATAAATGCTATGCTCATCATATTCTACAATAAGTAACTTGCAGTGTGCCTCAGTGATGCATATCAATTTCAACATACGAGGGCAAGTCAGTAAGTAGGTCACAAAAGCCAATTAAAAAAAACCCACAAGAATGAAAAATTATGCGTCAAGCATAGGTTATGAAATACTTTCCAACACAGGCAGAAAGCTGTAACGAAACTTCACCGTTAAATAAGGTGAAAGAAGATATGTAAGTAAACAGTTTAGAACACATTGGAAAATACAGTTTTCGAAATTACCTTCCAGTGTCAAAAAAGTAGTTAATTATTTTGTGCAGCCCTGTATATGATCAATAGATGTGGATATATAGCATGATAACATTTAGTTCAGTCCGAATATTCATATTTAGCAATTATGAAATAGGGAACATGCTATAGTAAACAACAATAACATACAAAAATTTCAGAACGATCCGAGTATATTTACGTGAGTTAGAGCACAGACAGAAGGCAGACAAACCAAAGTCAAACACTTTTCAACTAGGTTGGAAAGTGTTAAAAAGGAAACCAAGATACGTACTTAAAAAGCATGTTTATTTCTCTATATAATCGCCATTTACATTGATACATTTGTCCCAACTCTTTATAAGTTTTATAATTTCTGCTGCATAAGTTTTTCGACTGCTTTCTCAGCCATCTACGTACCCCACATTCAACACCTGCATCAGTCACGGAACACTTACCGCCCAGATGAAATATCAGCAGACCAAACAGGTGATAATCGCTTGGAGCTAAGTCTGGATTGTAAAGTGGATGTTGAACCCAACATTTCGCTTCTCTTCTAGTGTACACTCTTCGAACACAGTCTTCATTTTCAAATGCAGCTGCTCATCTTGTACAACTGTTGTCGCATAAATTCGAAATTATGGATTCTAGTTGGATAATGCTGCCACCGATTAGCATATTTTGAGACAATTTACTACTAATTTTCGACCTCTCATATTGGTTTGTATTCTGTAACCTACTTACTGACTTTCCCTCGTATTTCAAATAGCGTAACATCATTAAAATACATTGCAAACTATTTTTCTCCATAGACCATAATGTAACAGCATTCCTTCTGAGTGTCCCTGTAAACAAACTAAAAATTCTACACACTTCAATTTCAATACCAAACATACCATAGTAAATCTCAATAACATATCAATTATGTGGCAATCTGAGTATATTTACATGACTTAAAGTGCAAACGGACAGATAACCAGACAATACACTTTTTCAACTACGTTGGAGGGTTGTTAAAAAGTGTCTGTTAGAATCTAAAAAGCGTCATTTCTTACCAGCAGCTCCCTATTTTTTTAAAAACCTGAGGTAAACTCTGATCATATCAATAAATAAATTTCTCACTTTTATTTTATTTTTATTTCAAATTATCAATATATAAATTTCTCTATTTTATTTTTTTAAATTTCAAATGATCAATATATAAATTTCTCACTTTAGTTTATTTTTTTAAATTTCAAATGATCAATATATAAATTTCTCACTTTAGTTTATTTTTTTAAATTTCAAATGATCAATATATAAATTTCTCACTTTATTTTATTTTTTAAATTTCAAATGATCAATATATAAATTTCTCTATTTTATTTTTTTTAATTTCAAATTATAAATACATAAATTTCTTACTTTAATTTTATTTTTTTTAATTTCAAATGATCAATATATCAATTTCTCACTTTATTTTTTTAATTTCAAATGAAAACTTTTTGTCAATTTCTCTCACTGTCTTTGGTTCTTGATTCTCATTTATTGTGAATTATGATTATAGAAATCAAAACAATGTTCTTTAACAATATGAATGTTTTTTTATCAATCTTAATATAATAAGGAACAGAAGATATTAAGCATGAATTGAAATATGAATTTTAAGAAATATTTTATAAAGTTTTTTTAAAGGAATTATGCCAATGTTCTTAGAATTATTTTTGTAAGCAAGTGGTAGAAACATCTGTGTAAGACTTGTGTATAGAATATGACATTAATATTATAAAATCATTTAGTGGTACCCACAGTGATGAAACAGTGGTGCATCTGTTAAACGATTGTCACCGATGAATTTTAATAGTATTCTTAAAAAATCTCAGAAATTCTGTCCTTAAACAAAACTAAGAATATTATTTAAATTTAAAGGTGTCAATTGGTTTTCTGGTGCACCACTGTTCCATCACTGGGTACACATATAATTTTTTTTAAAGAAATATAATGAAGTAATTAGCCTTGAAAAGGCCCTAAGGAAAACTACTATAATAATCTAAAATTAGTGAAAAAATAATTTGCCAGCATTTTCACATAAGCTTGTAACTACTACAATCTAATTCATAACTATTACCTTCTCTTTCTCTGGAAAATAAGTGTTCACTACATGCTGTACTAGAGCAGTAGAAAGATTTGATAGTACAGGCATCCCCCGACTTACGTAAATTCGCAGTTACGTAAAAATTTTTTGAAAATTATATTTATGAACTCACTAGCGCATTTGATATGCGTTTGCATACTTTTGATAATTATTTTTAAAATAAAATATGTAGATAAAAATTATTATATAGTTTTATATATTAGAGAGAGTTATATTTTTGTTGGGAATATACCAATTAAAATGAGGCTAAAGTTCGGGTTCAACCGTTATCATTATATTAGCTGAATCCAAACCGGAATAAAACTTAATTTTAAAGTTTCAATACAGAGGAACGAGTGTATATTTTTTATTCGAAATTCACCTGCGAAAATTTGAATGGGTTGGTTTCTATGACAACAGTCAGTCTTCTTTAATTATTTCTTATTTTTATAGTCGTTTGAAGTAATCTCAAAATTGTTATAAATCACTCCATCAATGTTAAATTTATAAATCCCAAATTCCACAAGATATTTTTATTTGAAAAGTGTTTTTTTCAGTTTACCTTTATATTTTTTCATACTTGTATAATTTATATCCGAGTAAATATTGCTGCATGATGCTTTATTTAAAAATTAATGCTATGTAAATAATCTCTCTCTTAGTGTTTAATCTAGGAAAAAGGGATTTGTAGCTTTTTGACTAATTGCAGCCAATAACTGTTAGCCAAATAAAAATAGGTTTAGCCAAGAAAAAAACTTATTTATACAAAATTTCTACATAAATGAGTGAGTATTAATTTTAATTATGCAATATACAAATAGTACATCACTCTGCAACATTGACCCTTTGAGATTTGGCCATACATCACACATCAAATGCTATTTTAAATAGAAATTCTTTTTAAACTTCCCCTTCCAAATTAATCACCATTAAGTTACTTAAATTTTTTATTGTCATTCTATTTCTCAAGACAGTTTTTGTTATATTCACGAGACTCAATCCCCTTTCACAATCTGCTGTAGACAACAGAATTGTTGCTACAAATTCATACAAAGAAGTCACATTGGGAAACATGTCAGTAATGCCATTTTTATGGGAAAAAGAATATAATCAGCTGGTTTAATTTCTTTACCCCCTTGTAGCCAGAACCTGCCTGAACAACTTCCATTCATGAACCGTTTTGGTTTCATTTCCTAAGTTGGGATCATCAACAAAATATAAACAAACTTTTAATTTCCTCAATGCTTGTTTAAAGCAAATGACGTCACACTATTTGTAAGATGCTTGCACAGAGGACGAGACAAATTTTGAAGAGAGTTGCCGGGACAGAGGCAGTTTGAGATTTTTTTCACGTGGCAGCAGCAAGTTTACGAAAGGCAGGAACGACAAAATGGAAATGATATATATATTTTTTGGCTGTTGCTATTTGGCTAATCCACTAAATGCTTTGGGGGCAAAAGGTGCTTTCAGTTAGCTTTTTGGCTAGCTCTAGATTAAACCCTACTCTCTCTCTCTCTCTCTCTCTCTCTATATATATATATATAATAAATATTGCAGTTTTTTACGAAATTTTACTTAAGCAAATTACACATTCGACTTACGTAAAAGTCTGAGGAACGCATTAATTACGTAAGTAATGCCTGTACATAATTTGTAAAACATGCAATTTTGGGAAATTTAATGGACATTAAATGGTACAATAAATTGAACGGACATTAAACACTTTCTGAAAGAATTTTTTCAAGGATTCTATTACATGAGAATCAATTTCACTGATTTTGCTTCACATTGTTAAAAACCACTATCAATTTACTCCAAGTATTTTTCATCAAACAAAATACATCAAAAAAACTTTACAATTAAAACATTGGAAAATAAAAATTGAACTAAAGTTTATAATTTTATTTTTGAATAAAGAGTGAAAGCAACTAATTATCAAATGCTAAGTGTACATAAAAAGATGAGCAACAAAATATTCTGATTATAAATTTTCCTTGTAGATCCAATATATGATATCCTAGATTGCATTAATAACTAACTAATAGTTATTATATAGTTAGTAACTATATAAACAAAAATTGTTAAAAAAAATCAAGGGATTTTATTTATTTTTTTATTATAAACAAGAATTTAAAACAAATATTCATGAATAATGTAAAAATAAAAATTATGCTCAGCTAATTCATTAACAATTAATTTGGAATTTAGGATATCAACAATACCGTGCAATTTTTAAAACTTTTTGAACACTATTAAACTTTTTGACAGCATGTCAATCAAAGCAATGTTCGTGATGATAAAGCAAATATTAAAAAACTTTTTCACTTCACTATAAGCTGTTCAAATAGTGCATTTTAAGGATAAAGATGTTCAAATAGTGAATTTAAGGATAAAGATGTTCAAATAGTGAATTTAAGGATAAAGATAACTTTTTAGATTTTTGTTTTATATAGCTACATAGTAATTCTTAACAATGATTTCGACAGGGTATTTCAATAATTTGGATAAATTAAAAACATTCTTGTGCGATTAAAATCAATTGAACTCTTAAGTTCTATTTTGGTAGAAAAATATAATGAATTCCTTAAATACTTATAGAATATCTTTCAAAAATAAAGTGTTCGTAAAACATGCAATTTTGATGATTTTTCTGTTTATTTAGTTTTTTATTCTAATGAGATTTCATATTGATTAAAAAGTAATATAACATTTATTAACAGGATAAACTTTTTATATTGACAGGTATTGTTGTTCAAATTCTTTTACTAAATTTAACATTTACAAACAAACGGGTGAAATTTTAAAGTTTACAAAAATACAACTTGATGAAAAATTCAAAGTTACAGCAGTAAATAAAGAATACCATAGCTTTGCAGATAGGTATTAATGCAAATGAAGATTCATAAATTTAAACAACAGTGATTCAATTTAAATAATTGAGACATAAACAATCGATACCAATTAAATGATACAACTTTTGATGAGGCTTATTCACATGAAACAACTCAATTTAATTGAAGAATATTATAAAAACTTTTTATTAATGCAGTTTTAGTGAGTGAGTTTTTTAAACGCAGACAATCTTAATAAAATATAGTTTGGTTATCGAAATGTTTAAATATATCTTATAATAGCTGATCTATATGTTAACGATTATAGCTATAAATAAAGAACAAATTCATAATTCTAAAGAACGTAAAATGTACTAGAATAACCTTATTCATGAAGGAAATTTCCGATGATGATTAAAAAAAGAACAAATACATCCTTTAAATCACAGAAGTATGAAATATTCAACAAATTTACAAGGGTAAGTGTATCTGATAGAGGTAAGTATAAAAACTTGTATTATATAATTATTATAAGGGTGGGAAATCTGAATTTTTTTTTTCGAATCCTTCACAGTACTTACTGATAAATTATAAACAAATAGATTTTGCATTATTATATTTCAGTTTGAGATGTCCAAATGATCATGTGCAACAAAAATACTTTCATCATCTGCCAAAAATAGAAATAAACCGCAAGTACTTACTTCGTTAAAAGGAATGACAGCTCAGGAAAGAGGCTCGGTGTCAGCGTAAGCCTAACTCCACTAAAATTCGGAAAGGAATGTTTCAAACTTGAGTGGCTAATTCTTACGATGTCGTTCTCCTGGCTGTCAAACTACAATATAATCTAACATTGATTACGTCCTCAATTAAATCCAAAGGTAAAAAATCACGTGAGACGCCTGATGGGTTTAAATGCCGTCTCTAACAGGAGTTCCCATGTGGAGGAGCCATGTTGCGGCACACCAGACCAACGGGCACATGTAGACGTCACGCCATTACGTGAAGTGATAGGGTTACTTGTTACAATGGAAAAATCGCCAAGTTCGGCGTCTATTTTCGTTGCCAAAAGCGGTGGTAAATTTGATTTAGAATAGAAGAAAATAGAGCTTACAATTATTTATTCCAAATAAATGTCAATTTTTAGCTGGGGTATTAAATAGAAATTCTAACTGAAGGCAATAATTTCCATTCTATTGTGTATGCATTTCTTTTTTTTATGACAAATTATTAATCAATAAAATATTAATTATAAATTTATACATCTATAGAATTACAAAACAAAAACTAAGAATAAATTTTATATACAATTTCTAAAATTGCAATGTATTTTTTTATATCCAAACTCAGAAATGAAATATAACGGTCGTTCTTTCCTAAGTGTTTATCCCCCCCCCCTCCCCCCCTTAAAAATACCCACATTTATTTTACTAAAATTAATTCTATAGTAATTTTTAAAGAATAAATATATGAATTAATAAAATGTAAGAATGTCTAATTCATAAAAAAACAGAACTCTAGATTTTCGATGTGAAATTTTTATCACAGATTGTAATTAGAATTTTTTTAAAGGTGTAAATATAATGTATGATTAAGTATGAATGCAATTATCGAGATCACATTTTATTGCTTAAAATTCATATAGGATTGTTGAATTTCATTCATTACTTGGCTGATATAAGGTTTAGTAACGGAAGCGCAACAAGTTAGCTTGTGTGTATGAAATTCAGGGAACGTATCGTATTGCAGCTAAAAATCGCTCTTAAGAGAACATCGAAAAAAAAGGGCATTTTTTTTTTTTTTTTTGAGTAGAAAAATAAAATACTACTCAAGTTTTTGATAAATTGTGCGCGCGAATAAAATTCGTGAAGTTTTATTATATTATTATTTTTAATACTACATAGTTTTTTTTTTTTTTTTTTTTTTTTTTTAAAAGGTGTAAACATAATTTATGATGTATGAATGCAATTATCTAGAGATCACATTTTATTGCTTAAAATTCATATAGGATTGTTGAATTTCATTCATTACTTGGCTGAATTAAGGTTTAGTAACTGAAGCGCAACAGGTTAAGCTTGTGTGTATGAAATTCAGAGAACGTATCGTATTGCAGCTAAACATCGCTCTTAAGAAGAAAAAAAAGGTACTTTTCGGTTAGCCGGGTGCCAGTGATATATGTACATATATAAATACATATGTATATACATATATATGTATATATTATACATACATATATGTATATATATGTGTATGTATATATGTATACGTAGATATGTGTATATGTGTGTGTGTGTATATATATACATGTATATATATCACTGGCGCCCGGCTAACCGAAAAGTACCAAAAAAATATATAGTGCTGCTTTTTTTTTTTTTTTTTTTTTTTTTTTTTTTGAGTAGAAAAATAAAGTACTACGCAGTTTTCGATAAATTGTACGCGCGAATAAAATTTGTGAAGTTTTATTATTATTATTTAATACTACATAGTTTATTGTAAATTTAAAAAACGCTTTAACAATAAGCATTTTGGAATCGATGACTTCTTCAAGTTCATTTTCAGCAAACGATCAATGTTAAAGGTCGGCTCAAATTTCAAATAATTAAGTCAGTTTTTTTACACGTGAGCAGCCGAGATGATATTAGTCCAAGTGAGATTTCGTTCCTCCTAACGTTCACAGTTGCTTTATCAAAGTATAAGTCCATGTGATCGATGAATGTTTATGACATCTGCTAGAGACACAGGATTGCCCATAGGGTTTGCATTCAGGGCCCGCTTAAGACTTAGAAATAGGGGAAGCTCGACGTCACACAGGGGGCCTCCCCTTTTATTCTACCAATTATGCTTCAACAATTTGAAATTTTACCATCAAAATTTTGAGTAAACAACACTTTTAATATTAAACTAGTTATAAAAAATTTATTATATACATAATTATACATAACAAATTAATTCTGTAAATGAATTTACAAATATGGAACAGGTGTGAATATTTAAACTTCAAAATATATTTTACGCTTTATAAATTGCAGGATTTGCCAGTGCTAAGAACAGAGCAGCAGGGAAAACAAATATTTGACGTAAATTTATGTTTAGCTGCAACACAATTTTACTTCTATTTTATAAACAGAAATTTGATATCACCTGAATGCTAATTACTTTCCCCTTTATATAAATAACCTATCCTCCCTATTTTATATCATTTCTCCACTCTTTGTGAATATAAACAAAATATAATTATGCCGATTAAATTTTCTGTTATTTATAGCACGTTTGAAATTAAAATGTAAAACATAAAAGAAAAGGAAATAAGTTGCATTTAATAACTGTTTTTATACCATTTATTATATCAACAGAAAAAAAATAGAATATAAATGTGTTGGTAATAGTCTGAAGAAAAATTTAGTAGCTATAATTAAGAAGAAAAAAATACATTTTTTACCCTGGCTGAAATTTTTTCCCGAAAAATTAGTTTTAAAAAGTAAATTTGGTAGCCCCTTTGTATTTCAGTGGGTAAGATCGGGCTTCACGGGCCTATTCAGTAAACAGACCTTGTTTGCATTAGAACTTTGAAATTTAATTACTGATCGAATTTCAAAAAAAATCCCTGACGGCTCGGCCTACAGGCACAGGTAGATTTCAAAGACGCAGACTGTGGGGCGCCTGTTTGTTGGGAATTGCGGAAGTAATGATCTTTTTGCCATGATGCGGCAGTTGGAACCGCCTGCTTCGAAACCTAACTTGTTTGCAGGCGAAGACAGCAGGGATTTTTTTTTATTTTATTTTTTTTATTTTTATTTTTTATTTTTTATTTATTTATTTTTTTTTTTTTTGCTATAGGAGTTGGTTTTATAAAAAACTTGTCGATATAAAAGTTTTAGATAATATTAAGAGGATTTATAATAAATTTAAGCGGATTTGAAATCTTGGGAATTGACAAAGTTATGAATTTTTTTCTTCTAAAACCCCCTCCCCCCCCCCCCCCCCCCCTTGGGGCCATTTTTAATTATATCAAAAATCTGTCATACATAAATTTTCGGCCCTTCTCCTAGAAGTAATAATAACTTCAAACGGATTCGATACGTATCATAATTAAGAAGGTAGGGTTTTTTATGTTTTCATAAAAAGCCCCCCTCCCCCCTCCTGGTTCGATTTTGCCCATTAACGAACTTGACCGAGATTTTATGCCCCTTGATTTTATGTATCAGTTTCGAAAAGATGCGGGAGTTGGAACCGCCTACTTCGAAAAATAACTTGTTTGCAGGCGGAGCCGGCAGGGATTTTTTTGCTTTATTTTTTTATTTTTATTTTTATTTATTTTTTTTTTTTTTGCTATAAGGGTTGATCCTATAAAAAATTTGTCAATATAAAAGTTTTAGATAATATTAAGAGGATTAATAATAAATTTAAGCGGATTTGATATCTTGTGAATTGACGGAGTTATGATTTTTTTTTCTTCTAAAACCCCTCTTTTTTCGCCCCCCCCCCCTTGGGGCCATTTTTAATTATATCAAAAATCTGTCATACATACATTTTCGGTCCTTCTCCTAGAAGTAATAATAACTTTAAACGGATTCGATACGCATCATAATTAAGAAATTATGGGTTTTTTTTCTGTTTTCACAAAAAGCCCCCCCACCCTCCCCCCTCCCTTGGTTCGATTTTGCCCATTAACGAACTAGACCGAGATTTTATGCCCCTTGATTTTATGTATCAGTTTCGAAGAGATCTGTACAAAATTATTGCAGTTATCGTGTCCGTAAAAAAGTGACATAGATAGATAGATAGATAGATAAAGTTTTGAACTGGGGGTGGTTTTGGGTTCTGGGAGTCATGATCGGCGTAGATCTGCAAAAAATTTGTCAAAAATTCCAACTTAGGTGAGAATGTAATAGGTAGTATTTCTTACGAAATCTACCTAAAATCGGGCCACGTTATTACCTCTGACTTACTGTGTGGTAAATTGCATTGTAATTGATCGAACCATTGCGGAGAAAACGTGTTCATTTCATTGTCAGATTGAAGTGGACACATAGGAAGCTTCGCTCGTCTTCGGAACGTTGCGCTTCAATTGATGTGTGTGTTGTGTGTGTGTTGGGGGGGGGGGGGGATTAAAATCCTTCCAAGACTTTAAAACAAATGAGATAAATACAGAAATTATTTTATTGCGATGATTAAATAATATGTAAAACACAACGTAAAGAAAAGCAAAAATAGCAAAAAATGTTCATCGACTTGCACACACACAGCTCCAAATGAGAAACAGTACGAGTACAAGTAATATGCTGCTGCTCAGTGTTGAATTCAGACATTTTTCCCCGGAAGGGATTTCTGTGGCTCCGGGGAGGGACATTGTAGAGTTACGGGGGTGATGGGATTGTACTTTTTAACCATTAAATGCGTAAAATCTCAAATCTTCCGGGGGGGAATGCCCCCCTGGGCCACCCCCTGAGTTCAACACTGCTGCTGCTATTTATCACTATCTCTCTCTTTTTTCTTCTTTTGGCCCTTAAGGGGCTACTTCACTCAGACGAAAACACCCGCTCGCTAATGTTAATCCTATGGAGGAAATTTTTGAAGATATCTCGTTCGCATTTCAATAATTTTAAATGATTTTTTTTTGCATTGGATAGCTGAGGTCAATCTCTATGCACGCTCCTTTCTACTTTTTATTACAAGTTTTTTTTTATTAAGATACTTTCACTTTCGAAACCGGTTTTGAAAGTGAAACTATCCTCAATAAAAAAAACTGCAACAAAAATCGTAAAAGTAGAAAGGAGCGTGCATAGAGATTGACCTCAGCTATCCAATGCAAAAAAAATCATTTAAAAATATTGAAATGCGAACGAGATATCTTCAAAAATTTCCTCCATAGGATTAACATTAGCGAGCGGGTGTTTTCGTCTGAGTGAAGTAGCCCCTTAAAAGGAAGCTCTTCAGAAGCTTTGAAACGACTTCAAGCTTATTTTCTATATACAAGCAAGATTTTATTTTATTTTATTTATTTAATTATTTATTTATTTTCGATTATGTGTTTTGATAATAACACATCACACGTTTCTTTTTTATAAAAAGAAAAGGCAAGGAAGAAATAAAAATCCATGCACTCTTTAAATAATGAAATTGTTCTTTGAAAATGATTCAGAACTGCTCCCAGACTACTGTCACTCGCTAGACTTTGAAATGTAATTATCTCAATTTTATTTACTTCTGATAATTTTGAAAAAATGAAATATAGTAAAAATAATTTTTCGCAAGTGACATAAAATAACTAAGCCCTCAGAGAAAGAAGAATTAAAAATATTTCGTCAAAATGACAATTATTAATTTTCTTTTTCTTCTTACGTGTTTTAAATTTATCTTAAACGGGGGGTTCAGATAGCAGTCGCAGGGCCTCACTAATGCAGAGGCATGCGGGGCAGAAGCCCCAGGCCCCCCCATTTGAGGGTTGGCATGGTAGCAATCAAGATTTTCGTTAAGAGGATGGCAAATTGTTAAAATTGGCCAAAAGTAACAAACAGTCTTTTTGACCGAAAACATTTTCAAAGATTTAAGAAGCGAGTGCAGTGCTCCCCCCACAAAAAAAGAACGAGCCAAATCATCAGAAAACTACTGATTAATATTTCATTATAAAAACTTAGTATTCCATTGTTTTCAAAAGAAATTCGTTATTGACGTTTTCCTCTTAGCGAGGCAAATTAAAAGCATTTATGATTGAGGGGGAGGCGGACACTTTCCTTTTAGACATCTTATAACATTACGTAGATAAGCAAAGAGAAGATTTCCAAACAAATACTCCCGTCAACCAATCCATTATTTTTTCTACGTAGTTCCCAACTAGTAATATTTTTATTGAAGTTGTTACCACCTTTCTTGTAATATCATGTATACAGATATGAATAGTACCTGGTACGAAATTTATGTATATATACAATAGGTATGAAGTTTAGTACTAGTCACTTTAGTATAATTCACGAACAATTTGTATGAATAGGTAGAAGAGGGCCCCCCCAGCTTGCCCCAGGGCCCTAGATAGTCTAAGTCGGGCCCCGAGCAGGCGCCCGTTACAAAAAAATGAAGGGAGATGGGGTTCTATCTGTTCTATTTATTTTTAGTATGGTTGCCATATGAGAATACATAAAAAAAGAAAAAAAATCCATTATAAAATTGTAGTTATGAAATTTACCACCAGAAACGCTAACGGCAAAAGAAAAACGGATTTTTTTTTTTTTTTTTTTTTTTTTTTTTTTTTTTTTTTTTTATCAAAACATAAATTTGACCATGGCAAATTTATTCATGTGATGATAAAATTTTTCAAAATATCGATACATTGATTTTTCGATATAGTGTCTTAAAGGCATCGATATCCAAAAAAATATGGGACAGAAAGTATCGATATATCAGAATGTTTTCATTGAGACTTAATATTATAATACACAGAATGATTTATTTCTGTTTCTGTTAAGTAATGTTTTATTTAATAGGGGCTTTTAGGTTTTTTACGCACATGCTTTTACATTAATATACTCCCATTCCGCTAAAAAGAAACTTGCTCAGATCAGGAATATCCGGAATTAGTTGCATCTTCTTCAGAGGTGGAGATAATTCATAAGAAAATTTTTGCAAATTCAGTATCAGATTTTCATGCTTCTCAAATATCACCAAATTTTGGATGCTGGGAGAAACTTTGAGCAAAATGATCTCGACACAGGGAAGAGTTTTTATGAAGAAGGTATACATTTTAAAAGCTATATACGTCATTGAAGAAAGAATCCCCTTTAGCGTTTCCGAACTTTTTTTCCTCTCACGTACCCCTTGCTTAGATTTTTCATTTAAGCGTACTCCCTCTCGCATAGATCAAATATTTTTGTTTTTGTTTGTAAGTAATGTTCTTATGCTAGTTAACAATGGTAAAGACAGAACTCTTTAAAATTCCAGTTTTCAACCACTAATCCATTTTGAGCAGTGTTGAATTCAGACACTTTTCTCTGGGAGGGATTTCTTTGGCTCCGGAAGGGATTGCTGAGTTCCGGGGGGGGGGGGGGGTTATCTACTTTTTAACCATTAAAAGTATAAAATATCAAATCTTCTGGTGAAGGGATGTCTCCCCCGGGCCACCCCCTGAATTCAACACTGATTTTGAGCCACAATACGATATGAACATATGGAACATATGAACAAGACACTAAATATTAGCTAAAGATTTCAAATGAAGCACTTGCAAAGGAGGAAGGAATCTACACTCATTAATACACGTTAATGAGTTTATGTTACTGATGCCTAGTTGAATACTAAAATGATGGCTTGCTTTCAAATGGGCTTTTAAATGAAATCGTCGAAACCAGAAACCCCGATTACAATTCATAATTTATCTAGATATTTCTAGAGTTACTAGAGGTAAAAGAACAATAAAAGAAAAAGATGGACACATGTGAAATCACAAGATATTATTAGGAGTGGACATAGATAATGGCAACAAATGATCAATGAATTACTAAGTTTAGGCAATTTCCTTCATTTAGGCGAATACATTTTAATTTTTATTTATTTATTTATTTTTTTTTTTTGCGTTTTCCGCCATTACCAATATAATTTTCACGTACCGACGTACCCCCAGGGGTACGCACACCCCAGGTTGGGAACCGCTGCCCTAGAAGAAAGAAGAATTGTCTATGAAGATAGACGATGTGACGACAAGTTTTGTTATCTTCGATTGTTTTGCATGATGTTAGCTTGAAAGAAAATTGGTGATTACTATCGCTTCACACGTGTACAGTGTAAAACCAGAAACCAACTGCTGTGCAGTGAGGTCATTTTCAGTTTTAAAACGGATATGAATGACTATAGATAGCACAGATTGACAGATTCATGGGTAAGAGGTCAATCTTCAAATGTTCGACATAGAATCAGACATCACAGGCTGTCTCGGTTTCGAAGAAATGGTAAATGAATTAAATAATAAGATGCATGCTAAAAATGCATAATAAAATTCACACGCACAAGTAAAAGTGAGAACAGAGTAATTTTTCTAAGTTCCATTAGTTTTTCAAAATGATTATAAAAGTGCAGTGTTTCTACAATATACAGTTTTGAATTTTTAAAATGGAGGTTTCTGTGATGTATTTTTTTTTTTATATGGGTTATTAACCTGTAGTAATTGGCTGTAGTGATTGGTTTCGGTGTGATTCTGTAATGTATTTCCCTGACTATAAATATAATTGTAGATTTCTGTGATATCTTTTACAAGAGCTGTTAAAACTGCAGTGCTTTTGAAACTATTTCTACAATAGATTTTTGTTTGAAGAAATTGGAGCTTTTTGTGATATTGTCTGTAAGGGCAACTAAAGTGCAGTGAGTTAAATATTTCCTAGAATCTAAGACGACTGTTAATTTAATTTGCAGCTGCGAAAGCGTGAAGTTTTCTTTAAAATTCGTATATAATACCCCAAAAATTTTGAACGAAAGAAAAGATTAGAAAACTTTCGAAATATGGTAAATCCTATATTTATTTATTCTCCACTATTATTCAAAATTAGAGTTCTTACAAGGAAGGTCTCCATAAGCTCACAATTACAGAATATTCTTCTCATGAGGATATATATGTCTATTAAAAAATTTCTGCGGAACCTTAATATAACTTCCGTAAAAAAATAATGAAAATTCATTTTTTGGCGATATACCGTCGGTTGGCGACACAATGAAATTTAAAAAATATATACTTTTATGATAAATACTCTTTAAGGAAAATATTTTTTTACTCTCCATACTGAACTAGTTTAAGTAATTTTAATTTAAATAAATACACTTTTATAACTACAGTTTTGTTATATATATTTACGTGTATATATTATGAAATTTAACTAGAGAACAAAATTTAAATGGACTAAAATTGTTTCAAGCTTAAAATTATGGTTCTATTCTGAGCACTTTCAATTCGGCTTCGATATTGTTAGTGTAAAAGACAAGAGAACAGTAGGTACTGTTGACATGGAAACAAGTTATTTATATTACTTTAAAAATACACTAAACTTTTATCCAGCCGGCGAAACCGTGTAAATTTAACAGCTGCAGCAACACGTAACTTATACACTGTAAAAAAAAATTCGGAAAAGTTTCCGGTAGGAATAGGATTTCCAGTTGCCCGTATAGGTAAGGAAACTTTTCCGAAACAACACAGAAAAAAAAAAACGGAAAAAAACGAAAGTTTTTTCTTTCCGTCAGGAAACTTTTCCCGTTTGATTCAGAAACTAATCTTTAGACACAGAATAAATTCCTGGGTCTTACGGAAATCTTTCCATTCACATAAAGAAACGTTTTGGAAGAATGGAAGAATAGATAGAAAGTATTCCGTTTAAAAAAAGGAAAACTTTCCATTCACATAAAGAAACGTTTTGGAAGAATGGAAGAATAGATAGAAAGTATTCCGTTTAAAAAAGGAAAATTTTCCATTCACATAAAGAAACGTTTTGGAAGAATGGAAGAATAGATAGAAAGTATTCCGTTTTAAAAAGGAAACTTTTCCGAATCAGTCAGTAAACTAATCTTGAAAAAATTAAAAATTCCTGTGTAGAATAGAAACTTTTTCTTTGCTTTACGGAATTTTTTTTCATTATGATCGGAAAATTTTCTGTATTGTAAAGAAACTTTTGTTTTAAAGAGTAGGAACATTAACAGATGAAAATATTGCTTTTGGACACTGTTTTGATTTCCTTTTATCTCAATTGAATATTATGAAGAACTTTTTTGAATACATACACACATTTTAAGTATTTGTTATCATAAAATGCATTACATGTAATGCATTTTATGATAACAAAATGCATTTTATGATACGAAATGTGTGTATGTAATATATTATATAAACATATAGAAATAATAATAAACTATTCCGTCGTTTAGGTTTGAAGTCATTAAAATTCGCATTAAAACACTTATTTAACAAGCAGTTTCTAAATGCATTAGAATCTCTTGCATTTGGTGTGGAAAAATGTTGCTCGCCAAATCGCGTCTTTTTGCGCCAAATACTCGAAAGTATTTTATTTTTTTTTGCAGATTTCCTACTGGAATTCCGCAGCTAAATTTAGCTGATCCTTTATAATGTATATGAGTTAGTTTAATTAGCATTTTTTGTTTCAAAATTTTCTGAGTGTGGGTTTTAAGGAGACCTTCCTTGTTAGGCATCTTTCCATCATCAGACATTTCACTACATAATCTTCACTAATGCTTCCGAATGTTGCTTCATTGTTGGATGAGTATAATTACTGATTGTTTCAAATAGATTCGTACGTAAAAAGAGAATTTCATTTGTTAACTAATTTATTTTGATACAATCTCTTTTTAAGTTTTACAATTTTAAGGAAAATTATGACAATATCGAATGTTTACCAAAAATGTCCTTGCGACAAAAATAACTATTAGTGTTTTTTTCGCAAATATGTAATTTGATTTATTAAAAATTAATGAGCTACATCTAAGTCATAAAATAAAAACTTCCAGAGATATACTCATTCAAATTATAATTTTGGTAATTTATCATATATTAACTGCAATGTTAATTGATAAAAATAGCTATAAAATTTCAAAAAATTCGGATATTTAAATTAGATATCTATTAGTTCATTACACCCATATCACATAAATTATAGGCGATCAGTTTTATATACATCTAAGATTTATCTACATTTAAGCATAATTTTTGGAGACAAAATTTTTTTCCTGGCTGATTATTCATGAAAATCATACTTTTCAGAAAATTAAGGTTCCTATTTCTGAAAATTTATTAGAAATATTCACCCCCAAGTTCTTAAAAATCTCTAGATTTATATGTTTTACCTTCATTAATCTATATATATATTAGATTATATTTTCTTTCTTACGATTACTTAAATATTATATATAAAAAAATATTTTATATATCTTAATAAATATCTTATATCTTCTATAATAATAAGTAAAAAAGTTTATGTGTGTGTGTCTGTCCGCTGCACTTAGAGCTACAAAATTTAGCAGGAAGGTACCTCTAAATGTGCAGTTATGCACCTTGAAACCCGATTTCGCATTTTTTTTTTAAATTAGGTTTCTTTTTATGAGATTTTTCTGCGTTTTTTTTACGTTTTGCGGTGTTTTTTCCAAATTAGTAAAATGAATGTGGTTTCAATCTTTTAGCCCAATATAATAAATTTGGTCCTCTTTTCAATAAAGTTTATTCGGAATTCGCACAGCGATTTTTAGAGTTTTTTCGCGTTTCGTGTTATTTTTTGACGGTCCGGGCAAATCCGGGCGGATCAACTAGTTATAAATATCTTAATATTACTTAAATATATATACTTCCGGTTGGAGAGTTGAAACGAAAACGTCCATTACTACACTTCCAATGATTGTACGAAGAAAACAGAAACCCTTTGCATAGCTAATTGTACAGTCTTTAAAAAAAAAAAAAAAAAAAAAAAGTTATAATTATATCCATTGGTTGGAGTATCATAGTTGAGATTTTTTCCAACAGAGCGAAAGTATGCCGGAACCAATGGATATAATTTACCTAGTTGAACATACTTTCCTCTGTTGTTATAATTATTTTTAAACAAAAACTCTGTGATATTTACCAAAAAATTGGCTATTTAAACGTTGCGAGATATATTTATGTATATATATTCGAATTTGAAACAAAATCATGACAATTTCATTTTGAAAATTCAGTTTCAATTAGAAGCAGCTGAAATGAATTTTTTAGTGGTTCCACTTATTTTGGTACCAGAGAATCAATACAACGATGTTTCGTGATAATGTTTAATAGAGACCCATAAAAAAACTGCGTAATCTCGGACATGAAGTATTTTATTTGGCCAGTATTCTAACTTATTCATGATATTTTATTATGAAAAGAAAAATCCAACATCGAAATTAAAGGCTATGTAATCTCTCTCTCTATATATATCTTTTCCTCTTAGCTTGGTTCACTTCATCCGTTCAGTCCGTAATTTATATGATGGTCACTTTTGCTTTTGGGCCATCCAATTAAATTTTTGCTCTGTGGCATATACACATTTATTACTTGTTTGAATATGTGTCCACTATCTTCTTTTTGATATTAATAATACATGCTTAGGAATTAATTTTTCACATTTGCTATTCTGTTTCACATATTCATGCCGTTTGAGTTTGGAATGATATTTTGCGCTGTTGCTTCTCTTCACGGAAGATTAATGAATTTGATACACATATGACATATGAAAAATCATACAAAACGCATAGATTGTGGAACATTTTCCAACATTACGACAGTTTAAATTCAAGTTTTTCACGCTTGTCTGAAACATTTAATAGAGAACCAATATTAGAAATTTTGTAAATGCTTAATATGCTTGTTTTCGCTATTTTTTTTACATTAGATATTGTTATAATATATGTTTCGTAATTGGAAATTTAAATTTATCAAAACAAATTGCTATAGTTGTTGGAGAATCTATGGGTGAAGAAAACGGGTAAACTGAAACTCCAAAATTAATGAGTTAGTACCAAAATGGTACATTTTTAGCAATTTATTTTTTAGCGCAAATTTTGTTGATAAATGTCGTGATTTTAGCAATTTTTTTGCAAATCTCCGAGATTTTTCTGGAAAATAGTCTTATCCTCTTATCCAGCGTCGAATGATATACAATACAGTAATAATACTATATTACTGATATACTGATACACGGAAGTTATACGACCTTTTCAATTAATATACTAACCTGTACACAAGTTGAAAAAAAAAAAGTAGAATCTATTTCTGGTAATAACTAGCCATTAGACGGTAATGTATCCGAATTTGTTTGTGAGACACTCTATACGGATTATATATACTATACTCACATCATGATTAATAGAATAATGTGGTGTATTTTGATAACGTACATAAATTCAAATGAGTTTGAAGTAGTATAACGTCAAGAAAATTCATTTCAAATAATCATCACCCAATGTGTAATATAACTGATATTTTATATGCCCTTGTTCACAAACATCCTAGTGATCCTAGTAGTCTAAAATAGAGCATGGTACAGGGTGGTTACAAATGAATATTCCAACTTTGATGGGCTTTATTAACAAAAGCATAGACGATACACGCATTTGTGAAAAAAGACATAAGAAAAGGAGATTGGGAAATTACAGCAGCTAACACTGCTGAACTGAAAACGAGGATAACTGCAGCTGTTGCAACTGTAACACCCGACTTGCTGAAAACCGTATGGGACGAATTCTACTACAGAATGGATGTTGTTCGTGTTTCTGCTGGTGATCACATTGAACATTTATAATTTTTTGCTATTAATAATTTCACAATCTTCTTTTTTATGTATTTTTCACAAATGCGTGTATCTTCTATTACTTTTGTTAATAAAGCCCTTGAAAGTTGGGATATTCATTTGTAATCACCCTGTATATTATTTTTCCACATCCTCCCCTATCTCAAGTTATCCAATGTCTTGCCATTGTATAGAATTTTTGTTATTTTTTTTTATCAAAATGTACAAAATTGCCGTTGTCTCATGTAATGTACAGTACTGCAGTGTGTTTTTATATTTCACTGTATTGTACAACATAGTGTATTATTTGGAACTGGTAAATAGTACGAGGTGGAAATTTAGAGGTGGAAAGCAAATAATTGTATTTTCATTATTTCTTATGAGAAAATTTCATTCGGTTCTTGTACTATATCATTTCTCGAACAGTTTCTTTGAAGGCATTGTATTCGAGACACCAATGGTGTACTAATTTAAAGAGCAGTTTTAACGATTTTATTCTGTTTCAGACAGAACGAATTTAATTTATGTTTTTGAAATTCAATACAT
Source organism: Maratus michaelseni (assembly GCA_963931845.1). NCBI lineage: Eukaryota > Metazoa > Arthropoda > Arachnida > Araneae > Salticidae > Maratus > Maratus michaelseni. Next base: position 368,817,137 of record OZ007589.1, read on the forward strand.
GTTTCCTATAGAAAATGGTGCTTTGAAACTTTTAGTTCTTTTATACAGGGCATTATGAAAGAATTTGTATACGTTACCTTATATGGACGGATAATTGCTAGAAGTACGTTTTCAGTAGTGTTATGCATTTTCCTCTTGAAATAAATGTTAGTATGTTATGGATAGTAACTAAAATCTAGAGTTCTTATACAAGACCACATAAAAGTATTGAAATACTTTATAATCTATGAAAAGTGAGAGTTTAAATTGCTTTTTAGTGATGTTAGCATTTTTCACCAGAAGGGAATTTTATTTTTGATCAAAATGCTAAAAATGTCTTTTCCACCTACGCACTTTAGAGCCAGCATTTACCAGTATTATTTTAGCAACAATCTTGGAGATATTTTTTTTTTTACGCTAGGCGATTTTGTCCAGAAAGTTCAGGGCCAAATACATATTTGAAAAATTCCAGAAATCAAGCGTCTGATACTCGTGGGAGACGAATTATCAAGAATGATCCGGTTATTTGTGGATGAAGACACAAGATTTCCCACCAAAGTAAATATATAAATAAGATTATTCCACATTAAGCAAATGAGTAAAGTGGCAGGCCGTTGTTTGCAATGTTAGAAACTTCAGCTTACTAAGTAAATTCTTTGTAGAATAAGAATTGTTGTTATCAAATTGAAGAAGATAAAGATTTCGTAACAATATTATCGTCATATTGGAACGTGTTTCATAATAAATATGTGATACCAGATTCTTTTCGATACGTTTTCACTGAAGAAGGACTTTTTTGTTTAATTTAAAAACTATTATATTCTAACCTCCTCTCTCATTTTTTTATTTACATGTTGCAGATTCATCGCAACACATTGATTTTTAACTCTTTCCATCATAATTGAAAAGTTTTTATGACAAAGGTGTCTGCACGAGCCAAAATTTTCAGCCCAGGCCCGGCCCGATAAAGAAGCTTAAAGTTCCGCCCGAACTCGACCCAGTCCGTTTTGTTTATCGCAGTTCGTGGTGATAAGAAAGAAAAATTAAGGAATGGACCCGACCTGGAATGAGTGATGGCACAGCCCACCCTGGGGCCGTGCAGGCCTATAAATGATATTTGAAAGAGTAAAAACGTGTTCTTAACGGCAAAAAAATTTTTAAAAGATAATATGAAAAAAAATTGAGTTTGAGCTGTAATTCTCGCTCAAACTCGCGGATTTTTTGAGTTGCTCACGCTCATTTTTCAAAAAGTGAACTAAACTCAGCTCAAAACTCAGAGCAAGTGAGTTATGCTCACGAGTTTTCGCTCCATGAGTGCACTTAGTTACAACACTGGAAATTTCATATGAAATTCTATCCTTATATGAACTGGTGCTGATTTTTTTTGGGCAAACTTTCCAAGAGAGGATGACGGAAATCCATGATTTGTTCGATTTGTGTGATGCTTATATCTTTAGTTTAGATTTCTACAAAATTTCACACTTTAGAAGCCTGAATACAGTGTTGCCGTTCCGCTATTTTTTAAAATACAGATTCCTTCACTGTCACCATTTTTTTTTTTTTTTTGTAAAATTATATTTCGCCTCATTTTATCTGCCATTAAATAAGACTAATGTGGGTGTTTAAAAAAATGCGGCACCCATCCACTACTGGACATTGCCCCCTTTGTTACTTCCTGATCCCTGTATCGGTGCGAATGTAGCCCCACACATGGGTACGAGAGTGGCCGGACAGGTTTGGTTCATGAAAGACAGTCCGTGACATCCTCGAAGCCGGGCTTGTCTGGAGAGCTCATGAGAGCAACCAGGGCCCAGCTACTAATCAGGGGCTCCCTCTCATGATTTACTGTATCCCAATTCGAGATCGAGAACAACTCACACGAGTGATCTCTTGTCTCTCTAGTCGGGAATGGACACCACAACTTAAAAACTAGGTTAGTTAACACAGATAGGTTAAAAAACTAGGAAGAGGTTTCGACCCCCGCCACGCTGTCGAGTGACTAGGCCGCCAGAGCCGTAGGGCCGAGAGAACGTTAGTATTGAAAGCGATGATAGGATCGAAACAGGTAGTGCAATAGTTTCGTCCCGGTGGTCCGGCCAGACCTGTACAGACGCCCGCGCCCGTTAGCTCACTCTTTCCAGAGGCTCGAACACCAGCTTTCCATGTCCTGAACCAGCTGGCTCCCATCAGCTGGCTCCGCACCTCAAAGTAGCTGTCTCCGGCGCTCCCCGCCAGGGGCCCTGGAAACGGACAAGAGAAGCACTCATCTTGTCTATCCCCTGGAGTGCCGCGATGAAGAGGGGTAGGACCCAGGCCACTCGAATCGAGTTTGGATCGAGATCCCCAGGCTGCACTTAGAGCTGTCCGAACGAACCAACGAAAGCTGACCCGCCCGGTTCGCCCCGGAAGTGGGCTTACGTCGTCTACTGCTCTCTTGGAGGCCCTGCTTTGTCCCAAACTCCTGAAAATGGAATCCGGACGCCACAGCGCCTACCGCCGGGCTCCAGGTCATCCTTCCGCACCTCGAGAGGTCGGATTGATTCCGGAACACCCGGAAGAGCCGCAGCCCGCCATTAAATAAGGCAAATATAACTACTTCAGAAAATTGGTGGCGATCAAGCAATCTGAATTTAAAGTAGCGGACTGGCAACACTGCCTGAATATGGGAATACATTGTGTTAAAATAAAACACTTATTTTCTAAATCGATGCAATTTCTTGCAGGGGACAGTGGGGTACATATCGGTTTTCTTTTGTTGAAAAAAAGTCTAGAAGGGCGAAAAAATCGGAACACCCCACAAAAGTTTTTCGGGACATCTGGGCTATTGAAAAACCACACCTGTTGCCTCAGTAAAATTCTTCTCTACTTGGGAAAAGGCATTTTCTAGGACCATCTGAGAAAGCTCCGAATTTTGGTGGTATAGGGTAAAACCGTGTACTAATCAGAAATTAAGTTTTTACACTTCCAGTAACAAAAAGGTTTATTGTAATAAATGCTGAATCAAGCTTTAAAACATATATATAATTTTTAATGTCAGAAATTTTTTTTCAGGTTTTCAAGAAATTTTTAGTGTTGTCATGTAATGGCTTTCTCAGATTTTACTTCTCGTATCCTCTGCACTCCTCGTGTGCCCACTCTTTGCAGACTGAACATGGTATCCATCTTTTATCACCTGTTGAGTGAAGAAACCATTCATTGCAGAATTCAATGCAAAACCATGGGTACCCGGTCTTGCTCCCAACAAACGACCAAAAATCAACATGGTTGTTCTCCTCTATAGCTGGATGTACCCACTTTTAATTGACGTCTAACTATCGCATGAAAGCCAAAGAAACAGTGGTTTACTTACTTAAATCTATCCGTTAGGCTACATTTATTTAAAGAGCAGAAAAGACGGCGAAAAATTGAAACTTTTGAAGTGAATTTCTTTCCAGTAGCACTGCACGGACACAGAGATTAACTCACTTCAAAAACCGATGGCGCACTGCTACACTGTTAAAAATTTGCAGTAAACTGTCCAGTCATTCGACCGTTTTTACATTAATCGGTTACATAACTGTAATTTAACAATATTCTGACCATATTATTGCCCATATTATGGTCAGAATAGAGTTAAATTACTTTTATGTAACCGTTTCTGTAGAAAACGGTCAAATGACTGGACAGTTTGCTGCAAATTTTTAACAGTGAGAGGACTCTAGAGAATGTAGCGAAGACGGGTGGGTGCTGTCCTACAGAGATTGACCATCAGCGAGAAAACAGGGTACCCGGTTTGACCCGCCTACCCGGTTTTACCCTATTCTCCCATACTATTTAAATCATTTAATTGATCCGTGCTTTGCTCACTATTCGAAATTTTCCTGTACTAATCAAGGGATCGTATAAGAAAAAGTAACTAATTGCACTAATTGAAACCGCATAAATCGATAGAGAGTTGTATATCTAAAATTACTTTAAATGAAATATACAAACTAATCTAATAATAGGGGTCGCGGTGCCTTCAGCATTGTGCTGAGTGATTGTAAAATAGGCAATCGCTAAATATACCCTAAAATTACTTTAAATATAATATGCAAACGAACATGATAATGAGGGTACAACAGCCTTTGACATCGCAGTAAGTGACTGTAAAAATGGCAATAGTTATAAGCCTGTTGAGTGAAGTTAATATGTCCGTTAATATGTTCGTTAATATGTGAAATTGTAAAAAAAACAAAACTGCCCAGAATTAATTTAAATATAGGTAAAATTATCTTAAATATAATATACAAACAAACCTAGTGGTGGGGGCCCCCACTATCATCGTCATAGTACCGAGAGATCCTAAAAATGACATTCGCAATAGCAGCTACTCTTCCTTCATACGCACGAAACCAAGTTGTACTACAGTAGCCGAATAAACAACAAATTTCTTGTATTTTTACAAATAATTTTCAACATCGCATTTCCCGTTACTATAGCAACCTATTTGTCATGCTTTCAATACAGAAGTAATCAAAATCTAATGGAGGGTTCTTTATTCTGTTTTAGGAAAAATTCGATCAGACTTTCTTTAATAATTTAATTAAAAAAACTATTTCATATTTTCCTATTTTTTTAAAATAATTCCTGGTTGTTTGTTCCATACAGAGATATAAAATATATGATTGGATAGATAAGATTTCAAATATAAATTGGTTAATAAAAAGTCCTCACTTTCGGTGGAAAGGGGACTTTAAAAAAATTGCTAAAAACTCAAATATTGCTCTGCGATTTTCGAATGAATTGTATTGAAAAAAAGAACAAAGCTCACTATATTGAGTTAAAAGACTGAACTTGGATTGCTGTTATGATTTGCTTAAAATTGCCGGTGAACTTGGAAAAACAGAAAAATACGCTAAACTGTGTCTTCAATGTAAAATAACAATAATTCTAATAATAATAATAATAATAAAATCTGAGCCTCAGGTGCATTAGGACCTGTCTTCGTCTATGTGTAACCAAATTTGCAGGCATCTACGTGTGATAGATTTCTCTAGCTATCGCCTTCAGACAGACAGAATCACATACAGACAGACAAAAACTTCCTTTTATTAATGCAGACGAAATTTACTTAATAATATTCGGGAAAAACCCTTTTGTGAGAAATTACCGCTGTCTTCCAAATTAAATCCACCGCTTTCTACAAAAATTTTTTTTTCATTTACAGACCTTCGTAACCTTTTTATTGGATTTTTTTTTTTTTAACCAAATGAAAGCCATCAAATATTTATTCAAACGATGTATAAGATCTAATCCTGATCCGCCCTTTTAACGCTCTACATAAGATTCTAAAGATTAATTTATGAGTTCAACACCCCTCTCCCTTACCCTCCCTCTCATTCTGAATTATATTAGATCACGTTTTGTCTGTCGTTACGACAAAATCGATAAGATGTAACTACTTCGTATACGGTACTAGTTTTATGCTGATTCTTTGTTATTCTTTGAAAATTATTAAGACGATGGAGTTTTTCTTTCGTGCTTTTGTCTTTTTAGCGACCGAGTACTTATTGTTTTCGTTTGTTGCCAAAAATTATAGGACAGTCCTACTATGGGAGATTCGTCAATTTAAAAGCATATTTATTAAGTTTTAATTGAATCAGGAGTTTCTAAATGCAAACTAATTTACAAGTAATGATTTAAAAATTTTTAATAAAATGAGTTTTTTATTTAAGATAACACAATTGAATCATTTATTTCAGAATTATCATAAGTGCAGAATTTAAATTTTTGATATATTTAAGAAACGCTGTAAAATCAAACTAAAAGCTGGCATTTTTTTACGAAAAAAACAAAAAACAATTCGGGAAGTAAAGGCCGGTTTTCTACGTCAATTGTAAAGTAATTTAATCAATAAAGTCCAGGGGAGGAGATAAAAAAAATCCTCACTTCGTAGTTATGGTGTTTCTGCAATAAAACACAGTTCTCCAGTGTTTTTTCATCTGATTTACGATTTTTATCCGATATATTACTGAGTTATGTTGTGTTAAAGGTAAAATCTAACGAATCTAATCTTTTTTAGTAAATTTGAATTTATTTTGGTCAGTTAAAAAAAAATTGAGATACTGAAAAAAAAAATGCATCTGAACTTCAAACATGCCAGATAAACGGCGGAAAAATAAATGAAGTATTTTTTATAATATAGAAAATTAGCGAAAAATGAAAAATGTCAATTAAGCACGATTTAAATACAAATCTAAAATATTCTAAAATGCGGGGTCTGTCCAGACTTATCTCCCAGGGATTTGTTTTTCTGAAACTGAGCACAGCTTTTTACATTTGTGAAAAATCTAGTCATAATTTTGTGAATTTGAAATGATCGTTATATTCAGGTTCATGTTTATACATTTTTAAGAAGATATACGTATATTTCTTTTAAATGTTAAAAGGTGTAAACTAATAATATAATATACAGTAAAATAAGTTTTATTAGACGGTTGTTTCGGCTCACTCCAAGCCATTATCAAAAACAAATAAGAATATTCTATAATTTCACGATCTTTGAAGTTATTATTTGAAATGCTATCATTTAAATGTACTTTAAAAAAAATTATTTTTATTTTTATTTTTACTTGATTGTTTATTTCCATATTTATAACCATGGAGTTACTCGAGCCACAATTTCGGTAAGTTAAAAGATGCTGCAACTCGATTTTTTCGTGTTACTATCTCTATGGTTTCTCTTATTATGGATGGATGTAGAATGGAAATATGTAGGTAAAATAAACATATTTTTGTATATACATGCAAAAGTGACAGTCAGATTTTACTTTTTAAATGATTAAATTTGTGAAAGGTTCAGTTTGGAGAGGAAAGCTTTTGTGTAAAATCTATTTTTAAGACAAAGAATTTTGTGAAGGGTTCTGCTTTAAAATGAAAAAAAAAAAAATTGCGAAGGGTCCATTAAAGGACCCAATTTCTTTCTAAACAGATCCCTGAAAATACAAATTTAAGCTTCTAAACCAGTCATACTCAACCTGCGGCCCGGCGACCTTTTATGTGCGGCCCGAGACACATAATTATTAATCCCTATTAAAAACATTAATTGAGATGTGCATAAAAATTTTTAATATTTTCACTGCTCTTTTGTATATTTTCATGGGAAGACAATTTCCTGTTATTTATAATTACTAATTTAAAATTACCTTAAAATATTTTAAATGACGTTTTCTTAGTCAAAGTTCTTTTTACATGTAGTTTAACTTCTGCTATAGTAGTGTATACGTGTATACATTTCTTAATCCTGAACACTAAACAAACATTATTCCAAATTAATTTAATTTGCACTATATATTTCTACATTAAAAAAAAATAAAAAGAGTTTTTGGATTGAGAAAAAAGCTGATTTATTAGAAAAAATCCCTTGATTTTTTTTTAATTTTTTTTTTTGAGAATTTGATATTATTGCATTGTTATGTTGTTACGCTTTATACTTTTATCATATAAACTAATAAGGCTTATTCGGAATAAATATTTCTCGCAGAAAAAATTGGCAGCAAAAAGCTTTATACCACTATTTCAAAACAACAAACTTTGCGACATTTGCAATAGGAATCTATATATTTTTACATTATTATACAAGAGTGTTGTGGCCCGCCTAACGTCGCAAATATATGTTTGCGGCCCGCTAATAAAAAAGGTTGAGTACGGCTGTTCTAAACGATGTCGTTTGTGGAGTTTCTGCAGTATCTGCAGGACTGGAATCAAAGTTTTACAGAACGTTACTTTAGCTGGGTTTTGCACCAATTGTAACATCCATAAATACGGTTAGAATAACAGAGTTAACTCATTTTCAAATACAGTGAAACCTCCACTTAACGAAGTCTTACCGTTACACTTAAACACTTCGTTATGAAGAAAATTCGTTAAATAGAAAACAACTTAAATTTATGAAACTTGTCTACATATAACCCACATAAAATCAAAAATACACATAAAATTGAAATATTTGAGAAACGTATTTTAATTCGGGCATGGTCATTTTTGTATGCAATGTAGATATGAGAATAATTTAATTAGAATAATGTCTAAAAGAACAAAAAACAAAGAGAAGTAAACAAAAACCGAAGCGTACCTTTTCTTTTTTCATAAAAATGTGATTAAATGAGTGTATTTTGATTAAATTATTCAAATGTGTCCATTTTCATATACAGTCCGCAAAAATAAATTCATACATCCATCGCAACAAAAACCTCTCTGTTTGAATGCTATGTACTCGTACAAAAGTGGAATAAACTTCGTTATATAGAATAAGCTTTTCGTTATATGGAGATTAATTTACATGTTAATGATGTGCAAAGTCAAGGATCTGCAGAAAAATTCGTTAAGTAAAAATCTTCATTAAATAGGGACTTCGTTAAAGAGAAGTTCAACTGTATTTAGAATAGACAGTTATGAGGTATATGAAATATTCAGTTTAATTAAAAACATTAGCAATTTAAATCATCTGCATATTTTATATTACGAATCAGAATGGTCAGAATATAGGTTTTAAAATGAAAAAAATGTTACTGTTTTTTTTTTTCAATTAATTGAATTTAATTGAAAAAATATCGATTATTTGACTTTTTAGTACGCATTTCAAACATCAAAATTTTTAATTTAAGGCGGTATTCAAAAGAAAACGCTCAACAACTCAAAATTTTGAGACACATTTTCAGACTCATTTTTAAAAGTAAAAACATGAAACTTTGCGGCGTGATTTATGAAGAGATTTATAAGGGACCTATGTTTTTTTTTATTTTTCGTTCAATTAATTAGAAATTGATTTACAAACAATTATTTTCACAGTACGATTTTTTTTTTCCAGCGCTATCGCTTCGGGAAATTCGGTTCAAAATGTCCACTTTGACAGCATTTTTTGAAATATATTCTGCCTTTATCAAAAAATCGAGACAACACGGACATTATCAAGTTTCTGAATAAGAGAATCTGCCAATTGGATGCATTTTAGAGCAAAAATGAATTTAAAAATGTGTGTCAAAATAAGCAGTTTGGATTTGAATACACAGACAGAAATTAAAGTCTTCCAATACAAAAGGTCATTTACACTTTAGGGAAACTAATTTCACAGTTAATTGCAATGCATAAATTTCCGTATTTCATGAAACTTTTTGACTTAAATGGATAGCATTAGCTATAGCTCTGGCATGAAATTTCTATGACAGTATATTTTTTCTTAGTACAATATCAGTTTTCCCCCACACCTGTTGGACGGATTTCCGAAGTTTTTTCAATATTCATGAATGATGTCTTCCTAACTCTCTCTCCAAAAATAACACCTAGCTGGTGCTAATTGGAAATTTGTGAATTGGAATTTTTAAATAGAATACCGCATTATATCATGCTCAACAATGATTATAAAAAAATGAATAGTACAAAAAATATAAAGTGGGAAGTCTCCACACTGGTTTATGTTATATTTATGATTAAAAAGCAAAATTCAAATGTTTAGAAGAAAAAGACATCGTCGAACGATCGAAGCAGTGGTATTTCATGTGTAGCTTAAAATGTATGCTATGTTATATTAAATTAAATTGTATTCTATATTCAGTGTGTTGGGGGAACACTATTGTTGTCAATTAATTATTACATTCTAATTCATAATTTCATAGTTTTTGTTGGTGTTTCGGAAATGTTCCATTAATGGTTATATATATATATATATATATATATATATATATATATATATATATATATTCTTTGTCCCGTGTTTTTCCGGATGACGTCATCCTCTAATGCAATTAAAATATGATTGTTAATTTTTTTTTCTGCGATTTTCGATCAGTTTTTACTGTAATTTTGATGTCATAGATGATATTCTGGCTTGACAAATGTTGTTTGCAGATATTTTTATACTTAAATTTTCTTTAGAAGTTTAAACTTGCATCTTAAAAATATTAGATATAACTAAAAAATATTAGACTGCAGTGCAAAATCCTCGCACGATTCCACTGGTGGATTTATTAAAGTGGTTGTAACAAAAACAGTGAATTTGTTTTTTATTAATCAATCAAAGAAAAAGCCCAATAAAACAGGTTCGTGAATGTAAAAGAAAAGTTTCTGTAGAGATTCGTGATTGCTGCTGGATTTTGTTATGAAAGTAAATTAAAGCTAAAAACGAAGTAATATAATTTTTTTTTCTGTTTTTTAAGTCAATTCCTAAGGTCAACAAAGAAAAATTTTATTTTAGTTATTTTTTATTAAATAATTACAATTAATATAAATATATGTATATGCATATGACAGAATCACAATATTCAGTGGCAAAATAGAAAACGAATTTCCTTGCAATTTTCCATTTTAATAAATAACATAAGAATGGCCCAGATAATACGTAAGTACCAAAAGTAATATGAAACAGTATAGAAAATAACATTAACATAATCACGAGTCGACAGTTACCATGCCAACAGTTTCATGCAGTAGCGGCTCTTTCGAAGAGTGGAACCTAATGGAGTGTTTCTGCTCATTTATCTTCGAGTTTTGAATGCTAGTAGTTTGGTTATTTAATTAAATTAATGAATTAATATTTGAAAAACTGTATTAACATCAAGTGTCATCCACTACAAGTTTAAAAAAATGTATTTGAACTTGAGTGGATGAATAAAAAGTATTTTATTATGGACTGAAAATTTGAAAGAAAAATAATTTGAGCATTTGAATTTGAATTTTACTTTTGAATCATAAATATAATAAAATAAACCCGTGCAGCATTAATGTACCACGTTATCTTTATTGAACATTTTTTTATAATCATCATGGCGGTATTTTATTTTTGTGCCATCACTAATTTGAGCAAAATCTTTCATTTTATTTATGAAAACAATGGGAGAAATTTTTTTTCTCCCATATAAACTAAAATCAATTAAATTTAATTAATGAATTAATATTTGAAAAAACTGTATTAACATCAAGTGTCATCCACTACAAGCTTATAAAATGTATTTAAACTTGAGTGGATGAATAAAAAGTATTTTATTAACGATTGAAAATTTGAACAATGTATATAAATATATAGAGAGTGTGAGCTAATAGTAGGAATTGAAAAAAAGTATCAGGTAAAGCTAAAGTCATTCTATTATCAGTAAAATATATTAGGTCCGATGGTACTTACGTATTATCCGTGCCAGTTTTAAGCCAAATGCGCCAGGCATGGAGCCAATATTACTAATTACAGTAACCCTTATATTTTTTTTCTTGCTACATGGTACATGCCTGGGAATAATCTATAATATTATTCTTTCTTATTTACTATGCTATTTACCATTTATTAATTTTACTAAAATAATGTTATTTATTATTTTTAACAATGTTATAAATTTAATAAACATATATTACATTTTATTTATTTTATATTAATTACCATTTTTAACAATGTTATTTGATAATGTTAAATTACTGCGTTTGAAAATATGATTGGCAACGATAAACAAGATTGGTACTTGGCAACCATTTTTGGCGATCAATCTCCTGGCACGGATAATACGTAAGTACCGGTCCAATTTTCGGAGAAGAAATTCTAGATTTATATGGAAAATAAATCAATAAAGTCCAGCTTAATAAAGTCACACTTCCAAATTAACTGCTGCATATTTAACCAAAAAAAAAAAAAAAAAAAAAAAATTACAAAGGAGAATAAATTATATCCTATTTGAGGAAATAACTGTTTTACTTGAAGCTTCGCTCGCGGTTTTTTCTTCACTTGGCTTGTTAAAGCTTTTAGAAAGAAGTCTAGAGCTTTAGGAAGAAGCCATTCATGAACATTGAAAAAACTTCGGACAGCTATCAAAGAGGTGTGGAAGAAAATTGACATGATTAAACGAGTCAATGCTATCCAATAGCGACAAAAAGCTTCAAGAAATATGGAATTTATGCATAGAAATTAACTATGAAACCGTTTTCATGAAATACAAAATTCTTCTGTATTTATAGATTTTTTTATTATTTTTTTATTATTTTTTTAACGCTTCAGATTAAAACATAATCTAATTTATTTCTCCGATTTATCTATTTTTTAAAGCTTTGTAACTGACGAGTAAATAAAATCTGCCAATAACAAAGTTTTTTTTTTTTTTTTTAATACATTTTTCGCTTATTTTTTAAAATCGTTTGTTGCAAGGTTTTATTATTATTATTGTTATTATTATAATTATTATTAGTCAATGGCGGTTCTTATAATAAAAAAAAACCTGCAATATCATCAATAAAAAGTTTCCTTATCTCCAATTACCTGCATTGCGCTGCAGGTATATCCCGAAAGAAGTTTCGTTATACATATGCCACTAAGCATAATGATACGTTCATTTTAACAGAATTATGTCTCTGGCACACTGTCAGTTTTTGCTTCGGCTATTTATCCAGCAGTCTTTTGAAGAGATCAATACAATAGTAACATTTCAAAATCTGTAATTTCTGTTCTTTTTTTTTTCTCCCTTTTGTTTTTAATTAGTATATTATTCTCTCAGTTTTACAGAGACCTTGAAGAAAGTTTTATAGAACAATTACAATTTTATGGCTTAGTTTCTGAAATTTATATTTCCTTTTATAACTTTAAAATTTACATTTTGTGTTATTTCATAGAGTCTGATTCGACATAATTTTTGGAAAAAAAAAAGTATAAATAAATAAATAAAATAAAATAAATTAATAAATAAAATAAAATATATAAATAAATAAAATATAAATAGATAAAATAAAATAGATGCTAAATAAAGTTAAATAAAACAATACCAACAAAATTTTAAAGAAACGTAGAACTTTTCAGATTTTAGTTACGCGCTAGAGTGTGTTAATTTGCCCAATACAATTATCTAATTATCTTACTGCAGATATCAATAAAGTCGATTTATCGCACTATTTATTTTACTGCAGATATCAATAAAGTCAAATTATCTTCTAGTTATCTTACTGAAGATATCAATAAAATCGAATTATCTTATCTAGTTATCTTACTGCAATATCAATATTATCTTACTGCAATATCAATATTATCTTACTGCAATATTAATATTATCTTACTATAGTATCAATATTATTTTACTGCAGATATCAATAAAGTCGAGTTTAACAAAGACAAAGTCTCCAGTCACACCTACACATTAACTGCAGCATCATATACTTAAGGTTCTCAAATGATCTGCTCAAGAACACGAAACTTTCTGACACATTTTCTGACTCAATTTTAAACTCAAAGGCATAAAATTGGCAAGTCTGGCTATTGAAGCGATTTGGAATCGAAATGAGTTTTCCATTTTTTGATAAATAAATTACTTATCGAGTTATAAGCAATTCGTGTCACACGTGATGACACGTTTTTACCTTTTTGTCGGGCTGCCGCGTCGAGAATTAGGTTCAAAACGCCGATTTTGACAGTATTTTCTGAAAGATCTTCTACCTTTACCAAAAAATCGAAAACGTGTTTCGATTACATATAGTTTCAATATTATTTTCATAGAACACCTGCCAATTTCATGAGTTTCCGAACAAAACTGAATTCTGAAATGTGTCAGAAAGTAAGAAAGTAGCTCCTTTGGATTTGAGAACAGCCTTAAAGAAAAATCACAAACGGGAATAAATAACTTAAATTCACTTTACGCTTCGTCCACGGTCTTTTCTGCACTTGGCTTGAAAGCTAATGTTAGGAAAACGCCAATTCATGAACACTGGAAAAATTTCGGAAACCTTTCAAGAAGTGTGGGAAAAAATACATTATTGTACTAAGAAAAAATATACTATCATGGGAAATTTGAGCCATAGCTATAGCCAAGCGTCAATGCTATCCAATACTGGTGAAAAGTTTCAAGAAATATATGGAATTTATACATGAAAATTAACTGTGAAATCAGTTTCCATAAAGCGTAAACGTCCTTTCTGTATTTATATAGTTTTTTTTTTCTGTCTCAGAGCTAAAATTTAAAACAGAATCTAATTGAGGGGGTGGAACAAGAAAGTGCCAAGCCACACTTTTGGTGAAATAAACCTAACACTGTAATCTGTCACTTAATATTGTAAATTATAACATCCAACATATAATTTATTTCTAATGTCACTTGGTGGTAGTATATGTGATGGGTTTCGCAGGGGTGATTGTGTTCCGGTATTTTGAACACCACTAAATTTATCTAGCAATATTCTTATTATATCATCGCAGAATTCATCGATTAAAGAAGAAAAATATTGCTATATAAATTTTGTGGTGTACAAAATACCGGAACACAATCACCCCTGGGGTTTCGTTTTTGCCCCAGATGTTTATGCCCTTGATGAAGATAGCTAATTTACAAAAAACGTAATAGTAATATCATTAAAGTAATGCCGTATTGTTACTCAGAATATCTCAAATGTTACTAAGACATTAGCGAAAAAACTTTAGGTTATATATCTTGATTTGAGTATTGGATCAAATTTTCAAAATGAAATATCTCAGAAGTTCAAAAATGTGGCTTGGCACTCTCTTGCCCCGACCCTCACAATTTATTTCTCCATTTTTTTTCTTTTTACATCTTTGTAACTGGAGAGTAAATAAAATCTGTCAATAACGTAGTTTTTCCTTTATTTTTATTTTTATGCATTTCTCTCTTACTTTTACAAATCTTCTGCTGCAAGGTTTTATTATTATTATTATTGTTATTGTTATTATTATTACTCAATCGCGGTTCTTATAATAAAAATAAAACTGCAATACCATCAATAAAAAGTTTCCTTGTCTTCAATTACCTGCATTGCGCTTCAGGTATATCCCGAAAGAAGTTTGGCTACATATGCCACTAAGGATAATGATACGTTCATTTTTACAGAATTATGTCTCTGGCACACTGTCAGTTTTTGCTTCTGCTATTTATCCAGCCAGACTTTTGAAGAGATCAATACAATAGTAACATTTCTAACCTGCAATTTATGTTCCTTTTCAAAAAAAATAATATTATTATCTCTGTTTTACATCAAAGGCCTTGTGAAATTTTGTGTAGAAAAATTATAATTTTATGGTGTATAAAAGGAAATATAAATTTGAGAAACTGACTTCAAAATTTATATTTTGTGTTACTTCGTGGGTCTGATTCTAGATAATTTGGAGAAATTAACGACAGCAAAATAAATAAATAAATAAATAAATAATAAAATTAAATAAAATTAAATTAAGAATAAATAAATAAAATAAAATAAAGTATAAATAAATAAAAAATAAAATAAAATATATTCTAAATAAAGTTAAATAAGTAAAACGGTACAAACAAAATTTTAAAGAAATATAGACTTTTCAGATTTTAGTTACACATCAGCGTGTCACTGAAAAAGAGACAAATGTTTCTTATTCTACAAAAATATTACATAACCACAAACGAAAATATAATATTATTTCTTACGTGTTATCCACGATTCCGAAAAACTTTCTTTTATCTTTAGAAACATCAGAAGCCAATACATTTTCGAGATTTAAAGAAGTATTTGCAAAAACAAAGTTTCTTTTGTTGCCAGTGATAATCGGTAGCGTTTCCAAGTAGCTTTTAGAGAGTATTAATTAATTTTCTAAACCCAGATTATCGTTTTTAGCGTTTCGTTCATCTTACGAAACCCTATTACTCCCGCTTCGTTGTCTGTCCGTCACAGAGCTGGTTCTCAGAAACTATGTAACTTACAGTCATGAAATTTTGTGTACTTATAGCTAAATACCTATGAAGCTCAAAATCCTAAAATTTGAAAAAAATCGTATTATTTTAATATATACAGATGAAAAACCAAAAATCTAACAGTCTTTTCTTATTAAATTTAAACATTTTTCGTTATAGCAGTTGCCAACAATTAAAAATCCACAATAATATTCTTTCTACAATAATTAATTATTGAAAGATTTCCACGTGCAAAATGAAAATAAAATAAAAAGTTTCACGAATTGAAAAAAAGATTAATATGACGTCATATTGGTAATAAAACGGAAATTTTCAAACACGTCTCAATAATATAAGGAGTATAAGTATTTGTAAATACAGAAAGCAGCTTAATAGGACGTCATTAGAGAATTAAAAAGAAAATTAATCTGACGTCTAATATTTTGAAGTCTCTATAGAACATGTTTAATTTTTGAAATTGTTTTTTTTTAATATTGCATTTAATCCACATGACAAATATTATTATGACAGAGTATAATAGCGGACTTCAAATAATCAGACCGGTTCAGATTTTCGAAAAAAAAAAAACGAGAGAAATAGATCGGTAAATTTTTACTTTATAAAAAACATGACTTTTTTAAATATTATTTTTATTGAAATTTATTTGGATTTATTAAAGGAAGGATAAAGTGTTTTGAAAGGAATATTAAACGAAACCCTTTGTGCGCTCTTCGATCACACTTACCCACTTGTTTAGGATGCTATCAGTTCTCAAGTTAACATTTTAATGTTCAACAAGACAAACATAATAAATACAGACAAGCATAATAAATTAACATCATTAACATTAATATTAAAATTAATATTTTTGTGTTACTCTTGCATGTATAAATTCAATTATGCAGATGAAAATGTTTAAATTGAAAATTGATAGCGTTGGAAAAACCAATATTCTGGTTTGAGAAAACTGATTAATACACTATAAAACTACTGGGAAATGTTTCCGAAAATGAGTGGTTGCAAAACAACTTCGTTTTTATGAATTCTTCTTCAAATATCGAAGATATATTGGTTTTTTCACTTTCTGAGGTTTCTAAAGATAAATCACACTTTTCAGAATCGTGGGTTAAGTCGGAAGAGGTTATCTTATACTGTCGTTCGTGGTTATAATATATTTTCGTAGATTAAGAAACAATTATCTTTTTCAGCAGTGTGTGTTACTTTGTTCAAGACGAATTATTTTAGATGGTATATAAGAATGTCGTTGCACGTTTTGTATTACCTATATTATTGATAGTTTTTATTGAAATATTTGTACGTACGTATATTGGATACAGAGCCCGAGCCAGATTTTTACAAATTAGTGTTACATTATTATAAGTATAGTGTATTGCGACCAGGGTTCGGTGATATATATCAATAGATATACCGGGTGTCCGAAAAAGGTTGGTCTGATTTGAAAGAATCATAACTCGAAAAATAATTGCGAATGTGTGGTGCGATTTGCATTTTCCAATCATCGATTCTGCGCATCGTTTGAATGTCACGATTTTAAAAATCTACATCTAATAAATCTTGGATATTTGACGAATACTTAAAAAAAAAATTGCATTTACTCAATTATTTTTAGAGTTATGATTCTTTCAACTCAGTCCAACCTTTTTTGGACACCCGGTATATCTTGATATAGATCAGATATTTATTTTCAAAATATCATGAAGTTTGATACTCTCAATATTTTCAAGTATTTGATATTTATTTTGAAAATGTTGTGGATGATATTTTTGATATTTTCAAATTTATACCTACTTTTAATTTTCAAGTGATAACACTTACTTTTGACACCATATTTGAGTTCCTTGGATCAGGGCACCCCGGGAAAAGGTATGGTTTATATTGTTTTACTTAGATTTTCACAAAGTTAGAAGAGGTCAAAGTTTGGTGTGTATAAATTTTATAGATCATGTACAAAGCAGCACAAAAAAATCTCGAGCACATTTCCGCTTATTGACAGAAATTACAGAAGGAGAATTTTAAACTGTGCTATGCGTTTCCTAACTGAACTAAATTTTAGTATTTTATGTATAATATATATAGAAATCTATATATCTTATGCAGGGCGGCACAAAAAAATTGGGATTTTTTTTCTGAATATTTCGGTAATTCCTGAAACTGGGTTTGTAGGTGCGTTCGTAATTATATAAATACGTAGCACCTATTGTCGTCGCTTGGTCCGTCCGTCTGTCTGTCCGTCCGTCCGCATATAACAACGCAAAAACTACCCAACCGAATGGTTTGAAATTTAAGATATATTATCTTTGCAGAATCTTGTCGAGACATTTCACATTTTTTAAAAATCGAATCAAAACTTTAGGAGATATTAATAAAAATATTTATTAAGAAATTTGAATTTTTTTTTTTTAAATCGGTGCTTTCTTGTTAGAGGAGCTTCCGAGGTTGAATCGTCAAGCGACCGAGATACTTATTTTATGACAGAAATTAATCTGCAGACGATATAATTCATTTCACAGAACAAAAAATCATCAAGTTCTGAATATTTATATAACTAGCTATAGTACGAACGCACCTCATTTGTCACGTTTGACGTACAATTTCCAACTTGTTTAATTTGTTACGCTTTTTCCAATTTGTTTAATCAGACATCATCTTTCACCTTATTAAACGGAAAAGATTTGTAAAAGTATATTGGAAATGTTGGAAAAGTGTTACATAATCTATGCTTGATGCATGATTTTTCGTTCTTGTTAAAAATGCAAAATATAAACATTTAATAACCTGATCTATTTTTTTTTTCTCAAAACACCTCGTGCAACACGATTTTTAAACATACCAACATGAAAAGCAGTACAAAAATTCAACAATAATGAAATATTAAATTTTCAAAAATAAATGCCCATCAACGTTTTTTCAAAACGGAGATTTGAAACAGTTCTTTTTATTTTTCATTAGGAGAGCTTTGTCACCTAGAACTCCAGTCTAAGATAAGTTTGAAACGTTTGAACGTTAAAAGAAAAACAAAATTAAAAATAGTCTTGCATGGGGGGGGGGGGGGGTGGAAAGGGTATTCAGGGGACTAGACCCCTTCTGACGAAATAGTCTTAATTTTATTATTATTATTTTTTTAGTAATCAGATAAAGAAAATTCAATTAAATTTCAAAATCCAGGTATGGGTAACGGCCCTCCGATGCAGCCCTTGCTGGTGCTTATGATAAAAGAATGTACCAGCTAGTTGCCCTCCCCTTTCCCCCTTCCTAACGAAAATCTGCTTACGCTTATACTTACTTTTCTAGAATATGCTTACTTAAGGTTAACAAGTATATAAAGGGTATCAAGTATTAAATAACGAGTTTATTACAGGGTTCCACGAGTCATCGAATTTCAGGTACTATTTTGGAATAGTAACCGTCGCTTTTCTTAATCGGAGAATTTCTGTCTTTAAATAATATGAATATTACTGAAATTTTTCTTCATTTTTGCAATAATTGAACAAAAATTGCTTCCTTTTCTGGATATATTTATAAAGTTCTGGAAAGATTAACTATTAAAGGGTTACCATTTAAATTTCTCAGGAAAATTTCACCATTCAAAAACTATACGAAAAAGAAAACATTGCGACAACCCGATTATTCATCAAAATTAAAAAAAAACATGATAATGAAAAAAATCTCAGATCTGTGATTTATAGCACGTGATCATTAAAAAATGTGTGTGTGGGGGGGGGGGGGGAGGGAGCCATTTTATGTAGACTAAACATTTGAAGAGTGAAACAAACGAAATGCCGCCCCTCATCTAGTTTGAACGAAATCTGTATTAGCTACAACACTTGAGCATAAAGTATTATAGAATCTTGATTTCGATTCTCAAAACTTCTCGAAAACTAAAGTTTCGATTATTAAAAGATCTCGAATCGGCCCATCACGTGTTAACCCACTCCTATCCTTGTCACATTGTGTAACACCTTGTAGATCCCCTCCTCTCCTCTTGAATTGTGACGTAATTAATGAACAAATTATTATTCTTTGAAGCAAAGAAAAATCTAGCAATATCTCTGTATCTTTTATAATTAGATATATCATAGAAATGGTTCACAGTACCTTTGTACCTCTCACTTAAGGCAGTAACGCCACTCTTAGGCTGTCAAAGAGCATCTTAATATAGTAAATATTACGAAAATAATTCTTGATAAAAACATTTATTAATAACATTTATTAATATCTTCCTTTCAACTGCTGGTCTATATGACTGAACTTTGGACCATGTTACGAATATCATTTTTTGCTCTTCCGTTGATAAAAGTCCAAGATAAGACTTTCGAATCCGGGTTCATTTTTCGCTTATATGTGTATTATTTCAGAGATTACAGTGGTAATTCGCGTGCCAAAAAATCATTTAAAATAAGGTTTGAAGTTCAAATGACATAAACGCGGGTTTTTTCTTTCATTGACTTTTCTTTTGATAAGACTGGTTTACATAGAGTAACGGATAAATGTGTGTAGCCAGGAAATATGGCTATACTAGAGTTATTGAATACTGTTATCAAACGTAACAATATTTGGTGGGTTATTGTTTAAGTATAATGAAAAATAAGACTATTTACATAGACTAACGGATGAATATGTGTAGTCAGGAAATATGGCTATACTAGAGTTATTAAATACTGTTATCAAACGTAACAATATTTGGTGGATTATTGTTTAAGTATAATGAAAAATATAAATACCCGCTCGTAAAAAGAACAGATTGTTTCTATAAAATAAACATTTTTTTTCCTTTCATCCCAGAAAACTGTTTTGTCCTGCAAAATTTACGTTTTTTATTGTTTTTTTCCCCATTAGTATGTGTTTGTACAAAGATTTTGTATGCTCACAGCCCTTAAACTATTGAACCAATTTGAAAAATGGTGTTTCATAGTAAAAACGAAAATAAAATAGCTTATAAAAATTTTCGAAAGTCCTAAATGATGCCCATGAGAAGCTTAGGTTTGAAATATTCCACTATAGCTCAACTGATATTCAACTGATTTTTACAACTGAAGTATCGTTTGATTTGCTTTAATAATGTAAGTGACACTGCTATAAAATACTTTAAAAAATCGAGAATATGAGTGTTTGGTAGAGTGGGGGCGGGTGGCTCTTAGTTCAAAATTGTATGTATATACAATATATATTTCATTCCTCTACAGCTGTTGAAAAATCAAACGTATTTTCACAACTGAAATTTTTACTTTTCAGATACATAATAGTTTGTTTTCTGTAGTCAGATATTAATTTTACCATATTTTAAAAAAGTTTAAGTTTTTCAACTTCTTTAAATTTGATAAGTGCAAACGCAAGCAGTACTTTAAAACTGTCCGAAAAGCCGTAACGAGAATTGGTTTTCTTGACTCAATCCAAAGACAATCGTTTCTTCATCTCCCCGCTAATGCCCATTAACATTTGTGCCGATAAGTACCGGCTTCGAATGGACAAAACCATTTGTCCTCATTTTCTTCTTAACAAAAGTGAAAGTAGAAAGAGTTAATGAATGTCAAAAGTGGAATGAATGGTGCTAAATTTCCGCTTACTTCCTTGATGTCGTCAGACGGGAATGAAAAGACAATAAAAAAAAAAAAAAAAAAGTAAAACACAGGAGAAAAAAAAAAAGAGCTAGTCTGATTTCTCTGTTATACAGGTGAACTGCATCATCAATTTAATGTTTAGTAAGCTCAATCACAGCATCTTCATTTGTTTAGTTAATTTCAGTAAATGATTATCATCAAAAAATGTGATGGATGAGATAGAAATTCTGATGTATATGACCAATTGCCCTTTAAGTAGCTATGTTTCATGCCTTGTATATAATATTCCCTTATACTGGTTTAATTTTTTTTTCTTTCAAAAATTTCTCAGTCTTTACAATATGCATCTTCTAGTGTGTAACATAATATACATGACATCCCTTCTTACACTGTTAAAAATTTGCAGCAAACTGTCCAGTCATTTGACCGTTTTTATAGAAAACTGTTACATAACCATAATTTAACTCTGTTCTGACCATATTATTGCCCATATTATGGTAAGAATAGAGTTAAATTACGGTTATATAACCATTTTCTATAAAAACGGTCAAATGACTGGACAGTTTGCTGCAAAATTTTAACAGTGTATCGTTGATCGTTAGCTAATTTCTAAATCGTTAGTTTAGGCATACTTTCAAATGTTGTTCATCATCATCCCTCAACCTCCATTTACGCAAAATGGTTTTTTAACTTTTGTACATTGAGCTCTATTTATAACAGGAATTCAGAATCAGCGGTCAGAAACATGAAAGACAAATGAAGCTTGCAAGGCAAAAGTAAAAAATAGTTCGCGCTGTCAATGTCCAGATATTAGTATTCTCATTTACTATTATCCTAATTTATGCTTTGATAATTAAGCTATGCTTATCTAATTCATAAATAATTCACTAATCATGTAAGGGAATGCGATATACAGCATGATTTGCCATGAATGCGAGCTAAAATTATCGTCACTGGTATCCTTCCGCGCTGACCGCTGAAAATCATGTTGGGCATATAGGAAAAAAGATCTGTTATATTTGGAGCTCAGTGCTTTTGTACGTTCCCTGAGTCCCATAAATTCTTTTTATAAAAGCATTCTTCACCCTCTAACAAGTAAAACAGCCAAAAATCCATTTTCTGTTCAGGCAAAACTTACTGAGCTATTATACTTAGAACTTTATGAATTTTCAGCGTTTTCTGGCACTAAAAACGCATTTACTGTTTTAATATAAATAAAAAAATTAAATTTTGTATTTTTTTTTTTTTAGAAACTAACATAAGTGGATTTTCATATGAAGGGGTTAGAATGACAGTGGAGTAAGTCAATATTTAGTAATTTGAGAAATGAAGGGTTTTGTGAAACTTGTCGTATTGTCGTTGCATTAAGTGGTCCAACTTGTTTTTCCTTCTAGCGACTCCCTAAGTGAATTATGACTTATTTGTCTGTCGCAGTGAACAGAAATTAATATACGTTCAGAGAAAATATGGTTATCTAGATTTTTCAAATTTTTTTACCTTACTCCATTGTCATTCTAACTTTCTAACCCCCTCATATGATGAATAACAATATATGAAACATTTTTGCGATTGGAACTATATACTATTCCGCTAAATAGTGTTGCTAAATCTACCGTCAAGAAAGAAGAAAAAAAGGGGGGGGGGAACAGGGGGTCAGAAAAACCAGAATAATCGGAGGATAACAATACAATAAATCCTATAAAAACGGAACTTGTCTATAACGGTATCCTAATATTAAGCGTAAAAAATTCATGGTCCCGACAAAAAGAATGCCATACAAATCTACATGCTAAGACGAAAATCTTTCTAAAACTCAATATTTCTCTGGTCGCTTGAGATTCCATCTTAATAGGTTTTGCTGCAATAAATAAACACAAGAATCTTAACAATAAAATCTGTGAAAGCGGAATTCCTAGGGACCGAATTAAAATTCTTTATTGGAGAGGTTTCGATTTAATATATATAATTGTATGGCATTTTTCCCTCTGTAGACGTGGACCATGATTTTTTTTTACGTTTAAGACAGGATTCCGTTATAAACAGGTTCCGTTTTTGCAGGATTAGACAAAGTACAGCAAAATCTATAATTTTTTTCATTTATGAACAGGTTTTGTTTTCGAAGGCTTACTGCATAAAGTTTCATAACAAAAATTGTATCATGAAAAATCGAGATTTGGCGTACCACGGGTCGGGTCTTGGAACCCTTGAAAATCGGGACATACCTCGTAAATCGGGACACTGGGGAACACTAGCTCTAAAATTAATGGTTTAAGAAATCAGCTGTTGGCCAACCATAAGAAAGGACATACCGTATAGTTAGTGGCAGAAATATCTTGTATTGCTTGTAAGGTTTGTATAATAAACCCTCGAAAAAGTATTTCATAATGCTAATCCATCATTCATAGTTTTTATTTGATATTTTAATGGTTGTCCAGAAAAGTTATTCGTATATCGTATATTTCACCTGTAATTGCTTGCTCTGTCATGTTGAGTCAATGTGTTAACCTCTCATATGTCATATGACTCTTGCGTAAAAGAAGAAAAATGTCATATAACTGGGAGGGTTGTTCAAATGAGAGGCCACCCTATAAAATCAATTTAATTTCATGCTTGCATTATTATACATTGTTATGTAATAAAATCCAGAATTTTTAAGAAAACATTTATCTTTATTATAAAGCAACAAACATGCCCGTGATTAATGCTGGCAGTGTTGAATTCTGGGGGTGGCGGGCCACCCCTTGTCCTCCGGGGGGGACATTCCCCCCTGAGCATTGAAATGTCCCCCTCGGAATATTTGAGATTTTATGCTTTTAATGGTTAAAAAGTGCAATTTCCTCCCCGGAACTCTGCAGTGCCCCCCCCCCCCCCCCGGAGCCACAGAAATCCCTCCCGGAGAAAAGTGTCTGAATTCAACATTGCGCTGACGTCATATTGACAGTCGAAATGCAATTTGGTTTGAATACCTGTATTTAAATTTGCTGTTATTATTATTATTATTATTTCATATAATTATCAAGAGATATAATTAGGAAGTATTTTTGCATAATTACATTAAAATTTTGATTAATTTTCTGTCATTTCGGGTTGACTTTAAACAGAAATTTCGGGGTTTGGGTCCGGTTATACCCAACCCGTGCTCTAATGTGAATAACAAACAATAAAGGGTTCACACAAAAACACGGAGGTGAGAACCAATCCGTTGAAGTCGGTTCAGTTTTTTACTTTAAAATTACTTGTTACTATAAAAACGGAGGCCGAAAAGAAATGTTTGTTTATGAAATGCGATGACGTAAAAAAAGTGTAATGAACTATACAATGAACTTACATGAATTAGTTATAGATAAACCGAATTTATTTTGTTTCTTTGCCTGCAAATTTCTCGGCTGAACTTGTGTCATTAAAGGCCTTTCAACATAACAGTATTAACTTTTATAATAATTACTTATAAAATATGTTCCTACTGACCTTAGAAAAATAGTCTCCCTTTTCCCAAGTTCGTCAAACCATTGCCCAAAGGGAGGTATGAAAACAACTAGAAAGTCCGCTTCCACATGGTAAGTGGTGTTGTAATACAGTTAGTTCATCGCACTGGTCTCACGCTTCTCTATGTTCTGGAAGATGATTTAGCAACAGAAAAACTGGATTAACCCCAAGGCCTGGACAATTTTTTTTCTTCCATTTTATACCTCCAACCTCTTGGATTTCCCAATATTGTGGTTATTTCGCAATTTTAAGTCTTTCTTTTCTCAACGAGTGCTTTGTGTGACTGAAAAATTACTGCTTTGATTATGAGTATTTTAATTTAAGCAGTTGTTTTAAGAAAGAAAAAAAAACACTTATTTACTGTCCTGAAGAAATGGATCCCTATGGATCATGTGGAATCATGGAAGAAGGAAGTAGTATCTTTCTTCCATGTGTGCAATATAGCAAAAGACAAAAAAAAAAAAAAAAAAAAAAACCTTATATACATTGGATTTTATGAGGGTCATTGCTATTTATTTTAGACAATGGTCAAAGTGTTGTTACCAAAACTATATAGATTTCGCATGTGTGCGTCATCATTTTAACAGTGCGCTCGTTCATGAAATAGCTGAATAAAGGAATTTTATTATTATTATTATTATTAAATTAGAAGTTGGAAACACTAAAATTCTGCCTCATCTGCAGATTCTATTTACGCACGTAAGTGTGTGTGTGGAAGAGGGGGGGGGGGGAAATCTTATCTTTTAAAATAAAAAGTACCTACATTTAAATAATGTAATAAAAAGTATCTTTTAAAATAAAAGTCATTCTTGTGAAAATAAAATCTATGCCTACTACTTAATACTACTTAATACTACTTAGTACTACTTAATAATACCGTTATTTTCCTTTTTAATAGAAAATGTTGTAGTATACCTTTGTCTTTATAAACACAATTCTTGTTACCGTGAATTATTAAACATTTGTAACAAACTGTCCAGTAATTCGACCATTTTTATAGAAAACTGTTACATAACTCTAATTTATCTTTATTCTGACCGTAATGTGGTCAGATACGCTTTATAATACGGTCACGTAACCGTTATCTTTAAAAAAGGTCGAATGACTAGACAGTTTGCTGTAGGTTTTTAACAATGTAGATATTAGATTTTGTGATGCAAAGAATTGACTTTTTATTCATGAGATTTGATTTAATACCAAATTAACGCTATAGAAAATGCGTTATTAATTAACATGGGATCAATTGTACTTAAATAATACTTTTGTAATATTACCGAATGCTTTACGCGCCTTTTTATAATAATGCTGAGAGAGAACCGCGTTCGATAAGGAAAGAGATTTTTTCCAAATTCTACCCTACATTTTGATGAAAATCACTTTTAAATGAACAAATGTTTTGC
Organism: Maratus michaelseni; assembly: GCA_963931845.1. Taxonomy (NCBI): domain Eukaryota; kingdom Metazoa; phylum Arthropoda; class Arachnida; order Araneae; family Salticidae; genus Maratus; species Maratus michaelseni. The sequence continues at coordinate 368,843,210 of OZ007589.1, forward strand.
TCGCATTAGACGTGATCCTCCTTTTGTAGCTCGTAAAAAGCATGAATGAAAATCCGAATATATATTAACCTTCCTACTACCATGGGGTCACCTGTGACCCCAGAGCAACTTTACCGTACAACTGTAAAAAATGTATGAGTTTTAAAATTCTGCAAAAAATGAATGTGTTCATTTTATGCGTAACATTTGACTCATATAGAGGAAATTAATAAAATGGGTAAATTTTATTTTTTATTTACAATTTAACCACTAAGTACCACTGGGGTCACCTGTGACCCTAATACAAATTTATATATTTGATTAAATTTTGAACACAAAATTTTATAATATTTTACATTATCAATGTCAAAACATTTTTTGTAACAAAACGAATAAATTTAAGGTTTATAATCATTTAGTTATAATATTACATGTAACAAAATAAAAATCTTAGTGGGGTCACATATGACCCCACACTGTAAAAAATGACCAATGTTTCTTATTTTATGAAAATATACTATAATCACGAACGAAAATATAATATAATCTTCTGAGTTATCCGAAATTCCGAATAGCGTGTTCCATTGTCTTTTGAATCCCCAGAAACCAATACATTTCCAAAATTTAAAGAATTATTTATAAAAACAAATTATTTTTAGCTGCCCGTATTTTTCAGAAACGTTTACGAAGGGTTTTTATAGTGTATTAATTAGTGTCCTCAGCCTGGAATACCTGTTTTTCGAATACTATCAATTCTCAAGTAAACATTTTCATGCTCAAAAAAAAATGTTTAACAGACAAACATGCAAAATTAACAGCGTTAACAATAACATTAAAATTAAGATTACATCTTTACTCTTTTATGTATAAATTAACTTATGCGGCTGGAAACGTGTACTTGAGAATTGACGACATTCGAAAAATAGGTATTCCAGGCTGAGGACACTAATTAATACACTATAAAAATCCTTCGGAAACGTTTCTGAAAAATACGGGCAGCTAAAAATAATTTGTTTTTATAAATTATTCTTTAAATTTTGGAAATGTATTGGTTTCTGGGGATTCAAAAGACAATGTAACATGCTATTTGGAATTTCGGATAACTCAGAAGATTATAATATATTTTCGTTCATAGTTATACTATATTTTCATAAAATAAGAAACATCGGTCATTTTTTACAGTGCAGTGGTACTCAATGAAAGAAAAAAAAAGTTGGTAGTAGGAGGGTTAAATGATAAATCACATTCTAAAAGTGCAAATTGTTCGTTTTAACCGTGTTTTCGTTTTATTCGTGCTCATATTAAACTAGTTCGACTGTATATTATTCGAAAAAAAAAAAAGAAATAAAAGAAATCTCAATTTGTAATGGTAAATCTTCAAAGATTCTTTGAACAATGCTTCATCAAGAAAAATATATCACAAATGCGTTTCTATTTTTTTTTTTTTTTTTAATGCTCATACAAACGGCTGTTCAGATTTTAAAAGGAAGAAATAAAATTTAATTTTAAAAAATCAATCTTAAAAGAAAACACAGAGCAATATCATTTTTACAAAGATAGTTAAGTTTATTTTTATATCTTTGAAATAAGGAGATAGAGTGAGTTTGTTCTAAAAATAAAGTTCTTTGAGAGATATGGGCGCTTTGAAATCAAATAGTCTAACCTTCCAGGCACATTGATTTTACAGAAATGAAACTGTAAAGTGCGTGAAAATTACAATGATACCTTTCTTAAAATATCTCCGTCAGGAAAGAACTTAAATGATAAATCCTTGTCCGTGCGAAGTCTTATTTGAAAACTATTTTTAAACTTTACTTGTCTTAATAATAGTTCCTGAATTTCAAGGATGGCGTTAGGAATTTGAAAATCTGTAATAGATTTTTATATATTTATTAAATTAAATTTACTTCTTTCAGAAAAAAAAAGAACAAGAAAGAAAAATCATGGGTTAAACATGGAGGAGGAAACACTTTCCATTCTGCGAAAAAAAAAAAAAAAAAATGTTGATTTTACAGTATAATACTGGCATCCCAGCTGCCAGTATTATACCGTAAAATTAACAGTAATAAACAGTTAAATAAGCAGTAATACGCTGCCGCGCAGCGCGGCAGCGTATCACTCAGACTAATCCCTTTGAGGGAAGTCCTGTACATTAGTCTATTCATTGCAGGATTATAAAAAAAAGTAGAGTATAGGCATCTGCTGTCTATGGGCCCCGTGGTCCAAAAAATTTAAAAGTATTGATTGATTTGCTTGATTTTCCGTTTATAATCCGTTTTATAAGAGAAATGTCCTAATTGTTAAGTATTGTTATGGGTAAAAAATCGACATATAAATAAATATCGATATATAAATATATATCTATATATTGATATGATGCTTATTAAATCAAGTCTCAACGTCTTGAAGTCCAAGAAATCTTTTCAGAATATTTTTGGATGGATGCTATGCTAGAGATATGTTTGTGCTTGAGTACTTCTTTTCTTTGGCGATATCTATAATTATAAAGTACAAAGGTGACCGTGGGTAACGCTGGCGTCATTTTGCGAATGGCAACACTGAACGATGAAATTTCGGTATTACGATTTGTGCTACTACCATTTTTTAAATTTCTAAACATCGCATATTTTAAATTTTTACACCGTTATTTAGGAAAAAAAACTACTTTCAAATGCAATTTGTTTGAAAACTGTATCGCAATTTACTCATTTATTAAATTCCTATTAGCTCACTCTCTCTATATATATATCTTGTTGGAATTTTCAATCGCTAATAAAATATTTTCTATTCATCCATTCAAATAAATTTTTTTTAACTTGTACTGGATGACAATTGATGTTAATACAGTTTTTTCAAATATTAATTCATTAATTAAATTTAATTAATTAATTTTAATTTTTACATGGGAGAAAAAAATTTCTCCCATTGTTTTCATAAATGAAATGAAAGATTTATCTCAAATTAGTGATGCCAACAAAAAATAAAATACCGCAACGATGATTATAAAATAATGTTCAATAAAGATAACGCGGGATATTAATGCTGCACGGGTTTATTTTATATATTTATGATTAAAAAGTTGGAATTGACTTTAAAAAAAATTATAATATTTATTTTTAAATCAATTTTCATGGTAGTTTTTTTTTTCCCAAATCTATCTCTATCGCTTGCAGACGATTACAAAATATTAATCCGTTTCCACTTGCAAACAATATAAAATGTTCAGCATTTGTTTCCAGCTAATATTCAATAACGGAATTAAACCTTCATTAAGCAATCAATAAAATAGTATAAATAAAACACAAATTTAACAGGTATGTAATTGAAATAAGAGCTTAAAACCGCTGAAATTAACAGAATAATAATAATAAACTTCTGTAGATAACGGAATTTTTAGCGATTTCTTTGGCTATTAACTTCTGGCACGCGGCCAATATGAAATTGCCGCTTTTAATAAATTTCAAAATTTTATTTGAATATATATAATTGACCTAATATTTCATATAAAAATGCTCTTTTAGTGAGGGGGAAATCTAAAAAAAAAATATTAAATATAAAAAATTTATTAGAGTTTTCAATAAAAGAAAATAAATAGTTTTCACATATATTCTCTATCCCGGGAAGCCCGGGTTGAATGCCCGAGTTTTCTTAAAGGAGTAACTGAAACTAGATTTGTGAATGTTCAAACACTATAAATTAATTTTTAAATAAAAATAAAGTGTTAAAAGATGATTTTGAAAGAAGGTCTCCAGATTTGAATTACGTAACGGCCTTCAGACAGCTTAATCTGGCATTGAGCCTATTCTTCCATAATATCAGATCAGATGGATTAATTTTGCAATCATTTGAGAAAATCTAAGCGTCCGAAAATATATTTGCTCTAGTTCTATTACAAATTTGGAGCTACATTTAATTAACTTCAAAATAAAATCATAGAAAAATTTATTTTCATTTTATTATTTAAAAAGTGTTTTTTCCTTTCTTCTATCTTTACAAGAAGAATGTATTGGATTTGCGAAAAATTTCGACTTCCAGTTTTCGACGGATTTATACGTTTTAGAAGGTCTTGAACACGATTTGACTGATGTTTTTAGAAAAGGTCTGTCTGTGAGTCTGTCTCTCTCTCTCTCTCTGTATGTGTATCTGTATGTGACAAAAATTTTGTGGGCGCTCTATCTCAAGAACTAATGCACGGAATTTGATAAAACTTTAGATTCTGTTAGACATTGATATAAATTGGAGCTGAATCGTTTTTTGGTGTAAATCGCCCAACAGGTGGCGCTGCTATGCTGCAATTTTTACGATTTTTGCAATAACTCTATTGCACAGATTTTAATAAAACTTCAGATTCAGTTAGGCGTTGACATAAATTGTTACTGATTAGGTTTTGGTGTAAATCGCCCAACAGGTGGCACTGCTATGCTACATTTTTCAGAATTTAAACAATTTTAGATATAGTCATCCAAGGCCTTACAAATTTGATAAAATTTGGTAGTCAGACAAAAAAGATTAGTCGCCAGTAAAAAATACTAGTCGCCCTTCCCCCTCTTCCCGTCATCTTAAAAAAGCACAAGAGTTTTTTATGAATTAATTGAGAAAAAATAATAACAAGCATAATTTAGAATTATTAGTTGAGAATAGTACATAATTTAGAAAGATAATTTCAACTATGTTTTCTAATGAAACTTGTAAAAATTATAATCACTTATATGTTGACAACTTACATAAACACAAAATCAGATTTGAAACTTAGAAAAAAACTTGAGCATGTTTTAGCTTTGTATTCAATTTTAGATGTCACAGAGACTGGATTGACACTATTTCTTACTGGTTTATTGAAATATCCCCTCTCCCTCCACATTCTAATCACGTGACATATACTAGCTGGCTATAGCTGAAAAGAATGGGGTTTTCTGTGTATGAGTTGGAAAATAAATTTAGTTCTTCCATTAAAAGTACGAGAGAAGAGAAAGATCACTGCTTGCCGCGCACGAGTAGGGGTGGGGGAGAGAAAATATACCATTTCTGTTCTTTTCTTATGTCAATTGTTTTACAGAAATCAGCCCGAAAGATTAAATAACTTGGTAGCCAGTGGCGACCTGGTGACCGCATTTGTCAAGCCCCGGTCATATCTCAAGAACTAATGCACGAAATTTCATCAAACTTCATATTCTGTTAGATCGTGACATAAGCTGGCGCTGATTATATTTTCGTGTAAATCATATAACAGGTGGCGCTGCTATGCTGCATTTTTGGTTTCTAAAATGCATAATGTAAAAAAACTACGCCTTTTGAAGTATTAACACGTATGAGATAGAAGAAAATTTTTGGATTGGCACATCCAACTAGTTTTTCGATGAACATTCATTTGGATAATTTTGAATTGTTATTTCACCAATTTCAGAGATACTGATATTTCTCTGCTCTCATATCTTAAGAAAATCATATGTTTCACCAGTATTTTAGAAAATTTACCTCGACTTTTAAGTGAAAAGAGTTAGGGTTTAATATTGTTAACAGGTGGTACGAATAAGTGAGGAAAATTATCGGTAAAATTCAGTTTTTCACTGCGCCAAAACACTTAACTTTGTTGTATATGTTCAAATTTCACCTTTATATATAGGTAAGTATTTAATTTTGTTCAACCTGTTAACTGTTGGGCTTTTTCAACACCATAAGCTAAAAATAGGAACGATACACCACTTTCCGTACTAAATTTTTGTTTTATGTAATCGAAAGATGTCTGCCAAATAATAAAGCGAAGATTGCAATTAAAAATTAGTGGTGACCAAAAGCTTTTAGTAACGAAACAAGCAAACTCTTCTATTGCCCGGTGCGGTCAAGAGGAGTTTGCTTAAAAAATGGCTGAGATATGGCAGTTTGAAATTCTAGGGTGGCTGACATTTTGAAACAATCTGATTTTTGTTATGCTGTAACTGTCAGGCTGAAATTCGCATTCAAATTCAGTATTAATGAAAACCAGGATTGAATCTTCTATAAACGAGTTCCAAGCAGGGCTTAATTTGCGCCGGATCCCAACGGAGCTCAGCTCCAGTACTTCCCTGTTTTTAGTAAATATTTATATATTGGCCACAATTCACCGGAGCTCATGAAAACTGCGCTCCGGAGCACAGTGCCATAAAGCTTCCGAAAAACGAATCCTAAATTACCCTTTTTCCTTTCCCTCCCATCTCCATTTTTTTTGTATCAAAACACTTATAAGTGACATAATGTGTCGTTCACGTAAGAGATGGAGATGAAACGGGCTCAATTTTTATACCAGTCTTCGGGTTTGGGCAATCTGTCTTAAATTCAAAATTTTATTTATTTCCATTTTAAATCATTTTAATGCATTTTTGATCAGTTTAAAGAGTAAACAGAAATAGTCTTTTTCTATTCTGCATAGCTGCGAACTATTTATGTTTTGTGTTAATACTATTTCCGAATCATAATCCTGAGCTTATATAATCGCAGAATTCTGCGATTACTTAACATTAAGATTAGGCAAAAGTATCTATTTGGAAATAGTAATAACTAAAAAGTGGAATAGTTGATTGCTAAGTATATATACGCAGATATATTTAAAATTTTTATTTTGCTAAATAAAAAAACAATGCTTTAAATTTTGAAAATAATGTATGATATATAAATATACAGATTGAAGTGACGGCGGAGGGGGGAGGGTTACACGCTACGGTTGTTAGTACTGCAGAGTATTCGGGCTCCGGTACTTTTTTTCTTAGAAATTAAGCCCTGGTTCCAAGCATTTTAGCTTCGGGTGTTTGAGTAAAATGAGTGGAATTTTTATAAACATGGACTACGAAAGCTACATTTTCCTCCCGGTACAGGCCAGAAGGACTTTGTGTAATCTGCTGTCTTGTTTCAAAATGTCAGCCACCCTAGAATTTCAAACTGCTATATCTCAGCTATTTTTTAAGATAGAGGCAAAACAAAAAATACTCCGGATTCTTTGTATCAAAGCCTAAGACTTAAACAAAAGATTAAGTTTGAATTTCCAATTTTTTGTATATATTTTTTTAATTTTAAATCTTTTAGTGGCCGCCATTTTGAAACAAGATGGCGGATCAAGCTGGCCAACGAACTCTGTCGAGATTTTGGTGAGTATATACAAAACAAACACTTAGTTTCATCCAAATCGGTTTCGAAATACGAGTGCTATCGTATGACATAGATCATATATATGTTACGGCCAAAGCCCGAAGTTTGGCCTTTTCGCGAATTGGCCTGTCATTTCGCGAATTGGCCAAGAATCCTGCCCAAAGCCCGATGAACAGAGTATCTCGGATTTTGGCCGGCCAATTCCCGAAGTGACCGGAAATCACTGGCCAATATCCGAACTGATGATCCAAGGCTGTACTATAGGTAGCACTGACGATTGTACGAGGTATACGATGAACATTCCATGCTTTAGCAATAATAATCTGTTCGTCTGGAGCAGCATTTCTCGCCTCTGTGACTTATTCTCGTACAGCTGATTCATTGAGAGTATTGTATTGTATTCTTCGTAATTTATGGTGTTTAATATGAATATTGTATATACGGTTATCTATAATTTTTCTCAATTCTATAGAAAGTACACTGTTAAAAATTTGCAGCAAACTGTCCAGTCATTTGATCGTTTTTCTAAAAAACGGTTACATAACCGTAAATTACTCTATTCTGACCATATTATTGCCCATATTACGGTCGGAATAGAGTTAAATTACGGTTATGTAACCATTTTCTATAAAAACGGTCAAATGACTGGACATTTTGCTGCAAATTTTTAACAGTGTAACTAATGCTGCTGGGGAATTTTATCTTTTATGACTTTTTTATGGGCTATCCTGCAAAAAATATTGCACATACAAACATGAGAACGGGGAGTTTTATAGATAAAAATATGATAAACACGTTGAATCAAACAGCTTTTAAATCGATTTTTTAAAAGCATTATTTAATGTTGGAATCAGTCAAGATAGTTCAGTTAAATAAATTTTATAGAATAAAAAAACATTTCATAGCAATTTAACTATATTTTGTAAGCATATACTTCATTAGATGGTTTTATGCAGCCTCCAATTTTTTTTTATTAAATTCGTTTATTTTTCTAGGGGTTTTATACATTTTTTTTTTTTTTTTGAAAACATCATTATCAGAATAGAGATTTAATGTATAGTTTGAAATAGCCATTTTTATCTCATGTTGTCAGATTAAAAAAAAAGCCCAAATAAAGTAGCCAAACTCTTGTCAAATGAAGAATATATTTGCACGTCGATTTAAAAAGGAAATAAAACTTTAAAATGGTTAAATTATAAGTGTGAAAAGCATTTCATGCTAATAATTACGTCCTTTTTCTAATAATATATTTGATACGGGACAGATTGCTTATACACTGTAAAAAAAAATCCTGTTACTAAATTTTTTTTAGTATATTTGTATTCCACAGATTTTTTAGTAACCGATACTATAAACAGGAATAGTTGCTAGCTGTTTTCGAGTAATTCTTAAAGATTTTCTTGTAACTGAGTAAGAATACAAAAAATTTTAGTAATTGCAAAGATCAATGAGAAAAACTATTTTTTTTTAGTAGATCGACCTTTTTTTTTTTACAGTGTAGCGTCTACAAGAAGAAAAAAAATTAAACGTTAATAAAATCCGAGAAGCAGCAATATTTTATACTTAACCATTTTATACAGGCTGATTTTCAAATGTGCAATAGATTTTACTTAAACTCGAAATCAGTCGTTAGCTGTCACTGTGGTAGTGAATGCGGCCTTGGGAACCGAAAAATCCACCAGTCAAAGATAAATGAATGACAACATGATTACAGAAGATCACCATTGGTTGTGATAATATCATTAAACCTTACGTAATAGGGTAATATATATATTTTTTTAAACAGAGAAAATTAGTATGTTTTTAGAGTCTGCGGATGTATACGGGGATTGACGAGCGTAGCTCGTGAAGAGGAGAGCCGCGTAATTCAAAAAAATATATTAATATATTTTTTTCTTACGTTTCATATAATGAAATATCTCTTGTCCAAAATCAATATTTGTTGTGAAAGACTAGTTTATAAATATAATTTTTTTATATTAATCTGAGGTGAAGCGAGGGGTTTGGTCTGGATGGAAATCAAAACATTGTTATTTACTTAAAAATTTAAGAAATATGCCCTTCTATGGATTTTCAAATTAAAAAAAAATTATTAGCTTGTGATTTTGAAAACTAAAGTAACATTTATTTTTTTTCAAAAGATTTAAGATAATTAAACATTAAAAAGTGCAGGAATTAAGAATTTTAGTAACAGACTAAGAGCCGATTTGATTCCCCCCCCCTCCCCTCCCCGCTAAAGTAAAATTGTAATTATTTTCTTCTTTTATGTTTGTGTGTTTAACAATTATTTTAAACGGATTTTCACAGGACAAAGAATCGAGTCAAACAAATATATCTTGTGTTTTATATATGTGTGATTAGTTTTATGATGAATATGTAATGCCAACAGGAAAAAAGCATATTCAGATTAAATTTAGAGCATTTGCTACATTTTCCTCTCCTTTTTCGTTAAGTTAAAGAAAGTTTTCTTCTAAAGTCTTGGGGTATCTTCAAAGGTAAATTTATTTTGTTTATTCTGTTATTTACGTTAGTTTTTTAGCGTCGAATAATCATCCTAGTGTATCAGTTTTTGTATTTATTATACCGGGGTTCTGTGTCTTTCACGCCCATATATCGTTAATAAGGTAATCTTGTTTCATTTGTTAAATGATATTAATTTACTTTTAAAGCAACTTGACCTTTGGTGATCTTAATCACATTTTTTTTTTTCAAATGGAAAACCTATATTATTTATTGTAATAAAAAATGACACCAATAAAATATAATAATCTCAATTATTTTTTTCTTCTTTCGTTTTCTTTTTTTTTCTTTCTTTTTTCTTTTCTTTTCTTTTCTTTTCTTTTCTTTTTTTTTTTTTTTTTTTTTGGAAAAATGGAAGTTACTATTTAGAAGAAATTTCATTACAAACATTTAAATTGAAAACAATATACATATGTATTAAAAATATATATTTTGTGCGGGCTCCTCTTCAAGTGAACCTTACATTGAAAAATACATGTTAAAACTGGTTAAGTAAAAACTATACGAACCCTCAAAATCAGCTCATGAGTTTTCCTTTAGACTTCGCCTACTCACCCTTACCCATTTCGCAATGCTCGGTCGCTCAATGCCATTTCGCAGACTAGGCCGGCCGCCTCTATCTATTTCGCAAACTGGCCGACAGCCCTTGGCCATTTCGCGAATTGGCCGACTGCCTCTAGCCATTTCGCGAAGTGGCCGGCCATTTCCCGAATTGACCAATCAATTTAAAACGAATTTGGCCAATTTGAGAGTGGCCAGCCAATTCGCGAACTGGACGATTTCGGGATTTGGCCGTAACATATGTTTATATATATATACCGGGTGTCCCAAAAATGATCGACGATTTGAAAAATCAACTAAAGAAAAACGGATGGCGATAGAAATGTACGGTTAGCTGCATTCTACTTAGTTAACCAGGGAATTTATTCTTACTAATTAAAAGAATTAGTTACAAAGTTCGCCAAGAGATGGCGCTGCCCACAATGAAAAGCTATAAAACAATGTTTTCAAAATAACCACCGTTTGCAGCAACAACGTGGCGCAGTCTAAGGAGAAAATTCACAGATACCCGTGAAAACATTTCGGTTGGAATGTTCTGACAAGCAGCAAAGATGTATTGTTCCAGTTCATTTACAGTTTGTGGATGGTGACGATACACCTGGTCTTTCAAGTACCCCCAAAGAAAAAAATCGCATGGCGTAAAAGCTGCATATTTTGTTCTCAGACTGAGCCACGTTGTTGCTGCAAACGGTGGTTATTTTGAAAACCTTTTTTTATAGATTTTCCTACTCAGCAGCGCCATCTGTTGACGAACTTTGCAACTAATTTTGAAAATTGGTAAGAATACCTTCCCTGGTTACCTAAGCAGAATGCAGCAAACCGTGCATTTCTATCGCCTTCCGTTTCTCTTTAATTGATTTTTCAAATCGTCGGTCATTTTTGTTGTTGATTATAAATCACAAACATAAATTATATATATATATATATATATATATATATTTAAATATTTTATTTGAATGTTTAATTTTAATAAAGTCTTTTAAATACTGCATTGCATTAAAATGATTGAAACACATAAGTAATCTTATTATTATTAATTAAATTTCTTACATAATATTTACTCAATGTAAGAATCTTTGTAATACTATGTAAGATAAATATAGTTATGGTTAAATTTAATTCATATCATTGGATTTTGTACGATGTTAATGTAAAACTACAGTAATATTATTATTTTTTACTATTTATATATATTATTAAATATAATATAATAAATTTGTAAATCAAAAGCTTAATTTTGAATACTTATTGTTCCAATAGAGGGCAGCACATTGCTTGTCAATTAAATGTTAATACAGTAAAACCTCCACAACGGACACTCCCGAATAGCGGACACCTCTATTTAACGGACACTTTTCAAATCCCCACTCCCAAAATCTAAATTTTTGTATGTTTAACCTCTGAATAGCGGACATTCCGAATAGCGGACAGTAGTTTTGGCGATCAAGGATGAAAAAGATTTTTTTACGAGAAAGAAAATGAGAAAAAAAAGTAAAAAGCCTCGAAATTTATCAAAGCAATGTGTCACAAATTTTTTGATCATAGATAAATGTAGGGGGTGGTCTCTTGAAAATCCTCAATGGCATGGGTAATCCCCCAATATCGTATGCATTTTTAATCGATTACTGTTTGATTCTTCAGATTTAATTGACATACAATATTCAAAGCTTAAAAATATGTTAAAACTATTTTTATCGTTTTCTGAATATATTGAGTTCTGCGTATTCTGAATTTAGTGTCTTGTTTGCGATTAATGTTTCGAGAATGACCTCAAAACGAAAGTGATTAACTTTAAAAGAAAAATTTGAAATTGTAAGTGTAAGTGAATCTAAAAAACAGAAATTGAGTTTACGGATATTTGCCGAATGTTTTAAAATAGGTAAAACACAAGTGGGAGAGATTTTACGAAATAAAGAATTTGTGGATTATTAACTCTAACGAGAACACCAAAAATGTGAAATTGAAGTATACTGATTCTATTAAAATTAATTCTATATTTCTGAATTGGGTTACTTCACTTCGTTCAAAAAAATTCCTATCAGTGGGTCTTTAATTCAGGAAAAGGCTTTAACCCTTTAACGGATAAAGCTTTTGAATTGCTAAAATGTTGAAATAAATGATTGACACTGGAAATTATGAACAAAATTTGTATATAAGAAAAAAGCGATATTTCACATGCATAATAAATGGAAAACATTTCTATTAAAATTCCGCTGTTATTGTTGAATTTCGTAATTAAAATTTTGTGGTTTCATAGGGAAACATGTCCGTTAAAGGGTTAAAAGTCGCCAAAGAACTCGGATTACATTATTTTAAGGTTTGGGTAGATGGCTGGAAAAGTTCTTGTCTCTGCACAACATCTCTTTCAAAACAATATGTGGAAAAGCAAAATCTGTAGCTCTGAAAAAAGTGGAGGATTGGCATAAATAACTGCAGTCAATTTGTGAAGGTTATGACGAGTATTAAGGGTATTTTAAATTCCTCTTATAGTTCGAAAATCTCTGAAATCCATGTGTTCCTCAAAGAACATCCAATTTAAGAAAATTGGTGTTATAGAGCGAATAAAAAAGCGTGGATAACCAACCAGTTTTGTAGTGATTAAAAGGTTAACTTTCTTTGATAATAGGATGAAAAAACAAAGAAAAGTTCTCTTGTTTTTGGACAGCGCAACTTCTCATCCAAAACATTTTAAATTGGACAATGTTAAAACTGTGTCCCCCCCCTCCCCCAAAGACAACTTCCGTATGCCAGCCCCTTGATCAAGGCGTTATACACAATTGTAAAGCCTAGTAGAGAAAGCTTTTATTAAGCCATATTCTTTCGAAGTTTTATTCTATGAATACAGTTGAGAACAGCCTCAAATTAGTTAATGTGCCCATGCTTTCAAATTCGGATTTCTTCAGCTGTAAAAAACATAACCGAAATGCGTACGACAATGTTTCAGAAAAGCAGGCTTTATATTAAAAAAAATGAAACACTTATTTCCGATAGAAATGAAGAACTATCGCAATAAGTGAATTAATGAAATGGATCAGGAGTGAAGAAATGCCGAAAGTTCCATCAACATTGATGATGGCCTACTGAAAAAGAATCAGTTGACGTAGGCGATTAATTTCCTTCAGAATCTTCGACAAAAGCTGACTCTATTAGTGATATGAATCAGATACTGAAACCAGGGGATGTTTCCTATAGAATATCGAGAATTTCCAAGACACACAGTGCGCAGTTACACATTTTTTTTTTCTTTTTCCAAAAAAGAATGATTCGGAAGGATTAAAACTACTGATAGCATTAAAACGTCGCATAGACAAACTAACTACATGTAATCGCAAGCAAAAGCAAACTTTCGTAACAGATTTTTTCCTTAAGAATGTAATATACAGTGGAAAAAGTGTATGTACAATGTCATAATTTCAGTTTTATTGCTTAAAAAAGTAATTTTAATTACTGATTAATCATACAATAGAAGTTCCCGGACATATAAAAGCCAATTAATGAAACGTTAAGCATTTCTTAGCGATTTTGTGAATCTCTGAAGTTTTCCCAATAGCGGACACCTCCGAATAGCGGACAATTTCTGCGCTCCCGAGCTGTCCGTTATTTAGAGGTTTTACTGTAATATTTTTAATTTATCTATAGAGGGTGCTTATCGCTTGTGTATTTAAATTTTACTTTTAAAGATTAAAATTAAATGGAAAATTTGTATATTCACAAATATAAATTTGTTTTTGAGTGTATTTATCACATAAATAAATTTGTGTGTTTTAAATCAATTTGTGTTAAGGTGTAATAATTAAGGTGATATTTCAAAATATGTTCTCTCAACTTAACCTTCAAATAATTTCTCTCAACTTGACTATATCATTAAGTATTTGATATTTTATGATGTGCGCCATGTGGTCATTGGTATAAATTAGACCTTGTGTTGTTTAAGGATTTTGGATAATTATTGTGAGTAAAATATTTTATATATTCTTTACAAGTTTTTATTTCCAATTTTATTATTTACAACTGTTATCTGGTAAAAATATTCTATCTATTCTTTACAAGTTTTTTATTTCCATTTTTATTATTTCCAATTGTCTTCTGGTAATAATTCAGTATACCTGGATGATTGTACTGATCTTAGCATATATGCCAGTATAATTATGAAATACTGAATTATTTTTTAAAACACGTGTGGGTACATCCAGGTTGAAAATTATATCTACACGTGTTTTTCATATCCAATTCTAATTTAAATCTCTTGTTATCCAATTTTCCATTATATTTAGTTCATATTTCATATCTTAATCCATTTGTATTCACTTGATATCAACTCCAAATTATTAACATTTTATGGTTTATTATATGTATATATATATATATATATATATATATATATATATATTTTTTTAATTTTCTCTCTCCTTTTAAATATTCTTCATATTTTCAGTATTTTTGGCCAATTACCATTGAAGCACAAGCTATGGTAAAATTATGATTGCACTTGTTAATTTATTAACTATGTGGTATTCTGTCTACACATTATTACTAATTATCTCTCTGGAGATTTAATTAGATTGTTACAAGAACTTGATATGTTTTTTGAAATTCAAAGATATATATATATATATATATTGATAATTCAATATATATATTGAACGGAGGGTGGTTTTGGTGTCTGGGTGTCATGATTGGTGAAAATATACCGGAATTTTCCGGAATTGCTTTCCCCCGAACGGCTGCAATAGGTAACTTTTTATTTTTTGTAATGAAAACTTACCTATAAAAGAGTGTAAAAAGCGTTAAATTCCAAATTAAATTAAAAACTTTATATGCATCTAGCCTCTTTTTGAGAACATGACCTGTTAGAATTTATCTCTTTTAATATGTGTTTACAATTTCATACCCAAAAGTTAATTAGATGTGAGTTCCATATTAGGGTCACTCTCACGTGCAATTTGTCATTTTAAAAGGTACCTGACCTCTTAATTTTTTGTAACGAATGTGATCTTATTTTCAACATACATAAGGCCTACCGTTTTATTAAACAAAAGCGATTTTTAAGGAATTTTAATTTCGCAACATTAATTTTTTTTTATGATTGCACCAATTATTATCTGGATTTGCGTCAAGAATAGACTTAGTAGGAGTAATGTGAGTTTCACTGTATATATGTCGTGGTGTGATAACCATAATATTTAATAAAACCGCTCAGTCTCTAACCTTTTCTACTCTTTGTTTATAAAAATATTCTTAGAATTGGAAAAGAAATAGAAGAGTGAAAGCATTTCAGACATTATCATCATACTATATTAATTTTAGGTACTTCTCTATTATCCCGTCGACCACTTTTCATAACAAAAAACTATCGTCAAACTGGTAAGATTAAACGCCAAAAATGCAGTCGCATTTACTTGATGACAAAAGCATTATACGTGTTTGTTATGTCATCAAATGGTTTTTAATTCGATATTTGCGTGTATTTTTCATTATGTTTTACTGATTTATTAGTTATTTCATTAATTAAAATAACAACTGTGTCCTTAAATTCTTATATTTTATTTATTTATTTATTTTGATATTCCAATGGCAACGTTCTTCCGTTCATTTGGCGTTACAGTTTGGCGATAGTTTTTTGTTATGAAAAGTGGTCGACGGGATAATAAAGAAGTATCTAATTTTAATACAATTAATCTAATTGTTAAATAAATCACACTAGTGAATAATATAGTATAAATAGCAGGCTACGCTCGCTTCGCTAGTCGATATCTCCAAACGAACGTCGAATGATTAAAACAGCTTTTAGTTCCACCTTCCACCACCAGGGGGTTCATTCTGTTCTAAACAAACCTCTTTCCAAACGAACCTCCGACACATGTCCCATCTGCCTACGGCACCGTATAGCAGGCATGCTGTGCACGCGCCGCAAAATTATTTAGTTCCACCTTCCACCGCCAGGGGATGCATTCTATTCTAAACGAACTTCTGACGCGGGTCGTCGCTGCCTACGGCACCGAATAGCAGGTGTGCCGTGCACGGGCTGCAAAAGTAAATTAGTTTCACCTTCCACTACCACGGGGCGCCAGATCTATATACCTTTAACATCAACGCGAAATTTAAATTGTGTCTGAACTTCCCCTTTTCTTCAAAATTTAGCCAATGGCCTTTAACATTAACAAATATCGGAAACTTTTGAAACATAAACCAAATGAATCCCCCCCCCTTTTTTTTTGTTTGTTTGTTTGTTTGTCTTTGCACTTTATTTTCTTTCCTTTTTCGATGTCTGGGTCAGTTTTTTGCAAAAAAATAAGAATTACCGACCGATTTTTACAAAAATAGGGTTTTCGTATGCAGACAGTTTTTCTACATTTGTGTGGTGAGTTTTAAATCGACACCTCAAATACTTTTCTTAATATTCGCAAATTAAAACAAACCACTCGTTGCCATCGGCAAAAGAGAAATAACCGCTTTTTCACTCCCACGTATCCTTAACGTTTTATGTATAGAGATAGAACGTTTTCTTATGATTCCATTACATGCTATTTATTCTGAGCTGATTTAGATATCAGACCAGATGTCATACTCAATAAGGCTCTCTGCGGGTGAATCGTGTCCACCAGATTTGTCCAGGATAGCTCAGTTGGCAGAGCATTGGCAACTTATGCCAAAGGTCCCTGGTTCGAGTCCTGGCCTGGACACTTTTTCACTAAGTTGGAAAATTAAAACTCGTGTGAATTATCATCATAACTGAAACGTGATTTTCGCCCAATTAAAATGCATCATGACTGCTTTACGTTAGCTTCCGATTTCAATAAAACATTCGTTACCGGATCAATATTCATTAGCCCAGTCAGACAAACAGCGAAAAAAAACTTCGTTAGCTTAAAATTTCGTTAGCAGAGGTATTCGTTAACTGAGGTATTTCTATACTAACTTTAGATTCCCTTTACTAAGTTGGCGTTATATTCCTTCAAAACTTAAATTTCTTCAAACAAGATTCATTAGTTTAAAATTATGCATAAAGCTGATGAGCAAATAAAGAGAATAATCCAAGTCAACACTTTTCATTTTATCTTCAATAACCTTACTTGTCAATGATTAATTGAATATGTGTCAATCAATTATTCATTTTCAAATAAAAGACAGAAGAAAATAAAGAAAACTATCCTTTATATCTGTCAGCAATTTGTTCCAGTTCCAGTCAATGAAGACAAATGTCCGTTCTCCAGGAAAGAAAGCGATATTATAAAATGAATAAATAAATATATATATATTTATTTATATATACGTATTAATTATATATACTTATTTATATATACTTATATGCATTATATATGCGTATTATTACATTATATTTACATATATTATATTATATGCTTATTATGCATTATATATGCGTATATATATTTATATATACTATATATATACTTATTACTTAAATATATATACTTATAAATATATATATATATATGTGTGTGTGTGTGTGTGTGTGTGTGTGTGTGTGTGTGTGTGTGTGTGTGTGTGTGTGTGTGTCTGTGTGTGTAAGTCGAACTCGTTCAATAGCAATTGGCTCGTTTAGAATGGTTCATGATTTAAACAATATTAAAATTTTCACGCTTTTTACGAGCAGCAAAAGCAGGATCATGGTTAATACCAGCAAAACATCTGTTCATTTCAATCTAATTTTCGGCAAAAAGCAAGACAGAATTATGAAAAAAAAAACCTTACTTATCGAACACCGTTCTCTCTCAGCGATATAATTTCTACAATACAATTGTCTGTCAAAATGTAGTAAATAATCAGTTTTACCAGACAGAATTCCAACCTTCAAGGAGCTTCGAGGAGGATACCCCTACACCCAAGAAAATGCAAAGGAACGTCATGAGGTCTTGAAAGAATGAAAGAAAGAAGCGAGAGATAAGGACGTTTCAAATACCGCCATTGTAAGATATGCAACTGAGCCAGTGAAAGGAAGAGCATATGTAAAAACCTTTATTTGTTTGTTTCTTTAAATGTAAACTCTTAGCCATTTTAACCATCCTTTTCACGTCTCTTATTGCATTGTTGAGATGAAAGGGATATGTGAAATCAAAAGCTCGAAAATTGCAGTGACTTTTACAATTTTAGCCGAGTTTTTCCCAGAAAAGGGTAAGTGATCAGTTACAGCATTGTACATCATTGATGTCCTTTCCAATTACTAGTTCTATAGCGCAGGCCTATCCAACCTTTCAGAAAGCAGGGTGGCAACTCAGATGTTGGCAAACAATGAACAGCGTCTTTATTCCCATGTTTCAAAACATGCAGCTTTATCTCACTGCAACAATGATAGTGAAACACACATATCTCACAGCGGTAGCTATAATTTCCCTACGATTCAGGATCGCCATGTTAAAATAATTTGCAGAAAAAGCATAAATCATGGTTAATTTATCATTACATTTTCTCAGTGGAAACCTATATCAAAAAGTTTTGTAGGGGACGGTGTAGGAAAAGTTAATCGCGCCTATAAGAAAAAAACCCCATAAAGATATGAAGATATGATTCATTTTACAGGAAGCTTGCTTTATAATGAATTTTTTCAATAGGCGCCGCGGCACGTTGGATAGCCCTGCGAGTCTTTGACTTCAGTACTGTGATTTTGTCTGAGAAAAGATCCGTCTAAAGAAAATGACCCTTACATAGGTAAGACTGAATATTTTATGTTAATTTTACGATATTAAGTTAATTTTAGCATTGAGATAATTAGAGCAATGAACATTAGTAATTAGTTTAATTATGTGTGGGTGTTTAAGATTTTTATTTTCTTCATGGATATTACGAATAACAGGTAATACGAGGGTTTATATGATTCCTTCGCCTCTCGCTTTAATCGAGTTCGACTATATATATATATATATATATATATATATATATATATGAAAAGAAGCGGGACTCCTTCGGTGGTTGGGGCCCTCGATCGTGGCTTCGCTGGGCGCCGGGCCGGTGGCTGCGCGGACTGATGGCGGCTCCGTACTTACGTCAAAGTGCTCATTCGAAGTTACGAGCATATTCCTCTGTAGTCATGGGCCGTGAGTGTTTGTTATTCGGGATTCAATCACAGTCCGAGTGAATAGTCATACTGATGTTAAATGAAGACACAGTTTATTACGGAACCTGGTTTATTTCTTTTTATTACATGAGTCCTTTTAAACTAGGCCCATATTGGCGTGAGAGCTGCTTTTTAAGTCTGTCTGGACATCGAAGGTTCGTACATTGCGAGGCAATTCCGAGAGAGCAGATTGGCGTGGATTGGTTAGATGAGGGAAATCGTAAAAGTCCCTCCTGATAGCCGTGCAATGGTATAACTATGAGGTTTTTGCATTATTTCTGCTAGAGGTCGTCGAAGTCAAAAGAGGCGTATTTTTAATTTTAATTGGCCGCGAGCTGAGTGATTGATTGTGCGGAACAAAGGCGTTGGCTCAATCGGCTTACGGGATGCAGCAAGACTTTAAAGTTGCGCTTATATCAACAAAAATATTCTTATGAAGGGTCAGAAAACGATCTTTGAAAGTTATAAGATGCGATGCAGGAAAACTAATTTAACAGGGGCAACGGGAATTTTAATCAATTGAAACACAATTATTAAAGCATTTAAAAAGTTTTAATTTAAATTTCTATTTTTTAAAACGGTAATTTAAAATTTTAAAAGGGGCAAAAAGGGATTTTGCATTTTAAAAACGGGTTTAGCTTTTATCCTTTCATATATATATATATATATAACCATTAATGAAACATTACCGAAACACCAACAAAAACTATGAAATTATGAATTAGAATGTAATAATTAATTGACAACAATAGTGTTCCCCCAACACTCTGAATATCAATTCCATATACATAGTAAAAAAAAAAAAAAAAAAAAAAAAAAAAAAAAAAAGAAGAAGAAGAAAATAAATTAAAAATTGAAAAAATGAAATTTGTGGAATTTAGACAGAATCTTCAGGTCCCAAGTGCCTAAATTACCACAAATAAAATGTGTGGTTTCATCATCATATTAGCCATAACATTGCTAAAGAATATGATTTTGGGACTGCCACACAAAATAGACAAATAAACTATGAAAAAATCATAAAGTTCAAAAAATAAAAATAATATTAAAAAGGAAAGAAACCTTATCCATAAAAAGGAGAGAAAAGAAAGCTGTGAAATATAATCATAAAGTTCAAAATACAACAAGATTAAAAAGGATACAGGGAAAAGAAAACAACAGTTACCAGATAGAATACATGATCCAAACAGGAAGTCAACACATAACACAGGCAATGAATTGGAGAAAATCATTATATGTTGCCAAAATAAGTTTTAAAAGATAATTGACCAAGGAATATTATTGTACAGCAAAACCAAACATAAACCAATATAGAACCAGCTCCAGCTGTAGAAAATTTAAAATATAAACACCAAACATGTTTTCAAATGAATTAATAAGGTGCTGCCATCTATGGTTAAAATTAGTTAATATTCTATGATTTAATACAAGCATTTGATTACTATTATTAATTAAAGATTAAAACAAATACTGTCTAAAGAATGATAACTGATAGTTAAATGATAAATAAATATAATTAAATAATAAATAAATATAATTAAATAATAAATAAAATTATGTTGATATATATATTTTTTTAATTACATTAAAAAAGTAATGTATGTATTAATGAAAAATTCTATGTAAAAATGATACGTAAAATGGTGAAATTAATCATTATTGATTAATGCTTCAGATAAATATTTGTATCTAGCAATGACATATCCACAATTAAATACTTTTGCCAGAAATGCAACATCACCTAAATTAATTTATAATCAAATTTAAATAAAACATTATAAGAATTAAGATACTAAGGATTCAATATTAATATTAATTAAATATTGAAATTAATTAGTTACATTTAATGATTCTACAAATATTGTTAAAAATTAAATACACATGATTTAAGTGGAGAGGGTAGAACAATTAATAAAAATTAATACAAATGCATTATATTAGCATTTAAGAAAGTATACATTGTATTAGAAGTTAATATGATATAGTCCACAGTGGGCATTAATCTAAATACAATTAATGTATATATATATGTAAGTATAATATCTTTAAATTTCAAAAAACATTAATCAAGTTCTCGCAACATTCTAACCTAATCTCCAATGAGATAATTAGTAATAAAGTGTAGACAGAATACCACAAAGTTAATAAATTAACAAGTGCAAACATAATATTACCAAAGCAATTTCAACAATGGTAATCAGCCAAAAATACTGAAATGTGTGAAGAATATTAAATATATATATATATATATAATATACCATAAAATGTAAGATAATTGGAATTTGGATATCAAGTGAATTCAAATGGAATTTGAAATGAAAAATGATCTAATATGACACAAAATGTAATAAAATGGAAATTAGATATCAAGAGAATTAAAATAGAATTGGGAATGAAAAAAACACGGGTAAATTTTAATCATCAGCCTGGAGGATTCCACACGTGTTTTAAAAATAAAACAATATTTCATAAAATTATACTGGCAATTATGCTAAGATCAGTATATTCCTCCAGGTATATTGTATTATTACCAGAAAATAATTGGAAATAAAAAACGTGTAAAGTATAGATGAAATATTTTACTCACTATAATTATCAAACATGTTGCAAATAATACTACGACCACATTGATCTTAAATCATGACATATCAAAAACCTTGATAAGATAGTCAAGTTGAGACAACATATTTTGAAATAACACCCAAAATATTACATTTCACTACAAATTGATTTAAAACACACTAAAATTATTATTGTGAATAAAAATAAATAAATAAAATCAAAAACATATTTATATTTGTGAATAAACAAATTTCCCAAATAATTTTAATATTTAAAAGTAAATTCTAAAGACAAATGCTTCATCTAAAGGTAAATTAAATATTTTAACATTGTTTTGACAAGAAAATGTGCTGCCATATATATATATATATATATATATATATATATATATATATATGTCGTGTTTCCAAGTTCAAATCCGGGAAAAAGGCAGTCGTGCTCGTGATAAATAGGGTTAGCGATGTGATTGGTTTCCCTTTTAGCTCGCATCAGGCGGCAGTGTGGTATCATCAACAACAAGAAATGTCAGTCCATATTTTTGTCGAAGAACCTTTTATTTCCAGTTTTAAGACATCACTTCAGGGAAAATGCTCATTAGCCAACGCTAAACGAAAAAAAAATACAACGTTCCATTATTTTCTAGAATCCGTCCCGATTCTTTTAGCAAACACCAGCGTCGAAAAAATCCTCTCCGAATCAGGATGATCGTGTTTTTAAACTAGCTTGCGTAATAATACAGAATACGTCACGTGACCCACTTCTATCGAATCAAAAGGTCTCTTTTGGAACTTTATCAATATTTCCGGTGGATTTATTTTGTTGTAAAATGCAAAAACTTTCTACGCCCTTCCAGAATATTCCATAATCTCGTACCAGATGCCTGTCATATCAACAAACGAGCTTATCTGTTTTTGAGGCTGTAGCTAATCTTCGAATTTAATACGTAATAAAAATAATAAGAAGAAAAGAAAATGAATCTTTATAAAAGGGAGAAAAAAAAAAGAAAGAATTAAAGTTTTTCGGAAATATTTTAATAGACATTTGATATTTAATAATAGGATAACTTTATGAAATAAGGTTTTTTGAGCGGAATATTTTAAGAGATACGATATTTTAGCATTTAAATAAAGAAGTTATAGCAATTTTGACCACACGGGAATAATACTAATGAATTTTAATAATGGATTAAAATAAAGATGTTCTATTTAAAGAATAAATTAAAAAAGCTATCGCCATTTTTAGAATAACTACATTCGAATAAATATTATTAAGTGGATTAGGAATAATTGACTTTACATATGGATAGTAAAAGGCTATTTTAAGAATGAGAATTATTTTAATAAGCTGGGTTATATACCGAATATTATTGAATGGACAAATTTTATAGAATAATTGCGGAAAAAATTTAAATTTTGTAATATTATCCCCCCTCCCTAAAGATTTTGGATGAAGTTAATAGTTAAGTAACTATAAATTCAGACAATATAAATTTAATACTTTAGAAATTTGAATTTTGACTAGTATAAATTTAGAGACTGCCAGCAAGGAGATGGGGAATTTCTGAAGAACTGGAAGACAAAAACAAAAACAAAAATAAAATAATAGTAATCAATTAAAATTAATAGATAAATAAAAATAAAGCTACGAGCATTTCCCCTGTAAAATAATACAAGAAATGGTTACAATCTCACTTACCATTTGTAAGTGCACAAGAAAAATACAATAACAATAAATAATAAATATTAATAAACAAGAAAAACAGGATAATAATAGTAACAGAATTTTGCTTTTACCAAGTTCACAAGCTTTAGAATAAGTAGTCACTAGCAAATTGTTAAAACAAAGTTTTTTAAAAAAAATTCGACTTAATTCAAATTTGAGTTCATTAGATCCAACTGTTTTATTTCAGTCTCTTTCTTGGATCGTGATAAGTCCTCATTTTGTTTTTTAAAAAAATGGTTACTGCAGTCCCTTTCTTAAAAATACAGTTTTTATGTAAAGGCTGAAAATAAAGACATTACTCCATCAAAATTTTAAAACTGTAGTCATTCTTACCAATACTTTATAATGACCTTATAATGCTAGCACTTGTCACAACATCTTCTCTTAAGTATCACATTAATTTTCTCACATAATAAACAAGTCAAATTATCTCTTGGTCGTTTATTGTACTTGGAATATGTTATCTTTGTTATTTTCCTGTGGGATTTGTTATATTTCTGTTGGGATCCCACCATCTTTAACTAATATTTGTCAAACATTTTTTCACTAATAAATAATATAACTCTTCAATAATATAAATAAATGCTATAATAAAATTCAATTCATAAACATAACAATAATAACTTTCAATATAACTAATACTTCTCAACATATGTAGTAATTCATAATATAATTAGATAGTAGAAATAATAATATAATAACATCAGTATAATTTAAGAAAATATCACAGTTTGTTTATTTATTGTTAGGGAAAATATTGGTTGAGGATAAAATAATTACATAGCAAATAAATAAATTTCTTATTTTTTTAATTATATAAGAAAGTATTTTTGCCAGTCGAAAGTATACAAAAAAAATATATAATAATTTCAAAATCCAAATAAATTTAAATCTAAATATTTAGAAATTGAACTCTCAACCATTAGTTCCTTACAATAATTTTTTCCTCTGATACCCTTTTACAAAATTATACTGTTAAGTTATAAGTATTCACATCCTAAATGCAGAGAGTTGTTTTTTTTTTTTTTTTTGGCAAACTTAGAATAAATAAAGACAATAAATAACAAATAAAAGATGTTAATTTTAGCTGAGAAATGGAATACAAAGGCAATTAGTTTAGATACTTAATTTTCTATTGTCACACCAAAACAATCACTGTAAAATCACATCACCACTATCCAATCATTTATATGTTTGTATAATTATAGAAATATTTATAAAACGGTTACTATTTGATTATCTATTGAAGTAAATAACATAATATTAAATTTTTGAAACAATTGGTTTAAGAAAAAGTAAATAAGTAAAAATAGTTTATTTTGATATAGAATTAAAACATTTAATTTTATTTTTCAACATCAATTTGACAATTCCTAAAATCAAAATACACATCTTATGCCTGCATAAGGTGTCTACTCAACCTCAAAAACTCTCAAAAACAAGTAAATATTTTAGTTGATCAGGCTAAAATATAACCACAATGTTGAAATAAAAGCTGTGACATTTATTTTAAATTTTAAAATATTAAACTTTCAAAAATGGGTAATATCTCTGTTGTACACCAAAGACATACCTGATAATGTTGAAACTAGAGTAATAAGAGATATTTAAAGAATTAGAATTTATTCTATTGTTTTTACTTTAGTTTAATTTTGTGATGGTGATTGTGATGTCTGTGGTGATTTTGATTGTTGTTTGGGTTGCTCATGAAATCGTCTGAAGTTATCTGGTGAAAAATAGATTGCGAATTGTTCCATGTCTCCAAATTAAGACCCTATATACCCTTCTGACAGAAACATAACTGAATTCAAACCTTTCCTATTGAATTTTTAAGAATTATAAGAATTTGTGAATCCAAATTAAGCATTAACCAGAACATTTATTCAATAAAATACATAAAAATCTCCTAAATTTGGATCAAATGCTATAAATTTTGGTTCTGCCATAATATTTAATCTAACAAAAGAGTTAACTCGATCTTCTTTTAAATATCCGGATCTTAAAAACATTAAATTTTAAACTTATAACACTATATACCATACAAATAACGAAATAGATAAAATAGTAAATAAATATGTAATTTACGATCTCAGTAACATTTTAAAAATAATAGATTTTTTTTTTTTTTTTTTTTTTTTTTTTTTTAAGAATATCTGTTCTTAAAACATGAAAATATAAATTATACCGCTGTCTATAATATTACAATGACGTATCACACGAAATCATCAAATAAATTAATTAACCTTAACAACACTTAAATATTTGCAACAGAAATAAATTTTAAAAACAAAAATTTAATCAGTATAACATAGTATATAAAACCTTTAAATTTCAAAGTAGACTATTAAATAAATAAAACATTTTAAATATAACATAAACTAATAAATATCAACATATAAAGATACCAATAAATAAAAATACCAACTTACAGTTACTCTTGAGCATATTTCACAGGAAAGTTTCACACATCTAAAAATCTTTAATTTTCAGATAACACAAAAGTTCTGCTTTTTCGCAATCCTTTAAAACCAACACCATGAAGACGCTTATGAAGATGAATAGTATATTCTCTAGCAACAACTTCACTTAGGCCAACTTTTCCTCTTCTTTTCTCTTTTAGGCTTGACCATTTTTAATTTATTATAAAAGTACAAAATAACAAAACACCAGACGTAAACGTGCTGTAATGGCGTAGACGTCCTCGTAACATATTCTTCTAATCGGCAAATTTCACGTTTAACTACACAAACTTTCTGTTGATCACCAGCATCCTGTTCGACTTATTATATTAATGTCGTGTTTCCAAGTTCAAATCCGGGAAAAAGGCAGTCGTGCTCGTGATAAATAGGGTTAGCGATGTGATTGGTTTCCCTTTTAGCTCGCATCAGGCGGCAGTGTGGTATCATCAACAACAAGAAATGTCAGTCCATATTTTTGTCGAAGAACCTTTTATTTCCAGTTTTAAGACATCTCTTCAGGGAAAATGCTCATTAGCCAACGCTAAACGAAAAAAAAAATACAACGTTCCATTATTTTCTAGAATCCGTCCCGATTCTTTTAGCAAACACCAGCGTCGAAAAAATCCTCTCCGAATCAGGATGATCGTGTTTTTAAACTAGCTTGCGTAATAATACAGAATACGTCACGTGACCCACTTCTATCGAATCAAAAGGTCTCTTTTGGAACTTTATCAATATTTCCGGTGGATTTATTTTGTTGTAAAATGCAAAAACTTTCTACGCCCTTCCAGAATATTCCATAATCTCGTACCAGATGCCTGTCATATCAACAAACGAGCTTATCTGTTTTTGAGGCTGTAGCTAAACTTCGAATTTAATACGTAATAAAAATAATAAGAAGAAAAGAAAATGAATCTTTATAAAAGGGAGAAAAAAAAAGAAAGAATTAAAGTTTTTCGGAAATATTTTAATAGACATTTGATATTTAATAATAGGATAACTTTATGAAATAAGGTTTTTTGAGCGGAATATTTTAAGAGATACGATATTTTAGCATTTAAATAAAGAAGTTATAGCAATTTTGACCACACGGGAATAATACTAATGAATTTTAATAATGGATTAAAATAAAGATGTTCTATTTAAAGAATAAATTAAAAAAGCTATCGCCATTTTTAGAATAACTACATTCGAATAAATATTATTAAGTGGATTAGGAATAATTGACTTTACATATGGATAGTAAAAGGCTATTTTAAGAATGAGAATTATTTTAATAAGCTGGGTTATATACCGAATATTATTGAATGGACAAATTTTATAGAATAATTGCGGAAAAAATTTAAATTTTGTAATATATATATATATATATAGCACATTATGTATTAAATGTATTCGGCAGACCCAGAATTCCGCACCATAATTAAACTAGGAATAAATAACAAACATAAAAAATAAACAGATATAATCTGAACAAGAAAAATCAAGAAAAACAACCAAAAAGCTGTGGCCTCATCAGCAGTGGGCACATTAAAAAGCACAGCGATGTTTCCGACTAATTACAAGCACAACAAACTATTATACAGTAGTGGCAGTGGCTGGTATACAGTGTTGTGCTTGTAATTAGTCGGAAACATCGCTGTGCTTTTTAATGTGCCCACTGCTGATGAGGCCACAGCTTTTTGGTTGTTTTTCTTGTTTTTTTCTTGTTCAGATTATATCTGTTTATTTTTTATGTTTGTTATTTATTCCTAGTTTAATTATGGTGCGGAATTCTGGGTCTGCCGAATACATTTAATACATAATGTGCGTGTGTGTATAAATTTAATCTGTGTGATCAATTGCAGCTATAGCGCTTATCGCATGGATTTTATTTTTATTTTTATTTTTATTTTAGTTTATTTTTAATCTTTATTGAGCATATATATATATATATAGGGTTCGTACGGATCAGGGAATTTTCCAGGAGTTTCATCAGTATTTTCTTTATAGAAAAAGAAATCTAGGTTGAACTCGCGAAACTTCGCCTTCGTTTAAGGAGAGATTTTCTGTAAGAAAATACTGATATCGAAGACTTTCCTGGTCACAAAATTCCAGGAGCCGTACGAACCCTGTATATATATATATATATATATATATATATGTGTGTGTGTATATATACCGCAGTGCTTGTCGTAAGTCAAGCCGCCTGCCTTCTTTTTGGTTTGGTTGGTTTTTTAAATTGTTCTATCGTTAAAGTTTTATGTTTGTTCATTTTATAATGTTGTGATTTAAGTTTAGTTTTAGTTTTAGTTATTTGTTTGGTTTCAAATTTAAATTTATGGAATTTTGGGTTGTCTTAGTTTTTATAATATAACTTTTTATTAATAACTTTTTTAAGTTATCGACAATTTTTGCCGAATTTTAAGAACTCTGTACTTAGGGAATGCAATCCCGGTATTTGGGATGATTGCGGTTAATTTCTACTGCTGAACAGGAGTTTTATACAATAAAACAGGAATATAGAAATAACATGCCTGGATGCCAAACTCATAGGTTTATTGTGTGTACTGCCCTCCCTTAAGTAAAGAAAAAAAATAGCAAAATAATACAGGCTTTGAAATTTGAATATAATAGCTCACTAACAATTTGCATTATTCGTAATGTAGTAAAATAGTGACAGTAACTTAAGATAGTTTTTGAAAACTTGATGTTGAAATGACATAGCTTGTACGTTGCACATACATATGCAACACGATGATAATAAAAGTTAAGTCTATAAGATGAGATCGATAAACATCACTGCAAATCTTTATATAATTTTCCGAACACTTTTTAAAACACTTATTTTGTCACCGTTTTTAGAACACTTTGAAACGCACTTTTTGGAACAGTTTTTAGAATATTTCTGAGAACACTTTTTTCGTTCAGCACACTTTCTAGCGCACTTTTTGAAAGCAAAAGCGTGATTTTACATTGTGCACAAATGTGCCCCAATCCATTCTCAAATGTGTTCCAAAGTTTAGAGTTAACAGACATCCTGAGCAGAACACTTTCGGCACCCTTTCAGAACACATTCTTCATAGCGGAGCATATTCGGAACACATTAAGGGAACACATTCAGTACACTATAAGATAACTGGAACACTTTTTTGCATCAAAGTGTTCCAAATGTGTTCTGAATGTGTGCTAGGAATTTGCAGTGATTCCTTTTCTGAATCTGTGCCTGATACTTCCAATAAAATACCGACTAAAAGTATAACCTGCCTAAACGCTAATTCCATAAGTTTGAAGATGTTATTACTGCCTAAGTCTAGGAGAGGAAAATAAAACACAGATTTGAAAATTTAAATCTCAGTTAAAGTTTTAGAGATTAAAAATGCGTTTTCCAATCAAAATTCTGAAGATTTTTCTAGATTTTCAGCGAGTGATTAATTTCTTATGATATTTGAATGTATGAATAAAGAAGATAGAAATTAATAATTAGGCATGAATATTATTATTTAGGGGTTTTCTTGAACATGGATATTTTATCCAAAGTTTTACAAAGTCGCGAAAATTGAGCAGCGTGCTGCCATTAAACGATGACAGAATGATATTTATGTCAGACGGAAAAAATATCTACCACTAATCTCGAATATAATGTTGTTATTCCTCACGACTTATTTATTGAAATTCCATATTGCTTTAAGTGCATATAAAATAAAAGGATAATAATAATAATAATAGTAATTATAAAAAAGAATCGCGGAAAATCGCTCTGTGTAATATTCTTGAAAACTAAAGTCTGGAAAATTTTGCAATAGGCTAAAAAAAAATCAAGCAAAAAATATATTTCCTCGAAGAACTTCAAAAACATTCGCATGTGATTTTTTATTTATATATTTATTTTTTTAAGTGAAAGAAAATAAATATATAATTTAAAATCATAGTTTCGACTAAACAAAGGAGAAATCTCTGTTGAAAAGAAAAGAACGTACACACAAGCACGTTATTTGGTTTTTAGATGTCACTCAGCTTTCAAATAACAGATCAGATGAAAATGCATTTGCGTCAAGAGAACTTCAATACAATTTTTTTTATTTATTTTTAATTTGAGTAGATCAATCAAACTCTCAGTTCCATCATTGTCTCGTCAAGTTGACAGAAATCAATTGCCAAATTCTTTTGGAGATTTATGACGTCATTGCTGGTAGTTGCGTCACAAATCTCGCCCTAAGTAATGATCTTACTTATATTTTGCTTCTTTGTACAAAGAATTAAGAAGCGACTCGTGGCTTCCTCTTACAGTTGATGAAATAATGACAGAATTTGTGTGAATAAAGGATAGAAAAATTATACAGAAAAGGACCACTACCTTCTTCCAACGTATTCGTTGTATTTCTCTATTCTACACTGCAAAAAAAAATTGTTGATTTTGCGAAGTGGTGTATTACTGCTTATTTTACTGTTTATTAGTGTTAATTTTATGGTATAATACTAGCAGCTGGGATGTCAGTATTATACTGTCAAATCAACAATTTTTTTGTTGCAGTGTAAAATTTTACTAAAGCTGCTGTTGCCACTGCCGGTATTGAATCATGTCCTTTTCAATTTCTCGTTTATCCTGCAAAAACTATTGCCTCTAAAAACATTAAAACTGGTAGTTTTATAGAGAAATCTACGATAAATATGCTGAAGCAGGCAATTTTTAAATCGAAGAATTATTTTAAGCGCACTGAGAAAAGAATCTATGACCTTCTCAACTAGAATCTAAATTGTGGCTCTAGAAAAAATAGTTCCATGACATCCCTATAAATTCTAATTTTAGTTACCTTTGCCAGAGAGTTCTAGAGTCTCCTATTAGAATTCAAGAGTGTTTTCCTATATTATCGTGGTCAAACTTATTTAAAAATATCTGCAAATAGATGCGAACATAAGACGGTAGTTTTAGTAACTGTAATGCTAGTTTATAAATCCATTCCAGAAATAAAGTGATAATTTCTCGCAAATTACACGATTCATTATCGTTTCGTCATCTAGAAAACAAGAGATTAGAAATTCTCGATCATTTCGTCTAATATTCAATTTAGCTGCTTACCCTATTCGCATAGCTCGGACTTCTATATTTCTAGTTTAGGGATTTAGAAACTGTCTAACTATTCATTCTTGTTGAAGGAGGTACTTTTTTTTCTCATTTCGCAACTTAATGTGGAAGATAATTCATGTTTTTTTACTTGATTACATGTTTTATAGTATCAAAAACTATACATAGCAATATAACCATATTTTGCAGACACAGACTTGACTAGATTGTGGTGCATATTATCCAATATATATATTTTTTAATATTAACTAATTTTTCGAGGTTTTTTCTTTTTATTATTTCATTATTTGAATAGATAATTAGTTCCTGTTTTTGAAATAGCAGCTGCAACACATTAAAAAGTCCGAATAATAGTATTTACAAGCAATATATTGTCAATGAAAATATATATTTACACGTGAATATAGAAAAAATTAGCGTGATTTCTGAGACTGCTGGGTTCGCACAAGTGTTGGCGAGCATTCTCGTTAGGGGGCAAAGCCCTCTATAGTAATTATAAACAATAAGTGAAACTCCACAAATATTACAACAATTTACATCTAAGATATTGAAAGCAGTTTTATTCACCTTAAGCCGATGTATTACAATAACTCTAGTATGAGATATAACTTACTGAAATACAAGAAGCTTCATTTTAGGCAAATCAAACCTACCTTAAATTAGTATGCTATAGACATCCCAAAACTTTCTGTATCATTCTAAAATATTAATTAGAGTAGCCCGTAGCATACTAATGAATAGGAAGTCCTGGCATCACTTAGAATTTAGAGTTAAAGTGATCAATCACTTTTAAAACAAAACAACAAGGAAAAATCATGCGTCAAGCATAGATTATGAAACACTTTCCAACACAGCCAGAAAACTGTAACGAAACTTCACCGTTAAATAAGGTGAAAGAGGATGTGAAAGTAAACAGTTTGCAAAACATATAAATACAGTTTTCGAAATTATCTTCCAGTGTCAAAAAAGTAGTCGAATTATTTTGTGCAGCCCTGTATGTGATCAATAGATGTGGATATATAGTACGATAAAATTTAGTTCAGTTAGAATATTCACATTTAGCAATTTTCTCCGATCGATGGACCTCTATTTCTCCGATCTGCATTAAAAGACCATATTTCTTGGAGCGACTAGTTTTTAATCGAACGGTACGTGTGGTCGCTTTAGGGAGGTTTTACTGAAGTTTTAAAAACTCAGCTCCGGTTTAGAAACGCTTAAATCCGATAAAACAATCACGTTCAAAGGTTCGGATCATGTTTAGAAATCCCTGTATTATTCACATTAGAATTATGTGTAACCAATTAATCCCAAGATCTGTTGTTTACTCGTTTTATTAGCATAGTATTTTCTTTGTTTAAAGAAATCACAACGCCGTTAATTTGTATTTGTTTATTTTGCAAGATAATAGAAAAACTATTGGTAATAATTGGAAAACTGTAAACTGAGATATTGTTAATCAAGAAAAAAAAATCAGGTGTGACGTTTAGATCATGAAACATTTTCCAACATTTCGAGAATATTATAACTAATTCTTCATCGTTTCGTACCGTGAAAGGAAATTTATTATTGAATACATTAGTTTTAATTTATATGGTACAGGACTACCCCCATAAAAAGCTCTTTCTAACCAAAATATAAATATGGAAATTGAAGCATTCGTTTAAAAGTTATGCGTGAATATAGTCGCACATTAAAAACAACAACAACATTCAAACGGTTGGGTGGTTGGTTGTTTTATGACGGCCGATTATTTACACGAGGGATATAGACCCTAGGGGGGGGTGCCCTCCGTGGGGGTCTTTCTAAGGGATCCTAACCTGTATTTACGGCAAGGTTCGAAGAAAACCACGGAAAACTCCGAACGGTTAGGTCGACGAGCGCGACAGGGGTTTAAACCCAGCACCTCCCGTCTACCAGCTTTGAGAGCAGAACCTTTCAGCCACTGGTGGGTCACAAAATTCAAACGAGTTGTCCCTCTCCGTTGTCCTCCTCGTTGTTGAAAGTCAGTTACAACTTCGTGTAAAATTCTAGATTATAATTCTATTTTTTTTCCTTAAATTATTTTTTCCTAATTTATAATCATTTAAAGAAATCCACCTTTTTTATTTTTTAACTGAGAGACTTTTTATTTTTTTCTCTCTCTATTTTTTAAGGAAATCAGGATTAAAGAATTAAAAAAAAAAATCATTCTCCAAAGCACACTATTATAGTCATTATGGAGTAATTATTTCTCATTTTTTAACGCTACTCTTTTTATGACAGGTTGTTTGTATATGAAGAACTCTTTAAACCTGTCTCATTAAAATTCTGTGGAGATGTTTCCCCCCCCCCCCCCTTCAAAAAGTCTTGACACAGCCACTCTATAAACAATTGCCATAAAGTGGACGACAGATGAAAAGGTCTGCCATCATTTTTACACCACTTATTTCAATTGGAGGATTTTAATTGCAAAATCTCAGAAGTTTCTCGATGTCTCAATCAAAATAGCTCTAAAAAAATTTATTATTATTATTATTATTATTATTATTATTATTATTATTATTAGGTGCAGATGCATTCCTCATGAGAAACTGTTTAAAAATAAAAACAAGATTTTATTTTTAATTTTATTTATTTATTTATTTTACCGACAAAATCCTATTTATTTTCCTCTGCGGACTTTTATTCGCCTCCAGAAATTCCTAGTTCCCTTTTGGACGGTTATCAAGTGTGTTTGCTATTTTTTGAAATGTATAATGATGATGGCAATGACCAGAGCTTTCGCTTTTGCTTTTATTGTTCCAACACGACTCCCATAGCCGGCTTAGCTGTATCCATGAACATAGAAATAAATAAGGACTTCTAACGAAATAGTATTAATATCCAGTCGCGACTTTGGAACTAAATGGCGGCCGGCGTACAACTGTGCTAAGGTAGCGCCACCTACAAACAACAAAGCAAAACTGTCACCACCAATGTTCTGGCATCTAGGAATCTGGCATCAATAATGCTTTCCACCAATTGCTAGTCAATATATATACATATATATGAATATGTAATTAAAATAAATTACAATGTGACAATAAAATTCGTATATCGGATACGACGGATACGATCACCACACGATGGTTGTCAAGCAGACGATTTGAAGAAGCAGACAAACTGATACAACTGACGTACTGTGTGGCTGAGTTAAGAAAGACTCTGAAAACGGTCTCCGTCCAGTCCTGTTGCCAGGGTAACTGGTCAGTCAACTTTATTTTAAGGAAGGCTGGTATTTTCTTTTCATGCAAATTTCCTCCCGTTCAATCGGTCATTCCGAGAATTATCGCAGTCCTTCCGCTCCTACGGACGAAATTCCCTCCCTACAAATTTTGGAAACTTCGAAAACAGGAAACCTACTCATAGTTTTTCTAATCATAGCAACACAGTACACAGGCGCCATCTATTTGAAACATGTTTCGAGGAACGATTTTCTTTTTCGAAAGGCTATGTAGTTAGTCCTGCAGCCATACCTGTAATGTCAGCTTTGCACGACTTCTATTTACACCATCGAATAAGAGGGTTGGGTTGATTATTGACGGCCAATTATCGACACTAGGGATATAGGCCCGGGGGGAGTGCCCTTCGTGGGGGTCTTTCTAAGGGAACCTAATCCGTATTTACGCATGGAGAAGATCCACGGCTCGAAAGAAAACCACGAAAACTCCGAGCGATTAGGCCGACGGGCGCGATTGGGATCGAACCCAGCACCTCCCGTCTACCAGCTTCGAGAGCACAACCTCTCAGCCACTGGTGGGGCTCGAATAAGAGGGACAAAATGTACAATTTAGTGACTTTTTATGACGTTTTAAAAAGTAATTTTCAAGCATACATTTTCAGTCTATCTCAAGTCTCAACAACGAGCATTTGCGAAAAGTTACCACATATGGCAATTGATTGCGCTCAGAGTAAATTAAAAAGGAAATGAGTATAAAGGTAAAAAATAGTTATTTTTAACAATACTCTATTATAAGCATCCAATGTTTAGCTTTAAAAATAACGCCTAATTTCATAACTTCAATTCATCTTGTTCCTAAAACTTTCCTTTACAATACGTTAATTTGGTGTGGATCTGTGGATCCCGATTCTGAAAAGCTCAGCGCTTTGATTTACGCTTGATAGAAAATGCGAACTGGTGAATTTATTTAGAAAATATATAATTTTTGAACTATTTCTTTTTTAAGATATGCATTAGAACAAAAAAATAGCATTATTTAATCTATCTATTTAGGGTTTCTAAATTGTTTTCACAACATGTGTAATCGTAATTCAATTAATATTAAACTAATTAAATGATAAAAGCAGACTAAAAAAATATATATTACACTCTAAAAAATATATATTAAACTCTGTCTCTTATCAACTAAGGCAGACAGAAAATAGAGGGTAGGAGTCTTTTTTAATTTCAAATTATATATATATATATATATATATTACAAAATTTAAATTTTTTCCGCAATTATTCTATAAAATTTGTCCATTCAATAATATTCGGTATATAACCCAGCTTATTAAAATAATTCTCATTCTTAAAATAGCCTTTTACTATCCATATGTAAAGCCAATTATTCCTAATCCACTTAATAATATTTATTCGAAAGTAGCTAGTCTAAAAATGGCGATAGCTTTTTTAATTTATTCTTTAAATAGAACATCTTTATTTTAATCCATTATTAAAATTCATTAGTATTATTCCCGCGTGGTCAAATTGCTATAACTTCTTTATTTAAATGCTAAAATATCGTATCTCTTAAAATATTCCGCTCAAAAAACCTTATTTCATAAAGTTATCCTATTATTAAATATCAAATGTCTATTAAAATATTTCTGAAAAACTTTAATTCTTTCTTTTTTTTTTCCCTTTTATAAATTTTCATTTTCTTTTCTTCTTATTATTTTTATTACGTATTAAATTCGAAGTTTAGCTACAGCCTCAAAAACAGATAAGCTCGTTTGTTGATATGACAGGCATCTGGTACGAGATTATGGAATATTCTGGAAGGGCGTAGAAAGTTTTTGCATTTTACAACAAAATAAATCCACCGGAAATATTGATAAAGTTCCAAAAGAGACCTTTTGATTCGATAGAAGTGGGTCACGTGACGTATTCTGTATTATTACGCAAGCTAGTTTAAAAACACGATCATCCTGATTCGGAGAGGATTTTTTTGACGCTGGTGTTTGCTAAAAGAATCGGGACGGATTCTAGAAAATAATGGAACGTTGTAATTTTTTTTCGTTTAGCGTTGGCTAATGAGCATTTTCCCTGAAGAGATGTCTTAAACTGGAAATAAAAGGTTCTTCGACAAAAATATGGACTGACATTTCTTGTTGTTGATGATACCACACGGCCGCCTGATGCGAGCTAAAAGGGAAACCAATATTTTTCCTAACAATAAATAAACAAACTGTGATATGTTCTTAAATTATACTGTTAAGTTATAAGTATTCATATCCTAAATGCAGAGAGTTTTTTTTTTTTTTTGGCAAACTTAGAATAAATAAAGACAATAAATAACAAATAAAAGATGTTAATTTTAGCTGAGAAATGGAATACAAAGGCAATTAGTTTAGATACTTAATTTTCTATTGTCATATATATATATATATATATATAAAACTTTAAGTAAAATTTAACCATTGAAACATAAGAAACTGACCACATACACTGAAATCCCGATACCAAAGAGCCCTGT
This sequence comes from Maratus michaelseni, assembly GCA_963931845.1. Classification (NCBI taxonomy): domain Eukaryota; kingdom Metazoa; phylum Arthropoda; class Arachnida; order Araneae; family Salticidae; genus Maratus; species Maratus michaelseni. The sequence goes on from OZ007589.1 coordinate 368,879,987, forward strand.
CAATTTACAAATTAAAATTGTAGTCCTAATAAAAGTAACATTATTAATTCAAATTAAGAAGAAGAAAAAAAAAAAATTTAATAAATAGAAAATAAGGAATGAAATATAAACCACACGAGTATATACACAAATAAAAGCTTATAAAGTAATTTACTTTTTCAAGGGCAAGAAAATCACATTTATAAGCAAAGAACGATTGTTTTCTGTATATGACACCAGCTTTTGCTAAATATAGTGTCATATCTTGCCCGAACAATCGCTGAAACAATATTGAATAACAAGACCTTTACAATGGAATATTATAAATTATACATACAATTTGAAAAGGAGTGTGAAAAAGAATTAAAAAAATTAAAAAAAATATATATTACTTATATTAATAATATCCCAAGATATTTAGTATATTGTGAGCACATGTACAAAGTTGTATCCAAAATAAGAGGTTAAATTCACAGTTAAATAGAGAATCCTTCAGATCATAAATTGTAACCTACAGTTACAGTTATTTTTATTTAACTAAATAGATTACAACATTTTAAAAAATGTAGAAAAAAAATTATGATATACATATAAATAAAAATCATTAATTATTTTATTTTAATTTTAATTTAATAAATTAAAATATATAATATTACTTGATAATTTGAAAGTATTTCATAGATATTATTACCTCCATACTAAATTCCCAAGTTTTAATATTTTAAATAAGCTATACTACTGCTATCTATTGTAAAAATATTAGACTATTTTAGCATACTATCAAATACATTGCTGCTGACATCTGGTGTACAGATATTCTACTAAAACTTTAATATTGTATGTATAATTACTTATATGCAGCTGTAATGTAGTGTAAATATATTAATTTTACTAGTTAATATTAATGATATATATAGAGAATAAGAGTTACTAGTATAATATAATTTATATTTTAACTAACCCATTTAAAATAGATCTTTATTTAACCCAAACATTAATGTAGAATCCATATGATGCTTTCATTTTATAAATTAGTATTATACTTAGAAATAACATAGATTATTCAATATGGTAATGCACTTATTATAATTTAAATCCAGCTATTTAAATAATATCTACCATTAAAAAAATATATAAAAAACATAAATATTAATTAAATTAAATGATCTAATAATAAAATAAAATAAATAATATAAAACTAAGAGATATGTTTATTAGTGTACTATATTTAATAAATATTTAATATTTACTAAAATTAAATATGTTTAACATATTAATATTATATTGTATTGATTAACCCATTGTAACATCCTTGATAATTTTAACTTTTGTTACAACCCCAATAATATTAACTCCATATAATCATAACAACATTTATAGAATTTGCCCACATGTAAATTTTAATTTATGAATGACTTTTAACTAAGATGATCCTATGCAGCACATGCTCTTAATATGAGTTATAATTTAGCGAAATATATCAACAGTCAAAAGTTGAAAATTAACGTTAAATTTTAAAAATATGAATGACATTAAACTAGGATAATCCTATGCAGCAACGCACACAATAGGATTCATAGTTTAGCCAAATATATCAACAATCAAAAGTTGATTATCATTTTTATCAAGGAGATTTTAACAAAAAAAAAAAAAAAAAAAATACAGACATTTAACCCAAATTAAATCTATATTTATATGTGTAAAATTGATTTAACTAAATAGTAAGGATATCCATAAACTTGTGCAATTTGAAGGATATGTATTAAATTTTGATTTTTAAAGTTATTTGAACAAAGATTATTAATTCTATGTGCGAAATTTAGTAAAATATTTACAAATACTGATTTATGTATACATGACAAATAGTTAGTAAATAAGTTAACCTTAAAAGTAAAATCATTTCGCTTGTCATAAATGTCAAACAAAAGTTTATTATCTTTAAGAATTATCTTAAGATCAAGAAAATTAATTTCATTATTTGCCATAACATTGAAACTATAAGTTAAATTTTTATGGTATTTTATAGGTAATAAATAATTTGAATTACTATTAAAATAGAAGACAATAATGTCATCTATATAACGGTATATTTTACAATTAGCAATATTAGAGTTACGTTCATAATAATATAAATACAATTCTGCAAGAATTGAAGAAACAATGCCACCTTGAGGGAGTCCACAGCTTTGTATATATATAGTATCATTAAAAACAATATAATTATAATGGAGAATAAATTTAGTTAATGTTTTAAAGTAATTTAACGAAATTTTATTTTTTAATTTAATAGAATCCTTGTATTCCTTATATAATAAATTTACTATCTTGAACATATCGTTAATATCAATGTTATTAAATAAGTCATTAAAATCAAACGTCTTCATGTATTTTATGTTATTTAAATTTTTAATATTATTGACAAGTTGAAAACTATTTTTTATGCTATACAAATTATCTTTTTGTTTTGTAAGTTCAAACAGTTTAGTGAGAATACTTAATAAAAATTTGCTTGCATTATTGTTATAAGTATTACAACCGATTGTTACAGTTCTAAATTTTAAAGGAGTTTTGTGGAATTTAGGTATAACAACTATGTGTGGATAATTAAAGTTATAGTTTTTAATTTTTAGTAATTTATAAAATTGAAATATATGTCGATTATTAATGATTTTATCTAGATTAGTTATTTTAAAGTTTAAATTTGTATTTATAGCTTTAGTTATTAACTGCGAATAATAATATTTGCAGATGAAAGCATAATTGTTTGGTGATTTATCAACATATGTAATAATAAATTTGTTTTGTAAATTCGTTATTTCACTATTTAGTTGTTTAAAATTAAAATTATATATGTCCAAATTCCTATGAAGTTCAGCATTTAAATTACTTAAAACATTTAATTTCCATTCATTAAAAAATTCAAGAGGTTTATTATAATCTATTGATATTTTATAAATAAAAAGGTCAAGATCCAGATTAAATTGTTTTAAAATAGAAAAAATTGTATAACATGAAGGTAATCGAAATTTAGTCCCATTAGTCATAAGATTACGCAAGTAATCATTCTCTACAATATTAATATCCCCTGTAATAATGTGACCATGTACCTTATCTACATAATTGCTATAATTAGGATTATTACATAAGCAAGGAGGTTTATCATTTGATGTTAGAAATTTTGCAAATTTATTGTAATTGAAAATCCTACGTCCTAATGTAACGTTGTATTTGTATGATTTATGTATTGTAAAATTTTTTATGGGGAATTTGTTCTCAATGTTATTAATTACATTGTGTATATTTATTTTATTAAGTACAATATTGGAAAAAGTAATTATAAGTAGAGTGTTTAAATTGGGCTGTAATTAGATGAAATCAAATTGATGGCTGCAATAGAACGATATTCAAATGAATATAAAAATTAAAATTAAAATTAAAATAAAAATATAACTATCCACATATATATATATATATATGTATGTATGTATAATTCTAGTCATGCAATTCTAATAAACTGCTTACAGTCTAAAAAATTGTTTTGCATTGTTTTATTCTTCACACATTCATTTACTTAGTCGCTAGCATTGTGTACAAAGTACCCAAAGCGGTGGCACAAAATATAAGTAGAAAACGTTCAACAAATGGAAATGTCAAACCTATTGAAATTTGGCACATATTGAATGCACAATTCGGAAATGACACTCTACTGAGGTCTCAAGTATGTAAATGGAACAAGTTATTTAAAAAAAAACCGTGAAAAGAAGAAACAATGCGGTCCTGTTAGGGAATGGGGCACAAAAAGTGAAATTGCTCCATTGAACCAAAACAAGTTCTCACTAATAATGTTTTGCGATTTACGGGATATTTTATGCGTCAATTTTTTTCATGAATGACGTACACTGCAAAAAAAAAGTTGGAAATTGTACGTCAAACGTGATAAACAAGGTGCGTTCGTACTATAGCTTAGTTACATAAAAATTCCGATCTTGATGATTTTTAATTCTGCGAAATGAACTATATCGTCTGCAGATTAATTTCTGTCATAAAATAAGTATCTCGGTCGCTTGACGATTAAACCTCGGAAGCTCCTATAACAAGAAAACACCGTTTTTTTTTTTTTTTAATTATTCAAATTTCTTAATAAATATTTTTATTGATGTCTTCTAAAGTTTTGATTCGATTTTCATAAAATTTGAAATGTCTCCACAAAATTCTGCAAAGATAATATATTTTAAATTTCAAACCATTTGGTTGGTTAGTTTTTGCGCTGTTATATGCGGACAGACGGACGGACGGACAGACAGACGGAAGGACGGACAGACAGACGGACGGACCAGACGACGACTATAGGTGCTACGTATTTATATAATTACGAACGCATCTAAAAAAGTGTTAATTTTACAGTAATAATACTGGCGCGCGGTAGCGTATTACTGCTTATTTTACTGTTTATTACTGTTAATTTTACGGTATAATCCTGGCAGATGGGGTGCCAGTATTGTACTGTAAAATCAACACTTTTTTTTTTTTTTCAGTGTACATATAATACAGTATAGTTATTTTTTGGAAAAGATTAAAGCTGTCCATCGGTCCTAAAAATGTTTCATTCCTATCCGAATGCTCATCTTCTACAGGACAATGCAATATCTCCCACTACAGGTGTAACGAAACAAAAATTTCACTAATCACTCGATCACCTTTCTTATATAGCCCGAACTTATCATCTTCTGATTAACATTTATTTGCATTAGAGCTCTGCAGAGGCCGGAATTTTCAGGCACGAGCCGAAGAAATGCAATCTTGACCTGTCCCGGTGTAAAAACTAAAAGTTCGACCCCTTTATATTTTCGCAGTTCATAGCCCGTCCCGACACTTTCTCTAAATATTTTATTATTATTATTATTATTTAAATAGAATTAATATTATTTTAAAGAACACATAATTTCACAGTATATTTCAGACTATATGTCTGCAAGCTTTAGAATGCAGAATAATAACATTAACGATCACTTAGACTAAGAAAAAAGATGGTATAAAGTATCATAACTTTTTAAAGCTGTATAATAATTTTAAAAAAATTGAAAATATTTTATTGTAATTTATTAAAATATATTTCCAAATATTCCGTTAACAAAAGTTCATTATCAATATTATTTTTACAAAAGAAAAAAATTGCTTGCCCGACACGACCAGGGAACAATTAAGTTCAGGTCTGCCCCGGACCAAATATGTCGAAAAAAATATAAGCCTGAACTCGGCCCGGCTCAAGTCTGCTGAAGAAAATTAAACCTGGCCTTAGACACAATGTAACTTTTCGATGCAAATCTCTACGTTGGACATATTAAATTCCTGAATTGATGTTTTTAAACTAGCATCGGCTCTTGCAATACATTTATTCTTATTCTCGAAGTCCAGCCAGGTCCATTAAAAATTCTTCATATTTTGCCGACTCGGTTTTGTCCGACGTTTTAAAATCACATTTTGTCGACTTAGTCCGACCCTCTTTGTTATATTGGGCCGATCGGCCGCTTATTTTTTTTGTTATCGGTCTGGCTGGCCCGTTTTTTTTTTTTTTTTTTTTTTTTTATCGACCCAGCCCGGTCTATTTATTTTATTTTATTTATTATTTTTATCGGACCGACCCGTTAAAAAAATTACCTATATTTTGCCAGTCCGGCCAGTTTGTAAGTTTTTTTTTTTCATTTTATCGACCAGGCCCTAATTTCTAATTTGGATCTCCTTTAAAACCCTTTCGCTCTGGTTGGAAAATTTCTTCCCACTTAATTTTAATCCCCAAATTTCACAATAGTACCGGAATTTTCGATTAAATTCATTCGATCAGATTTATTTGAAATTACGTAAATGTATTTGTTCGTGTACATAATAAATCGAAAATTTTGTTTCAAAATTCCGGTACCATTGTGACATTTGGGGATTAAAATAAAGTGGGAAGAAATTCCCCTACCAGAGCGAAAAAGGGTGTGTTAGGGGGAGAAAGGTTTTCATCAGGTAAAGAAGTCAAAGATTTTTTATGCGGTATGATTTTCATACTCGTTCTAATTCTTTTTATTATACAAGATTAAAAAAAAAAAATTCCTTAACGTTAAAGAAAGTGTGTAGATGTATAAAAAAAACTATATAGAAAATATAGCATATTGATTATAGACTATTGATATAATTTTGTTAGATAATATTTCAATCATAATTTTTATACGAGGGTAAGTCATTAAGTGAGTCACAAAAGATAATTAAATAATAACTTACAGTGATATTCGCTTCAAAACTATTTTTATTTCTCAGCATATTCTCCACCAATATTTATGCACTTATATTACGTTGTGTAAAAAGTTTTCCGCCAAGGGGAGATACCTTCGCGCAAACATCTGTCATTTGTGCGGTTGTTAGCGTTTCAGCCAATTAATTTTTGCATTCGAAAGCAGAGCACAGGAACTACATGACTGTGTAATTTGTTTGTTAAAAATTTATTACCTTGTGCTTCAAAAAAGTGTTTAAAATGGAGCTATATTGTCAGAAGAACACAACGATTATTTACTATGAGTTCAGTAATAAACTCAGTGCGACTGAATACCTTAGAAAAATGTGTAAAAGTTTAGGAATCAATACTGTTTCTTATGATACAGTCAAAGTTTGGTTTCGGAAATTTAAAGATGGAAATTTCGACAGTGAAGATGAACCACGTTCTGGCCGCCCTATTGAAGTTGATTGTGAGCAGTTAAAGCAAATCATCGATCAAGACAGAAATGTTTCAACACGAACTATTGCGTTACAGCTTAACGTTTGCCAGAAAACAATAGTTAACGCTCTGAAACGCATAAACCCAACGTTTAAGTTCAACCACTGGGTGCCTTACGAAGTGACTTATGAAGACAAGCGCAGGAGAAAAAACTGTTGTTTGGCTCTGCTCAGAGATCAAAGGAAAGAGAACATTGGACAGAATTGTGACCTGTGGTGAAAAATGGGTGTACTAAAACAATACAAGCCATAAAGGAGGGTGGTCAGCACCTGGGGAATCAGCTGGCTCGGTTGCAAGATGTACCTTAACTAACAAGAAGGTGCTTCTCTGACATCTGGTGAGATTATCGTAGAATTCTGTACAAAGAGTACCTGAAAAGCGGACAGACTATCAACAGTGCAATATACAGCAACATGCTAATCAAAGTTCGCGATGTCATTCGCGAAAAACGAAGAAACGAGTTCAGAAGGAAGGTGGTTCTCTTTCATCAAGACAACACGCCCGGCCACACGTTAGTACAATGACCGGCTAGACGCTCTACAAGCTGGAGTGGGATTTGATGCAACATCCACCATACAGCCCCGACATGGCCCCTTCAGATTTCTACCTCTTGTCACATCTGCAGCTGCATCTTGATGGCACAATCTTCCATTCAAATGAGAAGGTCATAAATGAGGTCGATCTCTTTCTGGACTCACGCACGCCACAATTTTTCGCAGAAGGGATTGAAAAGTTCTCAAAATGTTGGTAAACGATTATAGATTTAAACGGAGATTACTATCCTCATTAGCTTTAATGTTTTCGTATGTATTTATCATTTTACAATAAAAAAATTTTTGGCGGAAAACTTTTTACTCAACGTGATATCACCATTTTATCAGTGACCCAACACTAGCTGCATAACATTCTTTGGGTTGCTGTCTCAGCCACATTAGGACTTCAAGTTGAACCTTTTCATCATCTGGGAACATCATCTTGATTCCAAGATGGTTTTTTAGTGGACTAAACGCATGAAAATTACTTGGGGCTAAGTCGAAGCGGTAATGGTGGATGTTGCAAGATGATGTTCACAGATGATGAAAAGGTTCAACTTGAAGTCCTAATGTGGCTGAGACAGCCACCCAAAGAATGTTATGCAGCTGGTATTGGGACACTGATAAAACGGTGATGTAAGTGCATAAATATTGGTGGAGAATATGTTGAGAAATAAAAATAGTTTTGAAGTGAATATCATTATAAGTTATTATTTAATTATCTTTTGTGACTTACTTAATGATTTTCCCTCGTATATATATAACACATCGGCTGATAAGTTCCCGGTCTGGCACACAGATGGCGTTGCAATCACAGAACCGATGCTTTTTTTTTTAGTAAATACTAACCTTTAAAAGGTAGCAGAAAAAAATGTCATGACGATTCGCCGTGTGGATAAAACGTTAGAGTGGTTTTAGTTGAACGACTTTTGTTGATAAACTAAAAAATGGATAAACAAGAATTTCAAGAATTGTTATTTGATTCAAAAATTGTTATTTGATAGGAAAAAACACTGTTCAAACAAAAGTTTGGCTTGATAAGCATTATCCGGACACTGCACCAGGTAAATCAACCATTATTGACTGGTTTGCTAAATTTAAACATGGTCGTACGGACACCAGTGATGCACCACACAATAGAGATGGTTACTCCGAAAATCATCAAAAAAGTCCACAAAATCGTTTTGTGGAACCGTAAAGTGAAGTTGCAGAAGATAGCTCAGACTCTGAAGATTTTCAAGGAACGTGTAGGTTTTATTTTGAATGAACATTTGTCTATGAAGAAGCTGTTGTCAAAGTGGGTGCCGCGCGTGTTGACTTTTGACCAAAAACAACAACGAGTCGATGATTCTAAGCACTGTTTGGAGTTTTTTCGTTATAAAATTATGTTATTTATTATAAAATTATTATTATTATTTATTTTTTAAATTATTATTATTAAATTATTATTATTATTATTATTAAATTATTATTATTATTATTATTAAATTATTATTATTATTATTATTAAATTATTATTATTATTATTATTAAATTATTATTATTATTATTATTAAATTATTATTTATTAGTAAAGTTATGTTATTTATTAAAGTTATAAAGTTATAAAATTATAAAGTTATAAAGTTGTGTTAAAAAGTTGTGTTTTCTTTATTAGACGGGAACTTATCAGCCCATGTGTTAAGACTCCTTTATATTTGATCTTTCTTGTAGACTTCAATTTTACAAATCTGGCGATTCGATTTTTAGTTCAACCAACTATTTATAAATTCTAGCACCTATCTATATTTTGAATTTTGTGAACGAATTCACTTCGCAATAATTATTTAAATATAATTATTTTACTACGAATTTGATAAATTGCTAATTTTGTGAATCTAATAAATATCAAAAGAAAAATTTATGAAAGATTTTGAATTAAAGAAATGCACGAAAAATACGAGAATGATTGAGGAAAAATTATTGTAGATTAAATGAAAATAACATGCCATTTTAATTAAACTTTTGTAAGCGCTTTTTATACGATTTTTTAAACTACATTAACCTAATATTTTGTTGAGTACCGATTAAAATTTATAACCAGTTAAACATAGAAATTGTCGATCGATAGTCAAATTTTTAATAATTTTACATTAAGTCTGTATTTCCCGTTGTTTTAATTTTAAATTACTAAAAGAGGAAAATAGTGAAAGTATGCTTATTTTTCTTTTAATAAAAGCAAGTAAGTTCTATAAAACGAATATAACGTAACTGATCAAATATACAATTCGAGTTTTATTAATCTTACTGGAAGATATGAATATCATTTTACAAATGTCTAATTTAAATATTTATGCGGCACCATTTATGATATATCACAAATTGAACATTATATCAATTTTTATCAATTATTTTTCCTGTTAAAGACTATCAAGCACGCAAAAAATTATATAAAAATGTTTCTCAAGCTTAAGCCCATGCACGCAAAAAAAGGTTCGCCATTAACCTATATCTCTGACATATGTATTAAGATAAAAAATATTAACATTTTTAAAGCTTTACAAGTACATCTGGAGAATCGGGATCATTACTTACGTATATAATTTTGATTAGATGAAATATTAGTCAAATAGTATTATGAGGTAAAATATTTGAAGATGAGTTAAATAAAACAGCGAAAAATTCCCATTATATTTTCTGGGGAAAAAAAATCGAAAATACCAAACATATAATGGGGTTTTTTTTCAAAAACAGGAAAACGTTTAATGAAATAAATTTTCAAGAATTATGCCAAAATTTACACTTCGCGTCAAGTAGAGGCTCGATTAACTGAAAAGTAACAGAAGCTTTTATTGGGATTAAAAGTAAATTGTTCTCGTTTTATATAAACGCATAAATAGATATTTAAATATATATTTCTTCTTTTGTTTTTAACGTTGCCCTACTCTAAAAGTGCGTAATAACGATTATAGTACAGGATCAAAAAATGTTTTAAAAATTCAGTGCCTAAAATGACATAACAGGAGATGAATCAAAATAAGCTTATCTTAGCAGAAAACCATACATCACAAAACAAACAATGATACAATCAATATTACCTGTATTTCAATATATTGTTGGGGGGGTGGGGGGGAGCAAAAGGAAAACATTCCTCTCGTCACTAGGCACATATAGATGTTATCTAAATTTCAATTTACAACTCAATTTACAACTATGAATTTAACAATTTTACATGTGTATTATTGCAAAAGTATCAAATTTTACAAATTCGAAAAGTAACTGGAGTATAGATAAGCGCAGTAAAATGCATATCGGATGAAACAACCAAATTTGTGATTGTTTTCATTTACTTTTATAAGTTACAAAAAATACAAAAAAAAATCTGTGAATACGGAACCTGTCTATAACGGAATCGTCTCTCAAACTGGAAAATTTCATGGTCCCAACACGACGCAAGCCCAATTGCTAATACGGAAACCTAAAATGAAGTATTTGTTTGGTACTTTACGACTCCGTCTCAGCAGGTTTTCCTGAAAAATTATTTCAGAACTTAACGAGAAACACATGTACATATTTTTAAATGAATTATTTAAACTTCGAAAAAAAAAAGCATATTACATTAGCCCTTTCCCTATCCCTTCACGCCCCCCCCCCCAAAAAAAGGGGGGGGGCTGAATCACAGCTCTGTTGGCCGCGGCCAATAATTGAACCAGGCCTTGTTGGACACTTATTCAAAGGCTTGTTGGTTGATAGCTTTCTGCATAACGCAACGCGGTCATTTTAATAAAAGTGTTTAAAATATTAACCTTGACCGTGTCAAAGCTGGCAGTTTGTTTTGAAGGCAGAGAAAAGTGAAATCGCTCTTGGGAAATTTCTACTTATTAACTGCATGGAGACGTTACTGTGGTTCGGGGCCATTAAAATGGGAATTAATTAATCACTGGGAAGTTTTATTTGGTTTGTTTCTTGAAATACTGTAAGGTGTATTATATCAGAAAGCTCGTGAATGTTTTTAAAAAATATGTATCTGTCAGATATAGAACAATTGAGAAAGAAGTACGTTTTATTTATTTTTTCAGCTCATAAAATATCAACGGAAAATCATGATCACACAGATATTTAAACTCTGGAGAACTCTTTTTTTTTGACAACTGGATTGTTCGGGAAATAAATGTGTTTTTCTTCTCTTTTCTTCTTCTTCTTCTTCTTCTTTTATTTTTATTTTTATTTTTTTAAATTTCTTTCGTATGTACTAATTTTTTATATAAAATGTGTAAATAATGTCACAGTTTTAGAATGGAATCTAAAATAGTAACTTTTCTTATATATATATATATATATATATAACACATGAGCTGATAAGTTCCCGGTCTAATAAAGAAAACACAACTTTTTAACATAACTTTATAACTTTATAACTTTAATAAATAACATAACTTTAACAATAAATAATAATAATTTAATAATAATAATATTAATTTAATAATAATAATTTAATAAATAAATAATAATAATAATTTAATAATAAATAACATAACTTTATAACGAAAAAGCTCCAAACAGTGCTCAGAATCATCGACTCGTTGTTGTTTTTGGTCAAAAGTCAACACGCGCGGCACCCACTTTGACAACAGCTTTTTCATAGACAAATGTTCATTCAAAATAAAACCTACACGTTCCTTGGATCTCTTCAGAGTCTGAGCTATCTCCAGCAACCTCACTTTACGGTTCCCCAAAACGATTTTATGGACTTTTTTTTATGTTTTCCGGAGTAACCACCTCTTTTGGGCGACCAGAGCGTAGTGTATCACTGGTGTCCGTACGACCACGTTTAAATTCAGCAAACCAGTCAATAATGGTTGATTTACCTGGTGCAGTGTCCGGATAACACTTATCAAACCAAGCTTTTGTTTGAACGGGGTTTTTCCCCATCAAATAACAGTTCTTGAAATTCTTGTTTATTTATTTTTTAGGTTTATCAACATATTCGTTAAACTAAAACCACTCTAACGTTTTATCCACACGGCGAATCGTCATGACATTTTTTATGCTACCTTTTAAAGGTTAGTATTTACTAAAAAAAAAGTATCGATTCGGCGATTGCAACGCCATCTGTGTGCCAGACCTGGAACTTATCAGCCGATGTGTTATATATATATGTCTGAAAACGTGTCGTTGAAGTAATAGAGGTCGTCAGCGTCACATAAACAATGTCCTCTGCTATACCGAAACGCACCGTTTCCGGCTCCATATCCTTATGTAAAAGAATCATTCGGTCAGAATTTTCTACCAGTCTTAAAAATTTTAACTGATATATTTTTTTAATATCTTGTAAACGTCGTTAATCTCAAATTTTTAGGACCAACTTTTAATTACTTTTCATTGAATTTTTTCAAATTGTTATCACAGAAAATAAATTAATGAGAGCCCTTTTGTCACATTTTTTTTATTTTTTATTATTGACATAAAAATATATCATGGTACAAGCAAGATCAAATTTGCATTCTGTATACATTGAGACTTTGCCTGTTGAATGCTCATATCGGATTTGTTTTCATTTTCTTCTATTACTAATACTTCATCTTTTATTCAAGTTAAAATAAAGGTATGAATGCATTTTCGTCACATTTTATTGTTTTATAACACTTACCAACATAGTTGAAAAGTGTTTATGAATTCGGTTAGTCTGTTTGTCTGTGCGTGCTCTAACTAGCGTAAATATATTCGGATTGTCATGCAATTGATATATGTTATTGAGGTTTGCCATGGCATGTTCTGTATTGAAAATGAAGTGTGTAGCACATATAGTTTTTTTTTTTTTTTTTTTTTTTACAGGGACACTCAAACATTTCCATTACATTACGGTCTATGGGGAAAAATCGTTTCCGGTTCATTTTAATGATGTTGTACAGTTTCAAACATATTGAAATTAATATATATCACTCATCTGCACTACAAGAGGCTTACTATCGAATATGGTGTGAATAGCACTAATAGTTCCTGTACAGAGACACTCAAAAGAATTCCGTTACATTACGGTATAGGTGCAGATTCCCAAAATTTGGAAGGAGTCATTGGCTCCTAAACCCAAAAAATCCAGTGGCCACAGTTGTAAAACAAACGCATAAAAACAATAGTGTTTATATGGGGTAAAAAACTAAAAAAACTCAGGAATTCAAAGTGTAAAGTAATTTATTTAATATATACAGATGTACAAAAAAAATTGAATATTAATTAAATCTTAAATCATGTACAGTCAGAAGATAAAGTTGGGCAAGATACGGTTTAAAAAAAATATGTATAAGCTAAGCAATCAGGATAGCGGGGAATATCAGAAAAACAATATTTCTTATTTTGATTTTGCCAAACAAAGGTACATATGAAAGAAAATTTGAATTTGTGAGATTATTTTGTACTATAAAAATCAAAACACACTTCAAACATTTGTTTATATATATATATATATATTTAAATCACAGTCTATGTAAAATTATCAGATTCAAACTGTTACGAATAACATTGCTATTCGAATATATTTAATAGTTTGCTGTGTTAAACAGATCATTCTGAAATGTTATTAAAAGATAATAATAATGTTTGTTATGCGTTTTGGTCTTAATCTTTAAAAAAAAAAAAATCAACATTTCACGATGGGGACTAGGAAAACCAGAAATTGATTGCTTTTAAATCACATGGTGACTTAAACACCGAAAGTTAGTGGCCACAGCAAAAAATTTAGTCGCCACGTGGCGACTGGCGACCGTGAATCTGCACCTATACATTACGGTCTATGGTGAAATATTATTTGCGGTTTATTTTAATAATGTTTCACTATTTCAAACATATTGAAATTGATTGTATATCACTAAGGTGCATTACAAGAGGCTTACAATAGAATGTTGTGTGTATAGCATTCATCGTTCATTTACAGGGACACACAAAATAATTCGGTACTGTGTGTTAAAAATAATTGCTGGAAGAGCGTTTTCAGTTGCTGAACCCTTTTTTAAGTTAACTCATTTTTTGTCAATTACTCGGTGCGTATAAATTCTGTAGATCATATACAGGGCAGCACAAAAATTCTCGAGTACATTTCCGTTTATTGACGGAAATTCCAGAAAGGAAATTTTAAACGGTGCTACACGTTTCCTAACTCAACTAAAATTTAGCATTCTATGCAGTATATATACAAATCTATAGATCATATACAGGGCTACACAAAAGAATTCGGATATTTTTCCAAATATTTTTTTAATTCCTGAAATTGGGTTTTTTAAATATGTTATGCGTTTACCAAATTCCTTACTTAGATTGCATCATTCACCTTATTAAACGGTAAAAATTTGTAAAATTATTTTGGAAGTGTTGGAAAGTGTTACATAATCTATGTTTGAAACATGATTTTTCGTTCTTGTTTTAATTAAGGTAAAAGACATACTATATTATAATATATAATATACCGGGGTAATATATAATATACTGGACGATTAAAATAGAGATAATGATGATTATCTCTTTAAACCTTGGTTGTTAAAAGCATACTTTCAATTACAAAAATGTATAGCTTTCAAATATAGCATTTGTTTTACAAAAAAAGCGCCATTCTTTTACGACCAAAATTTACCGAGTTATGATAGTTTGAACTTTATTAAATTTTTAGTGCTATCTGGCACTAACAACGTGTCTTTCTGTTCTTACTTACTGTATTGAAAACACTGAAAATCTATAAAATTCAAAGTATCAAAACTTGGTAAGTTTTGTAGTAAAAGAATGGGACTTTTCAATGCCCTTCTTAGAGGCACGGCAACATTTTTTCTAAATATAAATTATAATAAAAACAGGCCGTATAAAAAATAAATTAAGTATTTTAATATGTATACAGCGCCTTGCAAAACAAATACCATATCTGAAAGCTACATTTTATTTGTATACATTTGCAGCTGACATTTTTAATTTATTTTGTTCGAAAGCGTATCCAATTGGCAGATGTTCTTATTGAAAAACTATTTTTTTTAATAACTGTTTTTTCAGTTTTTCGATAAAGGCAGTTCGGAAAATGTTCTGAAAGTGGGCGTTTTGACCGAATTTCCGGATGCGACAGCGCAGTAAACGAAAAAACTGCCAGTCTGAGACAATAATCGCCTATAACTCAATATATTTATCAGAAAAACTGCTCGATTACAACTCACTTCAATAATCATACCTATGCAAGTATCATGCTTTTATGTTTAAAAAATGAGTCAGAAAGTTTCGCGTTGTTCAGCGCAGGAAAATATTATTTTGAGAACCGCTTATTTTGAACCATCTGGTAATATGGTACAAGCAAGATAAGAATTCTATTTCCCTAATTTTGAAGAATACAGCCCGCCAACGTTTGATGGAACTTCTCTGGATTAGAAGAGAAATGCCTTTAATTTAATGCCTTGTTCATGTGCATCCGCAAATTTAAATATTTCAGTAGAGCCAAAGTTATCGGAACAAAGAAATGGCATAGAATTGCAAGAGAAAGAATTAAAAGTTAGGTAGATATAACCAAATTACGCTGCCAAAGGCGCCTGCTTTTGTCCACCGCCGATTCTGGGTTCTCGTGAACCCTTGCAAGTTATCCACCAGGAGGGCCCAGTTTACCCGGGACACCTCACAGGTGGGCTCATTCGGCCAAGGGGAGCACCGCCACTTGCGCATCATTCCCCTGCACCCAAGTAACAGACGAAGGTCGTTACAATAGCAGAGCCTATGTAGAGAGGAAACTGCCGCATGCACGCTCTTGCTTTACCAACGACTTCGAACGTGAAAGCTCTATAAAGACAATCACTGCTTCGTCAGCTATGGATAAAGGTAGGTGGGTATTACAATCAATTGTTTTTCTCTCAATTGCAAATTCACAAGCATTAAAAAAAATTCTCTTTGAACTTTATGAGAAGTGAACTTTTCTTCAGCGAATAATGTTAAAAAAAAAAAAAAAAAAAAAAAAAAATGAATAAAAATTCTCGACTAGACCATTGAAAGAAGATTTACAAGTTATACCTATACCAGGGTGTCCCCTCTTATCGATGCTTAATAGCTTATTGTTAGCTTAGCAGTACAGTCCAGTTACAAATTGTTTTCAAATGATGTTCTATATCATATTAAAAAACATTTACGTTAAAATAATAATTATTTTTTTAAAGTTACGAGTTTAAAATTTTTATGCGGTACATGAATTCTATTGGGTCTAAGCATGATTCCGTAGCGAAAATCGAATAAATTTCAAACGCAAAATATTTAGCCAGTTTAGAAAAAAGCCAGTTTTAATCAATCAAATATGTTCCATTCTGTTCAATAACTTTCTGCCATCTCTCCACCAGCTTCACTATACCTCTTTCATAGAAATCCTGAGATTTTTGGGCAAAGAAGTCATCCAAGTGGTTTTTGCTTCTTTTTTCAATGTGCTACACACATTCGTGTCGTGATTCTGCATTTTCTTTTTACTTTTTGTACATTTAGAATTATTGTTATACTTAACAACAGGAAAATTAAATTAATTAAAATTTTCACATTGTCAGTAACATCTAATTAAAAAAAAAACACACACACACTTTTTAAATAATAAAATGAAAATACGTTTTTCTATGATTTTATTTTGAAGCAAATTAAATGTAGCTCCAAATTTGAAATAGAACTAGAGCAAATATATTTTCCGATGCTTGGAATTTTTTAAATGAATTTGCAAAATTAATCCATCTGATATTGGAAGAATAGGCTTAATGCCAGATTAAGCTGTCTGAAGGCCGTTAGGCAATTCAAATCTGGAGACCTTCTTTCAAAACCATCGTTTAACATTTTATTTCTATTTAAAAATTAATTTATAGTGTTTGAACATTCATAAGTCTAGTTTTAGTTACTCCTTTTAGAAAATGTCGCCAAAGAAAGAATTATACGCAAATACAAACATATCTCTAGCATCCAACCAAAAAATATTCTGAAACGACTTCCTGGACTTCAAGACGTTAAAGCTTGATTTGATAAACTTATATTTTATCCATAACAATACTTAACAGTGAGGACATTTCTCTTATAAAACTGATTTATGAACGGGAAATCAAGCAATTCAATCAATATGTGTGTTTTTCTTTAGGCTAGAGAAAAGATAATTATATCATCAATATATCTATACGGCAAAATATTATCCTAATAATATTATAAATCTGATTTTGTGCAAATGTTAGGCTGAAGCCAGCGTCAAAATGGAGCATTTAATGATCCTGTATCTTTGCATATAGGCTGATTATAACCCTCTAATGAACATAGACTGGTTTTTGTTTATTTTATTCAAATATTTTGCTTAATAATTCAAAATTTCGTTATTTTCATTGAGAATAAATGGACATTTTTTCGTATAGCATTTTAAAATGGTTAAATTTACCGTTGCTAATACTTTTATCGTTGCCAAAACTAATTCAAAACCCGGAATAATAATTTTTACTCAACAATTTAGTTTCAATTGAAAAATTTTCACGGGAAAAATGAAAATGAAATAAAAAAAATTAAAGAAATAAGAAGAAGATTAAATAATATTATTAGAAATAAAACGTACTTTTTTTAGTTTTTAACACTTTCCAACCTAGTTGAAAAGTGTTTATGACTTCGGTTTGTCTGGCCGTCTGCCGCCTGCCGTCTGGCCGTCTGGCCGTCTGCCATCTGCCGTCTGTCCGTGCTCTAACTCCTGTAAATATGCTCGTATTGCTCTGTAATTTTTATATGTTATTGTCGTTATCTATAGCATGTTTCCTATTTCAACTGAAGTGTGTAGCACTTATAGTTTTTTTACAGGGGCACTCAAAAGAGTTCCGTTACATTACGGTCTATGGAGAAAAATCAATTGCGGTTCATTTTAATGATGTTATACAATTTCAAACACATTGTAATTGATATATATCACTAAGGTGCATTACAAGAAGCTTAATATGGAATAGGGTGTGCATAGCACTTATAGTTACTTTACAGGGACAGTCAAAAGAATTCCGTTACATTACGTCTATGGAGAAAAATCGTCTGCGGTTTATTTAAATAATGTTTCACTATTTTAAACGCCTTGAAATTTATATATATCACTAAGGTGCATTACAAGAGGCTTACTACAGAATAGTGTGTGTATAGCAGTCATCGTTCATTTACAATGACACACAAACGAATTCTCTACTGTCTGTTAACAATAATTCCTGGAAGTGCGTTTTTAGTTACTGAACGCGATTTTAAATTTAACTCACTTTTTGTTTATTACGTCGTGTGTATAAATTCTATAGATAATATACAGGGAAGCACAAAAGTTCGCAAACACATTTCTGTTTATTGACAGAAACTCCAGAAGGAGAATTTTAAACTGTGCTACGCGTTTCTTAACTGAACTAAAATTTAACATCCTATGTAGTATATATACAAATCTATAGATCATATACAGGGCTGAATAAAAGTATTCGGATATTTTTCCGAATATTGTATATGTTGGAATGAAATGTTGGAAATTCCTGAAATTATGTTTTTAAATATGTTATGCGTTTTCCAAATTGTTTATTTCGATGTTATCGTTCAGCTTATTAAACGGTAATGATTTGTAAAATTATTTTGGAAGCGTTGGAAAGTGTTACATAATCTATGCTTGACGCATGATTTTTCGTTCTTGTGGATAATAATACAAGGTTTCAATATGCGTAACCATAGGAAACAGGCTAATATAACGTCATACATGGAAAATAAAGCGGATATGCTTTGATTGGTGAAATAAAATGATCTTGGGTTTTTTTCTTCACTTTTTTTCTTTTTTTTTTCTTTTGTATGGTAACAATACTTGCCGTTTTACCGTCTGCACACGGCTAATATAACTAAACCGTATTTTTTATTTAAATTTTAAAAAAGTAAAAAGAACTTTCAAAAGAAAATTGTTAGCAAATGTCAATAATATGTTCCGCAAAATTATCCATGTCGAAAATGATGTCATGGATAGCGAGAAATAGGGATTTTTCATTATTAAAACTAAAAGAAATAACTCGATTACCTAAAAAAAAAAATGACGAATGTTAATAGTTCCATTTTTGTTGATAAAACCTAAATATTTAATATTATTTCGTTAAAGTAACATAATTTTCCCTATGCCAGTATTGAAATTAATTGCCTGGAAAAGAAAATTAACAATAATTATGTCATTAAAAAGTGATTTCTCTGGGGAGGAAAAGGAGACGTCATATGTGAAATAAAACGGGAATTTTCCAATATGTTTTAAAATGAGTGTGAATCAATTCCTTACATTAATAATACACGGATCAATAAGCATAGAAAGTAGATGAGTTTCCCGCCATATTTATAACGAAAAATTTAAATGTTTTGTTATCTTTACTGATTATTAAGCATGAGTATCCATTATTTCGTTATTTCGTTCCGCATGAGTATCCGAGTTTTCTGCTGAAAATCACATCATAATTTTAAGAAAAGGAAAATGAACACGAATTTATTATATTAAAGTCTAACCGTGTGTTTGTATTTCGCAACTACTCCTAGACTATCGAACGCATCGCGATTTACTACCGGTTATAATTGATCCGAGGATGTCACTCAAACTCTCAGAATTAAAAAAAATTAAATTAAATGCCATTTTTTTTAACGAAGTTTCTCTAAAAACGGAAAGTAACTTACTCCATATTTGTGTATGAAAAAGGAGAAATAAAACAGATTAGTATATTTTTTACACCATTTTCTCATTAAAACTGAAAAACAGAATTTATTTTCCCTTTGAATAGATGGTGAAAACAAAATCTTGATTTTAGTAAATTATCCGAAAAATAAAAACATATTTTCACGTATTCAAACTTCATGAATCAATTTATTCTGGAGAACAAAAATTGACTGTCATTTAGAAAACAAGATTTGTTTCAACTATATATTAAACCAAGGAGGCAGAATTGAATTTAAATGAAAAAGCATATACTATTTCTAATTAATGTTTTTTTTTTTTTTTTTTTTTTTTTAAGGATGGCTGTTAAAACGTTTCACAAAGGCGTTAAAAGTAAAATTGTTTATCAGGTAAAATTGACATTTGTTTTTACCCAATTCGCCTATTTCCACGATTTTATTTGGCCCTCCTTTTTGCATTGGTTGCAATTTCATTTTCGCGATTATTTGGCACAAAATTTCACTTTTTTAAGACTGAGTTATATCAAGGTCCCTATAACAAAAAATACCGTATTGTCTCCTATGAAATGTGATAAATAGTTAGTTAATTGTTAACGTTTTTAATTATTGGGAGTAAAATATTTTGTTTAATTAATGTATTTATTCTTCTTTTAATGTTGCGTTAACGACGTCACGGGTAACAGCTAGTTGTTAATAAATTTTCTTTCATATAAATCCTAATCCTAATATAATATTATAAATCCGATTGTGTGCAAATGTTAGGCTGAAGCCAGCGTCAAAATGGAGCATTTAATGATCCTGTATCTTTGCATATAGATTGATTATAACGCTCAAATAACCATAGGCTGGTTTTTGTTTATTTTATTCCAATATTTTTCTTAATAATTCAAAATTTCGTTATTTTCATAGAGAATAAATGGACATTTTTTCGTATAATATTTTTACTTTTAAATTTACTTTACCGTTGCCAAAACTAAATCAAAATCCCGAATAATAATTTTTACTCAACAATTTAGTTTCAATTGAAAAATTCTCAAGTGAAAAATGAAAATAAAATAAAAAAATGAAAGAATTAAAAAGAAGATTAAATAATATTATTAGAAATAAAACGTACTTTTTTTAGTTTTTGATAATAATACAAGGTTTTAATATGCGTAACCATAGGAAACAGGCGAATATGACGTCATAAATCGAAAATAAAGCGGATATGCTTTGATGGTGAAATAAAATGATCTTGGGTTTTTTCTTTTTTTTTTTTTATCTTGTATGGTAACAATACTATGTGTTTTACCGTCTGCGCACGGCTAATATAACTATACCGATTTTTTTATTTAAATTTTAAAAAAGTAAAAAGAAGTTTGAAAAGAAAATGGTTAGCAAATGTCAATAATATGCTCCGCAAAGTTATCCATGTTAAAAATGATGTCACGGATAGCGAGAAATAGTTATTTTCAACTAAAAGAAATAACTCGATTACCTAAAAAAATGACGAATGTTAATAGTTCCATTTCTGTTGATAAAACCTAAAGATTTAATATTATTTCGTTAAAGTAGCATAATTTCCCCTGTGCCAGCATTGAAATTAATTGCCTGGAAAAGAAAATTAACAATAATTATGTCATTAAAAAGGGATTTTTCTGGGGAAAAAGAGACGTCATATTTGAAATAAAACGGGAATTTTCCAATATGTTTTAAAATGAGTGTGAATCAATTCCTTACATTAATAATACAAGGATCAGTAAGTATAGAAAGTAGATGAGTTTCACGCCATACTTTGAACGAAAATTTTAAATGTTTTTTTATCTATACTGATTATTAAGCATGAGTATCCGTTATATACAGGTGAGAGCTTTCTGCTAAAAATCACATCATAATTTTAAGAAAAGGAAAATGAACACGAGTCTAAAATCTGACCGTGTGTTTGTATTTCGCAACTAACTCCTAGACTATCGAACGCAACGCGATTTACTTCATACCGGTTATCATTGATCCGAGGATGTCACACGAACTCTCAGAATTTAAAAAAATTAAATTATATGCCAAGATTTTTTTTTTCTCTAAAAACGGAAAGTAAATTACTCCATATTTATGTGTATAAAAAAGGAGAAATAAAACAGATCAGTATATTTTTTACATCATTTTCTCATTAGAACTGAAAAACAGAATTTATTTTCACTTTGAGTGGATGGTGAAAACAAAATCTTGATTTCAGTAAATTATCCGAAAAATAAAAACATATTTTCACATATTCAAACTTCATGAATCAATTTATTCTGGAGTACAAAAATTGCCTGTCAACATATTGTCATTTAGAAAACAAGATTTCAAGGTCCCTATAACAAAAAATACCGTATTGTCTCCTATGAAATGTGATAAATAGCTAGTTAATTATTAACGTTTTTAATTATCCGGAGTAAAATATTTTGCTTAATTAATGTATTTATTCTTCTTTTAATGTTGCGTGAACGAAGTCACGGGTAACAGCTAGTAAAGATATAAATCTGAAAGTATACTAGAAGTTGCTGCGCCTTGAGGAATACCCTGTAACTGAATAAAAATAGCATTCTTTTGGAAAATATAGTTATGAAAGCGTAAAAAAATTACAAGCTATTTTCTACAATAATATTTTAAATTCAAAAGTTGTTACAATTCGTGTAAGTATTAGGATACTTTGAATATTCACTGAGACTGAATATCATAAAGAGAGCCTGGTACGGTAAGGGTTTGGGGCATGTGCTCTGTATCCCCTCTTTCAAAAGAAGCCTCAAAACCTGAGATAAGTCTAATAATATAATTAAAAAATATATAGTGTTCGTAGGGAACCCTCTAAACAAAGTGTGCACATGGTCTTCAAATTAATAAATTGGCCCATGTCATGAAAACATGTGCAATAAAAAACTTCAGTTCTCATATTGTTCCCATATTCTGTGCAAAATAATAATTTTTAACCCAAGATTCGAAAATAGAGTATAATTTGATGTCCATCTTAAAAACGCTCCGATTTTATTTATTTATTTATTTTTATTTTATTTATTTTTGCTGCTGTATTGTTTTAAAACATATTCTTTTTGGAAGGGTTTTAGCCATGTTTGGTCAAAAAAGGTTAACTAGTTTTATCCATTGTTGGACATAATTGGTCCATTATTTTCCGAAATATTCAACTTTATTTAAATTCTTGGATTTGTTTGTCTTTCTTTCGTTTTTTTTTTTTTTTTTTTTTTTTTTGGAGGGGGGAGGAGGGGGGATGCTTTAGGTTTTAAAGTATAAAACTTGATATATATGATTAGGAAGAAAAAAAAATCAATAACTTCAGCTTAAAAAAAGACAAAGAAAACCGACCATTAGTTTTCGAAGTGTTTAACGGGACGCTCCACCGAAACAGGTTTTCTCCTTCCTTTTCAATCATGAAATACGACGTTAATCTAAGTAAAATTTAATTAGGTGATTACTTATTATCTAATACAATTATCAAAATAAAAATTTTTTTTTAAATTCTCCTTAAATTGTAAGTATTAAAAAAAAAAATTACAAATTTTTAATTTTTTACGTGAGGAAAAAAAAAATCAGATGTTATCATCCTTTTAAAAATGTTTGAAATGTAAGAAAACAGTTTTTAAAGACGCACTGAGTCGGCATCGAACGTATACTTTCTGATGGTGAAAACCGTATTTAGATAATTACATTAGGTAATAAGCAAGCATCTAATTAAATTTCCCCTTAGATTAACATGGATTTTCAGAATCTGTGAGTATCGCTGAAGAATTTCTTAACTTCCTTCACAAATTTGGTGCTTTTTAATACTTTCTAACATAGTTGAAAGGTGTTTATGAATTCGGTTTGTCTTTCTGTCGTCTGTCTGTCCGAGCACCAACTCGTGTAAATAGAGTCGGATTTATATGTTATTGTGTTTTACCATGGTATGTTCGGTATTGAAAATGAAGTGTGTAGCATTTATAGTTCGTTTACAGGGGCACTCAAAAGAATGATGTTACATTATGGTCTATGGGGAAAATCGTTTTTTAATAATGTTGCACTATTTCAAACATATTGAAATTGATATACATCACTGAGGGGTACTACAAGATAAAGATGATTACTACTGAATATGATGTGCACAGCGCATTTATCGTTCATTTACAGGGACACACAAAAAAATTCTATGAGCAATAATTCCTGGAAGTGCATTTTCAGTTGTTGTATGTGTTTTAAATTTTAACTATATTTTTTTTTATGTATATTTGTTGTGTATAAATTCTATAGATATTATACAGGGCCGCTCAAAAGAATTCGAGTACATTTCCGCTTATCGCGGAAATTGCTGAAGGGTAATTTTTAACTGTGATAGGCGTTTCCTAACTGAACTAATTTTTTGCGTACTATATTAGTACATATGTACATCTATAGTTTATATACCGGGCTGCACAAAATAATTTGGATATTTTTCCGATTCTAAAAGGCAATTGCTGAAAATGGTTTTGCAAATGTGTTATACGTTTTTCGAATTGTTTATTTAGATATAATTTTTCATGTTATTAAACGGCTAAGTTTTGTTACAATTTTCTGAATGTTTTAGAAAGTGTTTTATAATATATGCTTGACGCATGATTTTTCTTTCTTGTTTTGTGTTAATTTCCATGTTTGACCAAAAGCTCATGAGAGGAAAATGAAAAAATAATACTTTTTTTTTGTAAGAATTTGAATTAACTTTTTACTGCTATTTAAAAGAGTTTCAGCAAAGAAAATTCTGTTACCGTGAAATAGAAAAATTTTGGTAAAATACATATTTTTACATAATCATAAAATAAGATCACTAATAATAATTAAAAATACAGATAAAAATGCTTAAGTGATACAAACAGAACACAATAAGACTTATAATAAACCTTTTAATATAAAGATCGACATATGTTTCACCGCTGAAACGGCTCCAATATCAAGAACTAGAACGATGAACAAACTATTCTCGCAAATTTTTTAAAATAAACTTGAAAAACATACATCGCGAGATCATATACGAGTGTATAAAAAAGCAGGCGCTTAAAACAGTCAACTGTAAAACGTGAAAATGAATATTTCTTTATTGCTTTTTTAAATCTGAAAAATTCCTTATGCCAAATTTTAGGTAAATCAAATGAGGATGATTCGTTGCATATGTTCTCGTTACGCATATAGATTTCTATTGATTCACGGATAATAGATGGAAAATAAACTCTTGATGGATAAATTATTTTACTATTTTTAAAATCAATTTTTAAAGTCTTAAATTATTTCTAATTAATTATTTTAAAGTTACATGTTTTTATTTGAGAATGTTTGAGGCCAATACTAATATAAAGTCAAACATGATTTCGATTTCGGTTTACAACATAATCCAAGGCAAGGATTTTGCGAGTTGAGAACATTATTTATTGAAGCTTAAGAGACGAAAACACTCTCTCGCTAATGTTAATCCTATGGGGAAATAATTTACGATATCTCGTTCGCATTTCAATATTGTTAAATGATTTTTTTTTTTTTTTTTTTTTTTTTTTTTTTTTTGCTTTGTATAGCTGAGGTCAATCTCTATGCACGCTCCTTTGTACATTTTAGATTTTGATTACAAGTTTTTTTTTTTTTTAATTAAGACACTTTCACTTTCGGAACAGGTTTCGAAGTAAAAGTATTCTCAATCAAAAAACAAAAATTAAAAAAAGTACAAAGGAGCGTGCATAGAGATTGACCTCAACTATCCAATAAAGAAAAAAAATCATTTAAAAATATTGAAATGCGAACGAGATATCATAAATTATTTTCCCCATAGGATTAACATTAGCGAGCGGATGTTTTCGCCTGAGTGAAGTAGCCTCTTAAGGGGTCTCAGGACTCTCAAATCGCCAAAATTTTCGAAATTTAAATTTTTTTTATATGTTAAACTCTTATTTTTTCTGAACAATTTGATGTAATGGTTTCCTTGAAATTCCAATTAGAACAGAAGTTATGACTTTTAGAATTATACACACTCAGAGCTGAAGCGGTAAAAACAAAACTTTGAAGTCATTTTTCCCAAAATGATGTCTTTGGACATAACGCGCAGGATATCTCATAAACTTTTCAATATTTTTCCATGAAATTTTCAAAAGATATGTTTCATGTTAATCTGCATAAACTGAACCTAAATTTTCATTTCTAGAGTAAATTTAAGATTTAAGATTTTTTAAGACAATTTTAAGAGTCCTGAGACCCCTTAAGTCAGTTCTCCCCGAAATTAATTCCGGGATACGGAACTGGGCAAGGGAGATACAGTTTCCATTTAACGAAACTCCACAGGGATGGAAAACTGATTATTAGCCTTATAGTTCGACGATAATTGTAATTGTTGCGAGAAGGAAGGGGGGAGGTGAATCTCAGGCTCGACATCTCTTTCCTATTTATCAACCTTTCATCGAGAGGACATTTATACTACTGATTTTACGTGCATCTAACATCCATACGAAAGCCAACAGCAACGCAATATTCCCTGATGGTCACCCTAACAATTATATCCACGTTCTATACTGCTTCACTTCGGTGCGTGTTGGGATATGATGCTTTACTTACAACATGAATTGTCGTTGCCTCGTAATGTTTTCGATATTTTTTTTTGGTGTTTTTAAGATTTTTTTAAATTTTTTATTGTATTGTGTTTCGCACCAGTATTTTAAATAGTTAATTTGTTGGGATTAATTTGATTTGGAGGGGTTTTTTTTTGTTTGTTTTTTCTATTTCAAGCACATAAATTTATGAAAATAAAAAAATTATCTTTTGATTCAGAGGCTTTATTTATTTTTTACACAGTAAACTAATTTCATCAAATCGGAGATAGGGAGAGCTCCATAGGCGGGAACAAAAGCGATTCCAGACAGCTATCCTGCGAGGGGTAAAGACATTAAAATTTCCCGGTGGCAGGAATCATTTCACACAATTTACATGTTTTTCTGCACAAAATGAGGAACATTGAAAATATTTTCAAATATTTCGGACGGGAGCAGTGTTGAATTCGGTGGAACATTTCCCTTCCAAACGGAGTATCAAAATACTCTCTGCGAAATGTTTGAGATTTTGTGTTTAAGTATTGTCTAGAAATGATAATCCCCTCCCCCCCCCCTCCCCGAAGAAAATATCTTTTTTCCGGAACTGCCCCACCAGTGGCTGAGAGGGTCTGCTCTCAAAGCTGGTAGACGGGAGGTGCTGAGTTCAACCTCTGTCGCGCTAGTCGATCTAACTGTTCGGAGTTTTCCGTGGTTTTCTTCTAACCTTGCCGTAAATACGGGTTAGGATCCCTTAGAAAGTCCTCCGTGGAGGGCATTCTCCCCTAAGGCCTATATCCATCGAGTAGATAATCGGCCGTCATAAAATCAACCTACCAACCCGAAAATAAACGAAACACATATCCTTGAAAATAAATTTCCTTCAGCAATTGAAATATTTGTATAATGGAAAGGAAAAATTTTAAATATTACACCATATAAAGTATTTTTACAGGACAAACATTAACTTCATTCATTATTCAAATGGTTACTAAATTCTGCAACATTTTTTTAAACATAACTTTTTGTAAAGTTTGTAATGACCGTTAGACGGCGCCACATATTGATTGATTTCAATCAAGCACCAAGTCATTATTTGATAATGTATTTTTGAAAACGATAAAAAAATATTCAAAAATTCATATTAAATGATACTTAATGTTAATTTGTATTGATTTTATAATAAGAAACTTCCAATTATGTTAAAACTATATTTTCCGATGAAAAATTTAGAACTTAGCATTCTTTGAAAAATTAATACAAATGGAGATTAAAAAAAAAAAAAAATCAATGATGAAACATCATAGGTATTATTCTGTAATTTTATAAATTATTTATTTTATTGTAAAAGAAGAAAAATAGACATTTTTAGAATCAATTACTAATAAAATGTCCTATGACAGAAATAATTTAACTTTTATTACGCCAATGAAAAGGGAATGTTAAAATATTTGGTGCTGCCATCTCTTGTTATTCTAAAGAACTAGTTGAGTCTTGAAATTTTTTTGTTGATAAGGATTTATGTAATTGAATTTTACGTGTTTAATGATTTAAGATGACTCACTACTCTTCGCTCTGCGAAAAGTGACCAAAATATCAATTTTCCAACTTCTTTATGAAAATGTATTTAAACATCCCTAGTATATTCTAGCGAAGTTAAGTAAAGATCGAATTTTCAATAATATGTGCAGTTTATTTTTTTAAAATAAAAATTTTTAGAAAATAGTAATTTTTACTGTATTTTTTACGCATATCGTGAGAGTTTATTTATTTTTCTTAAGCTATTAACTTTTTGAAAATACCATCCTTAGCGTTATCAAATATATTTAAAAGAAGCACACATTTTTTTTTTTTTTTTTTTTTTTAAAAGCTCAAAATTGTTTGAGATACGGTTGGTTTTAAAATTTACTGGGATTTTTTTTTCTCTTTTATTTTTCTCTTTATAAAAAAAATTACCACAACAGTCACATTTTTTCCCTTATTAAATCATTTTTCTTCCTAAAATCGTATAATAATATGTCATAAAGGTATTATAAACCAATGAAAAAAAAATAATAAGTTCATTATTATAAAAATATAAAAATCACGTAACCACTAGGCATGAAATTCAAAACACAAAACTAAATAAAGATAAATGCTAATAGATGAAAATTACATGAAGTTCTCTTTTTCTGTTTTCCGTTCTCATTTAGAATTTCCAAAAATGTCTCATCTTGTGTTACCTTTTCTTATGCATTTATTATTCATTATTGATTACAAAAACTAATAAACTATATTATGAATTTGTAAAGCGTGTTATTTCTACTCTTTTTACGTTCCCAGCTTTTTATTATTATCCCCGTCAACACCTCATTTTAAAAGTTCTTTAAAAAGTTGCTAAGCTCGGTGCTGTCATCTAGTATCATTTCATACAAATTAAAGTAATTTCAAGATATATATTAATTAAATAATACATTTTTCTATTAATTTAAAGAATATTTCGGTGTTGATGGATTCATTAATGCAAAATAAAATGTTTCATCTCGGTAAAATATTAAAACATAGCAACATATTACAATATTGATAAAAGTATTGTAAAATATTCTTTAAAGACTTATTTATTTTTCTATTTCTGTATTTTATTTAAACTCTTTCGGGGCGAACGTCCCGTATACAATATTTTCTTTTTGTACCATTATTTTCAAATAGTAATCTTCGCTTTATTTAATTGGAAAAATTCTGGGACTACTATTTGAAAATAATGATATTCAAAAATAAAGACCGTAAAGAGTTAGTAACAAATGTAATATTTAAGCATGATACTTTTTGGGAATATTTTCTTTTCTAGAATGGATTTTTGGATTAATCCACTCTTGAATTTTTTTTTTTCCAAGGATTCTAGCTGCAATAGATTTTTGATTTTTAAAGTATTCAATGCAGGAATTTCGATTCACATAAGTTTGAGAATGGATTTGGAATTTTGATTAAAACTTTAAACATGGATTTTTTTTTTCAATATTTGTAAATTGACCCGTAATAATTATTCAAAATACAATAATTTTATTAATGATCTTAAACATTTTCGTGGCATCTCTTATGCCTAAGTTAAAGAAGATTTAACTAGATCCCGTTACGGCACACCAGTAAGTAGTGTGCCCGGACACACTGTTTAAAACCACTTAACGGTCATCCATTTACGTCACACTTCAAAAGAAGAGGGGGGGGGGGTCTAAAAAGTGCGACACAGTGTGACAGAATGAAGGGGTGCGTTTACACGTTGTGACGTCACATCTAAAATTGAAATAATTGGGTAAGCGTTACTTGCAAGCAGCATAATAAAGTTCGTCTTAAAAAATATGTATTGTTATTTAGGTAGTAATCTATACATTTAAAATATAAGCCGGGTATTTTCGGCGTCTGCCCTGAGCTTTCTGCTGAATCAGTTTTAATAATCAGTTTAATCAGTTTAATTATTTATTTAACTGGAAGCTGTTCATTAGTAGATAAGCCCGCTCTAGCATTTTTGAAATTTAAATTTTAATATATTTCTTTCATTATTTTAAAGTTTTTAATGAAATTTATGCAAAATGTTGGCCGTTGGGTTGCTCCATTGTTGTTGATAAAGTGAAATAATGTATTAGAAAAAGGGACATCTTTTCATTTCTCATTACGGTAAAAAAGAAAAATACATTAAATTTGACTAGATGGTGCTTAAGACCATCAAGGAGATTAATGATACTAAAAGTGAAATCACGTCATTTTTTTCTCTTTCCCAAATAATTGAAAAGTGCTTAAGAATTCGGTTTGTCTCTCTGGCTAAATTGTAATCAAGAACCGGCAAACTCAGAAAACTAAAGTAAGTCACAAAAGAGCGCTGCAGCATTGTTGACAAGGTACTGCTCAGGTGGATCACCGCCATGCGGCGATCAGGCAAATTTCTTAAGCACTCTTAAACACTCTTTCTAATTTCTTAAAAGAGGCCTAGTCAGCGGAAAAAAAGCATAAAATCCAAAATCTTTCGTGGGAAGGGAATTTTCTCCCGGGTTACCCATTGATTTTAGGGATCCAAAAATCGCCAGTTGTTCAATTGAATTTATATATATATATATATATATATATGTTAACGTAATAAGAGATTAAAAACTTCGTGCTTCATTACACGACTTAATTGAAAATTGTCAGTGGCATCATAAGTGTATTTATAGTGTTGTTTCATTTCTTTTTCATTAATGCGTCCAAAATATTTTTGACATCTTTGTCTTTAAATATGTTTTAAAATTTCACACGAGTGTCAACAGTTTATGACTATGTTATTTATAAAATCGCATTTTATTCGGCATACTCCCGTAAACCGGGGTTACTTGGACCCTATGTGTGTGTTTTGTGGGGTTACTTGGTACCACAACAAGAACAACAAATATTTTTAATCAGTCCTGGGATTACTGTGGAGAGAGTATTGATGCGATTCAGCGAGTATTGTTGAATTATGTATAAATGTACAGTATAAAATTTAATTTAATTTAAACTTTTTTAAATACAAAATTTAAAACTATTTTTGTCCCCGGTATGCGGTCTATTTTTCAAGATTGTTATAGTATTAATTCATCCTTATTTAACATCATATTTGACTCTGCTAAATTAATTTTTTAGGAAGAAATTTCAATGCTAATAACAAAGTGTGACTTGTGTGCTCAACGATTCTCAGTTTTCATTTATATTTCTGCATTCGTATTATAATATTCCTACACTTATCGTATACATTATTTTTTAAAACGCGATAATCTAATTTTAGGGCCCAAACTATCTTTTGTGCCTGGGGCCAAACATTTTTATGATAGGGCATAGGACCCTGGATGAGAAGGTTAGATATTAGAAATTCTATATGATTGAACTCTCAGGGATGGAAAAAAACAAGAACGAAAATTTATGCGTCAAGCATAAATTATGTAACACTTTCCAACATGTCCAAAATAATTTTACGAATCTTAATATGATATAAAAGCAAAAAGTTTGGAAAACGCATAACATATTTAAAAATCCAATTTTAGGAATTATCAACAACATTCGGGAAAATATCCGATTTCTTTTGTGCAGCCATGTATAGGATCTATAGATTTGTATATATATTACATATTACATAGAATGCTAAATTTTAGTCAGATAGGAAACGCGTAGCGCAGTTTAAAATTCCCCTTTTCGAATTTCCGTCAATAAACGTAAATGTACTCCAAAACTTTTGTGCTGCCTTGTATATGATCTATAGAATTTATACACACCAAGTAATAGACAAAAAGTGAGTTAAATTTAAAAACGCATTCAGCAACTGAAAAGGCACTTCCAGCAATTATTGCTAACAGACAGTACCAAATTATTTTGTGTGTCCCTGTAAATGAACGATAAATGCTATACGCATAATATTCAATAGTAAGCCCCTTGTAATGCACCTTAGTGAAATATATAAATTTCAATACACTTGAAATAGTTAAACATTCTTAAAATAAACCGCAAACGATTTTTCTCCATAGGCCGTAATGCGACGGAATTCTTTTGAGTGCCCCTGTAAAAAAATTTAAGTGCTATACACACCATATTCTATAGTAAGCCTCTTGCAGTGCACCTCAGTGATATATATCAATTTCAATATGTTTGAAATTGCGTAACATCTTTAAAATAAACCGCAAATGATTTTTTCCCCACACACCGTAATGTAACGGAATTCTTTTGAGTGTCCCTGTAAAAAACCTATAGGTGCTTACACACTTCATATTCAATACCAAGCATGACAGAGTAAACCTCAATAACATATATCAATTGCATGACAATACGTATATAAGTACGAGAGTTAGAGCACGGACAGACAGACAGACACTCTGAATTCATAAACACGTTTCAACTATGCTAGAAAGTGTTAAAAAGCGAATGAAACTAATCACTATCTTTTGCGGTTTTAGGAGGTTGAAAAAAAAAATGTATTACCAATAACTATATTAAGCATTTGTATATTAATTAATCAAACTATTTGTTTCTCAGAGTTTGCTTGATGGTAATATAAGTACTTAAAAAGAAAATTATACGTTTCAAAAGTACGCATTTTTACCCGACTGCCAAGAAGGGTTATGTGTTTGACGCGTATCTGGGTATGTGGATTTATTTATACCCTCGAAACATCCCAACGGCTGGATGGATTTTAATGAATGAGGTCTCTATCAATTCGTCTTAACCGTCCGATGGTTAGGGTTTGTTTTCATAAATTCAAAATAGCGGCCATAAAATACAAAATGGCGGTAGAGAGGGAAAAAATTACGCACCATATTGAGTGGAATATCATTGGATAGGTCTTTCAAAATGAAGACTATGTTTCCTTAGACTATTTTACAGTCAGAAGCTCCGTTTAAATATTACACAAGCTGAAAGTTGTAGGTAGGATCTCTAGCTTAACTGTAACTCTAACCTTCATAGACATCTAGGCCTCATCAAAACAGTGTTTATAGATAGAAACTAACAATTAAACACAACTTAAAAGTCACCAGTACAAGTAAATAATAAAAAAAAAAAATAGATAAGTAATATAAAAAAAATAGTTTTACATTGATGAGAAATAATTAATTTATCTACAAAAACAACTTTTCAAAAGTAAAAAAAAAAAAAAAAAAAAAAAAAAAAAGTTGTGTCTAAAAAATGGTGTGATATCAAATTTCCAAGCTATTATATTACTTTTTTAACTTTTTTCCATTAAATAAGTTATTATATATATAAGTCGAGTGCCTACGTATATGTTAATAGAAATCGTTTTCTCCTGTACTAAATACATCCTAACGAGTTTCTGAAAATTCAATTTTTTTCAAATTATGCATGATGGGCTTGGCGGCCATCTTTGCATATTATTCACAAAATTCTAAGCATCCAAATCCGTAGTTAAAATCCGAAGTTCAAAATTGTTATTTAAGCAGATATTTTAAGCGTTTCATTTATAGATTTGTATGCTCTGAAAATTGTGTCTTAAGATAATGATGACTTATCTTAAAGATTCATCTTATGATTTATTTTTTAGAGTAATTAATAATTTCAAACTAGTAAAAATCAATTTCTCAAAATATCAGTCTTATCTAATTTATCTGTCCGTAGTTAAAATCGGAAATTCGAAATTGTAATAAACATATTACATACATATTACGCTTTTACTTTAGAAATTTGGGTGCTTAGAAATATGGAAAGATGGCCGCCAAGCCCATCATGAATAATTTGAAAAAAATTGAAGTTTCAGAAACTCGTTAGGATGTATTTAGTACAGGAGAAAACGATTTCTATTAACATATACGTAGGCACTCGACTTATATATATAATAACTTATTTAATGGAAAAAAGTTAAAAAAGTAATATAATAGCTTGGAAATTTGATATCACACCATTTTTTAGACACAACTTTTTTTTTTTTTTTTTTTTTTTTTTTTACTTTTGAAAAGTTGTTTTTGTAGATATCATTTCTTTTTTTTTAAAACAGAATAAACATAATTTAAATAATCTAAACATGAGAAATAAATTAAAATTACATTTTACTTTCAGTCATTGTTTAAAAGGTTAACTAGAAATTCCAGTAGATTTTTCAATTAAACTAATAACAACATACTAAATGTGGCTTGTTATAATACTTGTTATCCCCCGTTAAAAAATATCACTGACTTATCGATGAAATGTATAAAAATGGAATACGTACAGAGCGTGTCAGCGCTGCATTTAAAATCAAACGTGATATCACGCTCTTTTATTATTAGCACTAGCTGTCTTCGCCCGCTAGCAGGCCCCTAATTTACATCGGGGCCTCGAATCTTGTAAAACCTCGAATAAGATAAACCACGAACCGAACGAACCTCCAACCTGGTTCCCCGCTGCCTTCGGCACCGGATAATCCCTTAATTTGCACATCGAATAGTATAAGCCTCTAACCAAACTAACTTCCGACACGGGTCCCCGCTGCCATCGGCACCGTATAGCAGTCGTGCTGCGCACGCTCAAGTTCCATCTTCCACCACCAGGTAGCACAATCTGTTCTGTATGAACCTCGGGCACTGAAATCGTTAAGGCTATAGATGTCGAGTTGAATGAGCTATACCCCGTTGTGATCTAGCCCATAGAACCAGAGATAGAAAAGTGCCCCCTGGTGGTGAAAAAACGAACTAAAATCGGAAAGCTCTATCGATGTCGAGTCGAATGAACCATACCTCGTCGTGATCCGACCCATAGAAACAGAGATAGGAAAGCGTCCCCTGGTGGTGAAAGCTAATCGCGTTTGGGGGGCAAAAGGGGGAATGAACACCGGAGATGCATAATAGGATTAAGCGGTCACAGACCTTTCCAACGATGTATCACATGAGGGGTATGTGCAAAATTTAGAAAAAAGCCCCCCTGCATATTATGGTTAAGCGTTCACAGACCTTTCCAACGATATATCACATGAGAGGTGTCGGCAAAATTTAGAAAAGTGCCCCCTTTGGGGGGGGCTGAAATTGGGAGGATGGACCCCGAAGATACATAATATGAATAAGCGGTCACAGGCCTTTCGAACAATATATCACATGAGTAGTGTCGGGGGGGGGGCGCAAAATGTGGGGGTGACACCTGTGGTGCATAACACGAATAAGTGGTCACAGCCCTTTGTAACGATATGTGACATGACGGATATCGTTAAAATTTAGAAAAGTGCACCCCCCCCCCTTGTGTAGGCAAAACGCGCTCTGCCCCTCCCTATAATTTTTGACGCGGCTTTATTTTTAAAATTTATGTTATGTGTTATAAAATATCGTAAAGTTTCAAACAGATAGCCTTATTATATTTCCTAATTTTGTTCACGCCCCTCCCCATCCTTTCCCTGAAATGTGACGCGTCATTCTTTTTTATAATTTTTTTATCATGTGTTATAAACTATCTTTAAGTTTAAAACAGATCGCATTGGAATTTAATATATTTGCTGAAATTACTATTATATATATAATAATATAGAAATAAACCCTCCTTTAGCTTGTAATTAAGATATATGAACAATTTTTAGAATTTCTGAAGGCTGATTTTTATTTATTTATTTATTTATTTAGTTATTTATCTATTTATTTATTTTTTGTTTATTATTATTATTATTATTATTATTATTATTATTATTTTTTTGCGTTGCCCTGTGCATGTTTGGAATTTCTTAGCAATTTCTTCGATTTACATTATTTTATTCAATTAAACATTGTACTGTTACAATAAATTTAAATGGAAACTTCACTCTTCTAAAACAAAAGTAATTTAACAACTGGATTTCATTAATTTATAGGAAAATGACGTGAAAGGTATTCGTGCGAACGAAATGCCTGTCCTTTACCGTGTTTTTTTATTTTTAGAAATAAATGAATCACATTTAATTCATTTCAAAAATTTTGTTTACATTTGGAAAGAAATTTTAAATGGCGATAACTCTTAATGTATACATTTTAGAAGGTACATCTTCCCTCAAAAACTAATTTATTTTTAAAGATCTTTCTAAAAACGTAAATTACATATTTAAAATATTTTTTAAAGCATAAACACTACGTCTGATTACTTTATTTTACAATATTAAGAACACGCATTTTATCAGGCAATTAAATACACTAAACAAACATGAGAGAAAAATTGACCTGGGCCTGGACTCGAACCTCGGACCTTATGCGTACCATGCCGACGCTCTGCGACTGAGCTTCCCAGATCCATATCCACGACCGGCAATTTCTCATACTTATTGATGTTAGAAACAATCATCTGTCACAGTTTGCAGTCATATTTAATTTTTTGATAAAATGTGTGTTCTTATAATTGTGAAGTTTTATTTAAAAAATATATATATATCTTCAGAAGAAAATGGCTGACTTGCAGATGAAATTTGATGTGGTTATAACCTGTAACTGATTTGTGCTATTATAATACAGATGGTGCATGGTCGTTGGCGGGATTTATCTCTGTTTTGGCATAATTTTTTAATCGCCAAGTTAATTAACAGTTTTTTGCTAATTATGGATAGAAAATAATATTTTTTTACACTGGATTTTATAAAAGCACATACATTACGTAATTACTTGTCTAAAAATGCAATCCTTTTTTTATTCTGCCGAATATTAAGGTCTGTAGGTTGTTTGAAAAAAAAAAGTTTGACGAAGAAAAAAGTGATCATTTTAAGTAACTCGACGTTTTTTTTTTTAAATCTATATCTCTGTTTATAAATCACTTATGAAGATGAGTTTGGTCTTAAATTGAAGTAATTCTTCATTAGATTCTTCTAGTTTTCGTTCTTTTTTTCTGCGACGCTTGGTTTATTTGATATCTGATATTTTAATCTGGCATGTTTTGTCAATTTAACATTGCGAAGTTGATTTCTGTAAGTAAGCAGTAGCGGTCTTGTCCAGTTCTTGGCGTTGTTTGTGTGGCGTTTTTTTTTTAAGCTTGGCTTGGCAGAGCGACCGCCCTGCTTGATAAGTACCTAATTAAAATCTATCCATGTATCTGGATTTTTAGTTCGCTTTTTACGCAGTCGGGTTTTTTTTTTTTTTTTTTTTTTTAATTTCTTTGGTTTTTGTCTTCTCTTATGCTTAGCAAATATCAAATTGCGAGTACGAAAGCAAAAATAGAAACAAATTTTCCAATGTTCCAAGTAAGCGTATAGACGCTGACTTGACGGGGGCAATCAGGAAAGTGGTTCCACCACTAATTTAAAAATATCATTTTTGTCTTAATTACTCACAATAATTAAATAGGGCAAAAAAAAAAGAAAAAAGAATCAAAATTACTGGGGGGAGTAGGCCTAATGGCCTCTTTCGTCTCCGTGAATTCGGCGCCTGTGGTTCTAAGTGGCAATTTAGCGTGTCCTTTAGCCAGAAGAAGAAGGATTTATACCTTAGCATAGCTTTTTAAAGCTTTTATGGTGCTTTTCACTAGTTTTGCTGTGAAAACTAACTGTGTATTGCCACTTTTTAGCACTTTCCAACATAGTTCAAAAGTGTTTATGAATTTGGTTTGTCTGTCTGTCGTCTGTCCGTGCTCTAACTCGCGTAAATATACTCGGATTTTCATTGAATTAGACACGCTAATTTGCCACTTAGAACCACAGGCGCCGAATTCACGGAGACGAAAGAGGCCATTAGGCCTACTCCCCCCAGTAATTTTGATTTTTTTTCTTCTTTTTTTTTGCCCTATTTAATCATTGTGAGTAATTAAGACAAAAATGATATTTTTAAATTAGTGTTGGAACCACTTTCCTTATTGCCCCCGTCAAGTCAGCGTCTACGCTTACTTGGAACATTGGAAAATTTGTTTCTATTTTTGCTTTCGTACTCGCAATTTGACATTCGCTAAGCATAAGAGAAGACAAGAACTGAAGAAATTAAATAAAAAAAAAAAAAATTAAAAAAAAACCCGACTGCGTAAAAAGCGAACTAAAAATCCAGATACATGGATAGATTTTAATTAGGTACTTATAAATTAACTATTTCTCATCAATGTAAACCTATTTTTTTTATATTACTTACCTATTTTTTTATTTATTTATTTACTTGTACTGGTGACTTTTAAGTTGTGTTTAATTGTTAGTTTCTATCTATAAACACTGTTTTGATGAGGCCTATAGATGTCTATGAAGGTTAGAGTTACAGTTAAGCTAGAGATCCTACCTACAACTTTCAGCTTGTGTAATAGTTAAACGGAGCTTCTGACTGTAAAATAGTCTAAGGAAACATAGTCTTCATTTTGATAGACCTATCCAATGATATGCCACTCAATATGGTGCGTAATTTTTTTCCCTCTCTACCGCCATTTTGTATTTTATGGCCGCTATTTTGAATTTATGAAAACAAAACCTAGCCTATAACCATCGGACGGTTAAGACGAATTGATAGAGACCTCATTCATTAAAATCCATCCAGCCGTTGGGATGTTTCGAGGGTATAAATAAATCCACATACCCAGATACGCGTCAAACACATAACCCTTCTTGGCAGTCGGGTAAAAATGCGTACTTTTGAAACGTATAATTTTCTTTTTAAGTACTTATATTACCATCAAGCAAACTCTGAGAAACAAATAGTTTGATTAATTAATATACAAATGCTTAATATAGTTATAGGTAATACATTTTTTTTTCAACCTCCTAAAACCGCAAAAGATAGTGATTAGTTTCATTCGCTTTTTAACACTTTCTAGCATAGTTGAAACGTGTTTATGAATTCAGTTTGTCTGTCTGTCTGTCCGTGCTCTAACTCTCGTAATTATATACGTATTGTCATGCAATTGATATATGTTATTGAGGTTTACTCTGTCATGCTTGGTATTGAATATGAAGTGTGTAAGCACCTATAGGTTTTTTACAGGGACACTCAAAAGAATTCCGTTACATTAAGGTGTGTGGGGGAAAAAATCATTTGCGGTTTATTTAAAAGATGTTACGCAATTTCAAATATATTGAAATTGATATATATCACTGAGGTGCACTGCAATAGTTTTACTAATAAAATATTGGGAGTATAACATACATCGTTCATTTACAGGGACACACAAAAGCATTCTGTTAAAGTACTATCTTTTAACAATAATTGCTGGAAGCGCGTTTTCAGTTACGGAACGCGTTTTTAAATTTAACTAATGTTTTGCCTATTACTACGTGTGTATGAATTCTATAGAACATATACAGGGCAGCACAAAAGATCTCGAGTACATTTCCGTTTATTGACGGAAATTCCAGAAAGGGAATTTTAAACTATGCTAT
Organism: Maratus michaelseni; assembly: GCA_963931845.1. NCBI lineage: Eukaryota > Metazoa > Arthropoda > Arachnida > Araneae > Salticidae > Maratus > Maratus michaelseni. The sequence goes on from OZ007589.1 coordinate 368,919,191, forward strand.
TCCTTTCCTAACTGAACTAAAATTTAGCATTCTATGTAGTATATGTACAGATCTACAGATCATATACAAGGCTGTACAAAAGATTTCGAATATTTTATCGAATATTATTAGTAATTCCTGAAATTTGGTTTTTAAATGTGTTGTGCGCTTTTCCAAATTGTTTACTTAGACTGGGCGGGGTTAGTTGAGTTTAAGCCGAAAGGTAGGCTTCCCCGCCCGACTTGACCTTGACCTTGTTTACTTTGACATCATCTTTCAACTTATTAAACGGTAAAGATTTGTAGAAGTATTTTGGAAGTGTTGGAAACTGTTACATAATCTGTGCTTGAGGCATGATTTTTCGTCCTTGTTTTCCTGGCTTTGAATTTTCCCAATGCTACAGTACTACGTGACTAATAAAAACGATAATTAAATATCGCATTCGTCTCCGATAACATGAACAATCGGTTAAAAAAGATTCGAATTCCTGAAATTCTAGTAAATAAATAATATATCATTCTTAATAACAGTCCAAGAATGGGGCTAATATAAATTATACATGTCTTTCTCGTTTTTATTATTATTATTATTATTATTATTATTATTATTATTATTATTATTATTATTATTATTTCCTGTTGTGAATTTTTCCAATGCTACAGTACTATATGACTAATAAACATGAAAATTAAATATCGCATTCGTTTCCGATAACCTGAATAATCGATTAATAAAACCTCAAATGCCTGAGATTCTGGTAAATAAATAATATATCATGCTTATTAACAATCCAGGAACGGAGCTAATAAAAATTATATATGTTTTTTTTTTCTTTTTCTTTTTTTTTTTAATTATTATTATTATTATTTCCTATTGTGAATTTTTCCAATGCTATAGTATTATGCGACTAATAAACACGAAAATTAAATATCGCATTCGTTTCCGATAACCTGAATAATCGATTAATAGAACCTCAAATGCCTGAAAATAAATAATATATCATGCTTAATAACATTCCAGGACTGGAGTTAATATAAATTATGCATGTCTTTCTCCTTACATATCTCGTGTATTCTTAAGAAATGAACTTCACTTTCGCCGAACAATATAGCAATGTGTCGTTACATTTGTAAAGCTAATTTCGTTCTACTTCTCCGCCGCATTTTGGCCGCAGTCCAGTATTACGTGAATCGCCCTTGTGGATAGGGCTGAAGCTGAACTTAACCAGATTCAATATGAATACGAGGTCAGAGCATACAGTTTATAGGTCAACTTTTTAAAGTAGATCATATACATACAGTGTTTTATCGAACGCGAGATTAGCGGCAGGAAGTGAGGATATAACACAGTCTTTGCTTATGTGAATGAGAAGTGTATTATTTGTATGTTTACAACTTTGTCGTCAGCGCATGCAGAAATTTAGAAAGCAATTACGCTCTTTTTTAATCGACTTCTAACAAAACAAGTTATACAATTCGTTTGTATATACGTATGTATACACCCACACGCGCGCAAAAACACTGATATATACAGTCGAACTCGTTTAATACGAGCACGGGTAAACCGAAGACACGCTTAAAACGAGCAATTTGCACTTTATCCTTTAACACTAGAACTACCATGAGCCGTCATTTTGACGGTTACCAAATGAATATATTCCGATTCGAACCAGAAATTTCTTTTTAAAATCAAATAAATATAAAACTCACAGAAATACATTAAATGAATAAGTTAAGTAGTTTTAAATAAAATTTCTGGTGTGAAATAGTTTTAAAAAACTTGAGTAAAATTCCCGGTAGTTCTAGTGTAAAAGACACGGGCGTTTTTTATACACACATAAAGACACGGGCGGCCCTCTCTATGCGCCATCGGCTTTTAAAGCCTAAATAACAACTTTCAATGCTATATTTGTGTAATGCAATGCCCATAAAAGAATAATATCAAATTATTAAAAAAAGGATAATTTAATAGATCAGTTTCAACTGACGTCACACCCTGGCAACCACCTTAGCGACTAGGTTTGTTTTTTGTTTGCCCATCAAAGATGGTGGATTGTGATTGGTTGGCTCGTAATACAGGCTACAAATCCACGATTATGATTGGTTGATAACTTTTGGTGGGCTGGTGATCACGTGGTTGAAACTGATCTATTAGAATTAATCACGTAATTACTTTGGCATTCGCAACTGGTTTTCAACGAATGGCGTACTCTGTACGTACTGTACGTACACGGTTGACGTACTCTGTACGCCACACGTCTCTTTAAAGGATAAGAATGGTTCATCATTTAAATTATATAAAGATTTACCATGCTTTTTAGAAGTTACAAAAGCAGGATCGCGACCAATACGAGCAAAACATCTGTTCATTTCAATGTGTTATACTACGTTCAGATCGGATAGTTAAGATATCTTATTAGACCGCTGAACTCACTGAGTGAGTTCCAGAAAGTGAGACTCGAGCTAGATACAGTCAGTACCGCTCACTCTGATTGGCTGTTGAGTTTGCTTTTAACATAGCGCATGCGCACTGGACACGGTGATGTTGAGTGAGTTATCTTGAATGCGTTTGGCGGTGTGGACAGGTATTCAATTCCGGGGAGGTACCATCTCAAAAATGGCGGTCTAAGATATCTTCAATGTCCGATGTGAACAGGGTATTAGGCGAAAAGTAGGGTAGAATTAGGGATTTCTACATTACAGTTGTTTGTCAAAATATAGTAATTTATCAGTTTTACCTGACAGAATTTCTTCTTCTTCAATCTTCAAGGAGACTCCCCCTCCCCCCCAGCCTTCCCATACACACACATACGCATACACACAAGAAAATGCAAAGTGATGCCGTGAGGTCTTGAAAGAAGGGAGAGATGAGAATGTTTCAAATATCGCACCTTTGTCAGATTTACAACAGAGGCACGGAAAAGAAGGAGCATAGAAGAAAACTTTATTATTTTTTCCATATTAACTAACCTTTTCATGTCTCTTATTCACTGTTAAAACGGAAAGAATATGTGAAATCAAGCTCGAAAATGTCAGTGACTATTGCAGTTTTTCATGGAAAAAAGAATTGATCAGTTGCATTATTGTACCTAGTTCATGTCCTTAGAAATTATTACTTTATAGAGACTTTGTCTATCTGTAGTAATGTGATTTTACCTAAAGAAAAGACCCATCTAAAGAAAACGACACTCACAAAGGTAAGACTGAATACTTTATGTTAAGCTAGTAAGTTAATATTAGCATTGAGATAATTAGAGTAATCAATAGCATAGGTGCCAACCTCTCATTAACATTCCGTAATATGTGAGTTAATTTGACCCAGCTTTAACACGTTTCGCACCAGGCTTTTTTTGAAAACAGAAAAAAACCTCATAATTTCTTAATTATGATACGTATCGAATCCGTTTAAAGTTATTATTACTTCTAGGAAAAGGGCCGAAAATGTATGTATGACAGATTTTTGATATCATTAAAAATAGCCCAAGGGAGGGAAAAGTGGGGGGGGGGGAGTTAGAAGAAAAAAATTCAGAACTTCGTCAATTCACAAGATATCAAATCCGCTTAAATTTATTATAAATCCTCTTAATATTATCTAAAACTTTTATACTGGCAAGTTTTTTATAGGACCAACCCTTATAGCAAAAAAAAAAAAAAAAAAAAAAAAAAAAAAAAAATTAAACAAAAACAAATCCCTGCCAGCTCCGCCTGCAAACAAGTTAGGTTTCGAAGTGGGTGGAACCAACTGCCGCATCAGGGCAAAAAAGTCATTTCTTCCGCAATTCACAACAAACAGGCGCCCCACGGTCTGCGTCTTCGAAATCTACCTGTGCCTGTAGGCCGAGCCGTCAGGGATTTTTTGAATATGTTAGATGGCTGAACTTGACCAGAGTCTTTATGAATATGAATTCGATGTCTGAGCATAAAGCTTATTGGTCAACTTTTTAAAGTAAATCATATGGTGCTTTATCGAACGCGAGATTAGCGGCAGGATGTGAGAAAATATTACATTTATGCTGTAAAAACGAAAAGTTCATTACTTGTAGATTTACAACTTTGTCAACATATGCAGAAATTTAGAAGGCAAATTAGGTGGTTTTTAAAATCAAAAGTCGTTACTTTTAGTTTTGCTATTCCGGAATAATTTTCAGCGATGCATATTACATAAAATTTCTAAATAACTAAAAGGGGTTATGGGAGTTTCTCGGCTTCAAAAAATGCCTTTTCTTTCCCATTCAAACAGTTTGTAAACATTTTTAAGTATTATTCTAGCAGAGGAGGGGGGGACAGCAGCTAGTACATTCAAACAACGTTGTATATGGTCGAAAAGCAACATGGCACACACATTTATTTCTTTGCACAATCAGGAATTGACACGGCACACTCAAAAATAGCACTGTACACTCGAATATTTTTTTTTTTTATAAAAAAAAACGGTATTGTACCAGGTTAAAAATTCCTAGATTAATCTCTGCATATCTCATAAAAATTCGTGCCTGGATTCGTGATTTGGGTCTTGTGCTTCCAAAGCAAACTGAATCCATAGAATGGCTGTGCAAACATTTTTGCATGGATAGATATAAAATTTTATACATTTTCAAATGCGTTTCTTAATTTGGTCATACTAAGTATGGATGCAGCTTCATTACATTTTATTTTTAAATTCCTTTATCTGATTTAGTTCTCGCGTGTCGTGTTTAAATCTTTCCAATATCACCTATTTTATCATTTTGATTTGTTTGTTATTCATCATTCTGTTATTTAACTTTTTTTAAATATGCAAAAATGCATATTGAATTTGAAAAAGTTTCTTAGCAAAAATGGTAATTGTAGCAAAATATTTTATTTTTATTTTTATTTTTTTAATTTGCTACTATGCTTTTAAAAGTGAAATACTTCCATACATGCATATGTAACACGTAGAAACATGTTTTAATATTACACACACATACACCGAGTTTACATGCAGGACCTCATTATCGCAAAGAGAAAATTGTTTTTAAAATACCCCAAGGCTCAAAAGTTTCTTAAAATGAATACAAATAAGTATGAAAGTAAATGAATCCAAATACAATACGCAACAAAAACTTCAATGGAGAAACCCGAAGTGAATCATCGTTCCAGAGCGTACGACTAAGTCATTTTTTAAGTTGCATATAGGAACAATAAATAAATAAATAATAATAGTACATTGCTTTAAACTAAACTAGTCGTTGGGGGCCACCGTAATACTTACCCATCATGGATATGCATAATGTAAAATATTAAAACAAAAATGTGTAAACTACTTATAAAATGCATAGCAATTCAAATAAAATCGTGGCTTGATGACGTCATAACTTTATAGGCTCGATTACTGAATTGCTTGAAAGAGGTTTTTCCTTATAACTCCAAAAATAATAATCCTATTAACTAGCGGTTTATTGCATCTGATTAAGCGTCAAATTTCCAATTAAAATATATCTTTGAAGTGAAATTTGGATGAAATACAGGGTCATGAAAAATCGAAGAGTGTGGAGAATAGGATTACAAATATCTCAGCAACTAATTATCCGATCGACTTCATGCTTTATGCAAAATTTATGTTTTTTTATTGTCTTTTATATTCATTTCTTAAAATAAACAATTTCGAAAATTTTTATATACCTTTTATCAGAACGAATATTTCGAGAGTCCGAAAAAAATAGATCCGGTTAATCGAGGTTATTGAAATGAAATAGGCTTCTTCCCATTATTACATACTAAGTACATACCAAATTGCAAGTGTCTATCTCAATTTTTTCGGGAGATAGAGCGTTTACAGACACACAGACACACACACAGACACACAGACACACAGACGGACGGCAAAATTTTTTTTCTAAAAATATGTTTTTTGGAATCTCCAGTGTCTGAAACGAGTAAATCCGTCAAAAAAAAATTTTCGATTTTCAAAACGATTACAAGACTTACCCTATACTACGTATGATGTGTAAGTAAAATGTATGTTTATCCTGATTTAAGACAGTCTACTTTAAGATGCATGGATATGATATGAGTCTCTGTCAAGAAAACATACCATGTAAAACAAATTCCATCAAAAACATCACGTGTAAAAAATGTTGCCAAGTCTCGTGACTCTTTTACCGTAAAAAATTCTGAGATCATGTAGAGCCAAGTTTAGCTATCTTATTAAGAGCCTACATCAGTGACGCGAAAAAACGCTCAAGCTAATGTTAAGTCTATGGGAAGGTTCTTCGCAGATCTCTCGCTCGCATTTTAATATTTTTAAATGATTTTTTTTGCATAGGATAGCTGAGGCAAATCTCCAACGTTGTTAGATTTTACTTTTTCGATTTTTGTTGCAGTTTTCTTATAAGCGGCCATTTTCAATTTTGGAACCGGTTGGAGCCGGTTCTGAAAATGAAAGTACCTTTATATAAAAAAACTGGAACCAAAATCGAAAAAACAGAAACTAACAACGTTAGAGATCGACCTCAGCTATCCTATGCAAAAAATCATTTAAAAATATTAAAATGCGAGCGAGAAACTGCGCAAGAAACCCTCCCATAGACTTAACATTAGCTTACGCGTTTTTTCGCATGACTGATGTACGTAGGCTCGTCGCTACATCTTTAGTTTCTATTTTGTGACTTGGCAATTACGTAGCACGAGAATGTGACGTATAAATTAATCTTAATCAAATAAATAATCCCATCCCATAATAATCCCGTAAAGTGTAATAACTTCCCTGTGCAGTGCATAAAAAAAAAAAAAAAAAAAAAAAAAAAAAGAAGAAGAAGAAAGAAACGTGTATTTTTAATCAGGTAGAATTAAGTATATTTCCCCTTTTTCTTTGAATTTCAGCAACTTGAAGTGAAAACACATAAGATTTTAAGGGATTACTTTAAGGGTTTTATAATATTTATATCAGTAGGGATCGTGCAGTATGTATAACATTTTTATTTTCATAAAATCAACTCTAAATAAATAGTTGCAGAAAATGTGACGTTACAACAGGGAGAGGGTATCATTCGAGTGTGACAACTTGTGACATTAGGAGACGGGAGGAGTGAAACGACCCACAAAATTTGCGTGAAGTGATAATTGGATGACCCCTTAGCGTTGAAACGCGACAAAAGAAAAAATAAATAAATGAAGTTTGTTTTTAGGTGCGTTCCTATATAAATACGTATTACCTATAGTCGTCGTCTGGTCCGTTCGTTTGTCTGTCCGTCCTCATATAACAGCGCAAAACTACCCAACCGAATGATTTGAAATTTAATATACAGGGTGATTATAAAAAAACTATCCCGATATGTGAGCCCCTAGCTGTGATACCGTTCACAGAAACTGAATGAAATTCGGGCCTAAAGTATTTTGAGGTATGCGCTTAAGAATCATGTGAAAAACAACAGTTAAATTCTAACAGTTACGGTTACAGTGACAAAATTTCGAAAATTCCAAATGGCAAAACCTACTTTTTTTATTAATTGGAATGTGATCTTCATAGTGAAAAACCAAAAAAAGCGTTGGAACGGTACTTGTAGCACGAAAATAGCCGGCGCTAGGCAGACTAAGAATAAAAGTGAAAACAACCCATAGAGGACAGAGAAGCAACAGAAAGTAAAACATTTTATTGTTCAGTGCTATCCACCATCTGCCGCATGTAAAGTGTCGTCGTGTGTGAAATGGAAAATGTATGAAACACAATAAAATGTTTTGTTTTCTGTTGCTTCTCTGTCCTTATTAGTTGTTTTCACTATTCTTCTTAGTCTGTCTAGCGCCGGCGATTTTCGTGCTACAGGTACCGTTCCAACGCTTTTTATGGTTTTTCACTATAAAGATCACATTCCAATAAAAAAAAGTAGGTTTTGCCATTTGGAATTTTCGAAATTTTGTCACTGTAACCGTAACTGTTAGAATTTAACTGTTGTTTTTCACATGATTCATGGGCGCATACCTCAAAATACTTTAGGCCAGAATTTCATTCAGTTTCTGGGTATGACAGTTAGGGGTCATATATCAGGATAGTTTTTTATAATCACCCTGTATATAATCCTTGCAGAATTTTGTCGAGTCATTTCAAATTCTATGACAATCTAATCAAAACTTAAAAAGATATAAATAAAAGTTTTCTTCATTCTATTAAATCCTATCAGGTGTAATCTATATAATAAAAGCGCAAGTCATGTGATTGGGGAAACAAATACGGGCTAACCACTTCTTTTTACATATGCTAGGCGGCCATTTTTATTCAAAATTATTTTTTAGAATAAAATTGCGTAAAAGTTACATTTTTAGAATGATCGTTCAAAAACATTGTTTGTTTGGGAGATGGGCTACTATAAAAAATGTATAGATTTTGAGATAACTTCAGTTGAAATTAGGTTTAACAGTCCAATATTTATCCCAATATCCATTAAAGTAAATAAACACAAGAGATTCGTTCATCGTGATTCATAAAAATATTAAACCATGGAGGTAATCATTCGCAAAGCATGGGGCATTCGCAAAGCTCCATGGGGAATTTTGCAGCGCTATCTGGTGTCGAAAAGAAAATTCGCATCTGTAAACGTGGCATACGTAATAAGAGAAAAGAAAGGCATGCTCATTTCGCTCGTAGCAGACGATATAATTCATTTCACTGAAATAATAACGATGATTTTTTTTACATTGTAAAACTAGTTATAGTCAGAACACACCTCATTTGTCACGTTTAACGTACAATTTTCAACTTGTTTTAAATTGTAAGGTTATTTTCTGTCTTCTTGCAGTTTGAGACAGTGCAGCGACATCTGTCAGGGACATTTCGTTCTAAAACAAAGAATAAAAATAAAGAAAAAAAAATTGTAATTTAACAAATTACAACAACCATTGAGAAAATGATCCAAAAGCTTAAAAAAAATATCAAATTAATTAAAAATATTAATTATTCAAAAATATTCATCGAAACCGTCTACAAATAAACGCATTATAGTTGAAGAGATCCTGGCATTCTCTGTCCTCGCAAAAATATTCGTTTGAACCATCGCCGCAGTTATTGAAGTGCATTTTCCATTACTATACTTTATCCTTAATATATACCTTAATATTTTATCGGGTCCTTCCTACAATAACTTTAACTCTTGTTTAGAATGATGTCTGAGCTAAAGGTATTTTGAGGAAATTAAAGTTGAAGACCACGTTTTTTGCTTTATAGGACGATTTCTCATCCAACGTCAATTTCTGAATTCGGCTTTTTTTCATAATCTGATAGTTTGCATCGATTCTTTTTGTAACTTTAACAGTTTTGTAACGATTTTATGCATTTCTATTGCCTATTCAAACAAAAATTCTTCTAAAGTTACAGAATTTCGTTAAAAACGCTTAAAAAACTCTTCTAAAGTTACAGAATTTCGTTAAAAACGCTTAAAAAACTCTTCTAAAGTTACAGAATTTCATTAAAAACGCTTAAAAAAATAAAGTGACGACGGCAAGAGGTCCATTCTCGACCGGAAACAGCAACCATTTTCGCAATGGTTAATAAATACTAAAGAAATATTCCTGTCTTCACATATTAATCTCCTGCAAGAATAAATTTAACAGCTGTTTGCATGATATTTCATTTTAAAAACCAGCAATCCATTTAGGACACCCTGTATAACGATAATTTATCCAACGCTTTATGAATAATAGAGGAATACAATTATTGAATAACCCTAATAAACTACATCCAGTAAGTCAAAAATTGAATTGTTTTCAAAAAACCTCATAATGTTTTAAAATACTGCAATCAGATGCGTATTACAGTATAAATGCCAATAACCTGGTTCTTTGTGAATTCATTGAAAAGGCGAATACCTCTTTCTGCCATTGTCATTTGATCTGTCTGAAATGCGGGCAGCTGAATAAATATTCCAGTCCAGTATCATATTATAAAGCGATAAGGAAAAAGGACATTAATAGAAAAAAGCATTTTTTTTTTTTTTTTTTGCCTGTTGAATATTACAGAATGGTGCAGATATTCGTCCGCTAACCTGGAAATGAGATGGACCGACGACGCACTCTGAAAGTTAAAAACCATATGTTTTAATTAAGGTATGCAACTGCGTTTGGCATTTTTAATATATATATATATATATATATATATATATATATATATATGTTACAGTCAATATGATTAATCCAGTCGTTATAAATAATAACCGGTTATTAGTAATAATGACCGCGGTTATTATTAATAATGACTGGATTAATCCTATTGACCGTAACAAACATATATATGTATATATTTATTTAAAAATGAAAACACATGTGAAAAACGAAGGATAAGACATTACAAAAAGCAATGGAATGGACACTGAAGGAATTATACTTAATAGGATGAAAAAGCAAAATTTGGAAAAGCAAAATTGTAAAACTGAATATCTTATAGAATCTTCAGAAGGGCTTTATAAGAATATTCATAGTAAATATATGTTATTTCATCAAATATTGTCAGCATTATGCCTAAAATTGACAATATTAAACCCCTAATAACATATATAAATGAAACAAGAAAATTAATAACCTACATGAGGTTCAAATAACAAAATAAATAAATAAATATGCAGAAATTATATAAATAAAGAATTATTCAACTTAAATAGCAATTAGATCATAAAATAATGTTCAGGACTCACCAAAACAGACAAATTTGACTCTAGATGGAATAAAATTGTAAGTACTTGATAATCAGCCAGACATCATTAACTCAAAATGGCTGCAATATCTATGCGCAAACAGTGGTGAGAAAAATTATATATATAAAGCGAAAATAAGTACAATACTGATTGTTTAAAATAAAATAATATATAAAAAGGTAATTTCACTTGTTAAATAAATCTTTCTGATGCAATTTCCTTTTAATTTTTATAATTTAAGAAAAATAACGCAATATTTGATGTTTGCTAAAAATGTCCTCACGACAAAAAATAATAATAATTCACTATTTTTTTTTTCAATGACTAAACAATTTGAGTTACTACGAATCTAATGAGCTATAATCTAATAAAGGGAACATCAACGTTTTTAGTATCATTTGAATTTTTAAGCCATCTTCGTGAACGCAGGCTCCCTCATAAACACACGCGCACACTGCACACACTTATTTATATGTGCAATTACCAGGTACTCGTTTGATAAACATACTATTTCATAATATAGATTTTTGATAGTTTTAGATGTACATTTTGAAAATTTTCATGTGCAAAGCTTCCTCAAACATTCAGAATAAATATCATAAAACTAATACCAAATATGCTGTTTATTTAGTGAAATTTCATCTCATAGATGTCGAAATAAGCTATCACTGAAATCGTGACTCAGACCATTCACCAAACTTTTTAGACACACCTTGTACTATAGTTACAATAATATATGTAGTTGTTTTCAGCATGAAATATGAATTAAAAATGCACGATATCAATTTACACGCCATTTTGATAAACCAGTCTATCGTGTAAATCGAGTTAGGTGATATTATACAATTACAGGGGAGACTTGGTACACAGTGGATCACTTCTATTTTTCATTAATATAATTCTTTTTTATTTCCCCTTTACCCGCAAAATAACATAGTAATATAAATTTACAAGTAACATTTTGAAACAAAAACAAAAACAAAAAAATGTTATATTTTGAAAATAATAACAGATTAATACAGGAACAACTGCAATTTAGTTGAAGTTATTACTTAAGTACAAAAAAATCAGCGCACATTAAAATTTGCTAATGAAATTCCAAAATACTTATGAGTAAGAAGATTGAGCCTGGAATTTTCCTGAAATACTTTTGGGTCTGAGAGCAATATTATAAAATCATTGACATCAACAACAGATTCATCTACATTTTCGGGAAAAATAAACTGATTTCCATTCAATTTGCGTCTCATGAATCTTACTTGAATAGAATCACCACCAATTAGACTACAGTTATATTTTTCAAAGGCAGTAAATACAAAACAAAATATTTCTTACTATGTTAAATAAGTTGTTATTTTTCTTTGTTTACTTTATTTTACAGTTAAATAACTACTTTTAAACAATATTTCTTTATAGAAAATAAGCAATTGTTAAATATTTTGAACATTCTGCATTACAGGAGCAGAGTGGATTGTGGACCACTGTGCCTCAGGAGTGGGTGGTCCACTGTGCCCCATGTTGAAGTTCAATAAATAATCATATTAATATTATTTATAGCTTTCTTTTAAAGATATTAACTTTAAAGTTAAATAAAAACAAGTATCCTAGCTTTGCAAAAAAGCTGTTTTATCGTATTTATCTATAGCCTTTAATTACTAAAAATATTAAAATATGATGATGAAAAATTTTACTTTTTGAAGCTCAAAATAACCAATCAGGATAAAATAGTTCAATCTGAGCTAAACATGTTTTCTGAAGGCTATAAATAATCCGTGCAGTGCTGTTGTCTATTAGGATAGAACAGAAGCTTAAAAATATTTTAAATAAATGAAATATTAGGGGTGGTCTACTGTGCCCATAGGTCCAGTGTGTACCGGTCTCCCCTATATCATTTTGCATTTTAAGTCTGCACATGATGTTTTTGATGTTACACCAAAATTGTAACAGACTGAACGTTAACACGTGTGTGCATCTAATTAAAAAAAAAAAAAAAAAAAAAAAGAACGAGAAAAGAAAGTAAAAACGAAAAAAAAATATAATTAAATATAAAGTAAAAAGAAAAGAGATAAATATGTTGAAAACGAATAAAAAATAAAACAAGAGGTAGTGAAAACTTAAAATGGGATTTTTATTAAAACAAGTGTAATTATTAAAATTCAAAAAACAGTTAGGAAACTTTTACTCAATTAATGTAACTCCTAACTTCTTACAAATTAGTGTAACAGAAGCAGAAGAAGGAAGGCACTCAGACATAGAAAGGGAAATTGTTATTTACGAACAATTTTGGCAGAATAAATAACATAATTTCCTTGAATTTTTCAGATAATATCAAGGAAATATGTTTGACTTCATACTTTTTATGCTGGTCTTTTCTAAATAATTTTACTCATTTGCGTTTTTAAAGATAATATTGGCATTGAAAAGGAGGCTGACAGTATGGAATTCCGTCTTTAAATTTCTTGATAAGGTACACAGAAAATTATTTTCTTGGGAGTGAGTTCTGCTGAAATTATCAAGTTGCAGTTGCGAGACCGAACATTGATTTCCTGAAATTTGATATATTGTTTAAAGCCGTTCGCTGGTTTTCCTAACATTCCTAACATTCACGTGTTTTACATTTATCTTAAACGGGGAGTTTAGGAGACAGACCCTCCCCCCCTTCCTCTCCAAGGAAAAAGAGAAATTATTGTTTCAACTATCTTTTTTTTTTTTTTTTTTTTTTTTTTAAATGCTAGTAGAAACTTATTTTTGAATGTCTAATATTTCTTTAATGGTTACATTTCTGCATTGCTTTTTATGTTGATATGTTTAAAATTAGTTTTTCACACGGGTTTTTATAGAAAATTCTTAGTTTAGGTTATTTCTAGTTTGGTTATTTCTAGTTAGGTTATTTCTATGCATATCAGGGCGCCATCATTGTAGCAAGTGGTTAATTTGAAGAAATGATTCGTAAATTACAGATTTCGTTTTTTATTTTAAAGAAATATAATCTTACCTTGTCTTCTGCTAAATGCCAGTTTCAGCATATTGCTATTGACTACCTTGGATTCCATATTGAAAATCACACCATTCAACATCTAACATAACAAAAATAACGTCATTTCCTATTTCTAAAAATAAAAAATAGTTGAAAAGAAATATTTCCCTGTGTGGATTCTTTCGCAGATTAATTCTAAATTATTCGAAACTAATGGATCCTTTAATCAAGCTTACATCACCTAAAAATCCGTTTGTATAGTCAGACAATCATGACAACATATTTAAAGAAATACAGATGATGTTTTTCTCAAAACCATTTTTATCATTGCCTGATTGGTCAAAGCAATTCTCCTTCAACACTGATGCAAGTGATTCAGCTAATCCTGTGTTCTCCTTCAAGAAAGAAACGGCTAACTTTTACCAATTAGTTATTTTAGCAAACCTCTGTCCCCATCTTCAAAATGCTATCCAGCCCTCAAACTTGAACTCGTGGCAATAGTATAATCAATTAAAGCGTTTAAATTTTTCTTCTACAATAGACATTTTACTATTTTAAGTGGCAACAAGTCTTCAGAAAACCATAAACATTGCGGTTCGCCTTTTGATATTTCCAACAGATAGTTAGTCGACTTATATAATTATTATTTCATTTTCAAATGTGTTAAGGGATAAAGCGTTGACTCATTACTTCTTTCGTGAGTATTACACTAACCATACTCAAGATTTTAACAGTAATCCTGATTTGATTAACGATCAAAAGATTCTTCCAATAATAACAAATTTGCCAACAAAAGAACTGCATCATAGTGCTGATGAAATTTCTCAAGAAAATCAACCGTCTTGTTCTAATGACAACATTGTAACTCAAGACCCAATTATGGAAATTCCAACTGCAACTTTTCTTATTTAGCAAAGAAATGATCCTGATATTATGAAAATAATCGTCTCTATTACTTCAGAAAATCTTGATCCTAATTTTAAGAATTACTTCATTCATCCACGCACACAAGTCTTCTTATGATAAAAATAAAATATTGTCAACCTGAAGATTCGCCTCACACAAAAACTATAGAGTCTCATATTTTGAAACCAAAAATTTTAAATATTTGCCATATGCCTCACTAAGTATCAGAAACACATATAGAAAATTACTGAAAAGTTTTATTTATCTGCGTTTTTTAAAGATAACACAATAAGCACAAAACACAAACCTCACAGAATCCCACCTGCTCCATTACAATAAATGTTTATCCCATCAATGTCCAATGAATTGGCTCAATGCATTTTCTTTGTCCATTTTCAAATGATTTTCATCTTCATATATTCCTAGGGCACTTCTCAAACATATGGAGCTTTTCCCGATTAAGACTCTTACAACTCAAGCTGTGGTTAATGTTCTTACTAGGGTCGTCCAGAAGCTTTAATGTCTGATTTAGATTCTCAATTTACATTTCAAGTATTTAACAATTATACTCAAAGCCTAAAAATCAGCGTTATTTACTCTTCATCTGGACATCATCAGACACAATGATCAACTGAGAGAATTACACGAGCATTAAATCATCAATCGTAACTTTAGCTCAAGAAGGTTATAATTTTAAACAAATATTTTTTTAGCAAGTAAGTAATTCTAAACAAACATTGATGATCCACAAAAAATTATATAATACAACTATACATTCCCTTACGGGATATTCACCAGCATTTCTTCATTTTGGTTGATCCTTGTCTAACATCTTTGACTTCTTCGAATATCCCAATTTAGAAGCATAAACATATCCTTATAAATACAACAGATACACTTCGGCAATGAAGCAAGTGTACCACAAAGAGTTTGATAACATGAAGGAAGCACAACGGTTTTCGAAATCAGAGAGAGCATAATTATGCTAAACATATAGAAAATCTCAAGTTGGTGATACAGTATTTATCAAATCAAAGGTCACTTTTAAACTTAGACACATTGGTCCTGTTACAATAGTTAAAATATTTCTTTAAGTTCTTATCCTCATTAAAGATGCATAAAATGAAATAGTCCAGCCTTTTAATATAAACATAGACAAGGTTCTCCCTGCTCATAAAAGTCATCAACATCTAATACTACAACAGCCATCTCAGTTGTCAAATCTCCATAATCCAGTCTCTTGCCCATATTTGTGTAAATGTCACTAAATCTGTAATAACTTTTATGCTAATATATACTTTTTTTTAATTTTGCAGGTATGTCAGCGATGTCTGTGGACCCCGTATGTTGTTTGTCCTGTCTTTAAAATTCCTAATAATTCTACTCCTGTTATTGTTTTATACATTCACATTTAAATAATGCAGTTTTTAAGTACTATTGCTTACAGTATTATTTTTAGGGTTTCGTTCATCTCACGAAACCCTATTACCCCCGCTCCGTTGTCTGTCCGTCACAGAGCCATTCTCAAAAAGTATGTAACTTACAGAGTTGAAACTTAGTGCATAAATCTGAATAGCAGCTGTGAAGAGCTCAAAATATTAAAATTTGAAAAATTCGTATTATTTTAATAAATAGAGATAAAAAACCAAAAATCTAACAACTTTTTCCTATTAAAGTGAAACATTTTTCGTTAAAGCAGATGCCAAAGATTTAAAATCCACAATGAAATTCTTTCTACAATAATTAATTTTCTATCAGACGATTTTCACGTGAAAAATGAAAATGAAATTAAAAGTTTCACCAATTGAAAAAAAGATAAATATGAAATAAAATTGATTGACGTCATAGTCGTAATAAAACGGAAAATGTCTAAGATTCCTCAATAATACAAGGAGTATGAGTATGTGTAAGTGGACAAAGTAGATTAATATCACGTCATTAGAGAATTAAACAGAAAATCTGACGTCATATAGGAAGTTTAACTAATTTTTCAAATGTTTGAGAATAATACAAAGCGAGTATCAATATTAAATAATAGAGAATAGTAAATATATGAGTTTGAGAAACATATTGAATCGTGATAAAAATCTGATTATGGAAATATTCGCATATTTTAACATTTTGAAGGTGTATAATTTGTTTAATTTTGAAATTTTTTTTAAATATTGCATTTAGTCCGTATGATGGATATTATTATAACATAATATAATAGCGGGCTTTTGGACCGCTATCCGGCTTGTTTAGATATTCGAAAAAAGGAAAAAATAGACCGGTAAATTTTTACTTTATAAAAAACATGACTTTTTTTTTTGTTGTTGTTGCTAAATGAAATTTTTTTGAATTTATTAAAGAAAGGATAAAGTGTTTTGAAAGGAATATTAAACGAAACCCTTTGAGCGATCTTCGATCACACTTACCCACTTGTTTTTTCTTATTTTTGACATATATGGATGTATGTTTAATTGCTCCCTTCATAGAAAATAACTGAAATTGCATTATTATGGAATTTTTTTTAATAAGTAAATTTGAATAATTTTATTAAATAAAATTAAATGGTACACTGTAATTTATTACTGTTTATGTCAATTATTTTCTTGCCTTTCATATTTATGACTTTTTTTTTAATTTCTCCTGGGGTAATCGTTCTTTAATATATACCGTGATATTACTATTACTAATATACTATGTATTTTGAACACTACATGGTTCTACTACTACGTTATAAGTGAGTACATACTTTTCATGCATTAACATCAAAATTTTATTATCATATTTAAACTTGTAATCATTGTATTATGATTTTTGTTATTGTAAAATATTTCGTGTTAAGCGTATATCGCTGAGGTGATGTTGTGTTTTGATGAAGAAAACTACCTTTATTAAATTTTATAACGGAGATGTTCCTTATTATGATTATTTCATAAATAATCCTCTGAGATTACTTAAGGCTGCTCGTCAGTAAACTTCCCGATTCCCCTCGCTAATGTTAATCCTACGAACGTAGGATGCATTCCAATTTTTAAAATATCTCCTCAGGAAATTAATATTTTTAACTTCTGTTTTTTTTTTTTTTTTTTTTTTTTTTTTTGACTGAATGTCTCTTTTTTCTTAGTTGTCAATTTTTTTTCTAAAATATATACTTAATTTTATGTCAAGTTTTAAATTCTTATTCGGTTTCGCTAAGATTTTAACACATAAAATTATAAATTAAGCACATATTTTAGAAATATTCTGATAACTAAGAAAAAAAGCGACATTCTTTAAGAAGTGTACAGAGAAAACAGAAGTTAAAAATATTAATTTCTTGAGGAGATATTTTAAATATAAGAAAGCATCCTACGCCCATAGGATTAACATTAGCGACGGGAATCGGGAAATTTACTGACGAACAGCCTTAAATTAATTGAACAAATTTTTAATGGCCCAGAAGAAAGCCTTACTATTACCTATTTGAACGGGTGAGTAGAAAAAGGATAACATTCTAAAAATATGGAAAATTAACCGAGATAGCCAGTTTGAAGATTTTACTGTAAGCTGTCTAATGAATCGAAAAAATTCCTACATTCCTGCCTCTCATCATCTGTTTATTTGGACTTAAAGATTTCGTTGAGTGGAAGAAGTATAACATTCCCGGATTGTTACCCTTCTCCCACTCAGGACGGTGCTGCTTTGCAACATCATTCGAACTGCTAGGAAGCGCAATCCCCCTTATCAAATGAAGAGGCTTCAAACAAACCAGATACCCATTTTCAAAAACTGGTGGTCACGAAACCATATTTCAACAAAAGTTACAAAGACATAACAAAGAAAAACATGACATTCAGCATTAGCAAGTCATCTACACAAATGAGATGAAAGAGTAGCGTCATGGCTATGGAATTCATTGACGGTCTGAACCATGGAACTTTCAAATTATTCAAGAAACAAAATCATGTGGAGCTTACCCACAGCTTCAGAGTATATGGGAAATAATAGTGGGACAAATAATCAGCGTAATAGTGAGAAAGTTCCAATGACCTATAATTCGAACTAAAATTCCTATATTCCTGCCTCTCATCATCTGTTTATTTGGATTTTAAGATTTCGTTGAGTGGAAGAAGGATAACATTCCCAGATTGTTACCCTTCTTCCACTCAAGACGGTGCTGCTCTGCAACATCATTCGAACTGCTAGGAAGCGCAATCCCCCTTATCAAATGAAGAGGCTTCAAACAAACCAGATACCCATCTTCAAAAACTGGTGGTCACGACACGATATTTCAAGAAAAGTTACAAAGACATAACGAAGAAAAACATGACATTCAACATTAGCAAGTCATCTACACAAATGAGATGAAAGGGTAGCGTCATGGCTATGGAATTGATTGATGGTCTGAACCATGGAACTTTCAAATTATTCAAGAAACAAAATCATGTGGAGCTTCCCACAGCTTCAGCGTATATGGGAAATAATAGCGGGGCAAATAATCAGCGTGATAGTAAAAAAAATAAAAAAAATAATAATAATCCAGGACATCTTTAAAATTATTTACTATATACCTGAAAAACAATGAACATTTTATGACCGAATACTTCAGTATCCCACGACTAACACTGGGGACAAGTCACAAGTATAGAACTGTAAAACTTTCCACTCCACTTTCAAATATTTGGAAAGTAATAATAATAATTGTTATTATTACCTACTATTTCTACTCTTATTGCAGATATTATCTTTAATGTTTAACTGCTTAATAAAGATGTAGTGCCATAAGAATGTTTTATTTACAATTTTACTAGTTCACGGGAATTTGAGTGGAAAAAGGATAAGATTCCACCATTTTTAATTAATAATAACTAATAAATTAATGAGTATTTACCATTGAAATTTATAGAATGAACACTAATCGACTATAGCTACAATCGAATAGTGGTAAACATTTCTCTAAAATCGTTAATTTTTTTACATAATGTATTTTTTTTATTTCCTCAACATTATATCAGCTGGAATGTTATCTTTTCCCCACTCATCCGTTCATTTATATGATCAAATAAAAAAAAAATTATTCAAAAGTTATCAAAGGATATCATAATTTTTCCACTTCAATTATATTTTTCATGACAACTGTAAGAATTAACTCTTTCTCATTTTGTTGTTGTTGCTGTTGTTGATCTCAAAAAACGCTAAGTAGGGTTATTGCTACTTATCGAAATTCATAAATACTAAAATTTTATAAGATCACTCACTTTTAACATCTCAATGCCACAATACTTTATATAGCTAGTCCATTCTGTGTTATTTTTAGTAATATGCATAGTAAAATTAGGTTCACTTGTCATTTTATTGTAATAGTGACTGTCTTATCAAATACGTTTGAAGAAATAAAACTTTCTAAATAATTATCATCATAGAAAAATGAAATAGTAGTTACATGTTAAAGACGCTGCATTGCTTTACAGAAAAAGGAAAATGTTCTTATTTGTTATTTCATGCAAAAATAATTGCATTTGTTATGAAAAATAATTGGTTGTACTTGTTACCAATAATTACTTGTTAAACCAAATTCTATTTATTATAAAAATAAAAAGAGAAATGAATTTTACATATAATAATTATAATTTTTTTTCATTCCAGAAAAATTGTAGTACGCGCTGCAATAGGTTCGCCGACCATGACCTACACAGGGACGGCGGAACTTTTCAGATGCGCGTGCCAATTAAAAAAAAAAAAATAGATAATCTAAATTAGTTAATTTTTTGTTTATTGGGGTTTAAAAATATGTGGTTAACATACATGTAGGCATTACCCTGTAATATTATAATAACAACTATATTTTAAAAAGTAATAAAAAGGTAAATTTGATTACCGCTATGGCATCTTGAATGCCAAGCAATTAATATCGGGTTCATACTTATAGTTATTTTTAACGGTTTCCAAGCTGAATTAGAACATTTGACAAGTAGTTTAATTCTATTTGAGTTTTTAGTATATTTATTTCTGAAAAGAATGACTCACAAACTAACAGGCGGGCAGGTGGACTCACAGACTCAAAGGTAGAGGGAAAAATTGTCAAAATGACAAACTTCATACCAAGTCACTATAATCATTCATTTTTCATTATATTTCATCCTTCTTTTCTACTAATGATACTTCTTTTCTTTATTCTCCAAATATTCTCTTAATTTGCACACCTGCCAACTTTCTGGTTCTTTTCAAGGCATAAAAATGTCATTCTGAATCGGAAAAAAATATTTAATCAAATATTCCTTATTTCTATGTGGATGCATATTATTAACTATCAGTGGACCCGTGCTTGGATTTCGCAGTGCAGTCTTGATACTTTTTTAGCAATATCTATTATTTTTTAGATGCAGGTTTGAACTTCTAAAAAAATATTAAGGATAAAAATATATGTAAACAACATTAGTAAAGCCAAAATATCATCTCATTTATTCCATCAACGTTACAGTAAAAACTGATCGAAGATAGCGAAAGCACGCGCGAGAAAGAAATTAACAATCGTATTTTAACTGCAGTAGAAGATGACGCCATTCGTTTCGGGAAAAACATGCGCAAAGGAAAATAAATTAAATACGTATAAAATACATTTAATCTATATAACAAACCACACCTTTTAGGCTACACGTGAAATAACACTGCTTCGATCGATCGATGGTGTCTTTTCTTCTAAACTTTTCAATTTCAATTTTGCTTTTTAATCATAAATATAAAATAAACCCGTGCGGATACACGCTTTATCTCTTTTATTCTATTTATTTGTTTATTTATTTTTATAATCATTGCTGAGCATGATATAATGCAATAATTTATATTTGTGGTAACATTAATTTCAGAAAAACCCTTTATTTCATTTATGAAGACAGTGCTGATTTAATTTTGAATTAATTGTACTTTTTAATCAAAAGAGATGTTTTAATGAAATGTGAGTGTAACTGTGTCAGAAGCCGGCTCAAAAACCTTTGAAATGATACCTCATGTGCGTTTTGTAAATGCTTAGAAAAAGGGATGTTGACAACAGAAATAATATACAGGTTGGATCAAAAATCCCGCATCATAGGAGTTTTTTTATTTTTTTATTTGGTTTTTATTTTATTTTTTAATTTGTAGGTGAAAATGCTGACTACTGAAGAGCGTATGTAGTGTTTTCTGTATGGGATTACCTTAAATCGAAAGTTTACAGTGAGAAGATCAGGGATAAAAAACATTTGCGTGAGCGAATTGCTACTGAGTGCCATGCCATAACACCAATCTTAGTGGCCAACATTCTGAGGAACATGAACGATCGCCTGCAGTTATGTTTTGACAACGGAAGCAATCATATTGAGAACATATTGTAACAATACATGTGTTTCCTATGATGCGGGACTATTGGCCCACCCTGTATATAATTCTGTTTTGCTAAATATAATTTGTATTTTGATTAATAAAAAGAAAGAAAATAAAAGGAAGGTTGGCAGGTGTGAATTTGATAAATTGTTAATCCCATATTGAAATCAATCGGCATTCAATAAGTTGCATTTTTTTTTTAAAATAAATTTGTATATTTTGTTTAATTTTATTCTATTTTCTTTATTTTCTTTTAGAACCTCAATCAACGCCGTACCGAAAATATTCTGCCGTGTGCCATAAGTTCGTCGTCCCTGATCTACGATGTCGAATATTCAGTGAAACAAGTGCCTTCTTTGAGCGGGCAATTGCGTAATTATAAAGATTACTCAACAATATTCTCGTAATGATGTAAAGCAGCGGTTCCCAACCTGGGGTACGCGTACACCTGGGGGTACGTAAAAATAATATCGGTAATGGCGGAAATCACAAAAATGGTTTGACTGAAAACACATAAAGAAAGTTGATAGTTTTAGATAACAAAGTTAGTCTCATGTGTAACTCCAACATGTTACAGTCAAAATGAGGGTAAAGGTCCACTAGACCTAATATTCATTGATAATTCAATGTCATTAGCTCCGCCCACTGCTAATCATATTGCACGAGTACTCATATATTTTTCACAATCTTCGCGAAAACTTCCATTGATCATTATACAATGTTCTTTCCCCACCACATTTTTTCTTATTGTTCCTTTTTAATAATAATTGCAAAACGCCTGAATTACGCCAGAACTGTTGGTTTTACTATTTTATTTTAAAACATGTTGAAAAGCAGGCCTTTATTTTCGTTTCCGAGTAGGCGAATTATATCATTAACGTATATTAATTTAGAAGCTCCCTTCCCATTAATGAGTATTTACTTTGAAGTGTTTACTTATTATTTGAATGATTTGGTTTTTGTTTAAAATGGATGACTCGTTGAAATCCGGAATTTTTAAGAGTACTGCAACTGCGATTGAAATTCAACCTGATGATTTGGGAACTAAAATTTCTTCGAAACAATCTGATTATTTAGAATTGCAAAAGAACATGAGCTTAGTTGTTAATAGGCTTGTTCTGATAACTGATAAATCTAATACTTTAAATAAAACTGAAAACATTAGTGCTCCCTTAATGAATAGAAAATATAATATAATGCATAATTCTTGAAATAGGGACTTTCATTCACGGGAGATGAAAATTTTAATAATATGTGGGGGAGGTGAGAGGGGTGGTAGGTGTTAATGATAAATAGGGGGTACTCCGAAGTAAAAAGCCAAAGCAAGGGGTACTTGAAAGAAAAAAGGTTGAGAAGCGCTGATGTAAAGCAAAGAACATCAACATGGGCATGAACAGGGGAGGGGGTGGGCAGAAAAGGGACATTGCCCTGCCTCAATTTTAAAATTTAATTAACTAAATTTTCTTTTTCTCTCATGATTTTGAAAAAAATAAACACTAAAAGAAAAAAATAACTAAGGATAAAAAAAAAAAAAAATTCACCAGGGTTTTGATTAAAAAAAAATAATAATAAATTAATTAATTAAAAAAATCAAAGTTTAGCTTATTTCAAGCTTATATATTCCATTTATAAAAATGCGTCTTATGTTGCGGGCTTCAGGCATAACTGTTTGAAAATCTCCCCCCTCCCTGGATTTCATTTTGCTGACGCCCGTGAACCTGTTTTACTCTCTCGGACACATTTGAATTTTTTAACTATCTTCGTGGGGCGCAACCCCTTCCCCCCCACGCATATATTTATTATTTATGTGTACCTCCTATGTAACATTACATAAACGTACGCAATCTAACATACTGTATATAGATTTTGGATGGATATGAATGCATAAATTTATGAAAATGTTCAAGCACTAGGGGTAGCATACCTTCTTTTCAACTAATAAGTATACAAAGAATGACAGAATGCCCAAAGCTGCAATTCCCATCAAGGAGAATGAGTCTTTCAATATTTGCCCACAGAACATTTTATTTTACAAAAACTGTACATATTGAAAGACTTTTCTTTATTTCCATTAAAGTGGGTGCCAGATATACTTTTCCGCGTGTACATTTTTTATAAATACAATAACGCCTTGATATATCGCGCATCGTTATATATCTCACTATGATATACAGTAAAATCCCGATATAACGAATTTCTGTAGGCTACTGATTAAATTCGTTATACTGAAAAATTGATAAATGTGAAATTTCAATATGGCGTTTTTTAAAGAAGAAATCTGGATGCACATTGGATAAAAATATATATTATTACTACATATTTGCATTAATTTTGGTTAAACATCCAAACATGTCAGTAATAGTAAATGTACAGTATAAATGAATTGTGAACTTACCAATAATTATTAAGTTAAGTTTCAAGATTTTAATCATTATTATAAAGGAGTTATAATTTAGATACCTGACGGCAGTGACGTAGCTAAGGGGGGGGGGGGTCCACCGCGGGAGGGTGTCACACCCTCTAAGGAGTGACACCCGATCTTTATTTGCAAAAAAATATATCTAATCTTATAAGATTTTGGAAAATAATTCTGACGTAAAATAAAATTCTAGCGCACCACGCAACAGAGTTAATTTTCTTTTTTGGGGGAATTTGAAATTTTACACAGAATGGGGGTTTAAATTAGATATTCACCAGTGAACAAAACCTATCCAACGAGTGGGTAGGAAAAGCAAACTTTAAAATAAAAGAATTTTCTTCTACATATAGGCACCACATTGACTTATGTGGACTATGGGATGAGTGATGTGATGAGTCGCCCCTATGGTTTCTTACGTGGGAGGAAAAAAGGCAACGTCTGCATTTGTGAATGCACTGCAAAAAAAAAAGTGTTGATTTTACAGTATAATACTAGCATCCCAGCTGCCAGTATTATACCGTAAAATTAACAGTAAATGCACGGCAACGTATTACTGCTTATTTTACTGTTTATTGCTGTTATTATACTGTATAATCAACACTTTTTTTGCAGTGTGGATTTTGGAAGTGGTAGAAACCCTAGTGCTAAACCCTAGTGTTTGAACATGAAGTCTCAAATGAGCATTTCCAAAATCTCGAGAAGTGGAAAACTTTAGAAACAAGACTTAGATTTCACTCAACAGTAGATCATACAGGGCCGTAACCAGACGGTTGCAGACTCAACTGAGCCCCTCCTAGAAACTTCTTGAGCCCCCTCTCGACTTCAAAATCTTTCAATACGAATAACATCATTTATTACATTTAAGCATTTTAAAATTTTATAATCAAAAGTTTTATGACAGTGGGTACTTGCTTTCTACTTCTGTCTGTATTTATAAATCCTTAAAATAGATGGGGAAAGACAAGCTGGGAATTAGCCCCATCAAAAAATTTCAGTCTCCTCTGGCTTTGCCGACTGGTTACGGCCCTGAGATCATATAACCTTGAAACAAATGAATGCCGAAAGAAAGAAATGGAAGGATTTGTTGACTAGATTATTGGAAATCACACTATTTTTAGCTAAACAAAAGCTGCTATTTTGTGGCATTTTGATGAAAGCAATACTTTTGAAAATAGAGGTAATTTTCTTGAATTGGTTTAGTTGCTTTCAAAGTATGATACTGTATTGAAAGAATGTCCATTAAAATTGGAACATTGTTCGTCTCAAAAAGTTTCTTATCTGTCCCCAGTTATACAAAATGAATTCATAAGTATTTCATCAAACTACATTAAAAGCAAACTTGTTGAAGAAATAAAATCCGCTGTATATTTTGACACGATGTTTGACAGTATACCAGATATTGCTCATACTGATCAAATGTCTCAGGTGATCATTGATCAAGTGTCATTGTGTGAAAATTGATGACAGGAAAGTTGAAATAAAAGGAGCATTTTTAGGATTTTTTTCTTTTGAAAGGAAAAAAAAGCTGTTGATCTTAGTGAAGAAATTCTAAAAAAGCTTGATAATGATGATTTAGATGTTATGAGGTGCCGCTCTTATAAGGCTATGACAATGCAGCAAATACGAGTGGAATATACGGTGGGGGATACAAGCCATTATCAAGTCTAAGAATAAAAAAGCTGTTTTCTTCAGATGTATTAATCATTCTCTTAACTTATGTGTCCAAAATTCTTTTGCACAAAATGCCTCGTGTTCAATTTTTAGCAACTTTGGAAGCAGTTTATTCATTTTTCTCTGTATCTACTAATCGGTGGAAAGTGTTGATTAAACACAGTGGAATATCAGTTAAGAGAGTTTCAACAACACGACGGAGTGCTCATTATGCTGCAGTTAAAGTAATAGCAGAAACATTTGATGAAGTTGTAGCAGCAATTGAAGAATTGTGCAATCCACGAGAAAATTTGGACACCACAGAAGCTCCTCAAAGCCTTTTACCTGCTCTCCTCAATTTCACTTTCCTATGCTATCTCTTTTTCTTGAGTGATGTATTAAAAGAAGTGAATTGTACCCAGGAATCGTTGCAAGCCAAAGCCTTAGTGAAACGTTTTTAAAATTAGAGACACTTTGTTTAACATATTGCGTTTACCAATTTGAAATTTACACACCTATGCATAGATTTGAATGCTGAATACAAATATCTATTTTTTATAAAAATAGGGCGGTAATTACCAAATATATTAATTAAAAAAAAAATTTCAAGTGAAAAATTATTTCTTTTTATACACGTGTGCAGGTTTAAGACAATCGATAGCAGACAGGATGGAACAATGATTTTAACCACAGATAAAATTTCCGGTACTGGGTTAAGGTCTATATAAATTTTTAAATCTATATAAGATACGGTTTTGAAATTTGGCATTTATACGCCAAAATCACATACCGATTCAGAATTCCCAAAAATCGAAAAAATCGATCGGTAACTTTTTATTTAGCAAAAAAAAATATTTGTTTCTTTTACTTTCGAATGCGAAAGATAAAAAAAGAAAAGAAAAGAAAAGAAAAGAAAATAAACAATACTGATGATAATTAAATACCTCACTTACAAATGTTAACGCATGTTCAATTTTTATAAGATAGGGATTTGAAAATTGGTATATATATATATACGCAAAATCCTATTCTATTTAAGAAATTTGGAAAATCGAAAAAATCGACCGGTAATTTTTTTTTTATTTTATAAAAAGAACATTATTATTATTATTATTATTATTATTATTATTATTATTATTATTATTGAAAATGAAATTTATTTGGATTTATTAATTAAAGGATAAAGTGTTTTGAAAGCAATATTAAAACGAAACCCTTTGTGCGATCTTCGATCACACTTACCAACTTGTTATTGCTTGCAAAACATAATTCAAGATATTATCATCAACTATTAGCCAAGAAGCCAAGTCTGAAAAGTTTAAAAAGATAATTTATGTCATGAATTGTGTGGGTCACACGAAGCCCGAAAATATTTATTGAATAAAGTCTGGTTGAACGAGAAAAAAGAAGGCACATTTACATCTTTTATGAAAAATTATTTTGTATATGAAAATTTAATTTATTATAAATGCGTAATAAAAAAATCGAAAATATTTTATTCTATATAATATTTAGTTACGTACAACGTTTTCTGCTGTTGTTGGTATTTTTAATTTATTTGCTTCCTTTTAGCTATGTGTACAAGAAATTTCCACCAAACTTTAAAATCAATTTTTGACATTATCATTCATTTTCCGATTTGTTTGCAACGCACTTTAATTATACTGTGTAAACATATTCGGTAAAATACAAAGAATCACAGTACACTTGCATACTCTCTAAAGAAAAGGGAGAAAAGGTTCATCCAATATTCTTAAAAGCATATTGATTGAATTCATTTCAAGTTGTCTTTTATGTTTGTTACATTCAATCGGAACATAAATTTGCTATAAATATTTAAGAAGATCGAAGTCCTAATTTGCACTTTTCATTTTTATATATTATGAAATGTGCTGGACATAAAATAAACACTTTTTTGTGCTTTTACACGTTTGAAGCTTAGAGCATATTTTATTTCTCATTTAAGGCGACTAGATATTAGATAACAAAAATCGGGACACAAAATGAAAATTATTGATCCTTCCCCTGTTCTTACCCCGACAGCTCCAGATACAGAATGTCTTCCTATCCACATCAAAAAAGGAAATATATATATATATATATTTTTTTTTTTTTTTTCTGGAATGTTAAAACAAATTTGCACTTTATATTAAAGATTTTCAAAACATTTTTTGTTCTAAATTTTCTGCTTATTCATTCTTAAGATATTTCAATAACGACAAAGACTCTGTCTAAATTTGACTTTTATTAGCTTTTTTTTAATTCGTACTTTTCCATCGAATGTTTTATTATTATTATTATCATTATTATTATTTCATTATTATTATTTCAGTTTTTTAAAGGTTTTTAAATAGAGATATAGAATTAGGTTTTTTTTTTTTTTATTATTCCTTTCGAAAAATTGTTATTTATTCATTTTTGAATTGAAAACTTCTATAGGCTTTTCCCACTTTTTCCTGAAGCTTATCCGCCACGCTTGGAATGAAAGTAAAATGCGTATTTATGCAACAAAACCCTTGACGTCAATTAAAACTGGACTATTTTCGCAGATTTTATTTATATGCGGTAATACTTATGTATTGACAAATATTCACATACACACACACACACACACGAATACTCTCCTGCGCCAAATTGTCACCAAGCTTGGCGATATTTGGCGACAACAAAAGATCCGTTGAAGATAACTGGCTTATTTTGAGAAATTCCTATTCAAATCCGATTTTGACCATAGCTAAAAATCTTTCATAAATGGGGTCCATGTCAAAGGGGCGCATTTTTAACACTTTCCAACATAGTTGAAAAGTACTTAAGAATTCGGTTTGTCTGTCTGTCTGTCTGTCTGTCCGTCTGTCTGTCTGCCGTCTGTCCGTGCTCTAACTCGCGTGAATAAATGTGGATTGTCATGCAATTGATATATGTTATTGAGGTTTACTATGGCATGTTCGGTATTGGAAATGAAGTATGTAGAACTTCGTGTACAGGGGCACTCAAAAGAATGTCGTTACATTATGTTCTATGGGGGAAAATCCTTTGCAGTGTATTTGAATGACGTTACACTATTTCAAATAAATTGAAATTGATATACATCGCTGAAGTGCTCTACAAAATGCTTACTATCGAATATAGTACGTGTCGCACTTATAATTAGTTTACAGGATACCTCAAAAGAATTCCGTTACATTATAATCTATATAGGGAAAAATCGTTTAATCATGTTACACTATTACAAACCTATTGAAATTGATATAATTTTCTAAGGTGCACTGAAACATGCTTTCTTTAGAATATGGAGTGCTAACAACGATTTCTAAAAAAAAAAATCGATTTTTAAAAGGGTGAAATGAGCGGGAAATGTTCTAAAAACGTTCTAAACTATGATTTATCTAAAATTGTTAGGGTTAGAGACTTGAAATTTTACATGGCTGTTACGTTAGAGACATGAATTCATTCACAGAACAGTTTTTAAAATTTTAGAAATTTTACTATGTGCAGGATCAAAAAAGTTCTAAAACTGTGGTATGATACGGCTGTTATAGAAGTTTGCTTAACCAGAAGTTTGGAATTTGGCAAGGTGCTTACTTTTAAGATGTAAATATTCACATATAACAGTTTCTAAAGATTTCTAAATTTCAAATAAAAAATGAAATAAGCGGAAAACCTCCAAAATATATTTGAAATTATCATTTTTTTGGACTTAATTTTAGATATTTTCATTCATTTAAGTCTCATGTTCGCCTAATGCAGTATAAGAATGAAGTTTACTCAAAATGTGGCTTAATTAGTACACTGCTAAAAAAAAAAAATTGCCGCGCATGCGCGGTAGTGTATTACTTCTTATTTTACTGTTTATTACTGTTAATTTTACGGTATAATACTAGCAGCTGGGATGCCAGTATTGTACTGTAAAATCAACAATTTTTTTGCAGTGTAATTTTAGAAATATTCGTAGCAGTATAATTTAGCTATAAGTACACAAATTTTCATGCCGGTAAGTTATATAGTTTCTGAGAACGGCTCTGTGACGGACAGACAACGGAGCGGGAGTAATAGGGTTTCGTGAGATGAACGAAACCCTAAAAATGACGACTCAAAACAATAAAATCTGTACTTCTAAATCGTGGCAAAATTAATTTCGCAAGAATAATTTTCGTACATACTAATAAAACTTGTGTTTTTTTTTTTTTTTTTTTTTTTTTTTTTTACAATTTAACAAATCCTATTTATTTCGATAAAACATAAATAAATAAATATAAAAAGAAGTAATACTATAAATTAATTACAGGGTTCCAAATCCCACGTCAATCTTCGGTCACTTTTCGTCATTTAAACTTTTCTGGGCTCCTTTAAGTTACGTGGAGTGTTATTCTGCGCGCACTGGAAGATTGATGATTTATGATTCTAATATATATATGCGTTTTAAAACTATTTATGATTTAAAAGTAATAAATATTTAAATTATTCATTTAACGTTTCGTTTAAGAGGGTCAAATAGTTTTAATTAACAAACTTTAAACATTCACTGACTTATGACGTTTTAAAGGTATTTGACTCCTTAAATTCAAATGTACCATATAAAATTATTTTCTTGTAATAATTTTCGTCTTTTTCTTTCTTGTAGATTCCTTAATTAACATGCTAAAATGGGATGATAAAGGAGCATCTAACCAGCGAGTCATTTTGGATAATTTGATTAGTTTTTCAGCAAAGTGAAAAGTAATTCACATCATTTGTAGTGCCATTTAAAGATTCATGGCGTAGTTTCAGTCCTACTGAAAATTTAATTGGAAATTTAAATACAGGATATATTTATTAGAATATGAATTACTTGAGAATTGGTTGTTTAAATCTCGCCGCGCTGATTGTCTGACACCTGCGTTTTTGCTATGTGAATTCATTCTGCTGCATTTTAATAAAACCTGGACTGTTTTTCGAACGTAAAACGCAAAACTGTCCAGTATTTGGTACATACGCAGGAGTACGGGCCGTGACCCCACACCACCACCGACGGACCCGTAAGGGCATTCTAGCAAATTCGGACTTTTGAATTTTAATATTTGTTAGTTATTTTAATTAAACAATTTACGCAAAAAAGTACAAGTCTACTATTTATTTAAAAGTTAGGCCGGCCGGAAGTCGGCCCCCCAGAAGAGCCGGGCCCCGGTAATTTGTACCGGCTCTACCCCTCTCTGGTGCAGGTTAAAATATGTCCGGTTAGAGTCGGGTTCCGGGTCGACTTCAAATGGAAACAAATTCAAACGACTTCAAATGGTCGACTTCGGGTCGGGTAAAACCCGACCCGTGCAGGACTAGTGCATTCTCCGCTTGTTTGTTTTTAACGCCATGGATGTTTTCATCATTTTTCACAAAGGTAAAACTATCGATATTTTATATTAACTTTGACAGAAATAATAATTTCTGCGTTCTGTGAGATGAAGTGCATAATAACAGATTATTTACTTCACTATTGTTTTATCACATCGGAAAAAAAAGTCAATTCGACAGTTGGAAATGTTTTTACGTTAATGTAGCAATGTTGTGGGACTGAGATACGCACAAATCCTGAATCTTATCAGTTGATACGAAAAACATTGCGAAACAAGGATTACAGCAAGGTTATAAAAACGAGATTGCAGACGATTGATTCTTTGTTCGTGCTTTATCATAAGACGTGTACTTCTAATTTCACGATGGAAAATATTATTAGAACTTCCAAAACATTAATTCACATACATTTAATAAAATAATTTGTAAAATTACGAGAATTTTAAATAAGTTGTGTACTTTAACCCCTCCCCCTCCATTTTTTTTTTTTTTTTTTTTTTTTTTTTTTTACGAATTTTGAATACTGTTTTGACTTCCAATACGATTATTTACAGTGTCTCACAAAAGTGATGGGACACTTGTGCTTTATAAAAAGAAACTGCAATAAAATAAATAAACAAACATGTGCAAAAATTTTTTGGGTGTGTTTCATATTTAAAGTTAGTAACAATTATTACATAACATACATTTTGTCAAAATATTAAAATATTAATTTAGTAAAAATACAATTGTTCAGAACGGAGCAAAAAATGGCTCACATAAGTGATGGGACACTTACTTTTCCATCAAATATTTATCCACAAATTTTACTTTTTAAAAGGTTTTAATATTTTGTTGGATTTCCTTTTACTTTTAAAACATGATTTAATCTTTTTGGGATGGATTCGACTATTTTTTTTGTGATTTCTGGAGTGATTTTACCCCATTCTTCTTGAAGCACCGATTTTAGTTGTTGTTTTGAAGAAATGGTGTGTTTGCGAATTCTTGATTCCAATTCTTGCCAAATATTCTCTATGGGATTTAAGTCTGGAGATTGTGGTGGTGTTTTTATTATTTCAGGACAGTTATATAGCAGCCAGAGTCTAACGTTCAGAGCAGTGTGCTTGGGGTCATTGTCCTGGTAGAATTTAAAATCGTTATGAAGGTTCAATTTTCGTGCTGAAGATTTCAAATTTTGCTTTAAAATATCAATATACTTGTACTGATCCATTATACTGTCAATAAAAACAAAATTACCAACTCCAGCGGACGACATACACCCCCATACCATAACTCCTCCTCCACCATGTTTTACTGTTGGTACCAAGTTCTGTTTGCGAAGTTCTTCCCTGGGTTTTCTCCACACCAAGATTCTACCGTCAGAACCAAATATATTAAATTTACTCTCATCAGCAAATATAACTTTATTCCAGTAATCAGAATTCTTATTTATGTTGGATTTTGCGAAAGCTAGTCTGAGTTTTCTATTCTTTTCACTTACGAAGAATTTTTTCCTGGCTACTCTACCGTGATATCCAGCAGATCGAATTACCCTTCTAATAGTTTCAGGATTAACAATTATTCCATATAATGCTTGTAAATCAGCAGCAACTTTTGAAGCACTAATTCTTGGATTTTTTTTAATATTTCGAACGATAATTAGCTTTATTCCATTGGATAGCTTTGATGGTCAGCCAGGTCTTCTTTTATCCTGAATCATATGATTCTTTTTATATCGTTTAATGATATTGAAAACTGTTGAACGACTCAAGTTAACTGTTTCAGCAGTTTTTCTAATAGATTTTCCACGTTCAATATGCAAATTAATAACTAATTTTCGAATTTCAGGCGAAGTTTCTTTTCGTTTAGCATTCATGACTACACAGAGCTAAAAAACACAAAAATTCCAAAACAAACTGGAGAGAAATACTGCAGACGATTTTATAAATTATTGCCAATTGCTTTTAAGTAAAAATAAAACCCCAAAAAATATTTTTATTGCTTATTTCAGGCGATTTTTGTTGCATATATAATGGTGTCCCATCACTTATGTGAGCTATTTTTTGCTCCGTTCTAAACATTTGTATTTTTATTAAATTAATATTTTAATATTTTGACAAAATGTATGTTATGTAATAATCTTTACTAAATTTAAGTATGAAACACACCCACAAAAAAAATGTGTACATGTTTTTTTAATTTATTTGATTAGTTTCCTTTTGTAAAGCACAAGTGTCCCATCACTTATGTGAGACACTGTATAACGCTTTATCCAAAATTTATGAAAGCTATGTATAATATGGTGAATAAGGGATGCGTAAAAATATAAATAAAGAGTATATAAATAATCAGAAAAAAATTAACGTAAGGTTTTAAATCTTCTTAAAAAAAATTCTTCTTCCGAGCAAAAGGAAAAAAAAAAGAAAAAAAAAAAAACAGTAAAAAAGACAGAAAGGTGACCAGACATTTAAAGGGCTAGTTTCCCGGATTAGTCCTGGTTTTACATTTAATATCCCGATGTCCCACTTTTCTTAAATGTCCCAGTTTTAACGAAAATTCTAAATTGTTCCAGTTCCCACACATTAAAAAAAAAAAAAAAATCTGTAGTTATTCTACTCGACTTTTGAAACACGTGCACAGAATGTATATATATATATATAAATATATATATATATATATATTATATATAGATTATATATATATTTTAAATTTCGGACACAATCGAATCGGCTGGGTTCGAACGCTGGCCCTTCCGCATTGAAATTGGGACGTTACCTCTGCGTTACTAGTGCTTGATTACATCGTCGCAATATTTATCACTTAAACTCTCTTAAATTTCTTGGTGATCTGACCTATAGAATCGATTGAAAAATGGTTTGAAATTAGTCTAAAAATGGATTAAATACCTAATTCCTCAGCATATTTGTACAAAAATCTATGCAGTTCTTGCGACAGTGTTTTATAACATACTAGCAAAACCCGCGGCTTTGCTCACATAATTGTTGAAATAAGCCAAGTGGTATTCGTGAGACTAATTTTAATATACCTACTATGAAGCTCAAAATACAAAATTGTGAAAAAATTGTATTATTTTAATAAATAGAGATTAAAAAAACCAAAATTCTAACAGCCTTTTCCTATTAAATTTAAACATTTTTCGTTATAGCAGTTGCCAACAATTAAAAATCCACACTAAAATTCTTTCTACAATAATTAATTTTCTATTGAAAGATTTCCACGTGAAAAATGAAAATGAAATAAAAAGTTTCACCAATTGAAAAAAAGATTAATATGAAATAAAAATGATTGACGCATATTGGTAATAAAATGGAAATTTTCAAAGATTTCTCAATAATACAAGGAGTAAGAGTATGTGTATGTACACAAAGCAGATGAATATCACGTCATTAGAGGATTAAAAAGAAAATTAATCTGACGTCATATCAGAAGTTTAACCCATTCGGGACCATGGGTGCATATATGCACCCTCAAAAAGAGCATACAGAATTTGTTTTAGGCACTAGTAAAAAATAAAAGTAATATTTGCTTTCTCTAATTAGAGCATTTTTGTGATAGTTTAAGTAAAGGTAACTTTAAAAAAAAAAGTGGTGCCAACCGAATAAAATTTGTGTAAAAGCCGCCGATCCCGAAGGGGTTAACGGATTTCTCAAATGTTTGAGAATAATACAAAGCGAGTATCAATATGAGTAATAAGAGAATAGTAAATATATGAGTTTGAGGAACGTATTGAATCATGATAAAAACCCGATTCTGGAAATATTCGCATATTTTAACATTTTGTAGGTGTACAACATGTTTAATTTTGATTTTTTTTAAATATCGCATTTAGTCCACATGACAGATATTATTATGACAGAGTATAATAGCGGGTTTCGCCCGCTATCGGGCTGGTTTAGATATTCGAAAAAACGAAAAAATAGACCGGTAAATTTTTACTTTATAAAAAACATTACTTTTTTTTTTGTTGCTAAATGAAATTTATTTGGATTTATTAAAGAAAGGATAATGTGTTTTGAAAGGAATATTAAACGAAACCTTTTGTGCGATCTTCGATCACACTTACCCACTTGTTTTATACTGCTTATTATATTATCTCTCTATTATACCTGAAAAAACACAAAAATGTAGGAAAAATTAAAAGTATTATAATAAAAAAGTTTAAAATCCATAAAAATGGATTATATTTTATGTTAATAACTTGAAAATCAAATTGTTTATTTTTCAGATATAGTTTGGAGAGAATTTAATTGCTTTCATTTTTTAATAAAATGAATTAAATTCTCACCAAATTATGTCTGAAAAACAACAAAAGAAACATGTAAATCCATTAACTTGTTCAATAGTTATCGTCGCAAAACCGCTGAAAAGTAGTTTTTAAAACTAAATGCGTTTAAAGTTTTGCCTTCGCAGGTATTGCTGGTCTGCACGGCTGAACGTACGACCATCATTTTAAGAATTTTCTTATAGAACAATTAAAAATAATTACAATTACATTTTTTCACCATTTCAAACCTTCCTAATCCCCTTAACAGCATGAGTTATTATTATTACTTTTTAGATACTTAGATAAATAGTATTTTATTAAAATGACTTCTTATTGGGGGAAAAGAAAAGCGTATCCTTTCAATAACAAAAAATGAATATTTTTAAAATTCAGACATTTTAAAAACTTGAAACAAATATAATTTTATGAATATTAGCAGAACGACCGAAATATTATGTTATTTTCGTATACATACATTTTCTGTACTTTACTATATTGCTAAAATTTTACGAAAATCTGGTTAGCCATTTACACAAAATCGTACGCGCAATCTGCAAAATAAATTTTATGAATAAAATGACTTTAAAAAGGAATATTTTCCATGCCGTATAAACTAAAATTTGTTTTACCAACTTTTATTCTTACATCACAAAGTTCTGAATGCGGCTTTGATTAAAATATTTCAAATAAAATAAAATTTCAATATGAATGAATATAATAATAATTTTTTTTTTTTTTTCTGAGGGTTGGATTCGCCCTAGAATAATTTTTGCGAGTCATATTTAAGTTTTTTGGAAATTGGGTTGTTGGGATTTTCACAAAAAGTTTGAGAAAACTATGTTTTAGATGAAAAGAAATACGTATTTAAATATTGAGTATACAGGGTGAATCTAAACTTTTGGGCAAAATTTTAAGGGGTGATAGTACAAATCAAGACAAACAATATTAAATAGGAAACTAAGGGTCCCAAATGTCTTCCGAAGGAGATAGGCGCCATTAAAGTTTAGGGTCCAAAATTTCAAATGAATATAAAAAACGGAAAAATTGCTCGATTCGTTTGCGGTTTTCGCTAAAACTATTCTTTATGTCAGTATTTTCTTAAAAATAAATTTTAAAGATAAAGTTCAAAAAATGCCGATAGAGGGCGCTTTAGACGTTGGAGTAACGAAAAACTATTTTTTACCGTTATATTTGTATTTTATTAAATGCTTTCAAAAGCTTAGACTTAAATTTTGAGCTCAAAATCTGAATTGTTGGGAGTGATTAAGTAGCGCAAACTGAACTGCGTTCAGGAGTTTAAATTTCTAACACCTCCCCCCCCCCCCCCACTCCTGAACACAGTTCACTTATTCCCGATCTTGGTGTCGTAGACCAGGCAGAAACAATATGAGTTGTAATTTTCCAACTGGACGAAAAATGTCCGGGCCAGGATTCGAACCTTGGATCTCTTGAAGCTGCCATGCTCTACCAACTGAGCTATGCCGGGATAGCTCAGTTGGTCGAGCATGGCAGCTTCAGCCAAGAGATCGCAGGTTCGAATCCTGGCCCGGACGTTTTTCGTGCAGTTGGAAAATTACAACTCATATGATTTCTTTACCAATTTGAATAATTGTGTTAAAATTAATCCACGCAGAAACTACTAACCTCTACACGTAAAATAAACGATAGAGTAATGACAAAATTAAATAGAAAATTTATTCATAACAGACATGAGCCTCCGCGCAAAATAAAAATAAACAATTTGATGTATGCATGTAGTGCGCAATATGAATGAAGGTTGACACGTAGAAAATGGTACACGCATGATGTTCGTGAGGAATCACAAAAACTGCTCGAAAGAGTGCCCACCAGCAACTATGCAAGCATCACGCCGCCGGCGGAGGGAGTTGCGAAATGATTAGTGAATACCTCGGGCATCTCCTACGACGGCAATCCTCGCAACCAGGTCGGAGTCGGAGTCGACGGTAAAAAATAGTTGTTCATTACTCCAAAGTCTAAAGCGCCCTCTATCGGCATTTTTGAACTTATCTTTAAAATTTATTTTTTAAATAAATTTTTTATTTAATTTTGTCATCCCTCTATCGTTTATTTTACGTGTAGGGGGTAGTAGTTTCTGCCTGGTCTACGACACCCAGATCGAGAACAACTGAACTGTGTTCAGGGGGGGGGGGGTTCAAATTTCAACTCCTGAACACAGTTCAGTTTGCGCAACTTAACCACTCCCAACGATTCATATTTTGAGCTCAAAATTTAAGTTTAAGTCTAAGCTTTTGAAAGCATTTAATCAGATACAAAAAATAACGGTAAAAAATAGTTGTTCGTTACTACAAAGTCTAAAGCGCCCTCTATCGACATTTTTAAAACTTTTTCTTTAAAATTTATTTTTAAGAAAATACTGACATAAAGAATAGTTTTAGCGAAAACCGCAAACGAATCGACCAATTTTTCCGTTTTTTATAATTATTTGAAATTTTGGACCCTAAACTTTAATCTCGCCTATCTTCTTCGGAAAGACGTTTGGGACCCTTAGTTTCCTATTTAATATTGTTTGTCTTGATGTGTACTATCACCCCTTAAAGTTTTGCCCAAGAGTTTAGATTCACCCTGTATATTCAATTTACTGTAATGAGAAACAAAATGTATACAAGAAATGTGATCATGAATCATGAATTTTTCTTTACGGTACACTTAAGAACCATTTTTCTTTTCTCGGAAAATGAAAAATATTACTAACATTATTGTTTTTTTATAAACACAAAAACACATGTATCGTATTTGTGATAGTTTACGCACACATACACATGTTACGTGTATGTAGATTGGGAGATGTTCATTATTCAAATGTAAAAGCGTACAAATATATGTGTTAGAAATTGAAAAAGTGTTCGCTAAATAGAGATGTCCGCTTTTATTAGGGAGTGTCCATTATAGAGGTCTTATTGCACATAAATTTGTAATCTGAAAAAATATTTTGTACATTCTTTTGAAAAATCGGGTCAACCCGAACCCGACCCGCAGCAAAAAAATAGAAATCAACCCGACCCGCAACGAAAAAATATACCGCCAACCTGACCCGATGCAGGACTCTAGAATACACAAAATATTTTATTAAGAAGTTTTTTTTAGAAATTATCATTCGTAGGCGGCGCTAAAAAAATATTCTCGTCCAGGGCCGTCCCTGAATTAATACACCTGTAATATAGGGGAAACAACAATTTTAACAACATCAAATTTTATTTTAAAATCTGCCAGTTCCTAAATATAGGATAAAGTGAGAAGGAAATTGTTTATTTGTATGTGTTATGTATGCGTGTATGTTGGTGTTTGTTTATGGTGGGTCGCCAGAGTCTCTTTCTCGTGTTTTTACGATTATGTCGGTATGTATGTGAGTGAACTTGATAGGGCCCGAACTGCGCTTTCGATTGATCTTCCATTTGGCGAATGTTACAGGTCATTGTCGCAAAAACTGTATATAGTTTTGAAGGAATTGGCTGACGAGTTTGGTATCTAAACCATATTTCAACAATTTTTCAATCATTCAGTGACGATAACTGATAAACGTCTATATATTTAAAACACAAAGCTGTTTTTTTAGTCATCTGCCCTGAGTCTTCTACACAACCAATTTTCCTAATTATATTTTTAAAATGAAAGCTGTTCATTTGTTGTGGTTAAAATGTTAGTTATCTAAAGCACATTTCAACCATTCAATGACAATAATTGATAAACATCTATAAATTTAAAACACAAGGCTGTTTTTTTAGTCATCTGCCCTGAGCCTTCTACTCAACCATGTGCCATGCCACTCAACCAGGTCTGAATTCATTTGGAATTATTAAGAAAAGTGTGCCCGCACTAGTTGCTTTTAGGTGCATTCGTAATTATATAAATATACGTAGCACCTATCGTCGTCGTCTGATACTTCCGTCCGCATATAACAACACAAAAACTACCTAACCGAATGGTTTGAAATTTAATATATATAATTGTTGCAGAATTTTGTCGAGTTATTTCAATTTTTATGACAATGGAATCAAAACTGAAAAATATGTTTTAAAAATATTTATTAAGTAATTTGAATTTTTTAAAAATCGGTACTTTGTTAATCCTTTCATACGTAATTAATTCAATGGTATCACACGACATGTAATGATTCTAGGTTGCCATAGTGATTACGTCATATTTAAGATGGGGTCCTATTACTTCCGTATTACTGGATTTAAAAACCGAATTTGTATACTAAAATTGTTTAATTACAGCAATCCTATAATCTACCGGCAGCGTTTTGGATTGATGTTTCCGGAGAAATAGATATTAAATGGAAAAAGCGTCTTCTAAATATGGATTTCAAGTTCTGAAATTTTCAAAGCCCATTGGAATTTTCAGTAAATGTCAACAAAAAATAAAATGTTGCCACCCTAAAATGTACTTATTTTATTACGGAAATTAATCATATCATAATAACAGACGATATAATTCATTTCATTGAAATAATAACAGTACGAACACACCTCATTTGTCACGTTTGACGTACAATTTCCAACTTGTTTTAAATACTAGAGGGCTCTGCCCCTACGACCTACCCTCGCCAACCCCCGTTCTGACAACGCGAACTCTAAAAATGAAAATACGCTAATTCCAGTGACAAATTCCAGATTGTAGCCAGAAGCATTCTCTATATGTCACTCATAAGTTTAGTGTTTGTTATTGTTACTTATTTTGTAACATTTTAGTTAAAAAATACGATAATTATTTCATAATAAATACTACTGCTTTAAACACACAAAACAAATATTTTATCTCAACAATAACACCACATCACTTCTAATAATAATAATAATGATATCATATCATATATAAACGTCATAGTAGAATATCTCGCGCTTTATCTTTCATAATCGTTTCAATAAAATAAAATAAATACATGGAGTAAAGAAAACATATATTTATTGTCCAAGAGTTCATCTGTTAATAAAATACTAATTTATTTATTGTCATTTTACTTTGAATTATCCTACTGTTTCTGAGTCTGTTCCAGAAAAAGAGACAGATAGACAAAAAAATTTAAATGTGATTTTTGACTATACGTTGTCTAAAATCTAAATAGTCGAATAAACTCAGAAATGGATGTGTTTTTATAAAAAAAAATAAGCGATAGACACTTCAATTTTATATGTATGTATAGATTTATAATGGGGTAGACATTATTAGCTCTTAGTTGAATTTTTATGTAACCAAACAAACAAAAGAAAAACATTAACGAAGAATATGGAGCTCTAAACATGGAATTCTGCGTCAAAATGACGTAATTTTTCACTGATCTTTCGTTTCGTCGTTCTGTGTTTAAGGCCCTAAAATTGTTTTTAAGAGTGCATTTTCGTGCGCCCATTCGGTCGGTTGGCGACCTCTTCGCCTGGGCAACTGCGGCGGTCATCCACTTTGCTCAGCCCTTTTTGCCAAAACTGATTAAAAGTCACATAATGAGAGAAATTGAATTGATGGATACTTTGTTGTAGCTATGTTAAATTAAGAAAGAAAAGGGAATTTTGAAGTTTCTAATTGAAGTTGCTATATATATTTTATCTTTAAAATACTTTAAAAAAGAAAAAAAAAACCTTATTCATTCTTTATTTGTCTGTGCCTGCTCTTGTATGTCGCTAAAAAAAGATTGGCAAATAGATAAAGAAGACACACAATTTTGACACGATACTTGGATTTTTCGATAAATTTTACCTTCGGATACAAAACAGGAAGTCATTCTGTCAAATAGTTTAGGAATTATGAAGGTTTAAAGTAAGTTAGGAACTCCAAATGTTAAAGTCATTTTTAATTATTGCAAAACACATTGGAATTTGGGTAGTTTTTTAAATCTTAATTCAAAATATATTAAAATGAGCTGTAATTTTGGATTCGCCTATTTGAAGCTTCTAGAAATCGATTTCTGTTAAAAAATTCATAGGTTACAGTTCATATATTTTTCGAAAATTAAGAAATATTTTTTTTTCGAAAAAAAAAATTAGATTCGAAAATGTATAAGGTGGTGAAATGCTAGATCAAGAGAATGATGTCATAGCATCATTAAAGAGCACGGGCATGTGATCTCACGCTTTAGCTGCTGAGTTGTTCGGGTGGCCTATTCTAGTGTACATTTGATGATTAGTGAACCATTCCTATTCTAGTGTACATTTCTCTAGAATACTTCTTTTTTTCTCTGAAATCTCTCTCTTTTTTTAATTATAGTTTTAAATATTTTAAACAGTGTGCTATGGTGGAACAGGTGGGGCAGAAGAGAAAGTTTGGGGGAGGGGATATTTTAGATGATTGATTATTTATTTATTGTTACTAGACAATAATGAATATGGCACCTTCTCTTTTAAATAAAGACCTCTAATATTTAAAATTTTGTATGGTGGAAGGTTGGAAGAAACGGAGATTTCAGGGGAAATAAGATAATTTATATGACTGGCTATTTATTTATTGTCACTACAGAGCAACAAATAGGGCAGACGATATTTTTATGTGAAAAAAAAATAACTTACAAGTTTTTAAACAAAGGCAAAGGGGGAGAAGCATGAATTATGGGAGACTAGGGGGTAATTTAGATGATTATTTATTTATTGTTACTTCGTGAGAAACAAATGTGACATTTTTTTAAAATAAAGTGTTTCAAATATTTTAAACTCTGCATGTTGGGGGGGGGGGGAGGGGGGAAGCGAAAATTTTGGGGGCAGGAGAATAATTTATATGATTGATTATTTATTGTCACTAGAGAGCATTAAATAGGGCAGAAATTTTTTATATAAAATAAAAGATTTTAAAATATTTTAAACTTTTAGTATGCTAGGGGGCAAAGGAGGAGGAATCGTAAATTTAATAGGTTAGAGGAGTAATTTAGATGATTATTTATTTATTGCTATTAGTGAGCAACGAATGTAGCAGATTACTTTTTAAGTAAAAAGTTAAGTTTTAAAGATTTAAATCTCTGTATGGTGGATGGGGGGGGGGGGAAGGGGGAAGCGGGAATTTCGGGTGATGGGGGATAATTTATGAT
Source organism: Maratus michaelseni (assembly GCA_963931845.1). Classification (NCBI taxonomy): domain Eukaryota; kingdom Metazoa; phylum Arthropoda; class Arachnida; order Araneae; family Salticidae; genus Maratus; species Maratus michaelseni. The sequence goes on from OZ007589.1 coordinate 368,961,727, forward strand.
TGATTATTTATTGTCTCTACAAAGGAAAAAATAGGGCAGACGATATTTTTATATGAAAATAAAAGTAACTTAAAATATTTTAAACTTATTTGTATTCTGGAGAAGCAAAGGGGGGGGGGTATAATTTTGAAGGTTAGGGGATAATTTAGATAATTATTTATTTATTGTTATTAGTGAACAACGATTGTCCCTCGAGAGCATTAAATAGGGCAGAAGATTTTTTTTTAGATAGAAAATAAATATTTAAAAATATTTTGAACTTTTTAATATGCTGAGGAGCGAAGGGGGGGGGGAAGCGTAAATTTAGGAGGTTGGGAATGGGGGTAATTTGGATGATTATTTATTTATTGCTATTATTGAGAAAAACATTGGACAAATATTTTAAAACATAAACAGGTGAGGAGAGTACATTTTGACGGGGGTAATTTACATGATTGATTATTGAATTATTATCGCTGGAAAGCAACAAATAGGGAAGAATTTCTATGCTATAGAAATAAAAAAAAATTAAAAATTTTAAATTTCTTTGCATGATGGGGGGGGGGGGAGGGAAGCGTCAGTTAAAGATGTAACATAGTCAAACAAGACTATGTTTTGCTGAAAATAACCGTGGTCGAATAAAAAAAGACATTACATTGAGAAGATTGCTATGTATTTTAAATGACAACACACGAAAAGTTCCTACCACCCAAACGGTGACAATGACTTATAACGGTGCTCGTCGTCTATTGTATGAGATCGATATCGTATTTTGATCAAAGAGTTTATTTTTTGAAGCTTTCCTCATTGACATCATAGCCATAAGACTGCTGGTGCTCGTGCATCCCTCAAATCTTTATTAGCTCGACATAGATGTCTGTCTATTCCTAATCAGTTGCTGCTTTATAAGTCCTTCATCAGATCTACTATGACTTCCCAGTCAGTAGTTTGGGGATCTGTTTGGGAAACTCGGAGGCAGAGACTTCAAATAGCCCAAAATAAAATCTTAAGACAAGACAGATTGTGAAAGCAACCATGTTTGACCGGGACAGGATGAACTATGTCATTCATAATGATCTCAATATTCGACCCATTTTGCAAGTCATTAAAAAACTTGCCCAAAATTTTCATAGCGATCGTATTCTAATACCCAAAACTAAGCGTTGCGGTCAGTGTTGAATTCAGGGGGTTGCCTGGGGGGACATTCCCCCCAGAGCATCGAAATTTCCCCCCCGGAAGTTTTGAGACTTTATGCTTTTAATGGTTAAAAAGTGCTATTTCTTCCCCCAGAACTCTATAATGTCCCCCCCCCCGGAGCAACAGAAATTCCTCCTGGAGAAAAATGTCAATTCAACAATGGTTGCGGTCTATTAGACATTACAGTGTAAACAGTAGTGTTGGAAAAAAAAAAAAAAAAAAGAAACGTTTGTCATATTTAGCAGAGATGACGGTTTTGCTCCTCTCTCCAAAAGAAGAAGAGACCACTTTAAACGCATCGTTGAGTTTTTTTTCTGTCAAAATTTTAAATTATATATTACTTATTTTTCTTTTCAATATTTCAATTCGCTAATTCCCTTTATTTTTATGAAATTGTTCCTGACTATGCATTTGGCACCGGAATTAATTCATCTTCCTATAATTTAACCTGTTTTGTAATATTTTTCTACTTTTTACCCTTGATTCTCTTTACTATTCTTTATAAAGCTATTATTACTTTATAAAGCATTAATTTACTGCAATTAATTTATATAAGTGAAATTTTTTTTTTTTTTTTTTTTTTTTTTTTGGGGGGGGGGGGGGGGGGGGACTCGAGGTTATTTTTCCTTTTCTTCCTTAACCTGTGTAACGCCTCGAAATCCCCACTGTGCTGAACTTCTTTCTTTGATCCAGGAAGATAGAGATTATTTCTATCTCCCTGCTTTGATCCATCATCTTCGATGGGAAGTAAACACATGCATAGCGAGTTGTGTTGGAATTCCATAAAAATTTGAGAAAACATTACAGATAATGTTAAGAATGAATATAAAAAAAAAAATATTTTATTAATAATTTTATGAAAGTTTTGCAGGTAATTTTTTCTTTTGGCAGTAGGCCACGTCATTTTCGCTTTGCGCAAGCGCACTTTCCTTTTCGTGTGATACTTGTCGGTCGTGTTGGCTGCTTCTTGAAAGTTTTTTTAACGTCATCATTTAAATGTTCAAGGTTCTGCAAAAAAAGTATATTTGATGGAAAAATTTATATATATTTCCAAGTAACTTCTACCTTGTGAGTATGTTTTTTAATTTGTTTCAGGTTTTATTTGTCCCCAAAGATTGCAAGTTTATTAAATTATGTATCTTGTCATTTAACATGATCGTCGATGTAAATACTGTAATTTTATCTATTGCATCGCCTAAATTGCTTCTATTTATGCTTTAATATTAGTATTTTATGCCACTTGTATTGAAAATTTTGTTTACGTTTATTATAATAGACAAACATTCATTGTATACATGACTCTGGGGAAACATTTGATTTGTTTACTGAATGTCAAATTCAAAATTTCATGATTGCTTTTCTAAGTTTTTTAAAAATCTGTTTAATTTGGAAGACATTTAACCTTTCTTTATTTTGTATATTTTTATTCAAATGTAGGGAGTAGAATATTTGTGTTGCAACTTGTGTTGTAATACTTTACAAATTTTCTCTTCTATTTCCTTCTCGCTCTTTACAGGAAAATTAGTATTTTAACCTTGCATTGTACACTGTTTGACCATGATTTTTCCCGTAATTTCACGCGATTTTAAATTTTGTTTATTTTTAACTTGGTCAATATTCAAATCTCTTTTTGGAGCGCCTCGCTTTAAAATAAATAAATAATTAGTCTGTAATAGGGATGTAACGAATAGTGATTTTGCCAAATACTAACTTTTAAAACTTATTATAGTTTTTTAAAATGTAAAAAAAAAAGTAAAATAAAAATTGATGTTTATGTTATTTGAACGTTTAAAAATTTTAACAGATTGATGTTATTTTCGTAAAACTTTTGAAAAAAAATCTTGATGGTAATTAATAAAACAAGACTTTTACTGAATCTAAATTACTAATAGCATACTTTTATCTGTAGATCATGTAATTCATATACAATTTAGCTATAGTTTCATGGGTCCATCCAGGCAAAATTTGGGGCCTACTTAGGGAGCTTTCACAAAAAACTATTTAATAAAATAGGCTCCTTTCACAAAAATGAATTTAATACAAAGACCCCTTCACAAAATTCCTTTTAATAAAATAGGCCGTTTTCATAAAATTCTTTTTCATAAAAACTGTTTTAAAATCCAATTTGTAAATAAAACCAGGTCATGAAAAACAAAAACTTTAGCAAAGGGATTTAAAGAAGATTTTATTAAATTCTTGGTTCGAATTTGAATAACTGAATTTCAACTTTTGTTACAAAATGTTATTTTCACAAAAATATAATAAAATTCACAAAAAATTACTTTACTTTTCACAAAATTGGCCCCAAGAATAAAAACCTGCATTGACTCCTGAATTGGAACTCATTAAATTATCGCTGTTAAATGTATACTTTTATTTATTTTTTAGTTAAAAAAATTATTTCAATACATAAATTTAAGAATATGTATTTTCCTTTTATACTCAGATATATGAAATTGATTTTCTGCAAGTTTGGATGGTATGTTACTTCCCTTAAACTATAGAGAATATTCTTCCTTTCTACTGTGCAGTCATACTTTTATCATTTTTCTTACATTCAATGTTAATGGGACCCTCATAATGCTTACTCTTCCACATAATCGGTGAGATGTCTCTTAAAATAGCCTTGATAAAATAAATTTTATTGCAAGGAGTTTGTGTGTAAAAATTTCACTCACAATTTTAAAACATGAAATGTAATACTACCTTATAAATTGTATACATACATGATTATTTTAGGGAAGCATTTCATTTGTTTACTGAATGTCAAGTACAGAATTTCATGATTGGGCTTTTCTAAGTTGTATATTAGAAATTAAATGTATAATTAATAAAATGTATAATAAAGTTACAATGCTTATTTAAGAGGCTACTTCACTCAGGTGAAAACATCCGCTCACTAATGTTAATCCTATGGGGAAACTAATTTACGATATCTTGTTCGATTTCAATATTTTTAAATGATTTTTTTTTGCTTTGGATAGCTGAGGTCAATCTCTCTCTATGCATGCTCCTTTGCACTTTTTCCATTTTGATTACAAGTATTTTTTATTAAGATACTTTCACTTTCGGAACCAGTTTCGAAAGGGAAAGTATTCTCAATATAAAAAAAAAACTGCAAAAAAAAAAAAAAAAAAAAGTACAAAGGAGCGTGCATAGAGATTGACCTCAGCTATCCCATGCAAAAAAAAATCATTTAAAAATATTGAAATGCGAACAAGATACCGTAAATTATTTCCCCCATAGGATTAACATTAGCGAGCGGATGTTTTCGCCTGAGTAAAGTAGCCTCTTAAATGCACAATGCAAACATGCAGTCAAAAAAAAAAAAAAAAAAGTTGAATTTATTTTTAAATTAATCAAAACCACCTAACAATAAGACAAACTTTATATTACAATTTAAAATTGAATTAGTGTTGAGAGATTTGTTAATATATATTGAATTATTATTCTGCAATATTATGAATTCAATATGTTTAAAACTGTTCTTTGAGCAAAAAAAAAAAAAAAAAAACTGCTGAACTTCTGCTTCTGCTGAAACTGCTTCTTTACTTATCTTTTCTTTTTAAAATGCTAGAATGGTACTTCAGTATGGTACTCCTCTTTCCCTCTCACCCACTTTATTTCTCTCTGAAATGTCCTGGTATTCTTAATCTTGGACTCTGTGATTCATTCTTTCCATTGAACAAGACATAAAGGGTAACTAGGTCATGGATTCATTTCACCTTCTCTAGCGAACTAGTATTAGATCAGATGTTCTGGCCTTTGACCACATGATAACTTACACAAGTTGTAAAAAAAAATTGAGAAGTAGCTTTAGAACTTTTATTTTTAGTTTTTTTCAACCTGTTTAGTTAAAACCAGGAAAAAGTTATCTGAGTAAAACTTTCTAAAGATCTTAGGATAAGGGGGAAAATGACCATGTAGTAAACAAGGCCAAAGACTATTTTACAATAAAAATCGAGAATGTAAGTTTCATTTTACTATTTTTAATACTTCTCTTACAATGAAGAGTTATGTAAATATTAAATGTTATTGTATTCTTTTAATTAAGGAGGACTTTAGTAGCTACAGCTTCTTTTAAGTAGTCAAACTTCATTTCCCGCCAGTGCATTAGTGTATGCACTTCTTACAAAAATGCCCTTTTTATGAAATTATGTACCCTTTTCAACAAAATTGCCCTTTTTATGTAATGTGCACTCTGCCCTTTTTAATGTTCTAGAATGATCCCTGTTGAAGGTGGAAATTAAGGATTTTTTTGGTGTGTGCGAAGCACACATGATATACGGTGCCGAAGGCAGCGGGAACTCGAGCCAGAGGTTCATTCGGTTCGAGGTTGAATACAAATCGAGAATTCAATTAGATTCAAGGCCCCAGTGTAAATTAGGGGCCCGCTAGCGGGCGAAGCCAGCTAGTAGATGTAATAATTAAGATGTTTAAAAATTGAAACTGGCCGTAATGAATATACTTTGACTAGCCCCTAGCCTTTTTTTATAAGCAGGTTCTGCTGTATTGAAACTATTTATAAATAATGGAGTATAAGTAGTGAAAAGTTGAAGTTTGAGTTACTAGCTGATCAATCTGGTGTTGCCTGGAAATTAGTAAGTTTCTTTGGAACAGATGCTTTACACTCACACAGCGATTTTTGGCAACTTTTTGGTTGGCACGATTTTCAAATCCGCATCAAACCAATAACTTAATACCAGGGTTGTTCATTTTGCCGGCAAAAAGGTATTTTTGCCGGGACAGTCGCAAAAACTGGTAAAAACCGGCAAAAATGGTAAAAATGGCAAAAATCCAATTTTGCGTAACTAAATGTAGTGATGCAGTTTATATGAAAAGAAATCATAACAAGAAATGAAACCAAATGTGTTCTTGGTAAAAGATAAAAGGAAGATTGACCTGATTGTTGCAAAATTCTTCTATGCTTGTAACATATCATTAAATGTTGTGGAAAGTGATCAATTTAAAAACTTAATCCACATCTTGAGACCAAGCTACAAACCACCTTCACGCAAAGAATTGGCAGGTAATCTTTTAGATGCTGTTCACAGTCAAATGGAAGAATAAGTACATGAAAGTTTGAAAGGCAGAGAAGGTACACTTGTTATCGACGGATGGAGTAACATCCACGATGAACCCATAACTGCTTCATGTGTTCAAGTTGATGGAAAATCATATATTGTAGACGTAGAGGATACAGGAACCACCAAAAAGACTGCAGAATTCTTGTCAAAAAAAAGCAGTGATATTATTCAGACTGTTGGAGAAAAGTATGATTGCCAAATTAAAAGCATAGTAACTGACAATGCTAAAAATATGTAAAAAATGAGACAGGAGCTGGAACTAATGTATGAAAGTGAAAATTCATGTCTGATATCATATGGTTGTGCAGCTCATTGGTTAAACCTCTTTGGGGAAGACATTACATCTTCTACTATCATTAAGCATGTAGTGGAGGTTCATGAATATTTTCGAAACCACCATGCTCCTTCAGCATGGCTGAAAGAATGTAGTCAGGGGTCTGTCCAGACTTTTTTCAAAGGGTCCTGTTTTTGTGAAATTGTGAACAGCGTTTTATATTTGTGAAAAATCTATTCATAATTTTGTGAATTTGAAATGGTCGTTATATTCAGGTTCTTGTTTATGCATTTTTAAGAAGATATATGAATATAAAATACATATATTTCTTTATATATGTAAAAGTGACAGGTCAGATTTTACTTTTAAATGATTAATTTGTGAAATGTTTGGTTTAAAGATATGGAAAAATTTTGTGAAAAACCTATTTTTAAGACAAAGAATTTTGTGAAGGGTCCTGTTTTAGGGGAAGCAATTTTGTGAAGGGTCCTGTTTTAGAGAAAATAATTTTGTGAAGGGTCCTTTTTTGAAATGAAAATTTTTGTGAAGAGTCCTTTAAAGGACCCAATTTCTTCCTAAACAGATCCCTGGTAGTGAATATGTTTCACCTTAGTTACCAGGAAGTACTAGGTGGAATAGTCAGTTGACTTGCCTAGAAACTTTTGAACGAAATCATAATTCATATATAAAAGTATCAAATGACCATTTCTTGTAAATGGTCATTTGATACTTTTATATATGAATTATGATTTCGTACCAAAGCATATTTTGACCAAAATATCATTGCTCGCATACGTGATTTGAATCTTTTGCAACAAGTAAAAGATCCCATTAAGCAATTAAAACCAGTCTCAACAGCTTTAGATATCTTGCAGGCTGATTCAACAACAATAGCAGATGCTTGCCATTTATGGTGCAATTTGCTGAAAGATGGTAATTTGAAACCTCATTTTGTAAAAGTTAAAAAAAGGTTTGAAAAAGCAATTTTGCCCTGGCAGCTTCTTGCCTATTTGTTACACCCAAAATATAAGGGTGAGCACCTTAGTTACGAACAAAAAGAACAGGCCAGAGAATGGCTACAAAAAATAAATTCATCTTTCCTATCATATGCCATGAACTTTGAACTAAAAGAAAAACCTTTCCAAAGTACACTGTTTTCAGAAGAAGTAATTATGACAATTGATGCCAATAAGTGGTGGAGAAATGTTGCAAAGTCATGTGAAATTTCCAAAGAATTTTGTGGGTTAATAGCACACCTGCAAGCATGCCCAGCTAGTAGTGCTGCAATCGAGAGAATATTTTCTAACTTCTCTTTTGTCCACTCAAAAATTCGAAATAGGTTGACAATAAGTAATGTTTCCAAACTTGTTTTTTGTTATGGAATGCTGGAAAAAGAATTATTTTGTAATGATGATGATGATGATTGTGATGAAAGTGCCGCTAAATGTTGAATGTGTAATTTTACTTACCCATCATACGTAGTATAGGGTAAGTCTTGTAATCGTTTTGAAAATCGAAAAAATTTTTTTGACGGATTTACACGTTTCAGACACTTGAGATTTTGAAAAACATATTTTTAGAAAAAAAATTTTGCCGTCCGTCTGTGTGTGTGTGTCTGTAAACGCTCTATCTCCCGAAAAAATTGAGATAGAGACTTGCAATTTGGTATATACTTAGTATGTAATAATGGGAAGAAGCCTATTTCTTTTCAATAACCTCGATTAACCGGAACAATTTTTTTCGGACTCTCAAAATATTCGTTCTGATGAAAGGTATATAAAAATTTTCGAAATTGTTTATTTTAAGAAATGAATATAAAAGACAATAAAATAAAACAAATTTTGCATAAAGTATGAAGTCGATCAGATAATTAGTTGCCGAGATATTTGGAATCCTATTTATACCACAGTCTTTGATTTTTCATGACCCTGTATTTCATCCAAATTTCACTTCAAAGATATATTTTAATTAGAAATTTGATGCAATAAACCGCTAGTTAATAGGATTATTATTTTTGGAGTTATAAGGATGTTTCTTTCAAGCAATTCAGTAATCGAGCCTTTAAAGTTTGTGACGTCATCAAGCCACGATTTTAATTGAATTGCAATGCACTTTATAAGTAGTTTACACATTTTTATTTTAATATTTTACATTATGCATATCCATGATGGGTAAGTATTACGGTGGCCCCCAACGACTAGTTTTATGTTATTGTTATTAAAATATTTAATTTTTTAAAAGAAATTTACGATTTCACTTATTTGAACACAATATATTAATATATGTACTTACTATACTATTGCTTATATTTTGTATCTCTGAATTATTGCATTATGCTGATTGATAGGTTGATACATCTTATTTTAAAACTAGACATGTTTATAATTTCTGTAGATTTTGCAATATTGTTAATTTATTGCAGCATAAAAATCAGACTAACAATGGCTTTTTTTCAATTAAAGAATTTTTTTATGATGAAATTAATAATTTCTCAGTAATTAAGATGAGTATATTAAGTTATCATCATAATGCATTATACTACTATTCTGTGGTTGTTAATTTAAGATAAGTAAAAGAAATGAAACGTGCATTTATATGTAAAAAATCAGTTTTTGCCATTTTTGCTGGCAAAAACCTATTTTTGCCAGGACGGTTTTTACTGCGGTTTTTTCCACCTGCGGCAAAAACTTGCCAACCCTGCTTAATACAATAGCTAAGTTGCCATTAAAGGAAAAAATCCCCTAAATTTGGCGACTTTTTTTCTTTTTATAACTGATTGGGGAAAAAAAAAAAATGTGCATGAGTGTATGACATTATAGCCGTTTCTTTTGTGGTTTCGATGAAAATAGTCATTTTCAACATGCATTCTGTTCTAAACAAACCTCTTTCAGAACAAAACTCCTGCACGCATCCCTGCTGCCTACGGTAATGTATAGCTGGTGTGCTATGCATGTGCTGCAGTATCATTTAGTTTCAATTTCGACTGCTAGGGGTGCGAAATCATCTTATTTAGTTATCTATATCTTAATTAGTTCATGTTAAGTTGAATGAATCAATTCCTGTTGAATATTTCAAACATTTTTTAGAACACTATGGTCAAAATATGAAAATGCCCTACATCAACCACTTTCAAACATTATATCTCCCACACCCCTACAGCTACCGATGTACAACCACCATATGGTGCACGAAGGGAGACCATATAGTGCTCGAGGCTACTAACTATGACACACAAACACCACTGGTCTGTGCTGGGTAGTTGTGGCTGCAAAGTGAAATATAGGGACACATATTACTTATATTGTTATATTTTAGTTATATTTTTTAAATGTTTAATTAAGAGTTGGATTTTTCATAAGAGTGCAAGTACAATTAATTATAAGTTTAGTTTTTAGATGCTTAAAGTTGAAATTTCTTTAATATTTCCATTTTTTTTATGTTGAGTTAACATTTAGTTTTTTACTATCTCTTTTAATAACCTTTGTCTTTTACTTTCTTCATAATTTAAAAACCTTCGTATGATAAGTTGTATTTAAAGGTTTTTATGTGTGGATCTGTGGATGGTAACTTTTTAATGTTTCAAAAATATAAAATGTTTCAAATGCACTAATTATTTCTGTAACATTTCTTTCTTTATTTAGGATGTAACGATGTCTGGACTGAATTCTAATTTATCGCAGCCACCAATGTTTCCAAGTGGCCAGAATGCATTTTCTCCATCAACTAGTGCAAGCCAACCACCTGGCTTTAGTAAACCACCATATTCTCTACAAGGCTCTGCTGCAAACCCACACATGTCTCCTGTTAGTGCTACACAGACTTTTTCACCATCTGGAATGGTTCCGCCCGTTGCTCAAAATTATAACTATGCTTCAAGTCCTCAGGTGCCATTAATGGATTCCTCTATTAAATCTCCTGTTAGTTTTACCAATCATAGTCCAATACCACCAACTAGTCCAAAGAATACTTTACCTGTTGGAGAGAGACAAAATTTTGTACAAAATGGACCTATAACAAATTCACCTTTCAGCAGTTCAAATTCTGGACCTAATTTAAACAATGAAACGTTTCAAGTAAATGGTCACAATGGATCAAATAACTCTCTGGGTCCTCCTTTATGTATGCCACCTCCTGCACAGAATCGGTGGACATCTCCATCAAGGTTACCTCCACCTCCTGGTGGTCAAAATCAAAAGTTATCAACACCTAGTATGGGAATTTCTCCAGCGGTATCTTCTCCTTTCACAGGGGCATCACCATATTCTAATGTTATTGATGGCAAGCCAGTGCCTAAAATGTCACAGGTGCCTTCTGCAGGTATATTGTTAATACATACTATTAAAAATTCCTTTATTTGTATTTTATTTTGAATTATTATGTATTTAGGGGTTTTGAGTTTATAATTGTGGTAGCCAATATGCTTATTTAACAGCGGAAATGAATGTTCAATTAATCAAATATTTTTACTTTCTTCTATCTTTACAAGAAGAAAGCATTGGATTCATGAAAATTTTCGACTTCCGGTTTTTGACGGATTTATACGTTTTAGAAGGTCCTGAACACTATTTGACTGTTTTTAGAAAATGTCTGTCTGTATGTGACACACATTTTGTGGGCTCTCTATCTCAAGAACTAATGCACGAAATTTAATAAAACCTTATATTCAGTTAGTCCCTGACATAAATTGGTGCTGATTAGTTTTTGATGAAAATCGCCCAACAGATGGCACTGCTATGCTGCATTTTTTGGAATTTCCGTAATAGCTATATATCAAGAACTAATGCACTCATTTTCATCAAACTTCTTATCCAGTTAGACCTTGACATAAATAGATGCTGATTACGTTTTGGTGTAGACATCCCAAATGATGGTTCTTCTAAACCACTTTTCTCATGATTTTTATGAAAGTTATATCTCAAGAACTAATGCACGGAATTTCATTAAACTTCAGATTCTGTTAGACCATGACATAAATAGATGCTGCTTACGTTTTGGTGTAAATAGCCCAACAGGTGGCGCTGCTATGCTACTTTTTTCATTATAACACGATAACTATATCTCAAGAACTAATGCATTGATTTTCATCAAAGATTCAGTTAGATGTTGACATAAGTTGTTATTGATTAGGTTTTGATCTAAATCTCCCAAAAAGTGGCACTGCTATGCTGTATTTTGCAGGATTTATTTACATGATATTAGCAATAGTCACATCTCAAGAACTAATGCACAGAAATTAATAAAACTTGACTTTCAGTTAGACCTTGATATAAATTGGTGCTGATTCTTTTTAGTGTATGCGAAACCTGTGTGAGATAGAAGAAAGTTTTAGTATTGACACATTCGACTAGTTCTTAGTAATAACACTAAAAGTGTGGAATCTTGCAAACATGCGTTTTATTAATGAAATGCATCCATTCTTTTTTTGACACTTTCCAACATACTTGAAAAGTGTTTATGAATTTGGTTTGTCTGTCTGTGTTCTTACTCACATACATTTATACGGATTGTCAGGCAATTGTTATTGAGGTTTACTATATCAATACTCGTTCAGTATTGAATATGAATTGTATAACACTTATAAATTTTTTACAGGGACACTCAAAAGAACTCCTTTATATTATGGTCTATGGGAAAAAATCATTTATGGCTTATTTTAATGATGTTACACAATTTAAAACATATTGAAATTGATATTATATCACTGAGATGCACTACATGAGGCTTACTATTGAATATGATGTACGTAGCACTTACAGTTCCTTTTACAGCAGGCATGTCAAACACGTGGCCCGTCAAGCTTTCTGCAATTTCCATATGTTTGAATCAATTCATGTTTAATGCAGAAAATACTTTGCAAAAACACACTTCCACTATAACCGTAGCTGCAGTGTTGCCAAGTTGGAGATTTTTTAAAAATTCAAAATACCTACCACTATTTCAGAACATCAATCTTCACTTTATTTAATGACAAGCATTTGTTTGTTAAATAAATAAAAGATTACTTGTAATGTAAAAAATTTGGTAGCTATTTTGACTAAAAAGTTCCACAATGTGGCAAAATTGGTTTTGCATTATAGATCGAAAACATCACAAAGTATAGTGATGTATATAGTCAGATCCAACTCATTTTAAAATTTTAACTCCAAGAGATTTTGGATGCAAAAATAAACACCATAGCTGATATGTTTGACTCAATTATGGCGATTTTGACTTAATAAAGTTTATAGTTTAGTTTAAAAAGTAAGTTTATATTGCAAATAATAGTGCTCTTGCAAGGATTGGCTTTATAAGGGACAATTTCAAAATGAATAGAAAAATACAAAGATTAGAGTAGTATGCGTAATAATACATTCTTTTATCATTTTGATTGCAATTTAAATTTTTAAATTCCAGTTATCTGTGAACTTCATTTTATTTATATCTGACTGTATTTTTACCTAAGTTCGCCAGTGCACTTTTGTACTACATCTTTTCTATTTTCGATTTTACAGAATAATTAAAATAATAATATAGTTTACTTAATATTCCTTTTAAATTTTTTCAGTGAATATTTAAATTTTTTTGGTTTTGGAATTATGCATGTCTTTTTTTTTTTGCTTTTGTTTTTATTTTTAACTAGCTGACCCGCCCGCCGTTGCCCGAGCCCTTGTAATAAACTTAAATCTCTTAAAAAACCGAATTCTGGCCACGGTCTACAATGGCTTCGGAACCGTATACCTGGCATGCTCGTACGCTCTAGAAAATCTTTTATTTCCCCCTAACACTGCCAGGGGAGCATTCTGTTCTAAACAAACCTCTTTCCGAACAAACTTCTGAGACAGGTCCCCGCTGCCTACGTTACTGTATAGTAGGTGCACTACAAAATTGAGCTGGTTTCGAGAAGATTGGAACATTATTAGCCCAGTTATTGCAATAAGGCACAGTTAGAGAAAATAACCTTGAGTGAGGTGCCGAGGGGAGGGGATGTTTGAGTGTCCTTCAGAAAATGACTAATTAGGAGGCCCACTATGCATGCATAAATATTCGTCCGTTTTGTTAAGCTAGGAACTTAATTACAAAGTTTGCTTAAACTCTTATTTGTAAATAGTGGTAACCGCTACTCATAAATTTAATTTAATGTTATAGAGGGTGACTATTAAGTTAAATATAATGTTTGGAATCACTTGCGTTGAAATCGGAAAGATAGTTGTTGATATATAGAAACGGGGCATAGTTAGAGAAAAACCTTGAAGGAGGGGCCGGGGGGGAGGGTTGTTCAAGTACCCTTCAGCAAATGACTAATTAAGAGGAGCACTATGCATCTTTTGAAATTCGTTCATTTGCTTAAGCTAGGAACGTAATTGCAAATTTGGCTTAAACTATTATTCGGAAATTGTGGTCATAAATTTAGTTTAATGTTATAAAGAGTGACTATTAAGTCAATTATAATGTTTGGAATCACTTGCGTTGAAATCGGTTAAATAGTTGCTGAGATATGGAAACGGAGCATAGTTAGAGAAAAAAGGAAACTGAGCATAGTTAGAGAAAAAACCTTGAAGGAGGTCCCGGGGTGGAGGAGATGTTCAAGTGCCCTTCAGCAAATGACTAATTAGGAGGATCACAATACATCTTTAATGATTGATTCATTTGGTTAAGCTAGGAACTTAATTTGAAATTTGGCTTACACTATTATTCGGAAATTCTGGTAACTTCTTTCTAGAAATAACCTTGAAGCTTAAATGTAATTAGACCCTTGCCCCTCTTCATTCCCGCAAATATAAAAAAGAATCTGTTAAATAAAGTTTTCTGTATTAACAATCTCCATCATAATAATAAATGTCATGTAAAAAAAAAAAAAAAAAAAAAAAAAACTTATTGTCATGAAGAAAAATGTGCCTGGAAAATATTTCAATCAGTGGGACATATGTGTAATTTGTCATGTACAGGTGGCGCGACATTCGCATGGCTCCTCTACGCTGATAACTTCAATCCATATTGACACTATTTAGTTAGAAATCCTTATTTATGCATCGCTACTCTGGTTTATTTAATTACTTCTGTGAAGAATCGATGCAACCAACCAGTGAACCAACCAACCCAAGAGAATAAAAGCGTATTTTTAATGAGAGTTCTTTGTGCATTTTAATTAATATTTCAGAAAGTAATTAAAATATTAAAATTCTGACGCTCAGGTATACCAGGAAAGAGTTTGGACCACCTAAATCTAAATTTACAGACTTCTAGGTGCACTAAATTTTCCTAGCCATCGCCAACATACACACAGAGTGAAACTTTCTTTTATTAGTATAGACTATGTAGAAAATTTCATTCTGTGTGTGATGGTAATGTAATAAATTTTCTTTTTGTTAATTTTCTGCAATGTGGCCCGTGCCTTTGTATACAATGGTTAATTTGGCCTACAGCGGTAAATGAGTTTGACATGTCTGCTTTACAGGGTCACTCAAAAGACTTCTGTTACATTACAGTCTATGGAGAAAAATCGTTTATGGTTTATTTTAATAATGTTTCACTCATCACTGGTGCACTACAAGAGGCTTACTATAGAACAGGGTTCTAGTGGGTAGCTGCCTGGGTACCAACCCAGGCTGGGTTAAAAAAAAATGGGTTTTCTCCAACCCTGAGGGTTGTAGTGGTACCTGGTCACCCGCCTGGGCCTTTTTTTTTTTTTGTCTATATATACATAAATAAAAAATATAATAATGTACTAACTACAGTATTGTTTTAGATGTGTTATTGTTAGTACATATTACAGTTCGATTTGATGCTTTTTAAATAAATTTTGTATAACTTTATATGAACTTCCATAAACATTAATATGCGAGTTAATTTAATAAGTGATGATCAGAAATCCTTAGTCTATTTTAAGTTTAATTCTGTATAATAAAGGCCTTTCTCTTATTGTTAGCCCATTGGCACAATTCTTGTCTAATTTTTATTTTATTTTCATAGTAATTTGGCACCGTGACAAAATGGGATCACTTCTTTTGGGGTTTGTGCACTAATCTGAATTTTTTCTGCATTAATCGTAGAGATCAGTCTTTAAAAATAAATAAAATACTGCACTGTTTAAAAACAGCACTAACGGAAGCTGTCCAAAGTGAGGGAAACCTGTATGCATAATCAGATTATATATTTTGAATAATTTGTTTCAACAGTGTGTACATTAAATTTTATTCTATTTTATAGGCTTGCCTTTGCCTTATGGTAACCAGAGCATCAAATCATCTAGCCCACAGATAACTCCTGGAACTTCTCGTAAGGCCTTCATTTTTTATATTTAATCAATTATGTGACTAATTTTCTATGAAATCAATGTTGTGCGTTTATTTCAGTTATTGTAATTTATTAGCACTTGAATTTTTATTTGTTTTGTTATGTTAATTGTTTAGTAAATAACTAAATACATTAATTTAATATTTCTTATCCTGCTTTTTAAAATTTAAATTCTTAAATTTTTATTTTGTATATTTTGAGATTTCGCTGGTGATTTTTTTTTTCTTTTGCCATTAGCTTTTGTGATATAAAAATAAAATTTATTTTTATTGCTTATTTATTATTATTTTTAAATTTAAAACTAGGCTTTGTCTTATTTAAGATACTTTAAATAATTTTTAAAGTATTTTTGTATTAAATAACAAATGGTAAAATTAATAGCACATATATATATTAATACTAAATGCATTTTATTAAATTTCTAAGAAAATATAAGTATTTAAATATTACTCTCATTATCAGCTTATTTTGCACTTTTAAGGTTGTAAAAAATTATAAATAAATCTATATATAAAACTCTATTTTAATGTGTTAAAAGCATATTTAACTAAGAAAAGAGTCACCTTTTGTTGTATTTTTCATAAATAGAATATGATGTATATTTATCAAAATTAAATTAAAAAATGCTTTAATTTTCATTATAATTGTGTAACTATAAGGATTTGTATTTGAATTACATTCACACAATTTTTCACTTAACTGGAAAATTTAACTTTTTTTACCTATTACTTTACAAAAGAATCAAGTACAGTGGTGTACATAAAAGTATCTCTTTTTATAAAATACTGTGTGTAAAAACAAATTTGGTATTTTTTCTTATCTGGGCACAATCTATAAATCGGCAAATATTCTTTTAGCCACTTTTATTAAAATTGCAATCAGTTACCACCATGGATTGCATGGATTTCTAAAAACTGACACATGATTATTTTTCCTGGATTCTAATATGCTAAATTGTAATAAAATTTTTGGACTTGCCTGCATTAGAAGAATAAACCATACTATTTTTTCTCTTTTCAAGGAAAAAAGCATTTAGTGAAAATATTCTACAAACCAATGTAGCTTGTAAGTCAGATTTTTTTTTTTCTATTAGCAAGTTTAAAAAAGATACCAGCCAAGCCATAAATTAAAGGAAAAGAATGCATTTCATAAAAATAGTTTTCGTGACAGTAATTTTTTAAAAAAGATAACTGATCAAAGCATATTACTTATTGTATAACACAAATTTTATTTGCAGTTATTCAAAGTGAAATAATCTTTTGTAGGTTGAGTGCCTCATTTTAGAATCACTAATTTTTTCAACTCCATAATTTTGTTGTGTTTCTTAGTGTGAATAGTCTCCATTGCTGTTGATTATCATAAGATTATTCAATACATCTTAGAGCTACTGGGTTGCGAAAGGGGTGGGGATTTTGGGGTTAAAACCCCTCCCAGAACATTTAAAAACTAGTTAGATGCCCAGTAGCAGAATTTTCTGTGTTTAATCTGCAGCAAACCAAAATTTATCTGTGACCCAAGAATGCTAGACCAAGCTTACTATTATAAGAAATAACAGTAGCTCATAAACTAAGCAAAATTTGTAGATATAAAGAAAAAATGTATGTAAAAAGAAAATACAATAGATCTAGAGACAAAAGATGAACTTTAGCAATTTTTCAAAGCCCAGAATTTTATTTTAAGATGTTAGATTGATCTACAAAGTCTAAAATAATCTGCAGCGCTGCTGCCGTGCTGCACAGTTTCTGCTACTGGGGTTAGATGTATACAAAAAACCGCTTGTTAAGATAAAAATATGATGTGTAAAAACAAAAATAAAAAAACTAATATTTTTACCATCCAACTGTTTAAAGGCATCAGAATAGGAGCCAATATTTCAAAACAAAATTAATGAAAGAAAAAGTTAGAAGCAATAGCAGCAAAGTTATACTTATGTTGCTGCTAATTCTCTTTCTCTTCTTTTTTCTTTTTCGCTGAAGATTGAAGGGGATTCTCTTTTATGAAACCTTTAAACGCATAAATGTTAAATTTATCATGTTTTTTTTTTTTGTGCTATTCATTACGTTGGTTTTTATGTGTCATGTAAAACATTACCTTATGGACATGTAACACAATAAAAAAAATGTTCATTTTATGAGTTACAATGGTTCAGAACCCCTCCCAGATGGTGATCCTGGCTGTTGTACCACTGTTACAGCTAAGTTTGAAATTCGATTTGTGGATGAAAATCCTTGTTCACATGCAGCTTTTGTTAAATTTTGTCTTTTGTATAATAAATGAAAGCTGTTGTCAACAGTTGTTTCTTTTTTGTATAATAAATGGAATATAATAAAATATAACACCTTGTAATAGTATATTACTTTTAAATGCTAAAGGTGTAAAATTAACAACTATAATATAAATTAAAATAACTTTTATTAGTTGTTTTACATGTTTCGACTCTTCTGAGTCATTTTCAAAAACAAAATGAGAATATTCTAAAGCTGCACGGGCTTTGAAGTTATTATTTACATGTACTTTTTTAAAAATTACGCACGTTATCTATTATTTTTTACTTGATTGTTTATTTTCATATCTTTGAGCATGGAGTAATTCGAGCCACAGTTTCGGTAAATTAAAATAACGATAATTGTAATAACGATGCGGCATCTTTTAATTTACCGAAACTGTGGCTCGAATTACTCCATGCTCAAAGATATGAAAATAAACAATCAAGTAAAAAATAATAGATAACGTGCGTAATTTTTAAAAAAGTACATGTAAATAATAACTTCAAAGTCCGTGCAGCTTTAGAATATTCTCATTTTGTTTTTGAAAATGACTCAGAAGAGTCGAAACATGTAAAACAACTAATAAAAGTTATTTTAATT
Source organism: Maratus michaelseni (assembly GCA_963931845.1). Lineage (NCBI taxonomy): Eukaryota > Metazoa > Arthropoda > Arachnida > Araneae > Salticidae > Maratus > Maratus michaelseni. The sequence goes on from OZ007589.1 coordinate 368,980,404, forward strand.
TATATTATAGTTGTTAATTTTACACCTTTTAGCATTTAAAAGTAATATAATAAATGGAAGTTTTTTTTTTGTTTTCCAAAAATGCATTTATATTTCCCCTACTGATGTTTTCATAATTCTTTAATCAAACATTGCATGGTTAGCTGTTGTGCGGGAGGAGGGGGGGGGGAAGGAATTTGGTTGGTGATATTTCTTCTCAGATATCAGAAAAGTACTAAAAATTCTTTTTTAAATACACTAACGTGACTCCAAAATGGCTTCTTGTTGCAAATTAGTAGGTCCAGGAAATTAAAATTTTTGTACAAAGTTATATTTAAAATTTTGGATAGTACTATCTACATTATATCCATGGTATATTGAAGCTTTAACTACAGCAACATGCTTGTGAAATACAAAGTCTTATCTACAGATATAATTTGGCACAAGATGCTTTTGTTGATAGCGATTGCGAATATTAACTCCACCAGTTTCATAGTATATAGGAAGCATTCTGTATCAATCATTGACAGTTATTCTAGAAAATTATTTAAAAAATTCTTGTGGCTAAGTGCAGCATAAGCTAATTAACATTTACTTCCACATTTCCCTGATTTTGTTCAAGAAAAGGAAAGGAAGTAAGACTTTCATGCTGCTCCTTACTCACTGGTAGAAATCATCTAAATGTGGTGAACAGTTTTTGTTTCACAACTCCTGAATATTTTAAAAATTCCTCCATAATTATATCATTTGCCACAGTGGCTGGTATGAGTAAAATTTTACTCTGCCGTACACTCAGTAACAGATTTTTTTTGCGTTAATAGCTGCAGCAAACTAAAATTTATCTGCATCTTAAAAGTGCTGGACCAAGCCTACTATCATAAAAAATAATAGTAACTCTCAAAATAAGCAAAGTTTGTATTTACAAACAAATAAAATATAATAAAAAGATACAATAAATCTAGAAACTTAAAGTATATTTTAGCAATTTCTTTAAGCTCAGCATTTCTTTTAAGGTGTAAAATAATCTACAGTGTCTGCTGCCATGCTCCACTGTTTCTGCTACTGGGGCCATACCTAGATTTCCATTTGGCAACTAGGGAGTGTTATTTGCTCAGCCTAAATGCAACCTCTCAGAAAAATCACAAAAATAATTTGTATTTTGGATGGCAATGTTTTTTATTCTTGCAGGAAAAAATAATCACAAAGAGCATAGTTTTCGGTTTATTGTATTACTTCTCATGAAACAGTTTCTTTTTTTTGTCTAAAATGAAGTAAATGAAAGTTTTTTATATTAATTTCCAAAAATGTTTCTATTTCTGCCTCCTGATGTTTTCTCAATTCTTTAACCAAACATAGCATGATAAGCTGTTGTGGGGGAAGCTATTGGTGCTTTTCCTGCTCAGATAAGAGAAAAGTACTGAAAATTCTAATATGCACTAACTTATGACTTTGAAATGGATTCTTGTTATAAATTAGTAGGCCCAGATAATTTTAATTTTGGTGCAACTTACATTTATAACTTTGGATAGTTCTATTCACATTATATCCATGGTATATTGGAGCTTATACTGCAGTGACATGATTGTGAAATACAAAGTCTTATCTGTAGGTATAATTTGGCACAAGATGCTATTGTTTCTATTAAGTGTTTAGCTAAGGAGCAGGAAAAGCACTAAAATTGTAATAAACCCATTTTCAATGATTGAGATTTATTAAATTAAAATTTTGTAAAACATCGCACAGCGCTGTCCATTTCCTTTTTCTTAAATTCTATAATGGCTACAGCTTTAAGAGAGTTTTTCCATAATATTTTCTGTGTTTATGTACTGCAGGTGTTAATTGTGATAGCATGAAATTGAATAACTTTAGGAAAAACTTTAATGTATAGTATTTAAATCACTTTGAGAATTTTTATTTTTCTAACTTCTTCCTATCGGCCGAGATGAGAAATACTGTATTTTGGACTTACATTAATTGCCTGTATATGATTTAAATCTTCATACTTTGTTAAGAATTACCTATACAATTTTAGATACCCAGGTTCTCTTCTCAAATGTCGACAAAGAAAATTCAATCTTTTAACATCGATCTCTTTTGATTCTTCTAAACACAGGAAGGTTTCCTTTGATGCCATTTTAATGTTATACCATCCACCATTTCTGAAATATCTTTTTATGAAATGATCTTCACATATTAAACTCTCTTTTCATGTTTTCTGCCTCAACATTTTCAATTTCCCAAAATTTCTTCAGTTGTGTCCAAATTTTCCATAATTAACCCACAATGAACAGAAGTTTTGTTTTCTATTCAAACACTCTCAGTAGCAATAAACACAAATACTGTATTTTGCAAAATTATATCTGTGTCAGGGATCCTCATCTGGCCAGATTTTAAAATTTCATAAAATATTTGTGCACCTAACAAAATCTCCACAACTGGCCTGTTGAAATTTATTCCTGCTAATGTTAAATTCTCTTAATCTGCCATATTAATGTCTAATTGCTTAGAGGGTGTGTAATCTGTTATATTAAAGACTATCAATAGCTCTATTCCTCAGTCAAAAGTCCTCCGGTGATTCGCAATTTTCTGTTTAACCACCAAATTTATCACCAACGATGACTTATCCAAACCAAAAACAAACTTCCATTGTCTAATAATGCTCACGTCTTATGAAATATTCTTAAATTATCCAGAATCATTATTTTTACTGCGATTAAGATTTGTTGATAGTAACATATTTTTAGCTGTGCAAGATAGTGATTCTCTACTTTCAGCTGATGAATTATCAGCATATGCTCCTTTCGGAATGAAAATATTCAATCCTGTGTCTATGCTGGCGCCCGACATACCAGATGGCTTGTATTCATAATTAGTATCTTTTACACTGCTCTGTGTACACCCTTCATCTAATTTTTTCTTATGTAAACATGTATTATGCCATTTCTTCCAAATAAAACAATTGAATTTAGAAGAAGAATTAATAATTTTATGATTAAGACAACACAGTTGATTATTTTTAACGATAACGATATTAATTTTTTTTCCTTTTAATAGGACACATATTAAGATAATGATTTCCATTAGACTTGCAAATAACACATTTCCGAGTTTTAACTTCCAACACAAATGCTTGAATTCTTTTGTGGACTGTATACATTGTGATATTTTTGCAAATTGTTTCCAAGCTGCAGACATGAAAACACATTTTCGATTTTACATTTTTTTTTATATGACACATAAATATCACAATATTTAGATAAATTCTTATGGTAAATATTAGGATTCTTGCTTACACCTATATGGATTTGTAATTTATGATCTAATGAGTTAAATATTTTGTTGGGTTCTTTTCTCAACTGACAGTAATACTCTAAGCCACACTTAATTGCAGTGTGAGTTTTTGCACTTTTTGAACACTTCTTGCAGGGTGGAGGATTCTTTCAACACAATTTCTTTAAGATTGTCATATTTACTTAGGTCATCCTCATTCAAGTATACCATTAAATTAGTAGCTTTTCGCCTAAGATATTTAAAAAAAAAATTTGCTGTTAACTTCTAGAAGATTTTTTGTTCTGAATTTTCTTTCCAGTGATTGGAAAAGAGATTATATGATGACCTGCAAATCTAGTCAGCTGGTGCAAAATCTAAAATACCGACATAGTCTTTCACAAGATGCTGTACTTTGGCATTTAAACTAATACAGTACACAAAGTTTTGTATAAACACCATTACTATTTGTATGTAACTTTCAGAAAGATAACTTACTGAAGTGAAGTAGATGTATCTTGGAGATGGTGACGAAACCATTAAAATAAAACATAAGACGATCTTGAATGAGGAAAACCAATATTCAATAATGATAAAAACTGGGTCGTAGAATATCTGGGATTGACGAATCATTGCCGTCATCTGTGATGATAAACATTGTGAAAATTCAACGAAACTCTGCTCTGCATGAAGCAGACAGTTATGTGAACACAGATATCAATTCTAAACAAAAACCAGACACTGAAGTGTAAGGAGAAAACATCTTAAATAGCACGTTCACTGCAATCAACTGAAACATTGCCAGACATTAATGCCTCCACTCTATCGTGCCTGCCTAGATAGATGCATGCATATTGCATCATTGGTTCACAACAGCAAAATGATCCACAATGATTGGCCAGACTGGGACGCTATCTATTGGTGAAAAAGTTCAATCGACGGTATTCATATCAGGGCGATACCGTTACAAGTCGTAAATGGGAGTTGCAGTAAAATTAAAGTAACGTAATTGCAAACTTCAGGAAGTAAAGATTTAAATGGAAAGTATGAATGCTGGGAAACTATTGAATTGAAATAAAAACCAGGTTGAAAAGATACTTACATAAAATAAATAGAAACTGTAAGTACCTGAATAAGACATAATGTAATATTATGTATAACTGTACAAGATGGGCTTCATATATGACAACATTTATGTGACCCTGCATGTAAAGGTACTGGAATGGTTAATGTCTTAACTTTAAAAAAAAAAAAAAATTCATTACAATTTGATCAAATAATTACAATTTGATACAGCAGAATCTCTTTTTAATACTGTTTTACTGAATTTTTATGGTGTTTGTATCTGAATATTAGACATATCTAGTTGTTTTTTTAACTAAGCTAATTTTTTCAAACTCTAGTGCTGATTCTCTTTCTAACCTAACTCGTTCTTCTCTTTTTATGCTGCCTTTTTCCTTCTGAATTATTGACTCAACAACAGTTTCCACAAGTTCATAATTAATTTTGTAAATTTAACTCGTTTCAATTAATTCTTTTAGCACAACGACAGTAGCCTTCATAGCACAATAAGCTCCAGTTCTGCTACCTCAATTAAATTTATCTTTTTTTATAGTTGAAAAGTGTTTATGAATTTGGTTTGTCTGTGCTCTACTCACGTAAATGTACTCGGATCGGCATGCAATGGATATATGTTATTGAGTTTACTATGGCATGTTTGCCATTGAATATGAAGTGTGTAGCACTTATAGTTTTTTTACAGGGACACTCAAAAGAATTCTGTTACATTACAATCTATGGTAAAAATTCATTTGCGGCTTATTTTAATGATGTTACACTATTTAAAACATATTGAAATTGATATATATCCCTGGGGCACTAGAAGAAGCTTATTATAGAATAGGGTGTGCATAGCACTTATAGTTCCTTTACAGGAACACTCAAAAGAATTACATTACATTACGATCTAAGGTAGAAAATTGTTTGCTGTTTATTTCAATAATTTTCCCAATTTAAACATATTAAAATTCATATATATCACTGAGGTGCATTACAAGAGGCTTACTGTAGAACATTGTGTGCATAGCATTCATCATTCATTTACAGTGACACACAAAAGAATTTGGTTAAAGTACTGTCTGTTAACAATAATTGCTGGAAGTGCGTTTTCAGTTGCGGAACATGCTTTTAAATTTAACTAATTTTTTGCTTATTATTGTATATTGTATACTACTTGTATATTTTTGCATATTATTTGTATATTACTATCTATAGATCATATACACGGCAGCACAAAAGATCTCGAGTACATTTCCATTTATTGACCAAAATTCTAAAAGATTAATTTTAAACAGTGCTATGCGTTTCCTAACTGAATTAAAATTAAGCATTCTGTGTAGTATATATACAAATCTATAGATCGTATATAGGGCTTCAAAACAGAATTCGGATATTTTTCCAAATATTGTTAGTAATTCTTGAAATTGGGTTTTTAAATGTGTTATGTTTCTTCCAAATTGTTTACTTAGACATCATCTTTCACCTTTCACTCAAATGGTAAAGATTTGTAAAAGTATTTGGAAAGTGTTACATAATCTATGCTTGACGCATGATTTTTCGTTCTTATTTAATTTTAACAACATTTTGGTTGAAAAGAGAATCCCAGTAATCAAAATACAAATCAAAACCAAACTCAACAAAGTTAAGTTAGAAATCTAAACTAAACACAACAAAGTTATAATGACTTACAAATCAAAACTTAACAAAGTTATAAAAATTCTATTAAATTAAATGAAAGCGTATTTACCATGACCACGGAACCCAGCAATCATAGTTCAGTGTCATTTCACATATTTTAAATTAAGTCGTCATCCTTTACTTGGAATACTCTTGAAATGGTGATCAACCTTTTTTGTCCCCTTGAAATTCAGTTTTCTCTTAAACATACCTATAGGAACTTTTTTTTGGTCTATTTCTTTTTCACCTTTGTCTCACAATAAGACCACTTAACAAAAGCACAATAACAAATAACTTCGATTTCACAAGCTAAAAATTTTATTAGCACGTGATTCACATCATACTCTTTCACTTTTCTCCAAAGCTCTGACTTTTTCAAACAGTTCAGAGAGAAAGAAGAAAAAAAACACCTGTGCACCGTTAAGGAACAATCTCAGGGCAAATATAATTGTGTTAAGCTTATTTTATTTATTTCAACAGAAGCCAAAATACAAAATTATAACGAGTGTTTCATTTTGATAATTTAACATAATTTTTCTGAGAAAGTCGTTAAAAATATATAATTAAAACCGAAAATCTTTTAATTGGCTGCAAATTGTTTGTATTTTCTTTCCAAATGTGTTGTGTGAAGCTCTTGTGAATTATTTATTTTAAATTGTAATTTTTAACAATTTTTCTTTAAACTCACCATGTCCTTGCTTGCATTTTAACTCATGCTTATTCTAATCTTATAGAACCTCCCTCTGCCCGATCCTCTCGAAACCCTTCTCCAATTTCTTCCCAGCGTTATGATTATATGGAAGGTCAATTTTCAAACAAACCTAGTAGGTAGCTGATTTGAAATATGAAAGAAATTAATTTGTTTTAGTGCATATATTCATTTCAAAGCATTAGTTTTTAGCTATATAAAATGTTTTTACCTTTTTAAAATAGAGTTGTCCAAAATTTTTTTTCATTTTATTTTATGAAATAACCATGTATGCTTAACTATTTTTAATTCTTAATATTGATAAGAGTTTGATGTTATATGTAAGTCAATAATATTTGACATTGTTAACATTAAAAATTTAATGCTCATTGTTCTAATAAGATTGAATTAATTTTTGACTGTTTACTGAACATATGTTATTTTAAAGTAGTAAATATTATGTATTAAGGTAATAAATGTTATTATATTAAGGCAAGATAGTATAAGGTAACAATAATATAATAAATTATTCATACCTTATACTATTACTATTTTATTATTATCTTTACTATAACCCTTGAACGTTTGTGAGAATTACATCCCAAGAAAACATTGACTCTTTAAATCTTCCTGTACAAAAGGGAGTAAGGCTCTGTAAATTTTTTAAAGCAACAGAAGCATTTAAATAGAGAAAATATTTAATTTATTAACAATACTGGAAAGGTTAACGATGTATAAATTGTGAAATTTTTCTTTTAGAAAAATGCATTTGAAACCCATGTTATTTTCAATACTTACCTTTATAAGAAATATGCAAATACTTTCTACCAAGTGTAAGGCAATATATTGATATTATCTAAACCAGGCAATCCAACCTGGGTTAAAGATGGTAGAGGTCTGCACAGGCCGAACTTTCCAGGTTTGGGCCTGGCCTGAATGAAAACTGTCTTGCCCCAGTCTGATATAAAAACTCAAAGTTCATCCCGGCCCGTTTATATTTTTACAGTTTCGGCCCATTAAAAATCAATGAAATCAGGCCCTGCCTAACTCTATTTCTACCCTCCCACAAGAAAAAAAAAAATCAGATTTTTCTTAATATACAATCAAGATTCTTTTCAAGAATATTGCACACATTTTTATTCAAACCATAGAATACAGAATAGAAGCATTAATGATCACTTAGACTGTTACATTTAAATAAATTTGACACCAGGCAGCGCTCCAAAAACTCGTGGAAAAAATTAATATTTTTTTTAGAATAAAAGAAACAAGATAGTTAAAACATTTTTAATTTTAAAGCTGTATAATAAAACAAAAGAAGATTTTTGAAAATATTTCTTTGTAATTTATTAAAGTATATTTTCCAAAGATTTCTTTTAAGAAAAGATCATTATCAATATTATTGTTACCCCCCCCCCCAAAAAAAAAAAAAAAATGCATGCCTGACAGCCAAGGAACAATTAAGCCCAAAAAATGTAAAGCTCAGACACGATGTAACTGTCTGATGCTGATGCAGACCTCTATGCTGGTCACGTTAAATTTCTGCATTGATGTTTTCAAACTAGCATCAGCTCGTACAGCACATTTATAACCTAGCCCAGCCACTTTCATTGAAAATTTTTCATGTTTTTCAGCATAGTCCGACCTTTTTAAATGTGATACATCAGGCTGGTGTAGACCTGCTCAATTTTTTTGTTGGCCTGGCGTGGTCCATTGAAAAAAATTGTCGTTATTCTGCTGGCTTGGCCCATTTGAATGTTCGTCTTAATTTTGTTGGCTGGGTATGGGCCTCGGGTCGATCCAGGCAAATTTTGGGGGCTATTTAGGGCTCCTTCCCAACACCCCTTAATAAAACAGGCCACTTCACAAAATTTCTTGAAAACACACTCTTCATTAATTATTATTTTTTTGGTTTTAAAATGTGTAATTTGCAAACAAAACAAGTTTACTGAAAAGGTACATTTTAACAGAAGGACTTAAAGAAGTTATTATTAATAAATGCTTGGTTTGAATTTAAATAACTGAATTTAGTCTTTTATTATAAAATTAGCCACCACTGGCGACCAGTTTGGTCTCCCTTAAATGTATCTTAAGCATTGTAACACGTTACTTTTATTTATAATTTAATTTTTTCCTTAATCCTTCACCAAATCAGAAGATTCTAAATAGACAAATCAAGAACTTTTACAATCATGGTAGCATTTCGTTATAACATATGGCCAATAAAACTCCCATGTAAATATCCAAGCTAAAAGCCATGAGTATGATTTTATGTGTTTAATAAATGCATACTAAATTATTTTTTGTATTATTTCACTTTGATTCTACATTATTTACCATTTTCAATGATGGGTACTTTTGGGTAACATCTGTCGCAGACGCACTGGGGTATCATTTTGACGCCAAAATGGCGATTTTATATGTGAAAAACCCGGCGGTTTGGGCTAGATTTTGCTTCGTATGGCAACCCGGTAGAGCAGATTCCGTATGTTTTGTAACAAATTAAATATTGTGTGTTTTATAATAAATTAATCATTGTGTATGTTTTTTTTATGTAAAATAAACTATTCTATAATAAAATAAAAGTAACTTACTGTTTTAGCAATCTCTAACAGGTACCTGAAAATGTGATTTTTTCGCCAAAATCGCGTTTCTCGGTGCGTCTGCGACAGCTGTTCCAATTTAAAATACATGCCGTTCACATTTTTCATTTAAAATAGAAAATAGATAAATAAGAAATATTATCATAAATCAAAACATTTGATTTCAAAATCAAAGCATCGTTTCTAATTTGCACACGCGAAAAATAAAATAAGTATTTGCGATTTTAAAAATGCTGTTGGCGAGATTTGTGCTGAAATAACATAAAAGTACTTAATGATGTTATGTATTTTATAATTGTATATATTAAATTACTGTTTTGAACGCGATTGGTCATTAACAATGGTAAATATGATTGACAATTAAGAATAATTTTCGGTGATATCTCTTCCTGCCACGTATAGTACATAAATACCAAATTAACTGATCATTTCAAAATTTGATTCATTAAATATTATTACATGAGTTGTATTTGTTTACATTCAACTTACATCAAGAAAAGATTCGGAAGGGAGTTGAGTTGTATAAGCACTTCATCAAACGGAATTATGGTAAACTTTAATTGTCTCACAGGTCCTGGTGCGAATTATTTTTTGACACCAGGCAGCGCTCCAAAAAATCATTCACAGGAAACTTACTTTACGAACGATTATCTCCATGTTTTAATGGTTTAATATTTTAAACCTTCACGACGAATGAATCATTTTTTTTTTGTTTACTTTCATGGATAGAGAATTTGAATTGCGAAGCTAATTTCAACTGAAGTTATTGCAGAATATATACATAATTGAACGCAAGTCATCTCTCAAATATTAAATTAATTTATTTTGAACAATCTTTCTAAAAATGTAACTTTTATGCAGTTTTATTCGAAAAATAATTTTGAATAAAAATGGCCGCCTGGCATATGAAAAAGTGAAACGGACATCCCGGAACTGTTGATGACAGTCACATGACTTATGGTTTTATTATAGAGATGTTATGTTTTCACAAAAGTGTAATAAATTTCGCAAAAATAACTTTTCACAAAATGCCCCCCCCCCCCCCCCCCCTAAAAAAAAAAAAACTTGTATCGACCTGGATAGCGATGTGCTGACCCATGTACAGAAACTAGATCAAAATTGCTTTTAATTGAAATCTGTAATTGATATTTTACATTTAGTATGTTTTCTTAGATTCATAATCAACTACACCAAAGAGCATTATTTATTTGTGAAGTTTTACTTTTGTTTGTCAATTTTGTTATGTAATATTAGAAACAAACGTTCAATGTTTTCTTCAATATTATTTGCAGGTTAATATTCCATAATTGGATTTTACAAAGATTTTAAAATATTCATGCTTGAAAATTATTTTAAAAACCATAAATTAGTAAATTGAGATACAGTTTTCAAACAAATTGCATTTGAAAATACATTTTCTTTTTCCTATTCGACGGTGTAAAAATTGAAATTGTGCTATGTTTAGAAGTTAATCAAAATTTGAGTAAAAGCAGAGAATTTATTGGTTAAGTTGTCGCCAATATGTTGCTATCAATATGACGTCAGCATTATTCACAGACATGTTTTTGCTTTATAATATAGATGTATTTACGTTATGTACAGATTAAATGTATTCAAGTTGAAATTAGAAATATTATATCCATAAAATGTATTAGGCAATAATTTAAAATAAATTGCCCACTTCAGAAAGAATTGTTAAAAAGATGTAGGTCTTTTGCCATAAGGTAATTTTCATTCATGTTGTCCTGAATGCTGGTAATCTGCAATAAGCCTGAATTTTATAATCCAAGTTTGTCTGGGAGGAATTCTTATCTTAAGATTATTTTCTCTACCTAAGACATAGAACATAATAGTATCAGCTCATCTACTATACATATAAAATACAAATGGAAATTTCATTCTGACTGATTATAACTAGAGTTCTGCTGAATGGATTTTCATGGAACTTGCACTGTTAGATAGATAATTTTTCAGGGAAGGTTTTAGTATATACCATATTGTTCTACGTAGGTTAGTTGTATAATTATATTGGAAAGTTCTGTTATTTTGGATGAAAGTGTTACCATTATAAATAATGTAATCCAATCACTTGTTAACTTTAAATTAATGTCCAATAATGCTTAAAGTGATCACAGAATATTTAAAATACCTTTTTCTTTAATGTAGATAACATATGTTTCATGCACAACTATCGGTGACATCTTCAGATCTTAATAATAAATACAAAATTCTTGCATATTTGAAAATAGTAAAAACATCTACCACGAGATCACATGTCAAAAGTTAGTAGGTGCTTAATTTGGCCAAAACTGGGAAACGTGAAAAAATTATTATTTATTTTTATTTTTATTGCTTTTCCATTTATCGATCATCGCGTGCCAAATTTTAACAAATTCAAAGGAAACGGCTATACACTACGGAAAAAAAAAAACACTTACTAATTTTATTTTTATTTTTTCAAAGAAGGGGGAAAAAAAAGGAAAAACACTTTTAATGAGAGATAATATTATAAAATGAAAATATTTTTTAATTTAAACATGAAACGGAATGTTCATAATTCTTAAAAAAATATTCAATGTGAAAGATTGCAGTTGAAGCAATATTTGGCAATTTATTTTTTGCGTCAAGTTAAGAAAAATGCATCTGAAAATATGATTAGATAAAATCTGAATAATTTTGCTTTTAGTTTGTTCCTTTTTTTAAAATTAAAATTTAATTTTGATCTAACTCCTCCATCATGTGACTTACAGAAGAAACTAGCAGATGTAATTATAAATATTACTGTACTTGTGAGTTACATGTTATTTGTTTATTTAAGATTTTGATTTTACTTTTGTCACCAAACAATTTGATTTTAAGCCAAAAAGGCATAAGCATGGCATTGGTCCAAGTGATGTTCACAATAATGGTGTTTTTTTCAAGTGTACAACAGCATTTTTGGAGTAATTTTATATAATCAAAAGTAAATTATATAAATAGAAGTTAATATTATAAAAATGAAGTCAAATAATTAAATTTTAGTGCAAATGTCTGCCCCTTCCCCCCCTCACACATAATGTAAAATAATTTAACTGTTAGATACTCATAGATAGTTTTTCCAGGAAGGTTATAATATATACCATATCATTCTTTATAAATTAGTTATAGAATTATGATGGAAAGTTCTATAATCAAATGAACCTGATTATGAAAGATTGGCCTTTTTAAAAGATTCTGCTGAATGGAATTCGATAGAACCTTCACTGTTAGATAATTTTTTCAGGGAAGATTTTATTATATAACATATTATTATATTATATTATCTAGAACTACGTTGCTTAGTTTTAGAATTACAGGGGAAAGCAATTTTCAAAAGTTTTAATAAACAGATTTTGTAAATTTATCTCTCGCTTCTAATATTACCATACCAAAAATAGCCTTTTTAAAATCATTCTCTTATTCACCCATAGATTCTACTGCCATTCCATCAAAAGTTGTTCTCTTCATAAATTAACATCTAAAAATAGATGGATAAATATTTCTTTGAGGAAATAAATAAAAATAAAAAATAGGCCTAGAGATTCCAAAGAAAAAATAAAACAGAAATATTTTGAGTAATTAAGGCACATTCAGTTTTTACATTTTTATATTTGTGACAATTAAAAACCATGAATGTTAAGGAATTACTGTACATAATACAATACTAGTACCTTATATTGCTTTATAAGGTTTCTATGACATGCTGTCATGTTTTTTTGTTGCCAATTTAGTAATTATGATATTCCATCTTTCAAATGGCATTATCAGCTATACCAATTGTTTCAGTTCTTCTGGAATGAAAATAGACTTATTCCTTAAAACCTGCCAATTGATCCAAGAAAATTGCAAAACATGCAATTTGAAAAATATTTTTAATTTTTTTTTAAATTGATCTTTGCTATCCTACTTTTATTTATTTATTTTTTTTTTTATTGCTGCCCAGATTGTCTATATAAACAGATGAGAATGATAGTTGGCGATTGTAAAATAGATATTCTCTTGTAACAGTTTTTCACATTGCAAAGCCATCGTTAACAGTTTGTACATAGTCTTATATCATGCTCATTAATGCCCACTTCATTATGGCAGATTCCCATAATCTTGAACATATTCCATCGCAACGAAGATGAAAAGTCCCAGATATTTATTGTTTTTTAAAATGTGGGAGAAAAATAGAGGAAATATCAACTAATTTATATCTTTCTTTACAAACTCTTAAACTGGCTTATCCACAAAATAAATAAATTGAATGTGATTGTGTGTGTGGTGGGCAGCATCACAGTTGACAACAGTGAATGTGGCATCATGCTTATTCATTATTGCATTAAATTCCATTGTTTGGTGACAGTTTTCATATACCATAATTGTTTACCAGGAAAGTAAAAAAAAATACCAATTTTTTTAATATTAAAGGAAAAATGATTTTGTAGGTCTTTTTAATGTTAAGAATTTTTATGTAACTTTTTTCTAGTTTTAATAATAACTTTCGTAAAAATATGCTTTTTCCATACGGAATTGATTGTACCATTTGCTTAATATTTGTATGAAAATGGTTGCCCTAGTTTAGAAAATGTTTCATACCTACTCCATCATTAATCTTAAAGTTTAAGCATATTTGATTGAGTATGATGTAAGTGTGTTAATATAATAAGTATTTAATCTAACTTTTATTTTTATAATTAACCCAGTACGTAAGGCATACTGCACATTATTTATTTTAAATTGCTTATTGCTTCATAGATTGTATTGATTCCTTACTACAAGTAATCAATTCTCTGCAAGTGGCTATCCCATCAAGTCTTCTTAAAGAAATGTTTGCCAAGCGAAATCTTGCTGATATTTTATTAATTTATTTTTTGCAAAATATCTTTGTATCATTGACTATTATACCCTTAATTTTTGCTTCAAGAGTAGCGTTTTCTTTTTTGTTATAACAGAGTTTAGCTAGTTGCTGTATCTTAAAAACAGTTTTGGTCAACACATGTTTTCTACCAATAGCTACTTACTATATTGCCATTCCGAGATTTTTCATTTTTAAAGTTCCCCAATAGCTTCTTGTGAAATCACAAGATGATAAAAAAAACCTTATTTCTTAAAAGTTTTATTTCATAGAAGTTAACTATGTTAAAAAAAAAAAACTAAAACAACAACAAAAAAAGTTCTAGTGCCCTTTTTCTCTTTGCACATTTATAAACTGGACAGTTATTTTGATACAGAAGCGAATGTATCACAGTACGAGGGTAGTTTGATAAGTTCTCGGCCTGACGCAGAGATGGAACAAGTATGACCAAATGACAATGATATTGGTAAAGTATGATCCTTTAGATGACATACTGCCGAGTTTCAGATGCGTGAGTATATTGGTTATTTCTGTGCGATAAAGTACAATAAACAAGTTTTGACATTTTCTAAAAGTGGAAAAAATTGAAGTTTGAGCTGTCATAAAATATACAAGTTGCAATTTTCCAACTGGACGAAAAATGTCCGGGCCAGGATTCGAACCTGGGATTTCTTGGCTGAGGCCACCAAGCTTTACCAACTGAGCTATGCCAGTCGAATCTGGAGGGCATAATTCATCCAGTTAACATTAATTGATCAATGCATCTGGTCTGATATTTTAATCAGTTCAACAGAATAGATCGCAGGTGATCAATAAGGTTAACTGGTTTTGATCAATAAGGTTAACTGGATGAATTATGCCTTCCAGATACGACTGGGATAGCTCAGTTGGTAGAGCTTAGCGGCTTCAGCCAAGAGATCCCAGGTTCGAATCTTGGCCCGGACATTTTTCGTCCAGTTGGAAAATTGCAACTTGTATGATTTCTTTAACAATTTGAAATAATTGTGTTTAAAATTAATCTAGTGTCATAAAATACTTTGTTAAAAAAGATTTAACCAAAAAGGACATGCAAAAAGAGTTACATTCCACCTTAAAGGATTCTTGACGATAAAAAAAGTGGGCTGCTGAATTTAAACATGGTAAGAAATCAAATCACAATGATGAACCCTCAGGATGCCCAAAAACCGTTACAACCGATGAAATTATCTCAAAAATTCATAATGCTGTATTGAATGATCGCTGATTGAAGATACGTGAACTTGCTGACATTGTAAACATCTCGATAAACAGTGTCCATCACATTTTACACGATGTTTTTTGTATGAAAAGCTTTCCGCTCGATGCATGCCATGTTTGTTAATCGTCGATCAAAAATGCCAAAGAATGAACATTTCTCAAGAGTCTTCTGAAATGTATTGCGTTGCAAGTGGAAAAATAAAATGAAATATTGTCAAAAATCTTGTATCTTCTTTGTCAGGCCGAGAACTTTTCGAACCACCCTTGTACAGGGCTGCACTAAAGAATTCACACACAAGAGTGCATCTTAAATCTATTGAGTTGCAAGAGGACTACATTGAAAAATAATATGAAATTATGTCAAAAATCTTGTGTTTTCACTGTCAGGCTGAGAATTTATCAAACCACCCTCGTAGTTAGTGTTTCTGAAGGGAACTATTTGAAAAGCTGGCATGTCTACATTACAGTTCAAAATTTTTTTCTAAATTACCAAACTTTGAAATTTATGTTGCATTTGACTTTTGTTTAAGATACATAAATATGTAAAGTATTCATACATTGTATCACTATTTTATGAAGTGTTTAACACATATGCAAAAATATTGTCTAACAGCAAAAGGATTAACATTATACATTTGAAGAGAATAATTGGATTAAAATATTTTTTAAATCTTAATGGAAAATATCTGGACTCTTTAGATAGCAATAACTCAAAATACCCTCCTCCCACACACACCAATATTTTTATTTGCATCTATAAGATACGAATTGCATAGCAAAATTATGTTTACAGATGATGAAAGGAATATAGATTTATGAAAAAAATCATGTTCAAATGGTAACAAATTATTTGGAACTAAAAAGGAATGAAACATTATCTAAAATTGTCATCTTTTTTGGACAATTTAGTTTTTGTTCACAGCAGATTTTATTTCCCCGAAACACTGCCTAAATTGCAAACTTTTTATTTAGTTTTCTTTTAATTTAATATATAAATGAGGTGAAAAATAAAGTCAGTGGGTCAGTGATAGCTTTTGCTGTAAGACACAACTTTTATCAATATCAGTGATTGATGAATAATCTCTCATCAATAATACAAACGTATTAAGTTATATAATAGTTAAATGGTACATACATGTTAAATAATATGTAACATAATTGTTGAAATTTTATTTTAACAGGTCCTTCAAATTCATCTCTTGGATTGCAGAACATGGGAACCAGTCCCTCTCCAGGAGTCTTTTCTAATGTAAATAACTCTAGTGATAATGGTCCACCTTTGACACCCCAAATGCAAAATTTATATCCTGGACCACCAGGAGCAAGTATGTCCTTTAATACGCCAAACAGTTTATCTACAAGTCCTCAAGCAGTACCTGGTATGCCTCCATTACCAGCTGCACCCCATTCTACTCCAATGAGACCAAGATACCCACAACAGGTATTTTTTATGTAATTTTTCTGTGCCATTGTTTCTTAATTAAGATAAATATGTATTTTTTTATGTGAAGTACAAATATAAGTTCTAGGATTTAAAAATTTTATTTCTGTATTTCAGAATTATATAAATTTAAAAGGATGAGAAAAATAATTTGTACTTTTTAACATTTTAAGTAGTTTTCATTACAAATAGTAACCCCTCTCTCCCATCTCATTAACTTCTTGATTGTACTGTATCATGATTGTAGTATATTTTTTATTCTATTTTACACTCTGATTTTGTTAGAACATTAATTTAAGTAGTTTTATTATCCAAATATCAATACTTACTTACCTGCCAACTACAAAACTGTTTTTCCCAAACAAAAATTGTAAAAACATTAGATTTTTGAATTACATATAAGTATAGAAAATTCAGTTAGCATTCCCATAAGTATCAGTCTTACATGAGATTTTATTCAACTTCTCAATCTGATGCAGATACTATATATATGTTCTTTCATCCTCGTTTTAAATTTTCTATTTATCATTCCTATATCTATACTAATATTATAAAGAAGTAATATTTGTTTGTAGGGGGGGGGGGGTAATCTGTGGAACTACCGAACAGATTTCAAAAGTGATAGTGGCAAATGGATGGTGACAATCCCTGCTCCAACATAGGTTATGTTTTATGCCAGTGCCACTACCACCAGGGGGTTGCAGAAGCAAAAAATGTTCTAAAATTGCGATTTTTTTTTTTTTTTTTTTTTTTTTTTTTAATATTTAAGGAGCTAAACACTTGAAATTTGGCATGCTAGTTACTTATAAGATGTAATAGCCGTCCAAGAACAAATTCTAGAAAATTCGAAATTTAAAAGGGTGAAATCTGCGAATCTTATGTTCAAAGAATAAACTGCTCTACACAGTAAAATATAGATACCTTGAAAATTTTTTCAAGAATCTTTTTATTATTAATAATGAATAAATGTTTGATATAGTTTCATGAATATATTATATTTTCCATGGCTATTTAAAACATGTCTGGGATGTCTGATTTTTCTGTCAGAACACTAAATGAGTAATCATGATCTTTTATTTAAAGAAAAAAGGCTTTTCATCAGGAATTCCAGGATTGAATGGACATTTAGCAGTTGAGTTTTTACACCTTCTTTCGAGATGTTATTGTGTATTGTCACTTGACACTTCCCCTCCGAAACTGCCAAGTTTCCAAAAAAAGACTAAAATAAGCAGAAAAAAACTATACCAGCTTTATAAAGTACTGAAAATATTTGTCTTAAAATGCACAGTAGCTTTACAAAAAGTTGTCTGCACTAAAAAATTTAAACAGCTATCAGACTTCATAAACAGGCTTTTTTTTAAGCTCTTTCTTTGAATACGTTAGACCACAAAATATCGAATGGAATAAGTTGTCCTGAAATCATCAACAGGAGATGGTAGGCTTAGATCGACTTGATACTGGTGCAATTGAACAGTATAAGCTTCTAAATCCTCATTTGCTAAAGCATTTGTAATTATGGATAGTAGCTACTGCAGTATTTGAAGTGTGATCTCATGCCCTCTTGCAGTAGGTCAATGAAGAAAATGCACTTTAATCGAAAACTGGATAGTGGAGTTTTTAGGCACATTTGACATAGACATTTTTAGCTTTCATTAGGAACGCTGGAACTCTTCTTTTATTTGATCATTGGGGACTTTTCAAATCACAGATTGAGTTCCAGCCCCAAATAAGCATTCTATTAAAATCTAAAGGACTTGATTTATTCAATACATCAATATTCAGACATTCTTTTGAGCTTCTAATAAGTAACAGTTCTTGTTTTATGAAACAGGATAAAAAGTCTAAAAATAATTATTTTTGCTCATCATAAACTGTGTGACTTAGTTGTTCTTTGGATTGAAAAAGGCATATATACTTTTTTAATTATGACAATGCGTCTATATAAATATATACAGATTCATGAGTCTTTCTCCTGAAGTGAAATAACTTTTCAGTGATGCAATTTTTCTTTTTTTTTTTTTATCATCAGTTTTATGGATAACTCCCTGTGAATTTCTCTAATTACTGCTGTCTAATCAGTCAACATTTTTTTGCTTGTAAATTTGAATAAATTGTAGAAAAGTAAACAGTTTTATCATTGTTGTTAAAAAAGGCATAATCTATATAGACTAGTTATTGCCTCCAGCAAGTGCAGCATGCTCATTGCAGCATCACCAACAGTGAGCAATAATATAAACAAATGAAATATACTTTATGTTCAAAATAGAACGTACCTCTGATAATATAATTGACTAGGTCTACATATATTTCTAAAGATATTTTGCAGCTGTTTTCAAGTATAATTTTCTCTTATATAGTACTTATTTTTTAAACTAAATATTTAATTTTGATCATATTGAACATATTTTTCTTGTTTTTATGTGTACTATATACAATTTAAATTAACATTTTTAATTATAAAATGTACATAATTTAAATTTGCATGATCTAACTATATAGTTCTAGATGTTGGGGGGGGGGGGGGGGTGTGAATTGCACAAAGGTGTGAAAGTTCAGCTTTTTTTGTGAGCTTGTACCATGTCTGTAAACATTAAGAGCTATTATTCTTTCTATTTTTTGTAATATGGCCTTCGCCTTTGTGTATAATGCTTAATTTGGCCCTTGGCAGTAAACAAGCTTGACATGCTTGCAGTACAGGTTACGAATGGTTGAATTATGATTTTAAAAATTGACTGCTTTTTCTTTTTAAGACTGGTTTATTTGATAATGGTTGATACATTTTATAGGTGGGTTACAATCAAACACCAAATGCAAGTACTTCATATGCTAGTCCTGTAGTCAGTCAACCAAGTAACAGTATGCCACCTCCTCCACCACCTACATCAATGTATAACACTTCACCTCAGCCTCCTTTTAATCAACAAGGGATACCTCCAACTCCTTCCCAACAACAATCACCTTACCAGCAACAGTATCCAGGAGCAGCATTACCAGAAGGTCCTGTTGGTGGTGTGTCTGGTTATGATCCACAGCTTCATGCCAAAATGGCTGGAATGAGTGTACATACAAGTTTTTCAAAGCTTTGGGTAATTATTTTATCAAAGCATTTATTCATTTTCATCACTTTGTTATTCTAGTAGTTAAAAGAAATTATTCCATTTAAAAAATGATTTGATGTATTTGTATGTGGGTAAGATTGCACAGATACCACTAAATATAGTTGTGAAAATCGCATGGGTGTGCCATCTAATTGAAAGCTTCAAAGACCAATTTTAGAATTTTTAATAATGAAACTTTAATTATTATAAGTTGTTGCATTATCAATAAATTGAAAATTACTGAAATGAAAATTGGTAATTTCCTTTCCTTTTGAAAGTACGTGACACTTAAATGAGTTAAATTTCTGGATCAAAATTTTATGGCCGATTCCCCTATACAGGAAAATCACATTTTGATTTTTGTTCTTAGTTAATTTTTTCATCAAAGCAACTGCTTCTATTAATTAGTGTTTTGCATAAGCAGCCCAAGCTTCAATATCTTTTTATGTAAACATTTGGCCATGTTACAATGTTGATAGATATTTGTGAATTTGTGGCATGCACATGTGCAAGGGTTTGCATCCCTGTACTTCTGATTATAACTAATTTCACTGTCAGAAACTCTGAATGTTGTAATAATTGTATTTTCTGTATAATTTGGATTACCTTGTTTTCCTGAAACTAAAACCAGGACTTGCTTCAATTTTTTCTCCAAAAGATGCATTAGGGTTTAGGGATGCACCGAATAGTGATTTTGGCCGAATACCGAATATTAGGCCCACAAGTAAACCGAATACCGAATATTCGGCTAGCCGAATAGTAACAGTGAGACCGAATATTCGGCCCACCGAATAGTAACTATTCGGCCGAATATTTTTATATTTCAGAATTTAAAAGTAAATTATAAAAGAATTTTACATAATATTTAACACAGATACAACTATTTTATGAACTAGACCTTTTTACAAGAAACCTTTACATAAAAAAAAAAAAAAAAAAAAAATCTGTGCTTTGAGTTATAACTTAAAAAGAGGATAGTCTTAAAACTTTTTCAATTAATAAAGCTTCAAACTTCGTAGCTTCTTCTGGGAATTAAAATAAATTTATAAAATGTTCTTATATTCTATAAAAAAATACTTTAAAATAAAAGAAATTTTATGTATGAATTAGAAGAAACATTTGCAGTGTTTATTTGTCAGGAAGGAACAAAAGTAAAACAATAACAATATATTAAAATGCTGGCAAATCAGCAAGAATAACTTTCCTGCTCCTTTTGATTTGGCAAGGAAGTTTTTAAATGAACCAGAGAGCAGATGTCTGAAATGAGCGATCATATTCAGAGGTTGTAAACATACAGGGTGTTCACACAGAACAAACTTTCTGCGTAGATAATGTGGTCAAGGCAAACATTTTTTGAGCAAGAAACATTATCTCAATCCACTTATTCCATCAAAAATACAGTACATTCAATCAAAAACACAGAGTGTGTCACCGCAAGCTGAAACTGAAATTTTGTTTAAAACTTTAACAACAATGAAGATATTTTAGCGATATTTGCATCGTATTAATTTTGATTGTAGAAAATGGGATGATATAAGTAGTACTGTCAGCTGCACTATGAATAAAGGAATATCTGGCGCTCAGTATTGTTTAGATATGAATGGTGGAAATTTCCAGTACTTTTCGTAATTTACAGAAATCAAAGTAACTATATTGAAAATATAGTTACAATATCTTCAATATTATTAAAGTAACAAAATAAAATTCGAATTTGACCTGGAGTGAGATGTGCTTTATTTTTGATTGAATAAGTGTGTTGCGATTCTGGTTTCCTGGACAAAAATTGTCTGTCTCGATGTCCATTATCACCTGTGAAAGTTTTTTCCATTTTGTTTAGAAACATGTTTGCAAAAAAGCAAGAAACATTATT
The DNA here is from genome assembly GCA_963931845.1 of Maratus michaelseni. Classification (NCBI taxonomy): domain Eukaryota; kingdom Metazoa; phylum Arthropoda; class Arachnida; order Araneae; family Salticidae; genus Maratus; species Maratus michaelseni. The sequence goes on from OZ007589.1 coordinate 369,002,180, forward strand.
TACTAGACAATGTTCATAAACTTGCATTTATTTGTACATGATTAATTCCTATGAAGGTTATCATTAATAATGTAAAAGCATTCTCTTTCATTGAAACATGATTTTATTTCTATTTTTTTTTTAATATCTTTATTAATTGATAGTTAAAAGTAGAAATTGTGAGTTTTAAAAGATATTTAAAAAAAAAATAGTTTTTTTAAGTATTCGACCTAGCCGAATATTTCGATATTCGGCAGGCCGAATAGTTTTATATTCGGCCAAGCCGAATATTCGGCGTGCTGAGTAGTTTGATATTCGGCCTAACTGAATACTCGGTAATATGGCCGAATACCGAATATTCGGTGCATCCCTATTAGGGTTTGTTTTCAGAAAATCTTTTTTTCTCCCCCTTTTATTCGAATGAAAACACGCATTCAGAGGACCATAAATGATGATGATTGCATTAGTGTGGTGCAATGTTTGTTTATTTTTCATACCTCTTGCACCAAGGTTAGGGCCAAAAGGTCTTTCATTTTCTCTATCCTAAAATCAGGTTTTAGAATTAAAAAATTCAAAAAGCTATTTGTCAGTGAATGAAGTCATGTTCAAAAGAAAACACACATTTTCATCCTCTAAACTTTCATATTTTAATATGTGTTCAGTACAGTTAATAGTAGCTCTGTTTGACAACAGATGGCGCCACTATGTAATTCTAAGAACATTTTGATTCAGAATTCTCACATCAGTCAGTCTGTTGAGTTGGTTGGTGGAAGGTGCTTGCAGGGCATGGATTGTCCTTGTTTTATTCTATTGTACTGTATTTCCCCAGTATCATGTTGGCTGGGAAATTAATAATTTATAATTTAATTTAAGACTTTCATGTTAGATGAAAGTAATTTGAAATAGGTTTATTTCTAAGAATATTTTTGCATTAGTTAATAGAATGTGAAACCAGAAGTTCCATTGTATATGTTCGTGGATGTCAACTGTGAAGTTTTTGTGTTTTGTCAAGTTCATGTTTTTTTATGTGTTTGTGACAATAAAGAAAAAAACCAAGAAAGACTCCTTTCTTTTAAAAAATCTCTACATAAGAAATTTTGGAGGCACCGGCGAGATATGATCTATGATGTGAGTACCTTTGTTTATACTGTTCTTTGATGCTGAAATTTGGTTTGCAAATACAGTTAAATATGAAAGTGTATTCAGCATATATTATTTTGCAATATGAGAACAATTAAGTTTTGGTTTATTGAAAATGATAGAATAAGAAAGTATTCTAGAATTATATTGCTTGGATTTTCTTGAAAAGAAAATTGTTCTGAAGAACATTATGATTTTTTATGTATTGTTCTCAAGAATATTATGATTTATTTAATTGAAAAATTTGAATATTTAATTATTATAGTGAATTATTATATTGCATTGAAGAATTTGAAGATTATTTTTAAGTTTATGCAGATTGTAGAACAGAACATTCCACTATTGCTTGTATGAAACAGTATTCTTAAGTGATTGAATATTGTATAGTAGTTCTGTTTTTGAATTTAATTTAGTTCTGGTTTTGAACTTAATTTGATTATTATTGTTTTGAAGCAATTTTGATTACTTTTGATTTTGAAGTAATTTTTATTAGTTTTGTTTTGAAGTTAATTTTATTTTGAAAATCCTTCTGCTTATAAGTTATTGTTTAAAATGGAAGATTATGAAAAGAAAGCTGTTCAAATTAAAATTGAGAGAGGTAGAGTTAAAGGCTCTGTAACTAGATTAGAGAATAGTTTTGATAATGTGAATACAAAGAATGAAATTTTGATTAGATTACAAAGATTAGATGATTTACTTAAAGAGTTCTTAAGATTAGATTCTAATTTGAATGATGATGATTCTGAATTATCAGAATTTGAAGAAAGGTATTTTCAGTTAAAAACTAAATATCAAAACAAACTAGATTCTTTGAATTCTTCAGAAGTTATTAATACTGTAACACAAAATCCTGTGCAAGGTCCTTCTGTTGTTGTTCCAAATCAATGTAATATCAGATTACCCAAATTAAATATTCCAGTATTTTCTGGAAAATTTTCAGAATGGACAAATTTTAAGGATATGTTTGTTTCCACTGTCCATTCCCAAGTAGCTTTGAGTGGTATTCAGAAATTTCAGTATTTAAAAGGGTTACTTTCTGAAGAACCAGCTTCATTAATTAAGCACATTTCCCTTTCTAATGAATCGTACCAAGAAGCTTGGGAAAAATTGTTAGACCGGTATGATAAAAAGAAACAGATTGTAAATTCTTTGATTAAATTATTTTTAGACCAGAAATCAGTTCTTCAACCTAATAGCATAAATATAAGAAATTTGCTTAATACTAGTGATGAAGTTATTAGAGGTTTGAAAGCTGTTGGTGATGAAGCTACAAATAGAGATCCATGGTTAATATATTTGTTATTCCAAAAACTTGATCCTGAAAGTCGAAGACTTTGGTCCATTGAAAGTACAGAAAATGAATTTCCCACTTTGAAAGAATTTTTTGATTTTTTAAGTGTAAGATGTTCTTCTTTAGAGCTCATCTCTAACAATGAAAGTGATATTAAACATTCCAAAAGCTCAAATTTTGTTGGTTCTAAGTACACTTCAAATAATAAACAATCAAAGGTGTGCTTAAAGTGTCAAGGAATGCATCCACTGTACAAATGTATGAAATTTAAATCTATGGATGTTTTTGCCCGAAAAAACTTTGTTAAACGTAATAACTGTTGTTTTTTGTGTTTAAATTCTCATAAAGTTAAGGAATGTCCCAATTCTCATTTAAAATGTTTTAAATGTGAAAGTAAACACAATACACTCTTACATGAAGAGAGTAAGGGTAATAATGCTTGCACTATTCAGACTGAAACTAAATTATTTCCTCATTCATCTGAGAATAAAAACCATCTTGCAAGTAGGGAAGTTGTACACGAGTCAACATCTCATGAATTACAAATAAATTCTAGTGCTTCTTTCAATAATTCCAAATGGGTTTCCTTTCTTCCTACTGCTAGAGTTCTGTTATATAATAATGAAAATAAAGCCTATTCTTTCAGAGCTTTGCTGGATTCTGGTTCAGAATGTACCTTTGTAAGTGAAAATGTTATAAGAACTTTAGGGTTAAAAAGAAAAAATGACAGAATTGTTCTAAATGGAATTGCCGGAGTATCAGCTGGACAAACTCGAGGTTCAGTGATTCTTACAGTTGGGTCTAAGCTTTCTAATGAGTCCTTAAAGGTTCAGGCTTATATACTGCCTAAAGTAACATCTCAGTTACCAGCTGAATTACTTGATACGAAAAATATGGAGTATCTTAAAAATATTACCTTAGCAGATGAAGATTTCATGAAACCGCAAGAATGTGATGTTATTTTGGGATCTGACTGTTTCTTTACTATTTTAAGATATGGTAGAATTGTGAGTACTGAGAATGAGCCAATTGCCCAAAATACTATGTTTGGTTGGGTGGTAGCTGGAAAATTGGAACCTAAATGTAAATATTCTTCTAGTATCAAATCTCATTTTCTTAGTGTTGCAAGCGAATTAAATGTTGATCTATTATTGCAAAAATTTTGGCAAACTGAAGAAATAAACATTAAAATTCCACAGTTGTCTGATGAAGAAAATTTTTGTGAACAACATTTTTGCTCAACTTACAAGGTAACTCCAGAGAATAGATTTGAAGTTAAGTTACCAATTTATAAAGATGTGATGTCATTAGGAGATTCTAAGTCCATGGCAGTCTCACGTTTGTTTGCTATGGAGAGAAAATTTCAGTTTGATAAAAATTTTGAAAATGAGTACAGAAATTTTATGAAGCAATATGAAGATCTTGGTCATATGACACTTGTGAACAAAAATTCAAATCCTACAAGCAACAAAGTATATTACCTTCCGCATCATTCTGTTATAAAAAGTGACTCTATTTCAACAAAGTTACGTGTGGTGTTTGATGGTTCATGCAAACCATCTAATGGTAATTCTTTAAATTCTGTTTTGGCTGTTGGACAAATTCCACAACCTAATCTTTTTACTATTCTGATAAGATTTCGAACAAATCCTGTTGCTTTTACTGCTGATATTCAGCAGATGTATAGACAAGTTTTGATTGCTCCAGAAGATCAAGATTTACAACGTATTGTTTGGCGAGAATCAGCATACTCAGCTTTAAAGGAATATTGGCTGCGAACTATTACTTATGGGACATCTTCAGCTCCATTCTTGGCTACTCGCTGCTTATATCAAGTTGCAAAGGACATAGAGAAAGACGATCCTGCAATAGCTGCAATAATTCGAGAGAGCTTCTATGTTGATGATTGTATGTCAGGTTCAATCTCAAGTGAAGAAGCTATTAGAGTGATTGAAAAGCTTTCACTGGCTTTAGAAAATAGGTTTTCATTTGCGAAAGTGGAGATCTAATTCTTCTGATGTATTAACTCATTTAACTTCAAATTCTCTTGAGTCTACAAATTTAGAAATCCATCCTGATGATTGTTCCAAAGCCTTAGGGCTTAGCTGGGATTCTTCAAATGATATTTTTATCTTTAACGTTAATTTACAATTTGATGATAACATAACTAAAAGAAAATTTCTTTCACAATCTGCCAAATTATTTGATCCGTTAGGATTTTTGGCACCATGCACTGTCTCTATAAAAATGTTTTACCAACAATTGTGGTTAATGAAGTTAGATTGGGATACTGCGCTTCCTGAAATTTTCCAAACAAATTGGAAAAAATTCCAAAGGGAATTTGAACAAGTTTGTTCTATTCGAATTCCCCGATGGATCCAAGTTTCCAGTAAAGAGATCATATTGCATGGATTTAGCGATGCTTCAGAATCGGCATATGCTGCAGTGATATATGTAGTACAACCTGGTGAAATAAAGTCAAAGGTGACCCTATTAGTTGCAAAAAGCAAGGTAGCGCCACTTAAACCAGTTTCTATTCCTAGGCTTGAGCTCAATGGTGCTTTACTACTTTCCAGACTATATTCTACACTTGTGACTATTTTGAATACGTTCGTTATTAAGTTCTACGCATGGACGGACTCCCAGGTAGTACTTTCATGGCTGTCATCTCATCCTAGGTGTTGGAAGCCTTATGTGGCCAATAGAACTTCTGAAATTCTAGATTCAGTCCCATCTGACTGTTGGAGGTATGTTCCAGGAAAGGAAAATCCTGCTGACATTGCGTCTAGAGGGTTATCTCCCAAGGATCTTCCTAATTGTTCCCTTTGGTGGGATGGCCCAAAATGGCTTTCTTTGAATCAAGAACATTGGCCTCAACCTCAGATTAAGACTGATTTAGACACTGTAAATAAAGAGAAAAAGAACTCTAAATTTTGTTTTCCAATAACTTTAAATAATTCTCTGTTTGAATTATATTTTGAAATTTATTCTTCTTTTACCAAAATTATTGATGTTTTAGCTTTTTGTATTAGGTTTGTGAAAAATTGCAAACAGAAAGTTGGCAAAATGAACACTAGTCCTTTGAATAAAGGTAAATTTCTTCCATTATCAACAATCGAAAGAAGATATTCAGGTAATTTGATTATTTCTTATGTTCAGCAGCTATATTTCGCTGATGAAATTAGTTGTGTTCGATCAAATAGATCAGTTTCTAAAAAAAGTTCTCTTTTCTCACTTTGTCCTTTTATTGATAGTGACTGTTTGCTAAGGGTGGGAGGTAGGCTGCAAAATTCACCTCTCCAGTACAATGCAAAACACCCAGTCATTTTGCCAACTCAGCATAAATTAAGTGTATTAATTGTTAAATATTTTCATGTTATGCATTTTCATGCTGGGTTAAATTTACTTATGGGCATCATTAGACAGAGTTATTGGATAATACGTGCCAAAAGGATAATTAAAAATTGTATTCATAAATGTGTTACTTGCTGTAGGTATAGAGCAGGCTCTTCCAAACAGTTAATGGGAGATCTTCCTCTTAACAGAGTTACTCCTAACAGGCCATTTTCTGCATGCGGAATCGATTATGCAGGGCCTATTAATATTTTGAAATATCGAGGTAGAGGAGCTAAAACTACCAAATGCTATATTGCTTTATTTGTTTGTTTTGCAACTAAAGCTCTACATTTAGAGCTGGTAAGTGATTTAACCTCTGAGGCATTTATTGCTTCATTAAATAGATTTTGCTCTAGAAGAGGAGCTCCTCAGCATATTTATAGTGATAATGCCACAACATTTGTAGGTGCTAAAAGGCAACTCTCAGATTTATATAAATTTATTTGTTCAATTGAAAGAAATGAAGAAATTTGTTATTTTCTGTCTCAAAGAAATATTGAGTGGCATATGATTCCTCCAGTGAGTCCGCATTTTGGTGGACTATGGGAAGCCGCTGTTCGTTCGGTAAAATTTCATATGAAACGTGTAATTGGAAGTACTAATTTAACATTTGAAGAACTTTATACATATTTGACTCAAATTGAATCTATCTTAAATTCCAGACCATTAGTAGCAATTGATAGTGATAACAATTCAGACAGTATAAATATATTGACTCCATCTCATTTTTTAATTGGTGATGTTATTACTTCCCCAGCTGAACCTTTAAATGAGGAAAATTTGTCTTTACGGTCTCGTTGGGATATTGTGCAAAAATTAAAATTATGTTTTTGGAGAAGGTGGAGTATTGATTATTTGAGTTCTTTACAAAATAGAAGAAAATGGAGAGTGCATACTGAAAATTTTAAAGTGAATGATATAGTAATTTTGAAAGAGGATAATGTTCCTCCGTCCGTTTGGCCATTGGGCAAAATTATTGAAATTCATCCAGGTAAGGATGGAATAGTCCGTGTAGTGACTGTTAAAACTTCTAGGGGTGTCTTTAAGAGACCAATTGTAAAACTTTGTTTACTTCCTTTGCATCAAGAATAACTTCTTGATGGGTGGGAGTATGTTCAGTACAGTTAATAGTAGCTCTGTTTGACAACAGATGGCGCCACTATGTAATTCTAAGAACATTTTGATTCAGAATTCTCACATCAGTCAGTCTGTTGAGTTGGTTGGTGGAAGGTGCTTGCAGGGCATGGATTGTCCTTGTTTTATTCTATTGTACTGTATTTCCCCAGTATCATGTTGGCTGGGAAATTAATAATTTATAATTTAATTTAAGGCTTTCATGTTAGATGAAAGTAATTTGAAATAGGTTTATTTCTAAGAATATTTTTGCATTAGTTAATAGAATGTGAAACCAGAAGTTCCATTGTATATGTTCGTGGATGTCAACTGTGAAGTTTTTTTGTGTTTTGTCAAGTTCATGTTTTTTTATGTGTTTGTGACAATAAAGAAAAAAACCAAGAAAGACTCCTTTCTTTTAAAAAATCTCTACAATATGATTGTGTAAAACGATTGTAATTTATGATAGTTTTTTAATCCACTTGTACTAAGATTAGAGTGCTAATCTCAGATGTAATCAGAGGTGGTTGTGTTTGTTATATACAGTATGGAACCATTTATCCGGAATCCAGTTAACCGGAAAACCAGTTATCCAGAATGATATTTCAAACTGACTGATTTCAGAATCTTTCCAGAAAAAAGTGCCATGCAGTGCCAGTTTGACATGTGCATTGCTTGATACATTACTACATACTACATGCATTGTACAACTTGATCAACATCTAGGATTTGAAATCAAAGCATTTTTAGTTAGATATTGAGCATTTTAAGTTCTATGCAGAATTATTGCTTCCAAGGTATTTCCTTCTTTCAAACTCTGATTAATCTTTGATCTTGATAGCATTTGAGCCTTAATCAGAGCAATCTAATAATTTGAAATCAGTAATAATGTTACAGCCACATATAATCTACAAATCTCATCAAATGGTTGTTGCTTTAATGCCCAACCAGTTATCCAGAAAAACCAGTTATCCGGAATACATCTGGCCCGAACCATTCCGGAAAAATGGTTCTGTACTGTATTGGAATTCCGGTATTTTTTTCATTTTCAATATTAGAATTCCAGTTTTTCTTATAGAGACTGAGTTACTTTAATCAGTTGCTTGAAAAATATTTCAAAATTTGTCAGTTGGTCGTGCGGAAAATATTGCGAAATTCTTTCAATCAGTTGTATGAAAGAAATCACGAAATTTGTTAGTCAGTCACGGGAAAAAATCACAGAATTCATCTATCTGTTGAAGGGGAAAAAATGCAAAATTCATCCACCGGTCGCGTGAAAAAACCCCTGTGAGTTTCATTAGTAAGCCGTGGGGAAAAAAATAAAATCAAGAAATTCATGAAATTCTTCAGCCGTTCATGGATAAAAAAAAAATCTCAGAATTTGTCACTCAATCATGGAAAAAATTGCGAAATTTTTCAGGCATTCACGAAAAAAAAAAATCTCTAAATTCGTTACTCGATTCTGGGAAAAAATCATGAAATTCTTCAGTCGGTCCCTGGTAGAAAAATGTGAAATTTGTTGATTATTCACCAGAAAAACCTGCGAAATTTGCTAGTCGGTCACGGGAAAAATCGAGAAATTCATCAATCCAGAGCTGCCAACTGCTACGAAAAAATCGTAGTTGCTACGATTTTGAACCACAAACTACGATGCTATGAAAATCTGTCTAAAACTACGATTTTCTGCAAAAAAAAACCCCGCGAATTTTGTCAAAGGATCACTTGAGAAAAACGCGAAATTTGTCATAGGATCGCGCGAAAAAGGACTAATTTCGTCACAGGATCGCACGAAGAAACGCGCATTTCGTCGAAAGATCGCCGTAAAAACGCGAATTTAGCCGAAAGATCACTGAAAAAACACGAATTTAGCCGAAAGATCACCGTAACAATGCGAATTTAGCCGAGAGATCGCCGAAAAAACACGAATTTAGCCGAAAGATTGCTGTAACAACGCGAATTTAGCCGAAAGATCGCCGTAACAACGCGAATTTAGCCGAAAGATCGCCGTAAAAACACTATTTTCTATATTATATATATTTATTTTAGTTAAAAATATATATTTTTAATAGCAATTATAATATTTGTTGCGCTTGAAATTCATAATTATTGCTCAGATGTCGTTTGCGCAGTTTTCAGCTTTTTTGCTTTTTTGTCAATCTCATTCCTGCTTTCGTCAGAAAATCGTTAGAAAACGGCAAATTTCGTCATAAGCATTGCGAAAAACGGTAAATTTCGTCAAAAGATCGCCAAAAAAACAACAAATTTTGTCAACATAATACGGGAAAAACGTGACTTTCGTCAGAAAATTGCGAAAAAACGGCAAATTTCGTCAAAAACATTGCGAAAAACGGCAAATTTCGTCAAAAGATCGCGAAAAAACGGCAAATTTTGTCAACAAATCGCCTAAAATGGCAAGTTTTGTCAAAAAAATTGCGAAAAAAAAAATGCAAATTTTATAAACAAATCTTTAAAAAACTGCAAATTTCGCCAAAAGATCGTGAAAAAACGCAAATTTCGTTAAAGGGATGCAAAAAAAAAAAAGCCTTCCCCCCCCCATATTATTATAACGAGGTATTTAAAACAAAGAGTATTTAGTTTCAAATAAAAATTTTATATTCCAATTTAAAATTTTTACAGGAAATAGCAAGAATAAAAAACAAATTGTATCCCTTTCTTTATCTTTTTTAAATTGTTATCTAGAACACTGTCCTAGATTATTAAAGTGAAAAATTTCGTAGGCGCATCACACACTTTTTTCCTGGGCAGTGAATAAAGCTCATTTGTTATACTTGGAAGTAAAACTTTTATTTATCCAACAAAACACAGGTGGAATTGGATATTTTTCCTGGATAGTGAATAAAGTTCATCCATCATGCTTGGAAGTGAAATGCTTATTTATGCAACGAAACATGTGACGTTAACTAAAACTGATATATTTTTGCGAATTTTATATATGTACACTGTACAGTAATACTTATGTATTGCTATATTCACATGAGTGCCCCCCTGTGCCAATTTGTTGCTGAATGTGGTGATGTTTGACAAAATATTTCCAAATTTGATGACAAAAAAGTTGCCATCAGCATGGTGAAAGTGGCAATAACCAGAGTTTCTCCTAGACCAGGCGTGTCAAACTCGTTTACCACCGAGAACCAAATTAAGTATAATATACAAACCCGCGGGCTACACAGAAGAAAATAAAAACAGATTTATATTGTTATCGCATAGAATGAAATTGTACCTGCAAAATACACTGCTCAAAACAATTAAAGGATATTGCAGTTTTAGGTGGATTTTGTATCTGGGAAACTTTTTAGATGATTAATACATGGTCGACAGACATAGTAGGTTATATGAGAATAAATTACACATGTTTGACAGAAAAAAATGCATTTTATTGCGCATTTGTGTACAAAAGGAAAAAAACACAATTTGTGCATATGAGAAAAAAAGAATAAGAAAAGGTGTTTTCTTCAAAGAAAATCGTTTTCAGTAGGGGGTATGGTTTCCACGGGCGGCCAGCAACGTTGAACACCTTTGAGGCATGGACTCAATGAGGCTATTAATGACGAGTTGGGGTATTCTGCCCCACTCTTCCAGAAGAGCTCTTTCCAGTTCTTGGAGAGTTTGTGGGGGTTGTTGGCGGCCAGAAACTCGTCTTCCTAGAGCGTCCCAAACGTGCTCGATTGGATTCATGTCTGGAGAACACGCTGGCCATTCCATTCGAACGATTCCTTCCTCGAAAAGAAAATCCTCCACCAGGTTTGCACGATGTGGCCTGCAGTTATCGTCCATTAAAATGAAGTTATCTCCGATTGCTGCAGTGTAAGGGACTACAATAGGTCTGAGGATCTCATCCCTATATCGACGACCAGTCAGAGCTCCATCTCGAATGATGTAGAGGTCAGTGCGCCCGTCAATGGAGATGCCACCATACACCAACACTCCTCCACCGCCAAATCTGACACTTTCGTGCACGAACGCAGGATTATTCCTACTGCCACGGTCCCTCCAGATGAAAATACGCCTATTATCCGGATGCACAGAAAAACGGGACTCGTCAGAAAACAGAATATTGCTCCATTCATTTCTCCTCCAGTTGACATGCTCGGTTGCCCACTCCCTGCGGTCGCGACGATGCCTTGATGTTAATCTAACACATACCATCGGTCGGCGAGCATACAGACCTACAGCATGGAGCCGGTTTCGGACAGTCTGAGTTGAAATCGTGGTGCCTGTAGCCGAGCGAAGGTGTTGTTGGAGAAGAGTAGCGTTCATGTTTCGGTGTCTCCGAGCTGTTAACGCTAAATACCGATCTTCATTGGGCGTTGTTGCCCGTCTACGACCTTGCCCTAGTCTTCGGCCTGCACATCCACTCTCCAAAAAACGGTTCCAGATCCTGGAAATGACACTTTGTGGCACTCCAATGGCTTGCGCTACTTCGGCTTGAGTTTGGCCCCCTTCTAACCTACCAACAATTCTCCAAGCTTCTGAATCTGTCAAATGACTTCGCTGAGACATCGTACTCATCGAAACAAAGCAATCACTGAATGCCGATCATCCTTGTCTTCATTCACTTTTATCCAGTTGAAAGTCAAATTTCATTCGCTGCCGCTGAAGCGACGTTTTTGACGTCGAACTCAAATTTTGCATACTCCACAGTTTGAAAACCAGAAAAATTTGCATTTGTGATTCTCTTCTTCTATTTTCAGCAAAAAAAATTTCGTTTATATCTTTATTTTATATAAAACTTCAAATATCCTTTAATTGTTTTGAGCAGTGTACAAACATGTTAAAAGAAATATCCATACAAAGCTACACACATGAAAATTTCAGAAAGTAACACCAGAAAAATTTAAAGGAAATATATTGTAAGGATAATAGTGGTATGCCATTAAAAATGTCAGGGAAACTATTGGGGTTCTTGAATTGTTTCTCAACAAGGCCTACTCATTTCTCTTGTTTAAGGCATGCCAAATTGTGGAATAGTTGAGTGTCTCCAAAATAAAAATGACTACATTTAGTATTGAAATTGTATGTATGCGAATTTAAAAATATCGTCCATATAATTATGACCAATTTTTAGTTCAGGTCTGCCATTGACGGGTATTTATTATTATTATTATTATTATTATTATTACGTCTATCCCCATTTCGAAACTATTTTTGTGGTAGATTTCTACTAATCTTCAAGATAGTTGCATTGCGAGAATTTATTTTTTAGAAATAGTGGTATGCAAAAAAGGAAAGAAAAAAAAACTTAGTTGCTAGTGGGTGGCGCCCTGATAATTTAATTTAATTTACTTTATTTTTCAGTGGGAAAAATTAAAAATGTTTTTAATCTAACGAGTTTGCAAAATTTTGTTGAATTTGCTCAGTTGTTTAGTCATTTAAAAAACTGATAGTACTTGCTGACCTTTAAATGTTGAATTTTCTGCCTTTTATTTTTCTATAAAATTAAAAATAGTGAATGTGCCATACAAAAGTACGCTCCTGGACATTGGTAGAAATGCTCCTAATTGCATTGGACTTTAATTATTTTTGTATTTTAATTATAAACCTTGGGATATCAGTCGACTGATAAATAATTACTGGAATTTTAAACTTACATCTATATATTTTGAATCAAATATAAGATTGCACTGAATTTCATTTAAATGCAATAATAAATTTCAATTATATACTGTGGGAGATCAGTCGACTAATAAATAATTGGAGAATTTTAAACTTACATCTATATATTTTGATTCAAATATAAAAGGCCACATGTTTGACATGTGTGTCCTAGACTATGGGTGTAAGATCTTCAGTCCTGGGGAGATTTTTGATTAATAGTTAATTCTACTGTATATACTTAAATAATAGCAATTTTACCATAAAAAAATTTTAATCACTTTCTTTTATTGTAAGAGATTAATTTTTAATCATAATCAATGCAAGACTTAGAAATCTTCTAGACCATTTCCATTTGGTTATTCTTAATACTCAGAAAAGTTTTCAGTCTTGGTTTAGATGGACTTCTTGCACCCATGCCCTAGACAGTTTTAGGAGAGTACTGCACCCTGATTTAAAAATTACTCATCTTGTCCCTCATCTTCAAAAATATGCCCTTCTTGCTATTCATTCAAGAAAATTGGCCTTTGATGCATTTTGTGTTTTAAAATTTGCTTGTGTTGTAAAAACTGACTTCTCATGTCATGGAAAGTGACCTGACTTTGAGAAAACTATTAAAAGTACCTTTAAAAATCTAAAAAGTACTCTAAGTTGAAAAACATCCTTTTCTCATCAGCAACAGCTCCCTGCCCTAATCTTGGGGGAAAACGGTTAATTTCATGAAATTCTCATTTGAATCTGATATTGACTATAACTAAGAATCTTTCATAATCGGGGTCTATATCAAAGTGATGTATTTTAAGATACCATGTTTTGATGCAAAATTAACTGTATTCTTGTTACCAGGGGGCATTTTTGTGGAAAAAATTTAATTTTATATGAATTATAATAATTGTTTTCCTGTATAATTTACTATTTTGAGAGTACTACTGCTCAAAATATATACATATGCAGACATTAATATTTGAATATTGCCTTTTATAGATTGTAAAACTGAATATGGATCAAAATAGCCAGTTCAATGGTGAATTAGAACAAAAAAGGAAATTAGCGTCATTCTTATCATATATATATCTTTGAAATCAGTTACGATCGCCATGGAAGTTTTCACTTCAGATATGAGGCCTTGAGAACACATATATTTAAGTCTTTCATCAAGCATTTCGGCATTTCATTTGAGGGGCGTTGACATAAGTTTTGTATATTGCAATGGCTTATTTTTCAGTTAAGTCTTATTTTTGGAGAAACACTGTATTGATTTGTTAAATAATAGTAATAGCAGTTTAAATGGATATAATTTAGATAAAGTAATTTAAATAAAAAAAATAGGTTTTGTAATAAAATTAAGGAAGGTGTTGCATTTTTTCATGTCACTCCTTTATTGTTTATGCTTTCATATAATTATAAGTAATTTTTAAGCTTGATGAAATTATGACCAGGGAATTACGAAACTTTTTAAAATTTTTTGTGGGGGAAAAAATTAAGGGTACTTCTCTATTATCCCGTCAACCACTTTTCATAACAAAAAACTATTGCCAAACTGTAACGCCAAATAAACAGGAGAACATTGCTATTGGAATATCAAAATAAATAAATAAATAATATATAAGAATTTAAGGACACAATTGTTATTTTAATTAATGAAATAACTAATAAATCAGTAAAACATAATGAAAAATACACACAAATGTTGAATTAAAAACCACTTGATGAAATAACAAACACGTATAACGCTTCTGACATCAAGCAAATGGGACTGCATTTTTGGCGTTTAATCTTACAGTTTGGCGATAGTTTTTTGTTATGAAAAGTGGTTGACGGGATAATAGAGAAGTACCAAATTAAGTTGCTATTTAATTTTGCATGAATAAATTTGTAAATTCAAAATTATATTCTATTATGTTATTGTTGTAAATATAGTATTTTGGAATTTTTTAGGGTAATGATAGTATAAATCTTCTTCAAGATCGCAATATTCTTCCACCTATTCCTATTGACCCTCCCAAACCAGTCTTAACTCCAGAGAGACCAAATTGTAGTACTGAGTAAGTTTTCCTTCTTATTTTATTTACAAGGGGATGCTCTGATATTGGAAAAAGTGAATGCAATGAGCTTTTGTGTATTATATTGATAGAGTATAGTCAATAGATAAACATATGATAGCCGTAAAGTGCAATTGCCCGAAGTTCTTAGAAAAACAACCCCCAAAGTTTGTGCTTCATTTACCCTTACGTATATAGTCTGATAAATTACACCTTTTTCTGGGCTGCTCCATAGCATTTGACTTTTTTTCGGTGCGAGTTCCTGAATATACTATTATTTTCAGACAAAATAATAAATTATTTTTAACCCCCAATTTAAAATATATGCATAATTAATTATTTAAATTTGAAACAAATGTAAAAAACACTCATTTTTGCACATATCTTTATTTTTAGAGAGAAAGTTTTAAATATGAAATTTTGTATTTTTATGGATTTATCGAAGAGTGAAAAATTAATTAAAAAAATGTACCCAGTTTGTATTTGTTCAGTCGACAAACCTTTCCTTTGATTTACAATCTTTACAGTTTATTACCCAAAGAAATTCTTATTTTTCTCAGCAAAATGGATTAAAATATAGTTCCTACAATTAAAGAGTGCTATTTAATGTAATTTTTTCCATTGCCATACTAATTTTAAAATTTAATAAAATATTCTTATTGAAAACGTATGATTCCAAAAGCAAAAAAAGCATTCAAAATATAAACAACAAAATTTTAAAACTCAAAACATTTTTAATATTAGGGTAACGGAGAAAATAAATTACAGCATACTTTAATTTCATATTCCAATATTTTAATCCATTTCATTGAGAAAAATAGGAATTTCTTTGTGTAAAAAAACTGTGAACAGTTGTAAATAAAATGAAAAATTTGTCGACTGAACAAATAAAAACTGCATACATTTTACTTTTTATTAAAGCCAGAAAAATGCAAAATTTCATAAATAAAACTCTCTTTTCATTAAAAAAAAAAAAGTGCAAAAACACATCTTGGTACTTTTCCGTTATACCTACACCATTGTCGCAAAAGGAAATTCCCATGAAATGAATATTTGAAAAAAGAAAAACATTGTTACTAAGAAAGCGAGCATTTAAAAATATAACATTTTAAAATTACAGACTTGCACAAACTGTTTTATTAAATCAATACAAATATATACTTGAATTAAAAGAAGAAATATTATACAATAAAGCAATAAAATAAAACTCAATTTAAACTGCAGCTATGAAATTGTAAATGTGTCTTAGCATTGCAATAAACATTTCATTTTTTGAATGAAGGCATTCAAAAACTTTTTTTATGCATAATTCAAAGTCTTAAAACAGTTTTATTGCAGCTTCCTCATTATCTGGTAACTGCCAAATGGTGAAATCCATCTCAGTATCAGTAATAAATGTAAGCTAGTATAACTTAATAATATATCTTTTTGATTTGAAAAAATAGCAAATTCAGATATTTTGCAAGGTTACGATTAAATAATAATAATAAAATGAGTTAGCATTCAATTTTGCAATAAAAATCTTTTGCATGGTTAGGATTGAAATAAATGGCGCATTAGCATACATTTTGGTATGTTATTGGTATAACAGAAAAGTATCCATGTCTTTATTTCTCAGATTTAAATAATTATGTATACTTTTATTTTTATTCGAAATTAATTGATCATTATATCTGGAAACAATAGTTTGTTCAGGGACAGTTACTCATAGGGAAAAAAAGCTATTGGTTCAGAAATCCATATTGTTACCAACCATGTTACGGAGTCGCTCAGCACTTATTTGATTGTATACATAAGCGTAAATGACACACAAACTTTGGGGCTTGTTTTTTTTAGTACCCCTGGCCAATGCACTTTATGGCTTTTATATGTTTATCTATTGACGATATTCTGTTGGTACACAAATGATTCTGTATTCTCTGTTTCTGACCTCAGAACCTTCCCTTGTTAGTCAGTTGCATTTACAAAAATTTGAACTTACATTGAAGTTTATTTTTTTATTCTCAGTATATTTAGATGCACTCTGACTAAAATACCTGATTCAAGTTCTCTTCTTCAGAAGTCTAGATTACCTTTTGGCATATTAATTCATCCTTTTCGAGATGCTAAGGTGAGAAGTTTTTTTTTTTTTTTTTTGTAAGGGCTTCAAAACCTTATTTTCTGTTTATATATATATATCATTAATTACTATTTGGATTATAGTAGATTTCTGTCGCAGTAGATCAGCCCTTATAATTAAGTTGTGTTCTTTTTGTTGAGACCATAAAATTGTTTGTTTAAGGCAAGTTTCCATTTTACTCAGGTTTCACTTTCACATTTTTTTTTTTTACTGTAATAAAATAAATTAGCAACGTAGATCTTTGATAAATCATAATTAATTCTATGTATTTAGCTGATCATGACATAAATTGTTATAAATCTCTATATTTAATCCCATTTGTTTTATGTTAATTTGCAAACACCTGTAATGTTTTATGTAAAATAGTAATACAGCTAACCAAATTAATAATAATTTAAAAAAAATCTGAACACAACTAGGTAATTTGGTTGCTCTTTTAAATGAACTATAATACTGTATATAACAAAGTATATTTGTGAGTTTATTATACTATTGGATAAAGTGGTACATGTTAAGGTAACAAATTTAATTCTATATTAATAATCTTTGTACATATACATTCCTTTAATTTCGAAATCAATGTGCATATTGCAGGGTTGTTGTGGATAACTGCCCGAGTACCCGCCCGGGCTGGGTTTTTTTTTTTACAACCATAAGGGTTGTAGTGGGTAGCTGTCCTGGTACCCGCACAGCTACCCACCCGGGCTGATTTAAAGAAAAAAAAAACCCAGGTTTTTTACAACCTTGGCATATTGTGCACTGTTTCATTAGAGCAGATTTCCGAAATTTTAAGCCTCATGTACTCCTTGAAGAAATGCACTTTCTTGGTATATTTTCTATTTTTTTAACTTGTCAGAATCATGAATAGAAAAATGGAAATGAATGGATGTAAATAAACAATTTTTATTCTATACTTAGTATACATCTAGCAAGTTTTTTAATATGATAAGTGCACCTTTTCTTCTTGCATATTTGGTGTTACTTTGTTAAAGTAGAGTTGTAAGTTATCTTCAGCATTTAGTGTATTTTAGAATTTTGTTTTTAAAACAGTCATTGATATTTAAAGAAACAAACCTTTTTACTGACTCATTTAGCTGCTCTGTGTCTGCTGGTTGTGAATGCAGACTCATCAAGTATCCCTTATATCCTCTTCACATACCCTCAAGAGGTTTGCATACCACACTTTGGAAAACTGTGCATTTGAGAAATCTCGATATTTCCTTTAGAAGTTGTTTGTCTTAGAAGCCATTTAAGCCAAATAGTTATTTTCATACCCTCAAGAGGTTTGCATACCACACTTTGGAAAACTGTGCATTTGAGAAATCTCGATATTTCCTTTAGAAATTGTCTTAGAAGCCATTTAAGCCAAATAGTTATTTTCATACCCTCAAGAGGTTTGCATACCACACTTTGGAAAACTGTGCATTTGAGAAATCTCGATATTTCCTTTAGAAATTGTTTGTCTTAGAAGCCATTTAAGCCAAATAGTTATTTTCATAAAAGTTCCAAATTTAAATTTCTTATGGGGTCCTCGGGTCATATAAGTTATATAACATTTTCCATGTTCTAAGAAGTGTAAAAAAAAAAAAAAAAAAAAAAAAAAATGTACAGTCAAATTTGCTGAGTTATGATACTATGAATTTACAATGTGTTCTTGTCTCTCTCCCCCCCCCTCCTTTTAAAAAAATCCAAAGACACTGAAAATTCATTTAATTGTAAGTATCTTAACTCTGGAGGTTTTATTTATACAAAAAGGATTTTTTTCCCCTTTGTTTCACTTGTTATAGAATGAAAAATATTTTCCAAATATATGTTAAAAAAAGCCCAATGAGCTGCATTCTATTTCTAAAATAAAAGGGGTTTGTAAGATTATGTAAGAACAACATTTGAAGCATTTTTACAATTTAAAGTAGCCTAAAATTAATAGTTTAGGAATTAGCTATAGGTCAGCTATAAGGAGAGATACCCTTTATCTTTTATAACAGATTTTGCTTTGATGACTATATATTAAGTTAAAAATTTCTCTCCTTTCAAATTCATTACAAACAAGAAATATAAGCATCATAAAGGCTGGAAACTTACAATAAAATAATCTATTAAAATGTTCAAAATGCTTCGAAAGGAGAAAACCAATACAAACGAAAAAAGTTGAGGACTTAATTACTTCAGAAACTTGCAAAAATATCAAATTTTTGGATCATCATTTTTTTTGACTAGCTTGGAAAAATCTTTTTAAAATCACTGTAATGAATTAAAAAAAAAAAAAAATGGCACTCCGAGAGTGCCGACTGAAGTGAAAACTTAAACAATTACGTGTGTATTTTTTGAATCGTCAGGAAATGTTTTATTGTGCAGGAAATACTTTTAAATGAAGTGTTTTTTTTTATTCATTATTATAAACTACTACAAAAATTAAAGTACAATTTTCATTTAATGCACTATTGTACATGAAAAATAATGCATATTATTTTACATACAAAAATTGCAATCTATTGCTTTTGTTTGCGGTATCTATAATTCCTATCAACAAACTTTTCTTTTCTATAAAATGATTTCACTTCATTTCCGTATCAGTAACCACGTTTCTTAAAACTTTCGTGAAATATTTCCTTATTTTAATTTTTACTTTTTATATTACTTCGGTCTATTTCTTTTCTTGTGCTAGTTAAATTATAATATTTTCCGTGTTTTGTTATTTCATTTTCATCTTTTGATTTGGTCTCGCAAGTTGAGTCACTTTTATCTGTTTTCACCGCACGTGCTAAATTTATCTTGAAATAATTTTCTGAATTATTTTTATTCATAAAATACCAATGATTTCGTTTTCTGCACGTGAACTATTTCCTTTTGATACTTTCGCTTCATTGTATGAATAGGCAACATAATTTAATTTGGTGTTGGTAACAGTAACGGTGTCGCGAATTCAATGGTTTTTTCCCATCTCAAAAAATGCTCAACGCGCCTAAAGAAGTTTTCACTTCAAAAATGAGACTATGGACTGCAAGCATTTAAAACCAAGTTGTCAATTTCAAGATATATTTTTAAGGATTACTGGAATGTTGAAGTAGTAATGGTTCCATGGAAAGCATCTGAAGAGCTATTGTTTATATTCAATGACACTTTTAATTAACATTAATAATTATAGATTTTTTTTAAATGTTTCAAAAATTTTGCAATTATTTAATAAGTTAAAAATATTGTCAGAACAATTGCTGTTAATTCAGTAGAAATGGAAAAGGTTTTTTGAAGATAAACATATATGTTCAGAGAAAGTAAGTCGGCTAACTATTTCTAATATATCAAAAACATAATGACGATTAGTCTAGTTAGCCTACCGCTAAAAGAATGGGTTCCTACTTCTATAGTGAAAAGATGGTTCAGAAAGAAGCACATAGCCAATAATGCTTCATTATAAACAAAGAAAATTGAAAGCGGGACTTCCAATCAAGCAGCTATATTGAAATATCTCGAAAATAACATAAATTATTTGATAGTTCAAAAACTTTCTCCAATAATATAATCTATTTTTTTGTACCTCCTTTATTTTTTTATTTAGATATTAACTATATGAAATAGTAAACTACCTTTCTGAATATCTTTTTAGTACCTTTCAACAGGGTTGGTAAAAAGTTTTTTTTGGGTGGTGGGGGGGGGGGGGGGTTAAATTTCTTTTTAAATATCATTTCCCATTACATGTACATTGATAAAAATAAACATTCTTGGGTATTAATTAATACTTCATCTGAAAATAATTTAAATTAAATAATTACAGTCAGTTTTGTAGAAAATTAAAATCATTTACAATGTAAACACTATTAGTAACAGTTATGTCTTATGTTCAAAGAATCAACTGCTTTACACAGTTAAACCTTGATATCATGAATCATTTTATCAAGAATCCTTTGATAACTAAAATAAATAAATGTTCAGTGTACTTTAATGAATAAAATTTATTTTATCACAGTTATTCAAAACATTTTCCTTGAAATCTTTGCTATTTGGGATGTCTTTTCTGGCAAAGCACTTTCAGCAATTATGACCATTTCTGATTAATTCAAATATTAAGAAAAAGCTTTTCATAAGGAATTCCTGGAGTGATTAGACATTTAGCAGTTCAGTCTTTACAGTTTCTTTCAAGAGGTACTGTGTATTGTCACTTGATGCTTCCCTTCTGAATCTGTTTATATAAAAACTCCATCCAAGTTTATATTTTTAAAAAAAAAAGCGATAGTAAAAGAAACAAAATAAAAACCCCTATTTACTAGCTTTTAGACTCTACTCAAAATATTGATCTTGAAATGCACAGTAACCTTACAAAAAGTTAGATCTTGAAATGTACAGTAGCTTTACAAAAAGTTGTCGTGCCCTGAAAGATTTAAACAACCATCAGATTTAATTAACATACTTTGCTTTAATGCACATTTCTTTTACAACATTATCAAATTAAGCATTGATAAAATTATATATTTTTAGGCATTTTATGTTATTAAATGCTGTAAATAATTTGCCTTTTTTAAAACGAAAATATTTTATTATAAATATTGAATATATATATATATAAGCTTTGTTTATATGATTTGACCATGGTTTAAGGCTAGGTTGGATGGTATTTACTGTCCGATGGTTTTTACTGGTTTTAACCATGGCTTTTACAGTCTTTGGAAAAATATGTTTTTACCAGGGTTTTTACCACCTTTGCAAAAACTCATTAGTTTGACTGTTTTTGTCACTTTTATGAAAATTTATCTACCAATTTTTCATTTTCCCAGGGGTGAAAGTTTTCTGGATATTTAATACCACTATTTCCACCTAACAATATTCACCTAATTTAGTTTCTGATTAGGTAAGTAAAAGAATGCTATACGGAAATATTGGTTTTTAAGGAATATAAAAAGCCCGGAAAACTTTCATCCATATAAATAGATGTTTTTAATTTGATTTTAATGTATGTGTAAGTTTTAAATTTGACATTTGTATACACCATTTAGTAAATTTGTGATATTTTATACTCACGTCTTTAATGTAGTACTTTCATCCATGTTTTCCTCCTACAAGATTTCAAAATTTTAAAGATATTATTGTAAGTTTATCATTATTAAACCTAAAACTCACTATAACTATTACTATGAGAATGCACACTATAATATTTATCTTGATGGAGATTAGTTTACTAATTTTTACTAAAGGAAAAAATAAATTATAAGTACACTTTTATCACACTTAAAAACCTTAATCATTTTAATAAAAAGAGAATTCTTACAAATATTAATTATTACATAATGTAAGTTTGTACAAATGTTAATACAGTTTATCAATTTATGTCCTTGGACCCTCTTAGCAGTCTATAACAAAATACAAGCTTTGCAGCTTTCTATACATCAAGCCTATTTCTTAATTTACTGTGGACATTTGAAAAGTTTGAAAAAATTCACTGGGTATGGAGTGAAAATTCATCATTAAATGTATGAATTTGAATTAATTTCTTTGTTATTTAACGCTTTCCACCAGACTTTGACTTTTACATCTTTTGTTTCAAAGAAGCTTCTTGGAAATGGTCTCCTTCAGCTTCATATGCCAAGAGGAGTGAAAGAAGATTTGGCGTAAAATCTATGAGCCATTCCCTTGCCTTTTTCTTTTGTGTTTCACTTAATAGATCTCTATTTTTGTGCATTGAATCTGTCATACATGGTAAAAAGTGAAAAGTTTCTAAAGCCAAATCCCTTTGTCACAAGTGGGATGGAAATCTGCTTTGTGAAACAGATACTGAGCATCTGTTGTTCTATTTATAGATGGGGAATAGAGAATTGACTAATTTTTTATTTCCCATCTCTTTATATAAATGTAGGATTTTTATCTTACACCTACTTAAAGATTTACTTGGATTATAACTACAAATGAATATATCTATTAGCTTTTTAATTTATACCATATTTATTATTAACTCAAACAAATAATCTGCTTAGTAGACCACGGCAATTCAACTACATTGAGAATATAATACACTTGTAAACATAAATATTGGAATTCTCTTAGAATTCTTGCAAAAATATTTTTATTTGGCATTTAATGGAACTTCAACCTTCATGTTGAGATAAAAACTATGGAACACAGTCAACCTCTCTCGATACTTTAATTTCAATCTTTCTTACATGCGAAGATCATCTCATATCTTGCAATTTCTCCATGTTCCTCGTGTTACACTTTTTCTTTCCATATGATATTGTATATCGATTAATTAAACTCTTAAGTTTAAGTTGCATTGTTGAGGATATTTTCATGCTCCACACACACATCTTTATATATATACTAGCTAACCCACCCGGCGTTGCGCAGGCCCGAGATAATTACAATCTCAGAGAAAGGCGTTAACCCCCTCCCTCCCCATACCTGCAAATATAATGAATAATTTGTTCAAGAGAACCACCGTCACCTACATTAACGCGATCATTAAAAAAAGAAGTACATTTTTCTGATAATTAGAACATAACGAAGACACTATGCTAAAATAGCCGGCAGATGACACCCCTTCCCGACCTCAATTTCAAATCTATATCTTAATTAGTTACCTAAATTTTTGTTCATTAGTAAAAATTGGCAATTATTTCCTTTCATTTTCGCAAACTAAATGGAGGGATTTTCCAGAGAAACAAATCTCTTTGTAGTTCAGTTTTTAATGAAAGCCGATCCCTGTCTGGAACTTTCTGCGATCGTTTTCACTGGCGCCTGCAGATTTTTGGCAGTTTTTTGCGTAAATTAAAAAAAATTACCAACCGAATTTTTCAAAAATCACACAGTCAAGATACAGAATATTTTTTTACATATGCTCAGAAATTTCCAAATTGATATCTCAATTAGTTTTCTTAAAATTCGCTAATTAGTTAAATAATTTCGAATTCGTTCATTTCCGGTTGCAAATTCAATGCGCCAGTTCATTTCTTTCGCCATTTTGATTTAAAAGAGGACATTTTAGAAGCGATGGTTAATGATAATCTAATTAATATCTAGGCTAATTATCAAAATATTAAAATTCTGAGGCTCAGGTGCACATGGCCAGACCTTTGACTATCTACACCTAAATTTCCAGCCTTCTAGGTCAGCTAGATTTTCCCAGCCATCGCCAACAGACACACACACAGACAGACACACACACACACAGAGCGAAACTTTCTTTTATTAGTATAGATATAACTTTTGAAAATCAAAATACAACTAACAAGTTCCTTCTCTATATAAAAATACATCACTTACATGAAAATACAGTTTTTATCAATAGCAGGGCTTGAAATTCAATTTTTCCAAGGAGGGGAGTGTCCCTTCCAACATTTTTAAATGGAGGGGAGTTGTAATGTTTGGGAGGGAAAAAAAAAAATTAAACCCCGCTATTATTTTACGTGCTATTTAAAGAATTACATTAATGCAGACATGACAAAATACCATTGAAAAAATTAAGTCAACTCAGAATGATTATGTAAAATGTTTATTTTTATTATAAAAAAAGGAAGAAAGTTAAATTTTATGTATGCAGTGTATTTTTCAAGTTCCACCAAATGTTAGGGACCCTTAACAATTAGGTTGTTAAATGAATTTCTGAATTTAGATTTTATTTGATTTAGGGGTGCTGAAGCATCTTTCACAAGGTACACTTTTACCCCTTCACAAGGATTAGAAAGGTTTACTGCTTTACATCAAGGAGTAAAAGTAATAAGATCTTTGCAACTCTTCTAATCTCATTTTTGTTTAGTGCTGACTCTAGGCCAATTTGACAGGGTGCAGCGACCGGTGGCTTTTACTGCCCTTTTTTGTTCTTATCCCTCTTTACGGTCACAGAAAAAAAAAATCTTTAAATACGTCTATTTGTCGTTGGAAAAAATCGTGAATTTAGTCAATTGATTGAGGGAATAAAATAATGAAATTCATCTTGCACATGAACAGAAATAGATAAGGACTTCTAACGAAACAGTGTTAATATCGATTTGCGACTTTGGAACTATATGGAAGTCAGTGTACAACTGTGCTAAGGTAACGCCACCTACAAACAACAATACGGATAAATTACCATGGAATAAATATATTATACCTAACAGACGATGGCTGTCAAGCAGACGATTTGAAAAGGTAGATGAACTAATACAACTGTCCTACACAGACATTGTATTTGAAACATTTTTTGAGAAACAATTTTCTTCTTTGAAAGGCTATTTTATTAGAAGTCCTTATTTATGTCAGAAAAAAATCGCTAAATTCGTCGATCAGTCGCGGGGAAAAATGGCGAAGTTTGCTAATCGGTCGCAAGAAAATAACGCAAAATTCGTCAGTCAGTTGCGGAAAAAATCTTGAAATTTTTCAGTGAGGCACGAAAAAATAGTGAATTTCAGCAATCTGTCGCCAGAAGAAACTAAATAATTCACCAATCGGTTACGGAAAAATTCGCAAAGTTCGTCAGTTGGTCAATAAAAAAAAAACGTGAAGTTCGTTGATTGCTTGCCAGAAAATATTATGAAATTCGTCAATCAGTCGCGGGAAAATATTGTGAAATTCATCAGTCGGTCGTGGGGAAAAATCGTGAAATTCATCAGTCGGCCGCGGGGAAAAGACGTGAAATTCATTAGTTGAACGCAGAGAAGAAAATCTAAATTTGTCAGTCGGGTACAGGAAAAAAAAATCAGAAACTTTGACAATCTGTTGAAAAAAGAAACGGGAAATTACGCGAATGTCGTCGATCGGTCGCGGAAAAAATGCGAAATTCGTCAATCGATCGCGGAAAAAACGCAAAGTTCGTCGATCGATTGCGGAAAAAACGCAAAGTTTGTCGATCAAACACAGAAAAAAAAAAAACAAGGTTTGTCGATCGATCGTGGAAAAAACACTAAATTCGTCGATCGATTGCAGAAAAAAAAGCAAAGTTCGTCGATCGAACGCAGAAAAAAAAGCAAAGTTCGTCGATCGAATGCAGAAAAAAAAGCAAAGTTCGTTGATCGAATGCAGAAAAAAAAGCAAAGTTCGTTGATCGAACGAAAAAAAAAAGAGCAAAGTTCGTCGATCGAACGAGGAAAAAAAACAAAGTTCGTCGATCAGTCATGAAAAAAACCGCAAAGTTCTTTGATCAGTCGCAGAAAAAACGTGAAGTTCGTCGATCTGTCGTGGAAAAAACGCACTGTTCGTCGATCTGTCGCTTAAAAAACGCAGTTCGTCGATCTGTCGCTTAAAAAACGCAAAGTTCGTCGATCTGTCGCTTAAAAAACGCAAAGTTCGTCAATCAGTTGCGGAAAAAACATACAAAGTTCGTCGAACGGTTGCGGGAAAAAAATCACAAAATTTATCGTTCGGTTGCAGGTAAATTAAATAACGCAAATTTCTCTGGAAAATGGTGAACTTTTTTGGGCGGGAGGCTCCTGCCCATGATATTTTTTTGGGCGGGATTTCAAAATTTTCGGCCCGAATCCCGCAATCCCGCCCTAAAATTCAAGCCCTGAATAGTATTAAAATACAGTTTAATGACTAGTAGAGTTTTTTGTATCCTAAGGTTTTTACCGATAAAAAGCCAACCCTGGTTTAAGGTAACTCTTTAAAGCCTCAGATATGGTCATCAACACTTGCTAATTTTCATCCTAGATACATACAAATCACCATGTCTCAATACTGACTGCTGAGATAAAGTGTATGTAGAATTTATTTATATTCAGTAATTTAAAACACTTAAAATACAGAAAAGAGAAAATGTTATATCTAAGTTTAAAAAAAACATTTTATTTATTTTATTATTATTATTATTTTGAGGAAAAAAAATGGTTTAAACTGTGCCAACTCTGCTTTCAACATCATAAATAAAAGTTATTTGCAGTACAGGGCACCAAAAATAATTCATACATTTCTGTTGGTTTCAAACTGACTGAACAACCCATGTATCAGTGACATGTATTGTGTGTTTATGCATTCTATCTGCAACTGCTATCCAAGGGCATTTATTGCATTACATGTTTCTAAAGGATGTAGCATGTTTTTAACTGAACTAAATTTTATTATTGATACAAAATTTAACTTCCCTGCATGTACATCATTGTTGCTATAAAAATAGTTTGAGACATTTGTGACTAAAGAAGTCTAAATTGATGACAATCTTGGTGACAAAACCTAGCACGAAACACTTACATATTTTTAAATGTAGAAATCATGTTTTTACAACCCACAGGAGTCTATTCGACTTTTGCAGATTAACTTTGAAGAAGTTATAATAATTATTTCTCACCAAAGCAAGGATAGAAATAGAAATGCTTGACAATCAGCGAGTTAGTATTCTCACGATATTAGAGACTTGGATATTAGAGACTGGGATTATCACAAGTGATAATCACTTGTTCCCCAAGATAAAAGAACATTTGGGTGTCCGAACGCTTCCGAAGCGACGATGACATCAAAGAAGAGGTGAAACGTTTCCTCAGCGGCTTGGCGGCGGAGTTCTACGACATTGGATACAGAAATTGGAGCACAGTCTACAAAAATGCATAGAAAAAGATGGTGATTATGTAGAGAAATAGAGAAAACTTTCTTCTTTCCAACGATGTAAATTTCTATGAGAATAAACAATGTTGTCTATTTGTAAATTTGATGGGAACCTTATTTCTGGATCGACCCTCGTATCAGAACATGAATGATCAAAATTGGAATAATGATGTATTCTTTCAAAATCCAAATTATTCTAAAACAGAAAACAACAACAAAAATTCTCTCTTCAACACCATATGGGTGAAAATAAATGAGCTGGTGTCAGTGCCTTGAATTTTAAGATCGTTGATAGAATTTAAGAGGTGAGAGGATCTTAATTTGAGATCATATAGAATTTTAAAGTTGTGAATTTTTTTAAAGAAAAGCAACAACCCATACAAATATACTAAATTCTATTACGTTATATGAAGAGAAAGTAAAATTAAAATTTTTTACTTGATCTTGGGAAAACAAAAGAATGGAGCCCAAAATAAATAAAGTAGAATAGAGACATACTTTTTGTAAATAAAAATTCTTCTTTTATTTTTATACAGTAAAATAGCAGAAAAAAGTTTCCTCTTCGCCATATCTTAAAAATCTTGCTAAATAAATTTAACAAAATCCAGGAGAAATTAAGCATGAAGAAATCTGAAGTAACTTTTTCATTTCAGCATCAAAAGGGCATTTTTTTAAATCTGGCACATCACCTCAGAACCTCATCGTGGATTGCCATCAAAAGGCCAGCTGACTTTAAAATAGAATGTTCTGAATTAAATTTTTATTAAATGAGGTTCAGTAAAATAAATGGAAAGTAATTTCAAATTAATCAGACAGAAAGACGAATGGAAAAATTGATAACCATCAATAAAAATAGTTCAAGAGCATAACGACATCCTGTGACGTAGACAGTCAAGTCTTTGCATTGCATGCCATGCTAATGATGCAATTTGGCCACAGCCCAGGAACGTGAGAAAAGAAGGAGGATAAAAGAACAAATCTTGCTCTGAGGGAATGACGTAACACGTGCATTATGGCAAAAAGAAACTGCTGCTTGCGGGAAAAAGATGCTATACATACAGCAAAAAAGTTGACTCGGCCAGTGAAAGATAAAGCCATAACGAAACCACCGATGGCGAAATACAGAATGTGAGACTCCCACTCCTCACAGCTGGAATCAAACCTCTAAAAAAAAAAAAAAAAAAAATTGAACATTACCCACAATTTGAAATGAATTGGATAAAATCAATTTGCTTGACATGTTATGACTCTATATTGGATAATTGGTACTGTATTGTAAACATATTTTTTCTGTAAATATATTTTTGAAAGTTTTAATTGTTTTACTGAATTTTATGGTCTTCTGTTTGTTATGTCAAAATGATGCTTGCAGGTGTCAGTGCAGGCTTTTTCTTAGATCCCCAGTTTGTGAAAAGAAAAGTTATTTTTGTGAAAAATAAAATTTTATAATGAAATCAGATACATTTATTAAATTACAATTTATTAATACTAATTTTTTTTAAGTCTATGATATGTCTTTTATGAAATGGAATTTTGTTATTGCACCCCAAAGATAACCCAATTTTTGCCTGGATCGACTCCTGTCTTGGTTATACTTTTAAATTATATATTTAATTTATCCATTTACATATTTTCAATTATTTTTTGCTTAATGTTTACTATTTTCTTTGCTTCTAGCATTTGTCGGTTGTACAGTGTAATACTATCGTTAGGTGTAGAAATTGCAGAACATACATTAATCCGTTTGTATCCTTTATTGATCAAAGGAGGTGGAAGTGTAACTTGTGCTTTAGGGTAAATGATTGTAAGTAATTCTAAAATAATTTCTTTAGTTATTAGTGCTTGATGATTTGTGTATACAGAATTCCTGTTTACTCTCATTTTATGCATAAATCACAGAAAGTTCATGATATCAAACTCTCAAATTTTATAATTTTAAGTCAACAATGGACTTGCAAATTGAACCATATCCTCTCTCCTGAAATAGCTCAGTTAGTGTCTGCTTTCCCAATCCCACCACCATTTTCTGTTTTACCAGTAATAAATGCAATTGCGAAATGGTAGATTGTACATTTGTATACAAATACTATTTAGCATAAAATTGAAATATAATATGCATATTACCATTGTTTGCAAATAAGCCATTGTTTTTTTTTTCACATTCATAAAAAGTCTAATTAATGTCATAAAATTTATTAAATAAAAAATTTTCTTACTTTTTATTCTAACCATAACTAGCGATTCATTTTATGGTATATGGCTTAAAGGGATGCTCTCTACAGTATTATCTGTAACACTTCATACTATTTTAATTTATACTATCTTGTTTATGAGAATGCTAAATTAGAAGAAACTTATCTTATGGAAATCTTATCCATATAATATACAAAGAGAAAATCAGCCAAAATATTAGACAGATCGATGCCATCGTATATTGCTCCTTTTTGGTAAATGAATGTCATTTTCTATATTATAATATTGCACAATTGAATCCTGTTAGAACAAATTTGTTTAGACCTTCAAAATATTTCCAAAATAATGACATTTTTTTATAATGGAATTACATGTATAAGGCTTTCTTTGGGTGAATGTAAAATTTTTTTTTTTTAATGTTCTATCACATTTTGTTATAACAGAACTCGCCTGTATTATGGGTCATTCATTGATAATCATATTTTAATATAGGAAATTATTTAAGAAATAAAAAAAATATTAAGGAAGAGTAAGTAAAAAACTAGACTAAAGAAATAAATTCTTTAAGACAGAAAATATCTCATATTTTCTTTTACAAAAGAAAAGAGAAAATTTTGCATAAGAAAAAAATTGTTGCATTTTAGTTATTTTAACATATTATATGCATATTATATGAGTATCTTTAGAATTTGATCTCCAGTGTTGCCAATGAGGTCTTTTTCTTTGAGTATTTACCCCCCTTCCCCTCCCTACTTCATTGCTTATTTATGTATTTTTTCAATTCTTTTGACTAATATCTATTTTTTATTACATGTTTGAAATCCCAATGTATTTGAAATATGTTGTACATTATCCTTTACATTTTTGCCTTCTAACACTGCAATTTTTTAAACAAAAATTGCTTAAAAAATTATGTATTTAAAAATTTTTACATGTTTTACCTATGAAAATTGCAGGATCACGAGGAAGGAGTCAGAGGGTTAAATGTACAATGATGATATAAAAAATATCTCCTGAAAAAATTTGAAATAATCTGTATTCCTTGACAACTTTAAAATTAGTTCTGTGTTTCTATTTTATTTTCAATACTGAAATATATCATCTAACATTAGCTTTTTTTTCTGGTGCTCAAGGTTGAGAGAAAAGAAGAAAAAAAAACTGCCCAGTTAAACTGAGGGCATTGAGCTCACAGGCTATTCACACTAATTGTATATTATACTCTTATTTCAAAGAATTTGAAATAAACCCCTCAAAAAACAAACAAATCAATAATATATTAAGGGGGGCTCATCTCCCATTCCCCCTCCCTTATAATTAACCAATGAACCCCCAAAGCTAATCAGGGAAGTGCTTTATCACAATGAAGCTATATACAAAATTTGAAGAAAATCTGATAATTCTGCACGAAAAACCCATTTTTCTAAATTAAGGTGGGATTAGACCCCCTTATCCCCTTTATACTTAACCAATGAATCCCCAAAACTAACCGCCTTATCACAATGAACCTATATACAAAATTTGAAGAAAATCTGATAATGCTGCATGAGAAACATATTTATCTAAATTAAGGGGGTTAGCTTCCCGTTCCTCCCTTTATACTTAACCAATGAACCCCCAAAACTAATCAGAGAAGCGCCTTATCACAATGAACCTATAAACAAAATTTGAAGCAAAACGGTTATTTCTGTCAAGAGTTATCGCATTATGTACGTACATTAGGGCTGGACGATATCAGAAATTTAATATCGCAATATATCAACGAATTAATATTGATATTGGTGATATATCGCGATAACTACCTTAAAGTGTATGGGAATAGAAAAATTGTTAATTTCCATAGATAAATGATATGGTAGCAGCAATTTAAGTACAAACATGTGTAGAAAGCAACGAATCAATTCTGTATACCTATTTGCTCACACAGCATCCTTTAAATATTATAGTTTCATATTTATACAAAACAGAAATATTTTAGGGGAAAAAACGCGTTGTTCGATATCTATTTGGGTTTATACCATTGATTGGATAGTGGTTTTTTTTTAAATAGTATGTTGCCTATTCTTCCTATTTTATGCACTATTTTCACCATTGCCTCTTTATAACTGAGGATATTAAGAAAAAGAAACTAAAATAAAAGTTCTTAAATTTAGGACGTTGCTCATTTTAATATGATTAAAATAAGTAAAAAGCAACAGCAAAAACTGAAATTGGTTTATTACCATATGTAATGCTAATATATTTGTGAATAACAAGCTTTCAATGGATGACAGATGCAGCAGAAATGTTGGTTTTCAATCTTTCTCTAAGGTATCAATGCATTCTTAATAGAATTTCTAAAATGTAAAAATTCACCGTCCTATCTATTTACTATAGATAAGTACAAAATTGAAATCTTTTTTGAAATATAAATATTCAAATCACATTTTGAAATAGTTTTATAGTACTTATTTTTTTCTTTTTTAGTTTATTTTAAGCTGAAATAACAATACAACATATATTAAATTCACTGGGATTCATGCTCTCACTACCGATAAAACACAGAGGGAAGCAGGAATGAGTCTCTTGGCCGATATTCAGCGTACGCACTACACTAGACGTTAATAGCTAGGAAGCCCCGCTCAAAGATAACCAATCACAGTGAAAAAGTGGTGAGGCTTCCCTTCACGAACGTGGCGAAATGCAAAATTTTACCCGCACTGTGATTGGTTGCTCGCGAACCAAGCTTCCCAGCTGCTAAGCTCTAGTAATATTATCGACTACACAGTAACTCGTACATATTTGAGCGTTTATTTATTCGTCATGACTTATCAATATGTGTGAACTATTGCAATATGTCTAGTCTAGAGGAATAGCAGCGACGGTAGTGAAACACAGACGATAGGTTCAGTAAGGAACGGAGAGTGGAAAATGTGGTTAGGTGGAAATAAAAAGTAAAGCGAAGAATGTATGGGGATATATTGAGATAACAACGAAAAAGAGATAATCGTTGGAAGGGATAGCCGGCTTTGAATAAATGCGTGAGGAGAAAGGATTATTCAGATATTAGTACAAGATTTTCAGCGCTTTTTCTAGGATTTCGAGGTTGCGCTGCGGGAAAAAAAATGATACTGGCATATATCGGTAGAGTTAGAACTTAGCTATCGTTATTGGGATATATTTTCAAGATCGAAGCTTTGTTATCGTTATTGCGATAATTAAAAAATATCAATATTTGATCGATTTATTGATAAATAATCCAGCCCTAACGTACATACATACAGTACTGATTGGCACATTAGCTCTAGGCTTTGATAGCCTGTGAGCTAAAAAGAAAAGAAACTCCACAATCATCCATAAATAATTTTAGAAACATAGAAACACAGCTGGATGCTGGCGTCTCTCAACAGTCAAATTTCAATAGATTTCTATAGCTCATATGCAGACTATATTCTACTTTCTATAAAAGGACGTTATATACTGAAACATTTCAGCATAGCTTTGCCATTGTGTTTCAGCTTTTCTGTCATAATACTTTGCTTGAATTCTGTATTCTCAGTTTAATTCATATTGAGAAATACGCTATAATTTTTACATTACAACACTTTTTAATAATTGTTTTTTGAAATTTACTCTCGCAAATGTATGGAAAATGGTTGAAAATTATTTAAATGTTGAGCTTGTAATCATTTCCCCTGTTACAGTATGCATTTCAGATTATATACCTCTAAAATTAAAAAATATCAGTTATATAAGAACATCTTTAAAATTACCTTTAATGTTATCTATAGAATAAATTCTAATTATTTGCATCTTTGTTTTGCAGTACCAGAAGAATTTCTTTATGATCCAGCCACAAGGTCTTATGGAGATCCTGCTCGGAGACCTGAAATAAAAAATGCCACTATTGAGTTTATTGCTCCTTCTGATTATATGGTATGCAAGAAAATGATATTTGTTAATTTTTTGATGAATGAAAATTTGCCTTAATTTATTTTTAAATTTAAATTTCAGCTAAGGCCTCCTCAACCTGCAATTTATCTTTTTCTTCTTGACGTTTCACATGGTGCTGTTGAAACAGGTAGAATCAAAATTTTAATGCATAAATTTAGTATGTAAATCAAAATAAAATTTTTATTCATAAGTCTGTAGCATTTTAAATAAATATCCTATTATATATTTCCTTGAGTATTTTTTATCCTTGAGCATTGCTTATTTATATTTAAATATTTTCTGATAGTGTTAAAGGAAACATAATCTTGTACCTCAGCAGTCAACTTGCATGAATCATAATTGCATCTAAATTACGTTTGCATGTGCCTGGGCCAAAAGTTAACATGTATTAATGAATACACAATGCCCTAAAGAGTTAAATTAAAGCATGGAAACATATAAACATCACTAAAATTAACAAATCTAATAATTAAAAAAAAAAGTTTTTATTTTAAAAATACAGATTATTTAGAGCAATCAATAACATGACATGATCCAGGGCTCCCACTAGGTCCGTTTTTAGGGAATTGGTCCATTTTTTTGCTTAAAGTCCGTATTGGTCCGCTTTTTCATTATTAGGTCCGTAAAGTCTGTTTTTCGATACTGTTAATCGACCTTTATTTTAAATTTTATTCATATTCTGTATTTATCTGAGCCTCGCGGAAAAATCGTGCGTTTCAAGGATCGGGAAAACGTCACTAATTTCGTCAAAGAATCGCAAAAAAGCATGAATTTCGTCAAAGGATCCCAAAAAAAAAAGCACGAATTTCATCAAAAGATCGCGAAAAAAACCCACGAATTTTGTCAAAAGATCGCAAAAAACACGCGGATTGCGTCAAAAGATCGATAAAAATCAGCGAATTTTGTCAAAGGATTCAGAAAATAACACGGATTACGTCAAAAAATCGCGAAAAAACGCAAATTTCGTCAAAGAATCGCGAAAAGAATGGGAATTTCGTCAACAAAAGATCGCGAAAAACTGCCAATTTCGTCAAAAGATCGCTAAAACCCCATGAATTTTGTCAAAAGATCGAGAAAAAACTGCGAATTTCGTCAAAGGATTGAGAAAATAACACGGATTTCGTCAAAAGATCATGATAAAAATACAAATTTTGTCAAAGGATGGCAAAAATAATGCGAATTTCATCAAGAAATTGCAAAAAACTCCGCAAAATTTGTCTAAAGATTGCGAAAGACTGCGAATTTCGTCAAAAGATCGCGAAAATACCACGAATTACGTCAAAAGATCGCAAAAATAATGCAAATTACGTCAAAAAGATCGCAAAAATAACTCTAATTACGTCAAAAGATAGCAAAAATAACGCAAATTACATCAAAAGAGCGCAAAAGTAATGCGAATGACGTCAAAAAATCGCGAAAATAACGCGAATTATGTCAAAATAACGCAAATTATGTCCAAAGATCAAAAAAATAATGCGAATTACGTCAAAAGATCGAGAAAATATAACTAATTTCTTCAAAAAATCCCGAAAAGATTGCGGAAGCCTTATGAATTTTGTAAAAAGATCGTGAAAAAACCGAGAATTTTATTAAAGGTTCGCGAAAGCACCGTAAATTACGTCAAAAAATCGCAAAAACAGCACAAATTTCGTCAAAGGACCGCGAATAAAAGATCGAATTTCGTTAAAGAATTGCAAAAAAATGCAAATTTCGTCAAAGGATTGCAAAAGAAACATGAATTTCTTCAAATGATATGGGAAAATTCGTGAAATTCAATCAGTCGTGCTAAAATCAGCACACAGACATCATCAATAGGTTACAAAACTTTCAAATTTTTTGCTCCATCATAAAGATATGAAAATTTTCGTTATTCATTTTGTGTCAATATGATTTTCGGCTTTCACACAGCAGTTTTAGTTTATCTGATAATTAGTTGTAAACATATCTCGGCAGCTGCAAGTGGCATCCAAATGGGAAATGAATGCAGTGATTCGTTTTTTGTGGGCAAAAAGATGTAACTGTATTGAAATTTATCGTCAGTTTCATGAAGTGTATAGTGAAAATGCAATGTCACATAAAGTTATCGCGAAGCAGTGCAACACATTTTAGAATGGACGTACAGATATTGACTACTCTGAGCGCAAGAGAAGACCACCACCTGCATAAAATTAGGAGATCGCTGCTCTCCTGAATGCATCTTTGCAAACAGACGCATAACAATAGACGAAATCTCAAATGAAGTGAATGTTTCTCATGTAAGTGTGCATAAAATTATTGCTGGACATTGGACGGGATTTCTTTGCAGAAGCCATTAAAAAACTTGTGCCATGTCTCGATAAATGTTTAAATAATGGATGTTGAAAAGTAGATTTTACATGAAACTTTAGGATACAAATAAAGTTATTGTAAAACTTCGATCCTGTTTTCTTAAGCAGTGCAATTAACTTACTGACTGACCCTTGTAATTCAAATAAAGTTGTATTAATAATAGAAGTTTGTAACCTCTGCCAATAGCAATGGCTTTCAGATAATGAATTTCAGAATTAAGTGAATTTGAATCTGAGCAAATATACAAATATAACAAATTATACTTTGAACATTTATAAATAAGTAACAAATAAGTGTGTGTGTGTGGGGGGGGGGGTTCTGTGTTTATTTTATTTGTGATTTGCCGGAATAGGTCCCTTCTTAACAAATATGTGGTGCTTTTCGGTCCCTTTTTTGAAGAAAAAAAAAATGGTCCGTTTTGGTCCCCTTTTTCGAAAAAAATGGTTCTCTTTTTCCATTTTTAACTGCAAAAGTTGAGTGGGAGCCCTGCATGATCTTAAAATTCTGAAATGTTTACTTTTCTATGTAGAGTTTTTATAAAATATGTTTTAATTCTTTTTACAAGTAAGGTTGCTAATTTTTTTATTGAAGTTATCTAAAAATTTATGTAGATGTGTTAGGTTCTCATAATTTCTTACTGTTACTAATTTCTAATTTTCATTTTGCGATTATTTAGC
Source organism: Maratus michaelseni (assembly GCA_963931845.1). Classification (NCBI taxonomy): domain Eukaryota; kingdom Metazoa; phylum Arthropoda; class Arachnida; order Araneae; family Salticidae; genus Maratus; species Maratus michaelseni. The sequence continues at coordinate 369,038,501 of OZ007589.1, forward strand.
TCTATGTTTGTATTTAAAATATATGTTAAAATACAGTCGAACAGTATAGTGAATTGTCTACAGATCCAGAAATATTCCCACTATAACCGATGGTTCACTATATCCAAATTCTTTAAAAAGAAAATATTTTTTTGCATATGATTGTTATTATTGATTTTTTAGTATATGATGTCTTGTTAAAAATAATGATTGCTATAATACGTTATTTACTTACAAATTATTAACTAATTGACAAATCAAATAATAAAAAGAAAAAAGTTAAGTACTAAAACTTTATCTTATCTTTACATTCTATGGAAGAAATTTGTGATTTTTGATTGAATGCAGTTCGATTTTAAGTAGAGTTCATCAATTTTCTTATCAACAATTAGTAAAGAATCTAATATTTTTTGGTCCACATTTTCTGTAGAAAGAAAATGTTCAGGATATTCGCTGCCGATTTCACTTCCGAGATAGAAGGTGCCAAAATTTCTAAGTCTTCTTCAACATCGTTCTTTTGTTTAGCTTCAGATACAATGTATGTCATCATCTGTGGGGGGCTTTTCCAGCCGCAGAGCTATTGGTAAGATTTCTTCATCATGTTCGTCCTCCACGTTGGCATCTTTTCCTTCCCACAACACATCTTTCGAAAAACCTGTGCATCTGAAACAGTTGCAGATTGTTGCTGATGTCACCTGTCTCCATGACTTTTCTAATAAAACGACTGCTTCCAAAAGTGAGATGTTGTATTCTGTATTGTTCTCTTCATAGTTCTCCAAAATACACATCACTAGCTGTTTCCTATAGTGGGACTTCAGGCTGCGAATAACGCCCTGGTCCATGGGCTGTAGCACAGAAGTCGTGTTTGGAGGCAAAAAACGAGCTTAATGCATTTCAGATTTTCTAAGTGGGGATGAGCTGTGCTATTGTTGACAAGGAGAACAATTTTACGTTTTTGCTTCAACAAATCATTGTCCCATTGTCGAAGTTCTTCTTAAAAAAACTGGAAGTCATCCAGGATTTTTGATTAGCTTTGTAATTGATGGGCAGTTTTTTAACATTTTTAAAACACCTTGGTTTTTGGGATTTACCCACAACAGTTAATTTTTGCTTTTCTGATCCGTTCATATTTGCACATACAAGAACAGTTATTCTCCCTTTCGAGATCTTCCTGTTAGTGCACTTTTCTCCTTTAAATTTTAACGTCTGATCAGGAGTCATTTTGTAAAATAATCCAGCTTCGTCAGCATTAAAAATATCCTTCTCTTCATAACCCTGGATTGCATCCGACCACACTTGAACGTTCCACTTTTCTACATCCGATGCACAAACACTTGCTGCTTCACCAACAATCTTTCCACAAGAAATATTGTTCCATTTTTTGAACCTATCCAGCCATCCATTAGAGCACACAAAACTGTTTTCTCCGAATTTTTCGGCAAACTCATTTGCTTTAATTTGAAGCATGGGTCTGGTCACAGTAACATTTCTATCCCGCTGAATGATGAACCATTTTAATAGAGCTTCTTCCACATTTTCTCTTTCAGCCCGACATAGTTTCTTCAATGAATTCAAATTTTTATTGGATGCAGCAAGAGTCACACTGCGATTTTTCCAAATGTTCAAAACTCTAGATTTTGACAAGGAAAATTCCTTGCACCATGCCGATTGATTTGTTCCATCTTCAATACGTTTAATTATTTTAACCTTCGCCATTTTTACAAAAATTTAGCTGCTCTTGAAAAAACGTCTTCTTATCTCAAATCAATCAAAAGAATAATGAAGAGAGACTGTAAAACGAGGGACATTCTTGGACTGTTCCGATTATACTGAGGGGCGGGGGACGAAGTTAGCAAGTGAACACCAGAGCTTATTCCTAGAATTAGGGAGAAACGAAGAAAAGAGGTTTGTTCCTGTAATAAGGAGAGGAGGGGAAGAAGAAGCATGTGCTGTTTAGGTGATGAGCGTGAAAGAGTGAAATTTGACACAATATAAGGCCATGTCATCATTTGCAGTCACAACTAGTGCAAGTTTAAAGTTGGAGAACTGAAAAAAGAAATCTGGGGAAATAAAATTTGAGTCCTCTATAAATAAACTACCAAAATCTCAGTTGTCCACTATAAGCGTATAAAATAACATTAGTTAAATGGGAGTTCGGACGGGACCAGTAAAAAAGTTCACTATATCCCGGGTTCATTATAGTGGGGTTCGACTGTATATGTATGTATAGATGTTAAAATATATGTATTTATATATGTATGTATGTATGTATGTATGTATATATATGTTAAAATGTATGTGTGTATGTATGTATACATGTTAAAATATATGTAAAAAACCCTGTTTAAAGGGGAAAAAAACCTGTTTTAAGTAACTTTTTCATAAGTTTTTTTTTCCCAATTTTCTAACTTTTGGGTGCTGAACATTTTCTGGAACTATATTCTATAATACAATGATTTGTTTTGTTCCATATATATATATATATACAGTAAACTACCGATTATCCGTCACTCACGGGACCGACCGGGTGGCGGATAATCGAAATAGACGGATAATCGAAAGACCATTATTAAAATCACATTTCTATTTGCTGGTTTATAAATAACAATATTTAAACGCGTGTTTTTTTATTAGCTGTGTATTTCATGAATAGAAAACTTAATTAATAATAACAAATAAATTTATGAGAGTAATTTAAAATTTTACACAGTAAATAAATTACCTGTTTTCATCGAAAATAATTCGTTTTACATGTTTGTTTGCAGTTTGCTTGTCCTTTTACAGCAGCAAGATTGCGAATTTTACGTAATAAAAGTACTTGAGTTGCATCGGCTTCATCTTGCATTTCAAACCAATTAATGCACTTCGAGAGTATTGTCTCCACTTCTGCATGACTGACTCCTGGGTCATCATTTTCCGATTCATCAGATTCATCCGCTTCAGGTTTCCCTGGATTCAAAATATTTTGAATAATTTCGTCATCCATAAATTCTTCATAACCAATATCATTGTTATCACAATTATGCCAGTTTTTCATTTCATCTGCAGAAATATCTTTTAAACATGGTACGTTTGATACCAAGGTCAGTATCTCTGTATCATCATCAGGTACATCTTCTGTGCTGGTAGTATTGGTAGCATCTTCCGGGGTATCAATAGTGTTGGGCCACAATTTTCTCCAGCTTCTCTGGAAAATCTGTTCAGATAAATCATTCCAAGCATCAGCCAAGTTGTATATGGCATCTTTGATAGTGTATGATTTCCGAAAAACGAAGACATTTGATTCATTATCAGCGAGTAGCAGCTTTTGAATTAAAGCTTTCCGATAACGTTTTTTCGACGATTCAAGGACACTTTGGTTCATTGGTTGTATCAGTGATGTTGTATTAGGTGGAAGAAATAAGCACTTGATGTTACCGTCAGTAGATTCTAAATTTTCCGGATGTGCTCCTGCATTATCAAGCAACAAGATTGCTTTCTGAGGAAGATTACTTTTTTTTAAGTGTGCTTTAACTCCGGGAACAAAGATATAAAAAAAAACACTTCTTAAAAATATCTTGCGTCATCCAGGAACTTTTTTTACTGTAATAATTGACAGGCAGTGCTTTCATGTTAATATTCTTAAAAGCTCTAGAATTCAGGGGGCGGTGGCTGCAGTTTAGCTGACGTTACACAAGCATTTTTCTCGGAATAGCGCCGCCTCACTCGGGTTCACTGAACATGCGTGTTTTTGTTGTTCGTTTCAGATTGAAAAAAAAAAAAATGGAAAGGGGGGGTGGCGGTTAACCGAAGGTGGCGGTTGATCGAATGGCGGATAATCGGAAGTCTACTGTATATAAACTGAAATTAACGGAGTACAATTTTTTTTTTTTCAATGATATACTTAACTTGTTTCAGAATGTTTGTATTTTGATTAATTGTTAATTCAACTTATTAAATTTTGAATTTTAAGAAATGCAACTCTTAAGAACATTCTGTAAATATCTAAAGAAATGTTATTCAATTTTGTTTTAGGTTATTTACAAACATTTTGCAAAATTCTTCTTGAGAGTTTAGAAGAATTACCAGGTGATTCTCGAACAAAAGTTGGTTTTATAACATTTGATGGAAGCATCCACTTCTACAATTTAGGAGAGGGCTTAAACCAACCTCATATGTTGGTTGTTTCAGATATTGAAGGTCTGTATAATTTAAATTCTTCAAGTTTATTGTAGTATTTTCTTAAAATATTGAGATTTCATTGAGATAAAGATTTCCTTAGTTATTTAGAAATTTTAAATTTGAAAGTGCATTTAAAAAATATGTAAAATTTTGAACAATTTTCTGCATAGTTTTTTTGTTCTTTCTTTCTCTGTTTGCTTATGTTATCTGCTCATTTATTTTCTGTTTTTAAATACTTAAATTAGGTATTCAAATTTGTTGTTAAGGTAGACTGATATGTTTGTTATATTAAAAATAATTACTTTTGTGGTAATCACCGATATTGATGTCATTTAATTTGTATTTTATTAACTTTATTTTGTTTCACTTAGTAAAATACAGTACAATTATTTTAGAGCAGGAATCATTGACCTTTTTTACCTACCACCCATATTTGTACTTTTGGTAACTTTCTGCCAGATGCACTGTTATAAAAAGTTCAACATCCACATTCTTTTTGCATTAACTGAAAATTGGCCTGCCTAGTGAAATCATAACAGTGTAACTTCTCTATTATCCATTAATACCTATTTTAAGGATGAATCAATTTCTAATAAGTGTCTAAAACTCAGTAATTTTCTATTAGAAGGGGGGTGGGGGAACACTTAAAGAAGACTTTTAAAAATATTGCAATATGAAATTGGATTTTGCAACTGATTTTTACTGAAATTCAAAAATTAGGAAGGGTTGTAGAAATTTTCAATTTATCTGGAGAGTAAAGCTATTCATGTTAAGCTTACAAATAACTATATTGCAGTGTTGTTTGTTGAGACCAACAGCATTCCATGTTTACAGGAATTTCAGGGTAAGCAATTGCACCTTCAACTGTATTAGTGTATTTAAATAGATTTTACAAAACTTTCAATAACAAGCAAATGTAATTGTGTGGATTTCATTGAAGTTTTTAAAATGTAAATGGTTGCCTATGGCAGTGGTTCCCAATTTTTCTTTCACATTGTTCATCCAAGGATTGATTGCTCAGAATGGCACTAACCCCCCTCCCTCCCATATAATACATAAGAGGAGGTACATAAGTGTTTATTGCTCAACAATCCAGTGGCGCAGCCAAGGGGGGGTTTGGGGGTTAAAACACCCCCCAGAGCTAAAAACATTACTATAATTGCCGCTTATATGAATCAAAACTACTAAAGTTAAAATTAAGTTTTTTGGCCTTTCCGCCTTGGCAGAATCCACCGCTTTTTTAAATCAAATTCTATTCAACAATGTGATTCAATTAAATGGCGAAAAGTCTACTTAAAACTGTGAAAGCGCATATTACACGCATAGGTTATGTCAAAACTTGATTTTTGGACTGCGTCACTTTGTCGAGACATCTTATAGTACAAGATGGGTCATATACTCTCACACAGACGCTTTGAGTTATATAGTATACAGTGGTCTGTTTCTTAATTGCATTTCTGTCTTTGTTCCACGTTTGAAACAATAACAGATCATCGAATTCCAGAGAAGAAAAAAACATACACTTTGTAAGTCTCTCTCAGTTTCAAGCGGCTTTTTTTGCGTTTTTTGCTCTCAGTTATATCTAAGACCAAGCTATGTGCGTACCCAGGAAAAAAATCTTTGCAAAAGTAAGAATTTAAAAAAAGTACTTAAAGTTATAAAAAGCTATTTTTCGATTATGAGCAGATTTTTGCAATCGGTGTTTCTTTCGAATCATTTGTTTCATAGGGGGTCTGTATACACAAATTTAAAGACTATATTTCATTTGTTGGTAATGTAGCAACGACGTCTTGCTTATGATGGAGATTCATATATTTATCGTTAAAATTTTATAAATTAGTTGTGGTTCCTTTTTAGCTATTTTTAATTCTATCGCGCTTCTGTGAAAAGAAAATCTCTTTCCTTTCTATTTAAAATTCAACAATTCTTAAACTCTTTTATCGCAGCTTGAAGTGATCCTTTCTCAATTAATGTACATGTCTAAATTCTTTCTTTCGTATGTGCTTGCGGTTTTCATATGAGAAATAAAATCATTTTCAGTTTGGCACCTGCATGCTTTCCTAAAGCCTGCATGCTTTCCATTTTGGATCACAGAATAAATAAAGAAAGATAAAATGCAACATCTATTTCTCCATACATCTGCATGCTAAAATTCCTGCAGATGTTCAGTTTGGAAAGTTAGTTTTCTGTTGTTATAAAGATGCTGATATATGGTAATCTGGTTTGGCGGTTTGCGTTAAAAAAAATTAGAATGTGCTTCTCCCTAACGAATTTTCTTCTGTACCCTATGGGTCGACGCGGATAAATTTGTGGCATCTCAAAAAAAGGCATTCGATTTTGAGTTTTCATGATGTGAAGATATAGACGTTCTGAGTGCTGGGGGACAGCCTCATTTATTCAATTATCTTTCTTCAAATAAAATATTTTTTTTCATGGAAGCCTCAAGTCTCCGATATGTTTCTTCACAGATGAGACCCTCCGGGTTCTTGCTTATAGCGCATATGTATGAGCTCCGGTGCTCTTTTTTCCTAGAATTTAAGACCTGCCTGTGAGTATGGATTTTGAAAAAAAAAAGGCGTTAAATGCATTTTTTTAGAAAAATACTATCTATAATTACGCACAATTTTACGCTAACCATGCATTAATTTAAATTGATCAGCAATATATTAGTTATGCATTGACTTACACTTATTACATTTTAACGAATGCTATCTGCATATCATTAAAATTATACTAGCTGACCCGTCCGGCGGTGCCTGGGCTCATGATGATTACCTCAAATTTGTATGATTATATATCTTATATCAATTTTATATTTTTAAATGAAATTTTCACTAAAAAATATTGATTATTAGACAGAAAAGCATTTTTAAAAGACATCTTCTTGTTTGGTTTTTTTTTCCTCGTAAGGCTCTCTCGTTTCATAGTTTAAAAAAAAAATAACCCCAGTTGTCTGAATTCTATAAATTTTTCATCAGTTATAAACAGGTCTTGACAAATGCAGTCGGCAGGTCGCCACTGTCGACCTAGTTTTTCTATCTAGCCACCAAGTTATTTAACCCGATTTTTTTTAAATTATTATTATAATTTTTTGTACAAAAATTGACCTAAGAAATGACCATAAATGGCATTTTTTCTCATTTTTGGCATTTTTAATTACGTAAAAATAAGTTTGACAAATGTAAATTTTAAATTAATAAAAAAGAATTATATGACTGACTTCGACACGAAAATAGGCAGAAATTGTTTTCCTGCTTCACATGTTTCATCCATGCTCTCTCCCCCCCCCCCACCCTCATCATATATAGATTTTGCAGCACTCACTTATCCAGACATTTGAAACCTTCGGCAATCAGCATTTCCTGAACATACCGGTTAATGCAGCCTTTACATTTTTTTTTCATAGATAAATAATTTCGATAAATTTCATTAGAAAACTTTGTTTATACCATCTTTTTAAATGATGTAACTGTTCTAAACTATGTAACTAATAATCCTACAATAGGCTTATTATTTTTCTCAATTAATTGATAAAAAACTTTTGTGCTATTGAAAACTAGTCGTTGGGGGCCACCGTAATACTTACCCATCATGGATATGCATAATGTAAAATATTAAAATAAAAAATGTGTAAACTACTTATAAAATGCATTGCAATTTGAATAAAATCGTGGCTAGATGACGTCATAAACATTAAAGGCTCGATCACTGAATTGCTTGAAAGAAACATCCTTATAACTCCAAAAATAATAATCCTATTAACTAGCGGTTTGTTGCATCTGATTAAGCGTCTAATTTCCAATTAAAATATATCTTTGAAGTGAAATTTGGATGAAATACAGGGTCATGAAAAATCGAAGAGTGTGGTAAATAGGATTCCAAATATCTCGGCAACTAATTATCCGATCGACTTCATGCTTTATGCAAAATTTATGTTTTTTTATTGTCTTTTATATTTATTTCTTAAAATAACCAATTTCGAAAATTTTTATATACCTTTTATCAGAACGAATATTTTGAACATCCGAAAAAAATCGTTCCGGTTAATCGAGGTTATTGAAATGAAATAGGCTTCTTCCCATTATTATGTACTAAGTATATACCATATTGCAAGTCTCTATCTCAATTTTTTCGGGAGATAGAGCGTTTACAGACACACAGACGGACGGCAAATTTTTTTTTCTAAAAATATGTTTTTCGGAATCTCCAGTGTCTGAAACGTGTAAATCCGTCAAAAAAAAATTTTCGATTTTCAAAACGATTACAAGACTTACCCTATACTACGTATGATGGGTAAGTAATTAGTGACTTCGGAGGGGAGCAAGTTATATATTTTTTTTTACTGGTAACTAGAATTGTTTTACTGGCTACCAGATTTTATCAAATTTGCAAAGCCATGGTTATAAATATAATGGTTTTACAGACCGTGGAAAAATATTGATATCTAGCTGTAAAAAAAATGCTTTCTTCTCGCGTCTTTTTTTTTTTTTTTTTTTTTTGGCGACGTGTCCTTTAAAATAACAACACAAAAAAGTTACTGTCCGAACTCTCTGAAATTTTATTCGATTGCAAATATAACTGTATGCAACCCCTCTTTAAAATTCCTTGAAAAAGGTCTAAGTCTTTGACTAAAGTCGAAGAGAACAGAGTCACGTCAAAAAAGACTAAGTCACATTTAATACTGAAAACATGAGCCGACGCCGAGCAAACCCACGCCAAAATACCCAACTTTCTTTTTGCATTGTCATCGAAAAATTCCCAGATTTTTTTAAATACTTTTATTCATCAGAGCGTTTCCAAATTTTTGTAGGCGCTGTAATTTTGATCTTCCAAGAGGCTTTTAATGGATTGTGTCGAAATACAGACGTTCAGTTACTTTTAGCATAGAAAAAAGATCGTCTTCGAAAGGTCCGATATGACGTCAGGTTCTAAATAAATCGTAATTTAGAATGCTTTCAGCTGTTTCACACCTTTAAATTTACCATTTATAATAAATTCTTTATGCCAAGCATTTCCATCTTAAAAGTAATCTCTATACTAAATTTCAAGTTTCTAGCACTAACAGTTTCAACTAAATCATAATTTAGAACACTTTTAGAAAGTTTTCAGCTCATTTCGTCCTTTTAAATTTTTAAATGTTTTTAAAAATGTTATAAGGAAGCATTTACTACATAAAAGTAATCATCATGCCAAATTCCAAGTTTTCATACCAATTGTGTCACATAAATCGCAATTTTAGAATGCTTCTTAGTCTTGCATTCTTTTAAATTTCGAATTGAAAAAATAAATTCTGGGGAGCATTTACGTCTTTTAAGTAACATCCATATAAAATTTCAAGACTCTAGCTCTAAAAGTTCTAAATGACTTGTTACATTTGGCAAAAAGCAAAGTAAGTAAGTCTATTAAAAATTTTGTTAAAATTGCTTCATTATTATTAAAGTTAGGAATAAGAATTCGTGATTATCTTGTAATGAAACCTTGTGTATTTTTGACTGAATAAATGGATTCCAACTCTGTTATTTTCTATGTAAAAATTATTTGCTGTAGTGTGTTCTTCCATCTTTAAGTTTTCCCCTCATCATTTTTAAACACTTTATAAATCTAACATAGTTTTGTGTTATTTCATTGGTGCATTTTATAGTTTGTAACTCTAATAGTGTAAACGCTGTTTAAATTAATTATAACCAACTTAATTGCAGAGAAAAGCATTATGATTTCATTCATTTAAAAGACTGATTCCATTAACCGATGATTCATATAACCGGCGACCATCTCTATTATAAACTCAAAACCCCCCCCTAGAACCGAATTCTGGCTGCGCCACTGCAACAATCAATAGTTTTTACAAAGTAATGATTCCAGTAGGGCTTGATAATTGTCTAATCATTACAATACAATTTTTTCTTTCTGTTTTGTATAGATTGTCATATTTCTCTTCAGTCCTTCTGTACTTTGGGTAATCCTATATGTTTACATTTAGGTTCAATGCACCTGACTGGTAATTCTTGTGTAGTCATTTTTTGGTAATTGGAGAGTTAATAAAGTTAAAATATTATACATTGAATTTTTTCATTTTTTAAAATAATCCATATACATTCAGCTTGTTTTGCATTCCTACAAGATCTGTTTGTTTTTAACTATGCCAGTCCCATATGCAGATCATTCTCCAAATTAAGATGTTTCATTGTTTTCTTGCTACACATCAATATTTCATTTTCGTGTTCATACTTTTCTAAAAGCGCACTAAGTTATCACTTGCTCTTTGGAAAATCATTTAACTTTTCTCTCAAGGTAAACTGCCTTATTTATAAAATCATTGTGGCTAATTAAAACTGAATAAACTAATCTAAAAGCTCTATTTTTCCTTTATTGGTTTTAATACAGTTGTCAAAAACATATTGTCCCTTCTCAACCATGCGAAACTTTGTCCCATTTACAAGACTCATTTTTAAAAGAAAAACATGATACTTGTAGATATGATTACTGAAATGATTTGTAATGGAATGTTTTTCATTTTTTGATAAATGAATTAAATCTTTAGTTATAAGCTGTTGTTGTCCTATGATGGCAGTTTTTATTTCCTTTCCTATGCCATCACTTTCAGAAGGATCTTCCTTTACTGAAATGAACTGTTTGATTACGTAGTTTCTGAGTAATCTCATTTTCCAATTTCATGCTTTGCAAGCAAAAATTATTTCAGAAATGTGCCAGAAAGTAGCAAGTTTGCATCTGAGAATAGTCTTAATGTGCCTATTAGGTGACCTTGTGGGTGCTCAGTGGGATTAAAAGAAATGTCATTATCTTGCACCTCCCCTTACAACTCCCAGTGTCTCCCTTGGGAGGCTCATTGGGAACTACTGGTTTAGGATGTTTCCCTTAACCCAATTGCGCACCTGCGCGTGGTTGGCAGCGAATCTCTAAATCTAAAATTATAAATTTGTACCAGAAATTACGAAAGAATTTTTATTTCATGTAATCGCAAAATGCCGGTAATTAAATAAAGTAAGTATTGCTGTTACTGTTTTCTGGTATGAATTTGAATTTTCTAAATAAAATGTAATTGGATAATTTTTCGTAAATGTTTCGTAAGATGAACAAACCCTAAAAAAGAGCAAAAATTGTTTTGCGTATTCTGAATGTGGATTAACTTTATTGAAAAAAGGCCAAAATTTTCTACGTCTGGCAAAAAAATTCAATTTGGGTTGCTTTTATGAGGGAATCAAAATTGTTGATGAAGTTGGAAAATTGGGGAAATATATGAATTGTTCTGCTCAATATAAAATAACATAAAAATTAATCAAAATCAAAGATCTGATCCTCAGATGCATTCAGACCTGTCTTCGTCTAATTAGAACCAAATTTAGATACCTCTACTGATTTCCCTTATCAACACTAACAAACTCACATACACAGACAAAAACTGTTTTATTAATATAGATTGAGGGTCAAAAAGTTATTCTTGGTATTTTCTGTTTTTTTTTTTTCCAGTAAGAATTTTTTTTTTGATTGATATTTTTTTCCAGATGTTTTTCTTCCGTCACCTGATAATTTATTGGTTAATTTACATGAAAGTAAAGGGGTAAGCATGTACTTATTTTAATTTGTATTTTAAATTTAAATTTTTATACTTAGGTGAAAAAAAATGTACAGTTGTAGGGGGAAAAAAAGGACCCTCCCCCTCTATGAACTCTGCCAAAAATCACCGTATAAAAATGTGTCTGTGACCAATTGATTAGTAATAATACCTACTGATTATTGCTGTATACTTAAATTGTGTTTAGGGGTCATCTACATATAGAAGTTGTAACAAACCTTAAAATTTTCAATATTAACATCTAATTCTGATGTATTTAGATTCCTCAGTAAATTTTACTTTTACTATTTAAAATTTTACTATTTATAGTAAATTTTACTATTACTAATTTTTCTAATAATTTCAATTAATATATATTGAAATTCATATAAAAAAAATATATATATACCGTAATTTCGCACGTATGCGCCACAGGTTAGTTAAGTCTTTTTCAAACCGGAAATTTTATTGAAAATAAGAAGTCAAATAAGTGCTAAGCAGAAGTAAGTCACATTTTATTTAAAATAAATTCTGGTAGGAAATCGAATTGTCTGAGGTGCGGCGTTTACGCGCGAAATTACGGTATATGAATTGAAACCTATGAATTTTTTAATAGAAATCAATTTCTAGAAGCTTGAAATATGCAAATCAAAAATTACAACTCATTGCACCAAGTAGTTTTTGAGGTATGTTTAAAAACTACTTGTATTTCAATTTGATTTGCAACAGTTAAAAATGAATTTAACATTTGAAGTTTTAAACTTTAAACCTGCATAATTCTTGAAGTACTTGAATGAATGACTTCTCGTATGGTATACAAAGATAAAATTTGTCAAAGAATCCAAATATATCAAAATTGTATTTGTATTGAATTTAAAGTTTGTTACAATTTCTATATATAGATGACCCTTAAGCAAAATTTAAGTATAGCATTAATCAGTAGATGATATTACTTATCAGTTGGTATCAGTTACATTTTTATAGAATAATTTACGACAGAATTAGCAGGGGAGGGGGTATACTTATATAATTAGTATCAGGTATACTTTTTCTTTTCCATGACTGTACAGTAGACTTAAATTTATAGATAATTTTGTAAATTAAGTATTTTGTAAGTTCAGATGTAATTTTCTTTTCCTGTAGCATTTAGATCCTAGATAATTTACTTTTTTATTCTAAATGTCCTTAAACACACTAATAAGTCACAAATATTGTATTATTTTCAGTTAATCGCCGACCTGTTAAATGATCTTCCAAAGAGATTTTCTCAAAGTGGTGATATTAATAGCTGTTTTGGAGCTGCTTTACAAGTTGCATATAAACTCATGGTTTGTATTATTGAATTTTTCTAGTTGATCTATACTAACATGAAGTAATGTTAAAACTATAATAATAAAAAATAAATGTTTGTTTGTAGGAGGTATTCTCTGAAACTACAGAACCAATTAAAAAAATGGTGTAAAAATAATAGTGACATGTGCTGCTCATTCACCGATTATGACCGCCAGACCCCAAAACCACCCTCCGTTCAATAGTAGATTTATATATATATATATATATCTGATCTATGTCATACGATAACGCTCGTATTTATTAATTAATTTTGATGATACTAATTGTGTGTATTAAGCTCACCAATGCCTCGACCGAGTTTGTTGGCCAGCTTGGTCCGCCATTTTGTTTCAAGATGGCGGCTATTTAAAAATTAAAATTCAAATAAATATACAAAAAAGTTAAAAATTCAAATTTATTTTTAATTAAGTGTTAGGCCTTGATACAAGGATTCCAGAGCACTTTTTGTTTTACCTCTATCTTAAAAAATGGCTGAGATAGAGCAGTTTGAAATTCTAGGGTGGCTGACATTTTGAAACAAGATAGCACATTAAGAAAATTTTCATTGTTGTAATCATTTTCCCAATCATATGCCTAAAACTATATATTCATATCCGTTAGCGCCAAATTCTCGCCAAACTTGGCGAAGTATCGCCAAATTTGGCGACCAAAATAAGTCTTCATAAATGAAGCCAATTTGGCTATAGCTCAATAATTTGGCAAATTTCTTATTCAAATTCAGTATTAACGAATCTTTTGTAAACATTTTCTTTGCATTTTAGCTTGCTGTTTTCGAGTAACATTAGCTAAAATTTTAAAACTAAGATATAGGAAAGCTACCTTTTCCTCCCGGTACAGGCCGGAAGGACTTTTTATCTCTGTACCATTGCCTCCAAGTGGGTGCAGGAGCTAAAAATGTTCTAAAATTAAAATTTGTTTGAAACTGTTGAGGCTAGGAACATGAAATTTGACATGCTTTTTACTTTTAAACTAAATACTCACTAAAGACCTTTGTTAAAAAAAAAATTGAAATTTAAATGATGAAATGATTGGAAAATGTTCTATAATAATGACTACTCTAAAACTATCAAGACGAGGAACTTTAAATTTGATATGCAGGTTACTAAATTGGGAAAGAGTGGAAAATCTGCTCCAAACTGCTCCAATTTTTATTTCTAGCTACATTCTGCTACAGAAAAAATATTCAATTTTGTCTCCAAAAATTGAAATTTCATAATCCTAAAAACACTGGGAAAAAGTCCCTCTTCGTATGAACCTTGTATAAGTTTGAACGTTTGAAAGAATATTGATACACATTTATCATTAACTGAAAAAATAGATTATGCTACAGGTTCATTGTCTAAATTTCAGCTATTAGAATATTTATTATGTGTCATCTAAATCCAAAGAGAATGATTGTTAAAAAAAAAACAAAGCTGTTGTGCCATCTATTAAAAATAGACATTACTGGCAAAAGATTTTCAGCATTAAAGATTCACAGGGTAGCCTTAAATTTAACACTTTGAGGTTTAAGCTCGAGTGTCACCCAGGCTGCCATTTTCTTTGAAGCAAACTAAGCGCGAGTGTCTCTCAGGGTCAACTTTTAACTCTGAGCTATAAAAGTACGGACTATGTAGCCTTTGTCACCTTTGTAACTATCTTACCTTTTCATATATTATCTATGAGCCTTTTATTTTGTAAAAAAAAAAAAAAATGTATAGATGTCGGCACTAAACAGAAGTAAGTATTTTAATATATGAAAATATCTAGAATCAGAGCTTAAAATCAGCGTCACTTTGAGCGAATTTTATGAAATAAATACTAAGAAATATTAATTTACAGAAAAGCAAATTTTACTAAATAATGTTTATACACAAATAAAACCTATTTTCAGATATTTGTACAGCATTTGGGTAAGTTTTTATTCAAATCTATGTAAAATTTGATGTTAAAAAATGTTTTCTTATGCGGAACTTTTTTTTTAGAAAATATAAAACTAGCTTTTTTCAACAATTTCTCATTAAATATTAATTTTTAATACATTTAAGTAGTTCCTTCATTATGAATAAGAACAGTTTGAAGTTTATAATTAAATAAAAATTATTAAAATACATATCTTTCAAGTATTTTTTAAACAATCATGAAAAGTACCCAAATACCCTCAGTCCAGAGGGAGATATGTGGTTAAAATAGCTCAGACCTGAAAGCGTTAAAATGTTGCTCAAACTTTTTAAAATCTTACTGTCATTAGCACATGGTAGTACAGAGCATGGGTTCAATGTTCGTAAGCATTTATTAGAAAATTATTCCTTTTTAAATGTCCGCTTCAATGTTCTCACCGTTCAAGAAATCACATGTTAATCTATAGGGATATTTCATTAATATGTTCTCCTCTATTGCATTAATATATAACCATAGCATTGAAGATTTTATTCATAAAAAAGAAAGTCTTTTAAGTAAAAAATTTTAAAGTCTGCTACATCAGTTTGTCCTGTTAAATAGTTGATATTGAACATATTAAATTGAAATAGTGAGTCTTGTTTCTCCTTATAAATTCTTAATGTTTACTATTAAAACAAAGTGAGAAATTAATTTTCCACTTTTCATTTTTAATGTAGTACAAGGAGAGGTTCTGAGGTTAGCATTACAGAATGCGGTGAACGTTTATGTATTAATAGAGTATAGTTAGTATATAAATATATGAAAGCCATAAAGCGCAATATCCAGGGGTTCTTAAGAAAAAAGTCTCAAAGTTTGTCACAGTTTATAATCGGATAAATTTCTTCCTTTGGCAAGTGGCTTCGTAGTCTAGTCAGTAGAGCACTGGATTAGAGATTTTTGTGTTCAGGTTTGAATTCCCATCTAGACATATTTTTCACAGTGAAATTTTTTATCAATTACCTTTGAACTACAATTGGAAAAATATGTCTTATATTTTTGAAAATTTCAATAATTAATTAAATTATGTTTTGTTTCATATAAATATAGTTTTAACTATGAAATTCTGCTTGTTTAAATATTTAATGGCAAGTTAAAAAAACATGTAGACAATTTATACTTCTTTAGACCAGAAATTTTTTGCTGCTATTGTAAAGTATTTTTGCTGTTATTGTAAATTATTTACAGTTATTTCAATTAATAATTACTATTTTTCACAAGGACACTATCGTGTTGATATATTTTGTTTTGAATTTCCCTAATTCACATCTGTATTTCAATATTTTAAATCCATATTCTTAATTATTCAATCTTTAACTGTAACATATTATATTTAATTAATCTTACGTTTTCCCTCTTTTTACGTTCATTATTTTAAGTTTAATCAAGCGATCATCTTTCATTTCTCATTCATATCGTAAGTTCTCTCTTTTTCCATTCATTTCTCCATCCCGTTTCACCCTTGGCCGCTTGCCAGCTTGTTTCGTAGCCTTCCTCCTCGGATCACGAGCTTTTACGGCTAGGCAGCTGGCACTCTCTGCGCATGTGCGTACGGCAGCGTTTCGCTGTTTCTCCTTCGTGCGTTAACTCTTCATTGAGTCTGCCAGTTTGGCGCATTCATCTCCGCGTGGCGAGTTTTTGAGACTTGCTTTTACGCACGTTCGCCATGGTCGCGCGCTGTTCAAATTCCAGTTCTAGTGATTGTAGAGTTCAGAGTAGATCGCTTGTTCGACCGTTGTTCGTAGTGCATGTTCTCGCGATGGCCGGACTTAGTGTCTGATCCATTCGTCTTCCCAGCTCCAATCTCATATTAGTTTAATTAAATAGCAAAATATCTTACCTTCATTACTCTTATTAGTTAAAAATGACATCTTCCAACACGATGTCCCACTACACAATTCTTCGAGGTTTTCATCGTTCATGAGCACTCAACATCTGAAAAAGACAGCACCTTTTCCCAAGTTCACGGAAGTTTTTCAAGAATAAAATTCATGGAAGTATTAACAAGATTCTTTCTCTCTGTTTGTCTCAACACCTCACTCTGGGATTCAAAGGTAAACCCTTTTATAATTAATATTCCGACGACGTATTGAACCTGATAAAATATATACGATCACGTTTCTTCTTGTCTTCACCTTCAAAGTATAATCAACCAAGTAATTTTAAAAGAACAATAGTCATCATTTAAATTCACCTACAAGATCCTCTAAACATTTAGTGAAGCAAAAATCTTCATAATAGACACAAATAAATTAAAATACATGATATAAGTCTATAATATATTATTTTAATTTTGTTTCGTTATCCAAACATTTAAAAAATTTCATGACTTATTAAAAATATGCTTTTATATTTTTAACATGATTTTTTTTTAATCTGGGATTCTTTATTTTGTAATTAGAATAACTGTCTACATAATAATTGTTTTTAGCAATGCAAATTTTTTTTTGTTGTTTGATATGTTTTTATAATATAATATTTAATTATATAGATACAGTTTAAACTATGAAATTTTGCATGTTTACATATTTATTGAAAAGTAAAGTCTAAATAAATAAATTTAAAAAAATAGGCAATTGGTACTCCTACAGATCACAAAATTTTACTTGTTTTAAAATTTATTTACTATTATTTCCATAAACTACTATTTTTTACCGTGAAATTAATTAAATACGTTACATAAAATTATAACACGCTGCTTTAATTATTTGTCAAATTAAAATTTTTCTGTTAATATTAATACTATTTCAATCATTCAAACTTCAAAATATATCGTATTTCAAACAATTAAAAAAAAAAAATCTTTGATTCTTGTGCTTATAATTAGGAAAACTGTTCATGTACTTCAAAATAAGTTCTAAAAAGATATTGAATTACTAAAAATAGTTATTACGTAGGTAGTAAAGACAAAAACAAAAATTCAAGATAAAAAAATAAAAAAAAACATTAAAATTTTAAAGAATGTTTTTAAAAAAATCATGAAATATTTAAAATATTTGTATAATAAATTAAAATTAAAAAATATATTATAGATTTATATCGCATATTTTATTTCTCTGCGAAAAATAGATTATTCATTTAAATAACTGTGAATAATTTTAAATAACACCAAACATTTCTGGTCTATAGAAATATAAATTGACTACATTTTTTAAAAAAAACTTTCCTTTAAATATTTAAACATGCAGAATTTCATAGTTAAAACTATATTTATATGATACAAAACATAATTTAATTTATATTTTTCATAAATTTCAATGATTGTACATACTTTTTCAATTGTAGTTTCAAGGTAATTGATAAAAATTTTGGCTGCCAAAAATGAGTCTAGCTGGGGATTCGAACCCAAACACAAAAATCTCAAATCCAGCATTCTAGCAACTAGACTATGAAGCCGCTTGCCAAAGGAAAAAATTTATCAGATTATAAACTGCAACATAAACTTTGAGACATTCTTAGGGTTTCGTTCATCTCACGAAACCCTATTATTCCGCTTCGTCGGTCCGTCACAGAGCTGGTTCTCAGAAACTATTGAACTTGCAGAGTTGAAACTTTGTGTACTTATAGCTCAATACCTGCTATGATGCTCAAAATCATAAAATTTGAAAAAATCGTATTATTTTAATATAGAGAGATAAAAACCAAAAATCTAACAGCCTTTTTCTATTAAATTTAAACATTTTTCGTTATAGCAGTTGCCAACTACAGCGAGATTTAAGGATCGTAGAACTTATAACGGTAAAAATTAACGAAGTGACGATTCTCTCGAAAAATATTCCGATTGAATCCAAACCTGAAAATTCAATTTAGAAAAGAATATAAGTTAACTATCCGGAAATCTCTCTATATGGCGTAATCTCAAGAGATAGTAACATTGCGTTGTAAAGAAAAGTAAAATTAATACAAGTTAAAATTAAATGTTGGAATTGTAAAATTTAAATTAAAAGCTTAATTGTAAGATTTAAGATTTATAATCATTTTCTCAGAAGTTGATCCATCTATAACTCGATTTTGGTGAAATGTAAAAAGGAAAAACAAATAACTCACCAAATAGATGCCACACAGTAGTTTATTCAACATTCAGTACGTGCACTCACAGAATATAAAACAAAAAGATCTTTACTAACTATATGTTTCACAAACTTCATCTTATTCACAATATTTCTCACAAGATCACAACTTTTGATGATATTTTAAAATATAAAAATAAACTTAAAATGTTCGATGTTCAGTCCATATTAAAATGTTAATTAATTTGAATAAGATTATTGATTTTAAATCTAAATTTTAATAATACTGTATTAAAAATGTTTATGTTGGTCGAAATTGTCTTTAAAAATATGGTAGAGTCTATTTCTAGGTACTAAAAGAGTCTTTTCATAATGAAGATAATTTTTAGTCTTGAAGTAAGTTGCTACTGGTGAATGGAGGAACTTAAGAAAGGAAAAAGTTCGTTAACTGATCTGGAAAACTGATGAAATGACATATCTCTTCAATGATGCTTGCTTCTTCTGACTGTCGAGAATTCATCACAGAGACGTATGAGGAATCATGACACTGAATATCAGCGAACACCGAAGATTGGAGGTAGAAGTTGTCCAACGAAATAAATACTTAGTAACGAAAGATGGAAGATCTCACCTCGGGTCTAGATGACAAAAATATATGTGGCTATTCTATAAATAGGCTGGCGCTTGCGATTTAAAACATCAGAAATGTTTCTCTATAAATCAGCTATGGTAAAACTACGAGGTTGCATCTAAAAAGTTGAACGGATATTTATCTCTTGGAAGCCTGCATACTGACGATCTCTGCTGAATCTGCGACAACCTCTTCTCCTGCCGGAAATTACTGAACTGCCGCCAGGCCAGAGGCCCAACAGCGTAAAAAGGATGTTGTCACCAAGACGGGAAAATCTGGAGAAATGATTATCTCCCGAATTCTCAAAGTACGGTTGAACACTCAAGATTTGAAATTTCTGCCAATCAGATAACAGCATTTCTCAACGGTTCCAAAAATAACCGTCGCGCGCGTGACACCACCTGACGGAGTTTTTGTAGAAGCTCACCCACGCGGTCAAAGTTAAATTTTAACTGTATCGCACCCCTGACGACACGTCATTAAAAATGTTCTGGGAGCTTCGATCTGTCACCTTGAATCGTCTAAAAACTGACATTGCGCTACATGAGTCATTGACTCAGAAAAATACACGGGAAACGAGAAGTAAATAGTAGTTGTTTACACGAATGCATCTGAAAATTTATCAATGGCCGATCATAGCGAAAATCTGCGAGCTTCAAAACAAAATAAAAGAAAGTAATTAAAAATTGATAACTGCCAAACTTATGGATGAAAATAAATGAAATTTTAGCAATCTCAATAAAATAAAAAGTTTTTTCCAATAGATATGTTTTGAAAGTAAAAATTTTAATTTAAAGAATTTTGAAAAAGTTATTATTGTACCTAGAAATTTTGAAACGATATATGAAAGTTTCGCGATTCTGAAAGATTTTGCATTGATCAAAATCAGTGAATCTGACTTTCCGAAAAGAATAAAATTAGCGATTAACCATTTTTAATAAATATTATTGAAAAGGAAATACACTATATTTTAGAATAATTATTTATTTTAGACTGTCTGTTATTTAAGAAAAGTGGATATTATTTAAAAGTTAGAAAAAGTAAGTTAGAAATATTTTTATTTTAGATAATTTGAAATGAAGTTTAATTAATATTGTAAAGTGAATAAATTGTAAATTAAATTTGAAATGAATATTCTAAAACATATGTAATGGAAAGATTCAGAAATTAATTTATACTCTCATCAAAAGTAAACAATTTAAAAAGAATGTTTGATTTAAAATGAAATAACAAAATTTAGCTTAATTAATTTAAATGAATTTAATGAGTTTAATTAAATGGATGAATAAATTAAAGTTAAATATTAAAATACTGAATAAATTAAGAGTAAAATTTTAAATCATAACACCAACAATTAAAAATCCACAATAAAATTCTTTCTACAATAATTAATTTTCTATTGAAAGATTTCCACGTGAAAAATGAAATGGAAATAAAAGGTTTCACCAATTGAAAAAATAAGATTAATATGATGCCATATTGGTAATAAAATGAAAATTTTGAACATTTCTCAATAATACAAGGAGTATGTGTAAATACAGAAAGCAGCTTAATATGACGTCATTAGAGAATTAAAAAGAAAATTAATCTGACGTCATAACAGATTTTTCAAATTTTTGAGAATAATACAAAGAGAGTATCAATATGAGTAATAGAGAATAGTAAATATATAAGTTTGAGAAACGTATTGAATCATAATAAAAACCAGATTATGGAAATATTGGCATTTTAACATTTTGAAGATCTCTATACAACATGTTTAATTTTGAAATTGATTTTCTTTTAATATCGCATTTAGTCCACATGACAGATATTAGTATGACAGAGTATAATAGCGGGCTTTTAGCGGTTCAGATTTTTGAAAAAAAGAGAAAAATAGACCGGTAAATTTTTATTTTTTTAAAAACATGACTTTTTTTTTTTTTTGGAAAATGAACTTTATTTGGATTTGTTAATGAAAGGATAAAGTGTTTTGAAAGGAATATTAAACAAAACTGTTTATGCGATCTTCGATCACACTTACCCACTTGTTTCTTAAGACCCCCTGGGTATTGCACTTTATAGCTTTCATATATTTATATACTAACTATACTCTGTTGATACACAAACATTCACTGCATGCTGTGACGCCGACTTCGCAACTTCTCCTTGTTAGTAACTTGAGGATAATACTGTGTTTGTCTCTTTCTCACCTATCTATATATTTAAAACGCTAAGCGTTTTCTTTTGACAATTCGTGAGAACAAACTACTGCATCAAATTACATCATTCTTTTTTTAAATGAAGGATATTTGGACACAGATTTGTTATCGTACATTCGTTTGTTCGAAAATTTTATTAATTAGCCGTAATTTTAAGTTAAAACTTTTACATCTGCTAATGACGTCATAAAGTCAGCGATCAGATAACGCCCACTGTTGCGAGGCACAAAGAAGCTCTATGGTTGCGAGGATAAAAGAGAAATAATAAATATTAAAAGCACGTGGCTTTTAGGCTAAATTTTTTAATTTGCTAGTTTTCATTTATATCGCTGTAATTTATCATCTGTTTGTTAAAATCAGAATGAATATTTTTCTTTTTCTCTGATCTCTGGTTTTACAGAAATCTTACTTTAGAAAGTTAATCTTTTTAACTGCTGTACAATTACCCGAATTTTTTTTTCCTTAGTGCAATATTTTTGGTTATTAACATGCCCAGAATTAGGAATTCCTTTACTAATGAAAATATTTTGGAGAAATTTCTATGAACTGAAAAATAATAATGTGATGTAGTTATCTCATCTGATAAAGGTAATTTTAGATTTAAAATGATAAACTAAACAAAAAAATAATGTAAAGGAAATCTGTATTCTTTTATTTAACATAGTTCATGTAAGTAAAGATGGAATTTTCTAGTCGATTTTTCACTCTCGGATATACTAGAATTATAAAAATTACGTACACAGGAGGCTTTCTGGTGACAATTACGACATTTTAATGTTTTTAGAACTTATAAATGTTAATAAATTAATTGTAAGGCATTTTTTCATTAGCCAGGCACAGGAGATAAATCTCCAAATATTCTTAATGGTTACAACCAGGGTCCGACAAATCCCGGGCGCCAGGTCGCCCGGGCGACTAAAAAATTCCTCTTGGCGACTAACTTTTTTACCTACTGTTAGAATATTTTAAGTTTAGTTTTCCCCCTTTAAAAACTTATTATTTCGTCCACTCTGCCAGCAAACGCACGTACGTTTATCAGTGCCATTGCTGTTTGTTTACATTTTCTCCGACACCTTTTCTCTAAGTTGAGTTGTCTCGCAGCTGCTTCAATGTTAGGCAAGTCATTTTTGCAAGGTCTATAGGCGCTGGCTGTCTGCGCATGTCTTACTGCTTTGTGACGTATACTGCACCGTGATTCGTCCAGGCAAGTAACTGTTCGTTTTAGCTCTCTGGTTTTCGGCCTTTCCCGCTCATTGTACTCTTAGTTCTTACTTCGTGATTCATTCATTCCCGAGACGACAGACTGGTTTGTTTTTTGAGGTGGCGCCCGCGTATTTTGTTCTTATCCATGTGATCTACTTTTTTTTGGCCTAATATTTATTTTTCTTTTAATGAAGATACGATTAAAAAATGAAGAGAAGTGTGAAAGAAGATTCACTTCCAAAGAAACAACTGAAAATTGATCGCTTATTCTTTGCTAATAAATCTGAAAAACTTCCCATTACAAATAATGAAAATCAGAATAGTGCGGAAGAACAGAAAAGTGGATGTTCATCGGATTTCTGCGAAAATCAAGTTCATGAAAATTTTCTAAGAACGAAGATAGTTTCACTTTCGGAACCGGTTTCGAAACTATCTTTGTAAAAAAAATACGCAAAGAAAATCGAAAAAGTAATCAACGGCGGAAATAGAGATTGATCTCTGCTATCCAGTGCAAAAAAAAATCGTTTAAAAATATTCAAATGCAAGCGAGATATTAGCACATTAATGCCCCATTGGATTAACATTAGCACCGTATTCCCGAGCGCTTGCTCAACGGGAGCCTTAATGTCAGAGAAATGATTCTTCAATCTGGCTCCTGAGAATTTTTTCTGGCGCCTAAGAGTTTTCAACTTTTGTCAGTCTCTGGTTACAACTGTATATGAATTACAACAACATAGTTAAAAGTATACAGGCATAGGTAGATTTCGAAGACACAGACCATGCGGCGCCTGTTTATTGGGAATTGCAGAAGAAAGACCTTTTTGCCATAATGCTACATTTGGGATCGCCCACTTCTAAATATACCCGTGCCTGTAGGTGGAACCAGCAGGGATTTTTTTGTTTTTATTTTTATTCATTTATTTATTTATTTTGCTGTAAGAGTTAGTCCTATAAAAAACTTGTTAATATAAAAGTTGTAGATAATATTAAGAAGATTTATAATAAATTTAAGCAGATTTGATATCTTGTGAATTGACGAAGTTATGAATTTTTTTCTTCTTAAACCCCTGTTCCCTCCCCCTCCCCCCTTGGGGCCATTTTTAATGATATAAAAAATCTGTCATACATAAATTTTTGGCCCTTTTCCTAGAAGTAATAATAACTTTAAACAGATTCTATATGTATCATAATTAAGAGGTTATGAGGTATTTTTTGTTTTCACAAAAAGCTCCCCTCCCCCCGGTCTAATTTTGCCCATTAACGAACTTGACCGAGATTTTATACTGCTTTGTTTTTATATATAAGTTTGGAAGAGATTTGTGCAGAATTGTGGAAGTTATCGTGTCCATAAAAAAGTGATATAGATAGATATGTAAAGTTGTGAACTGGGAGGGGGGGTTTCCTATGAGTCATAATCGGCGTAGATCTGCAAAAATGTTTCAGAAATTCCAACTTAGGGGAGAATATAGGTAGTATTTCTTACGAAATCTACCTAAAATAAAGAGTGATATATTTTTGGGAAAAAAAGTGCTTTTATCTATTAATAATAATTTAATATTAAATTTTTAGATATGTTTTGATTAAATAAATAGTTTAAATAATGCTTTTTTCCCCTTCCCTATTGCCATATCTTAAAGAAACATAAATTATGTATTTTTAAAAATAAATTTACTAGTTTGCACTTTCTAGAAAGCATAAATCAAAGTGGTGAATTTTCCATAATTAGGGTCCACACTAAATTAACATATTGTAACATATTATTTGGAACAACATGAATTGCAATAATGAAATTAGGTGTAATTTTTAAGATAAACATTAAATGCTTATAAAATAGTGTTTTTTAAAACTTATTTTTACTTTTTCACTTATTATTGCTAGAAATACAATACTGAATGAAACGCTGTAAATTTATCAAAAAGTAACTAATTACTTTTTAAAAATTATATAATATTAACTTGGATATAATGATATAATATTAAAACACTGTTACCTTTGACTTTCTGAATACTTTACAGAAGGCTGTGTATTCAAATTAATAGCACTATAAAAATAAATAAACTTAGTTCCTAATTTTACAAAGATGAAATATTTTCACTGGTGAAAATGATCTGTTCTTAAGAAAACATGCACTTTCATTCATAAAGCTGAATTTTTTTCTGAAATTATGTTATTTTCAATTAATTTTTTATTCTGCCCATGCTGAGATTAAGGCTTGTAAATAAAATAAATATTGAAATCGAATTTACATAGTCTTGCTAATGCGTTTTAAAATGTTTCAAATGTAGATATTTTGCCATTGTTTTTCTCAACAAAAGGCAATATTTAAATTTCCATTTCCGTATACTTTTATCAGACTGATAAAACTTGCTGTAAATTTTCTTCTTTGTTTTTTAATTGAAAAAGGAAAGTTTTGCAAAATTTAATAATGTTCTGATGAAACACGATTGACTAGCTGCAAACCTTCCTTCTTTCTAATAAAATCAGAAATTTTATTAAATAATTTTTCTGGTTTAAATGTTTATTTATTTATTTATTTTTTTTTTTAAAGGAAGGTTACTGCTGTGTCATTGGCAGCTTTTATTTTCAAATTTAAAAGCTTAAATCAATCAAAATGATTATCTATTATATATTTTCAGAAACAGCAGAACTGGCTCTATTTTTTAAACTAATAATTGAAATATCTATTTTTTGAAGGTAGGTTATTTACGATCCAATCTGCTTAAGCACTTTCGGTTTCTATTTCAAGAAGTAATGTAAACACTTTTCATGCTTAAGTTGAATCATTGCAATATCTGTCCTAATGATTTGGCTCATTTGTTCAATAATTTAAAAGGTATTTATATTAGAAAATGTATTCTATGTTAGATAAATGATTGTGTAACTATTTTGCATTTTTCACTTCCCATCTGTAACTGCCAAGTATTTTATTCTTCCATAATTTATCTTTTCTATTAGTCTCCATTTGGTGGAAGAGTCACAGTTGTACAAACATGCTTACCTAATTATGGGCCTGGATTACTGAAAAATCGTGAAGATCCAAATCAAAGAGCTGCTAAGGTACTTCCTTTACTATTTATTAGCATTGTATTATATATTTTTTACTATTTATTAGTATTATACTATATTTCTTTATTATTTATTTTACTATATATTTAAAATAACTAAACATACTACTATGTCTGAATCGAAATTTTAAAATTAAAAAGATAATTTAAAATCAAGCATTTAATAAAGCTAAAATTTAACACACTAATCACACAATAAAAACAATTACAGTAGATGTTTTAAGCTTTATACAAGCCCTTCAACAGTATAAATGTCAGTTAAAAACAGAAGCTGCTGTTTACAGAAGATCACATTCAAGAGTATAACATTTTAAAATATTAAACGACCAGGCAGTATACGTTACAGTAAGACCACATAGTCTGGTAGTATTGTATATGCTTCATTTAAAAGAAATTTCTGTAATCATGTAAACCAACAGTCTAAAAAAATTCTGCTTTTTAAATTCTTCAATTGGATTTAATTATTTTAATAATATCGAAATCTGGGATGTGGTCGGTATCTATCTGCTTTGAAGAGCATAAACACTGTTAAAAATCCGGAAATTTAGTATCAAAACTTGTTAAGCATTCAATAGATCCCAGATTTTGATAATATTAAAATAACTAAATCCAATTGCAATAATTTTAAAAGTAGAATTTTTTAGAATGTTGGTTTACAAGATTTACAGAACCCCTAAACAAAGCATGTACAATTCCACCAGAATATGTGGTCCTATTGTAACGTATACTGCCAGTGATTTAATATTTTAAAATGGCACATTTTTGAATGTGATCTTCTGTAAACAACAGCTTCTCTTTTCGATTGACATTTGTATTGATGAGGAGCTTGTATAAAGCTTCAAACATCTACTGTAATTGTTTTTATTATATGATTGTGTTTTGTTTTGGTTTTGTTAAATGTTTAATTTTTAAATACCTTTTTTAAATTTAATTGTTTACTATATTTTACATCATTTAAAAGTCTATTATAAATATCTTATTTAAGCTTTTCTGTGCGTAATATACAATTCTGTGAATCGGTTCTGTGTTTACTGCAATTTTATTGAAAACAAATGATAATTTTTCTTTTGATATTTATCTGGAGTGTTTCTCAAAGTATCATGTTTAGCTTGAAGATTGGAAAAAAATTTGTCTAATTAAAATATTTGCAAAAATGTATTATTTTTATTTTTCCATACATTAGATATTTGGTGAGTATTATTGATGGTACATAGGGATTTTTATTGATATGTTTAATTCCTTTAATATTTCTCAGGATATGCATTTCAGAGCTTTGATTTATCAAAAACTTTGAATTTTCTGCTAAGAATTTAGATTTTTGAAAGAGTTTAGTTTGGCCTAAAATGTGGTACGATGGCCAAATAAATCATGGATATCGTCATACTTGCAATGTAATATTTTTAATGTAATAAGACAGGCTGAATTCATTGTTTTTCTTAGAATTTAGATTACCTATAACATAAAAAAGTATTCTTATTAGTGCTATGTATTTTGCAACTGTGAATCTGCAGTGTATCAATTCAGTTACTTTATTTATATATTTTGATAATTATATAGTGCAGTTGTACAATGTATTTTTATGGTTTTGTCTTTTACACCTTAATAAAGGTAAATTTAAAAGTTAACCGGATAAGAAACAGTTTTAGAATTGTGGAACAAACAGCAAAGTTGTGTAAAATATGAAATTAATTTTTAATGATGCAATGCAATTTATATTAGGGGAAAAAAAAAAATCTCCAAATACTTACCGAGCTTGTTTTTTTCTAAAAGTTTTAAATTTTCTAAAATTTGGAGGGAGAGGGGTGGTCCCTCTAAAGTTTCTAAAATTTCAATAAAATTTTGAATGTTTCCTTAAAAAATAGTCAAATGCATAAGGACTTTACTTCTTTTTCAAGATAGAAGATTATGGCAATTTTCTAATGCCTTAAAATTTCCCCTTCCTCTTCCGAAATTAGCTGGTCCCTACTTATTACTTGCATAGTTTAAAAATCTTTAAAACTCCTCAATTTTTTTTTAATTAATATGTTCTGTTTCTTAATTTGTAAAAACAATAAAATCATTCGCCTAAATTTCCCCCATCTCCTCTCTACTTCCTTAAAATCAACTACATCTTCCCCTCTGTTTGCAAAGTTTACAATTCTAATATTTTGAATATTTGTATTCTATTTTTTTCTATAACCGTAAATCATATAACACTAGCTTGACCCTCCCATCCCTGGGATTTTAATCTTAAATATACTTCTAAAAAATGTTTGAATTCGGACATTTTTCTATTGAATACAAAGTTTAAAAATTTTTAAACAATTTCTTGCCCTTTTGTTACTTTACAGTAAAAGTAAGTCAATCATCTGAATTTCCTACCTCACAGCACATAGCTTAAAATTTAAAATTATTCTGTCCTGTTTGTTATCTTATAGTAACAAATATTCATCTAAATCCTCTTTCCCTAAAATGCAATAACATTTAATATATATATTTTTTTTAAATAGGATGTTTCCAACATTGGTCCAGCTAATGATTTTTATAAGAAATTGGCTTTGGATTGCTCTGGCCAGCAGATCGCTGTTGATCTCTTCTTACTGTGCTCTCAATATATTGACATTGCAACCATCAGTATGTGTAATTTTAGTATTTCTGATTTTTTAATATTTAACAGTTTGATGATTTCCTCTCAGTTTATAGTTAAGCTTTCAAAAAGGACTTGGAATTATTGACTTTAAATAAATGTATATATATATATATATATATATAAATAAATAATGCCATTTTATCTTTTTTAATAATTAAAAAATCTCTGTGTGGATCAACCATACTCAATCTCTTTTTTTTTCATGTGCCACGATCTTTGCTACGTTAAGTGGGCCACAATATTCTATGCTTATAATAGCCAGCTGAGCTTGATTTGTTTAGATGAGCGAATTTTATAAATATGGATATTGTGTGTTTAGAGCTGTACATGGAAAGTCGTGGCTGCATGTAGCCTGTGGGGTACAAGTTGAGTATGGCTGGTATAAAGAATATGATTAGCTAAAAAATCATGTTGAATTATCAGGGGCCGCGCTTGTCATTCGCCTATGCGTCAAATAGGAATACATTGTGAAATTGGTGAACAAAAAAATTATTATGGCGAAAAGACTGGCGAATAATTTATTGGGAGTTTTTCGTTCTTGTAATCATCTTTTGAAACACGGATGATTTTTTAAAAATTTGTAGTGAAAAATATGTATGCTATGCCCACAAAAGTAACAATTATAAAACGGTACTGAGTTCAAAGTTAATCAGCAGTTTTTTTGGTTTTTTTAAGTTGGCGACAGTTTAATTTTTATCTTTACTTTAAGGCAGAACTACCAACTCTTCAGATTTTTGGATACCACTAAAATTTAATAGAAATTTTTGCCTTATTTAACCACAGCATTTCGACGATTAAATAAGGCGAAAATTTCTATTAATTTCAGTGGTATGCAAAAATGGGAACAGTTGGCAGCCATGCTTTAAGGTAATACTTTTATTTTTGGATGGAGCATAACTAAAAAAAAGTAAAAAAGAAAAAAATGGGCACAATTTTTGGACACGCAGCAATTGTAATGCAGTGAGAAAATGTTTTTTTACCCATTCAATAAAGTCAGGGCTGAAAGAGTTAATGATAAAAAATGTATTACAGTAGAGCGCCGCTAATCCGCAAACCTGTAATCCGCAAAGGCCTCTAATCCGCAATCAATTTATGAATGTAAACAAAGAAATTTAATTCTTGAAAAATGCTTCAATGGTGACAAAATTTTGAATTTTGAAATTGTTTTTCACCAATTTTAACATTTTTCTTATCTTTATATATATTATTATATATCATATAATATATCCATCATATTCTTCTTTATAGTTTAAAATGAAAGCACATTTAATTAGTATTTTATTTTATATATTCATTTCTTCATACAATACTTGTAAAATACAATTTGAACTTTTGTGATTTTTTTTTTTTTAATGATAAAAAATCCTTACTTAGACAATATATTTTATAATTTATTTATTTTTTCATTAAATTGTAATTATAAAATTGAAAAACACATAAAAAATATATATTGCTTTTGAACTCTTACTTAAAGATAAAATTCAACACTATAAACCAAATGTTTTAAAACAGACAACAATTGATGCCATATTTAAGAAATTTAAAAAATAATAAATTATTTTTTACATAGTTATTACTTTTTCTATATATTAAAATGTGTAATTTATTTATTTTTTAGTATTAGCAATCTAAATTTGTCCAAAATATGAATTTTAAAAAATGTAAACAAAGATTAATTAGACATGGCCTGTAATCCGCAAAAAGCCTCCAATCCGCACAACACTTGGAACCAAGCTTTGTGGATTAGTGGCTTTCTACTGTATATACTTTTGGCTAATTATAGATAAATTTGACTAAAAATATTTTAATTTGGCTAATTTGCTGGCTAGCATTTTGAAAATCTTAGCGCGGCCCCTGATTATGATTACTTTTAGCCTTAAAAAAACTTCTCAATTAACTGGTTTATTAAAGTACTTATTACACTGACTATTTTAGGTTGCATTTCAAAATACTCTTCTGGTAATATTCATTATTATCCTGGCTATCATCATCAGTTGGGTCGATTACAAGTTGATAAGTTTTCTGGAGATTTCAAAAGGTATTTGACTAGGAGGATTGGATTTGAAGCTGTCATGCGTATTAGGTGTACAAGAGGTTGGTATTTAATGTAACATTTGAAAGTTCATTTAGCTTTAAATATTTTATTTTCCAGTATTGTGTAAGTGTTCTTTTTTATAGTTTTATGTCTACTTTGTAATATGTAATATAATTATATACTACTTTTATAACAAAATTATATAGTAGGTAGTTATAAGAATTTTTGGTATTTGTTTATTTTCCCATTGACCGTTTATGATGGTAAACAAAATCTATTACCAAGCAGTGCGAGATTTAATGGCCATTAGTTCATAAACATGACATCATGTTCATTATTGTCAGTTACAAATGCTGCATGTCATACACAATGTGCACTTTTTGTAAGCCAGTTTTTTTCTGATGAAAAATAAGTTAACTGCTCGGGTTTTTTCTTTCATCAAAATAAATAAATAATAATAATAATAATAATAAAGGGTAGATTTGATATCTTTTGTCAATGGAACAGGATGCAATGAAGTATTTTCAAAATTATGGGATTTTGCCATAAAAAATGTATGCATGTATGCATTAATGGTCGATATGAGACTGTATCTAAAAGCAAGTGAACAATGGTTAAATAATGTGAAAAATTGTGACCAGCAAATATATTAAAAAGGAACATGGTTTGACGCTACAAAATTACATTTGTAACTGCATTAAGGTTTATTTACAACTGGTCAAAGAATTAACATTGATTAAATGGCAAAAAATAACTATCTTGCACCTGTTACTTATATTTGTTCATTTTCTGACTAAATAAAGAGCTATCTGTTCCTTCTAACTTCTGTCATTATTTCCGTTAAATCAAACTATTTGGTGACTGATTTTGTTTACCATCTGCAAATCTGAAACTGTTAAAAATTGGTTTATTGAAAATTAATCTGGTATACATAAAACCAAGGAAACATTTTATTAGTATGTTTTGGGGCCACACTTATCCATTACTGGTGGTAAATAGGGTTGAACATTTGTTGCAGAAAAAATACCCATAGCATCGCAGTTTCTACTATATAGAAAGGAACTGAATTATATCTTTGAGTTAATAATTAACAATATATATTAATCTAATTTAAATTTTATTATTTAACAGAAGGCGCTGTTATGCTTTTTTTTTTTTTTTATTCACTGATTACTGTTACTACATGTTAAATTCCAAGAATTGTACTGTACTTTTGTAATTGTTAATGTGTAACTCTGCTAACAATTGATTCATTTAATATTTTCTTAGATGCATTAATTTTTGCTATTTATATTTTATTCCAAATTATTTTTTATTATTCTAAATATAACCCATCTTGGCATATAGGATATTTAAGTGTGTTAAATAAAGCTATGTACAATGGTTAATGACATCTTTGTAAAGATAATCAATTGTTTAATGACATCTTTCTTTTGTAAAGATAATCAATTAACATATTTTTTGAAGTAATTTTTTAAAAATTGCATATTTAGGAAAACTCGGTGCAGTATTTTTAGACATGTGGTCCCTTTTCAGTCGCCTTTTTAACTATAACTGGTCCCCCAAAGTCCCTATTTTTTAGTATAAATGGTTCCCCAAAGTCCCCCTTTTAAATAAAAATGGTACCCCTTTCCCCCTTTTTGAAGACTAAAATATGTTGGGAGCTCTGATTATATCCATTTTGCCATAAATTTGTATAGAAATATGAAATTACACAATGATACTCAACTTAAATACTATTAATTTGAATTTGTGGTCGCTTTTCATTTGATCAAAAGATAACACAAGTCTGATTTTGGTGATGTCAGGACTTCACTTGATCTAATTGAAACCTGAAATAAAAGATGTTTTCTTACAATTTACAATGATGCTGTCTTTCCACATCTTTGATGCCTCCTTTTATTGTGTCTTCTTCATTTAAAGTAGGATCAAACCTTTTCATAAATTTATACTTGACGGAGATGGGCAAATGTAATATTCTTGGATCAATAAATGTTGTCGTATCAGTTAAGAATCTGGACTCAACCTAAGAGCCAGATACAAATTCTACATAACTTATAAATCAAATGTTTTCATAGTGATATATTTATGTATTTAGTACAGTAGTTAACTAAGCACTTTATCACAATAATCATGGTTTATTGTAAATGTTGCAGAAATCTTCAACAATATTTTTTGTTTGAAAATAGTGGTGTCAAAATTGTTTTTGTGCAATCCCCCCCCTCCCCCCAACAAACATTTAACCCTATTGATAATTCACTCTAATGGCAGATTATTTTTTTTGTATCGGGTTTTTAAGATCAACAAGAAAGTAAAACAAGTATCTAATTTTCAATAAAAATTTTAGTTAATATTTGTGTTATAAATCAGTAATTCTTAAATCGTTGACTGTTATACACCAAATACTCTAAATTCTATTCAAACCATGTTTCAATTTTTAAGTTAGTTTAACTTCTGGAGTGCTATTAACTCATCCATTGAACAGCTATTAACACTCCATTTAGCTCTTCCAAAATTGCCAAGGATGCAATATCTCATTTCCTGTTTAATCCTCTCAATCACTTGAACTTCATGAGGTTCCTGACTGAAATAATAAAAAACACTGTTTTAAAATTAGTTTGGAAAATTTTTATTTTGAGTGACATTAAAAGATAACTCATAGGAAAAAATTATTCTGTGAATTGGCACAATTAAAATGCTGTTCTAGATTGTGTTAAAAAGATTTATGTCATATAAGGCCTGTATGTTTAAAAGATGTCACTCAAAATAAAATTTAGTCAAACCGATTTTAAAAGTGTTTTTATTATTTAAGTTAGGAACCTCACGATGCTCAAGTGATTGAGAGGATTAAACAGGAAATGAAGATATCCTTGGCAATTTTAGGACAGCTAAGTGAAAATGGGTAACTCATTAATAGCATTACTGATTTATAACACAAATATTAACAACTAAAAACTTTTTTTTAATCAAATACTTGTTCTATTTTCTTGTTGATCATAAAAACCTGACAACACAAATAAAATTCAAAGTTTGTGTGTGAGCAATTTTTTAATGCCTAAAAGTTAGTAATGATGTGTGATGCTGTATAATATTGAGTGGTAGTGAAGTGATTAATGGTTGATGTGTTGATAGTGATATATTTTCTAAATGTATTAAGATGTCTAAATCTGTATGTTCATAATTTGTATTTAATAGGGTTGACTATCCATACTTTTCATGGAAATTTCTTTGTTCGGTCTACCGATCTTCTGTCTTTGCCGAATGTAAATCCAGATACAGGTTATGCTATGCAGATAGCAATTGAAGAAAGTTTAACTGAATATAATTCAGTTTGTTTCCAAGCAGCTGTTCTCTACACATCTAGTAATGGTAATTTTTTTTTGTAATTTAGTGGATACTTTAAGATTGTATTACTATTTTTTTTTTAAATTTGTTGTTCTGTGAAACATTGTTACAATAATAATGAGAGAATTTCTAGTATTAAAGAATTCATTATTAATTAATCAGTACAGATGGAGTTCAGTTTAAATTCAGCCTATATGCCTCAATAAATGTATGGAATGTTTATTTTATTGTTTGATGAATTCACTTTTGAGTCTTTTAATAGACTATACTTAAAAACATAAGTAAAAACTAAGGTGGGATTTTTCTATCCTAACTTTAAAACAGTATTTTTAAAAGAGTTAAATGTTTTTATCTACCAATAAAAATTATAATTTATGAAACATTCTCACTTTTCATTCGACCATAGATAATGTGAGATATTAGCTGTGAGCAGTAACCATGATATGCATAAAATTGCTAAAATATTGTAGCTGTTTAAGATAATAAGTTAATATCTTGAAAACAAAGCTGCCAGACAATTACTTTATTGTTCTGGAGATTAAAGAACCTGAAATTTATTTTATCATACTTTTCTATTTATTATTAGCTTGAGGGAGAGGAGGAGTGGAGGAGAGAGAAATCCTATGCTTTCGAATGAAAATATTTATTACATATATGTAAATAATGGTGTTTTGATGTTTTAAATTGTCAGAACTACATAAGTTGTATGACAATTTAAAACTATTTTACAATATTTTAGTTCTGCACTTCTCTATAAATTTTTCTAGTCATTTGTCTTTGAATATTTATTATTATTATTATTTTATATTTACTTTGATGTTGTAGTTGTATGACAATTTAAAACGATTTTACAATCTTTTAGTTCTGCAATTCTCGATAAATTTTTCTAGTCATTTATCTTTGAATATTTATTATTTTTTAATATTTACTTTGACGTAGTATTTAAAAAAAAAAATAATCATTTCTTTTTTTAAATTATAGATATTCCAAAATTTATGTAAAATTAAAGAATAAAATAACATTAGCCTAAGACCTAAGATATAATTTTCTTGCCACAGTATGATAAACTTTTTGAAGTCCAGCAAAATTTGTATGCGCTTCAATATTTCTTTTGATGATTATGAAAAAAAAAAATCTTTTAAACAAAATGTTTCAATTATTTATTATTTATTCATGTTGTATTATGTAGCTTTTCATTTCTAATTCACTCAGAAAATAGAAAAGAAAATCTGTGTGACATTAATAATTGTTTTGTAGGGGAAAGAAGAATAAGAGTTCACACACTAAGTTTACCTGTTGTGTCTATATTACAAGATGTGCTTGGAGGAGCTGATCAAGAAACAATTATTGGCCTTGTTGCTAAGATGGGTATGTGAATGATTTAGTAGTTTTATAATTTTGGACTATATACCTGTGTTTTCTTTCTTCCAATCAATATTACTCAGACTACTGTTCCTGTCAAGCCAAATTGTCGGAGCTATGTAATAAAGTTCCATTAAAAAGGATTAAAAAAGATCATATGCCCTATTCGATCTAGTTGTCTGAGTAAAACGAAGACTCATACACAACGCAATATTACTTTGTCCCATATATAGCTATGATTAGATATTAAAACCTTTGGTCAAAGTAATTTAAATTCAAATAGTAAAAGGCATGTAATTTAAATGAAATGAGTGAAAGTCATGTATTTTAGATGTATGTATTTTAAATGAAATGAGTGAAAGTTTTATATTTTAAATGAAATGAATGCAATATGAATATGGTATGAAAACATTATTTAGCAATTTATCACCTGTGCCCTGCAAATATAGAAGTACCAATATTGCAAATGATATGTGGTATGCAAAATGGAACAATTAATTATGTTACAAACACTCTTTGTACAAGAAAAATAGACAATATTATGCATTCAAATACACAAGCAAGGTTGACGTCAAACAAGAATAATGCTAACAACAACAGCACATAACTGTATGAGAGTTATAATAATGATATTAAATACTCCAATTGGTTTTGGGCCAGTCTACAGAAGCTTCTCCTGGAAAATAAGCACAGAAGGTGGCTTTTACATTTGTTTTGAGTGAAGATTGGCCAACAAGGTATCAATTATTTGTACAAACAACAGTTATATAAACCAAAGTTTAAATTCCAATGTTAATATTTGCAATCTGGCCACTCTCTTAAAAAAAAAAAAAAAAAAAAAAAAAAAAAAAGAGTTACAGCAATGAAATTAATTGCCGTTAAACCACACTTTCTAAAATACACCATTGGTTGCAAACCCCATTACGCAACTTTCCTCCACAATGTTAATTATTAACGGTACTTTTATGTTAGCTGGGCGATTATCTCGCCAAAAGCAGTGTTTTTCTTTTGCATGTGTAACTTAGAAACAATGCTTTGATGTTGAATAAAATGTTTTGGCTTATGGTATCTCTTCTTATTATTTTTATTTATTTGTATTTTAAATAAAAGGAGTCAAAGACATGTTTTTTAAATGTATTTAATATATGTATTTTAAATTAAAAGAATGCAATACGAAAGATCGCGATAGGAACAATATTTGGCATTTGGCAGATTTATCATCTGCACCAGGATAACATAAAAATACCTTATTAACATGTTTCTCATTCTTCTGACAGTACTTCACTGTTACCCGGGCCTTGGCACTTTTTTTTTTAAAGTTTGACGCAATGTGGGTTTAACAAAGTGATATTTATTACCAAATGATATAAACAACTATGAAAATAAAACTGATAAATTAAGCTAGTTTAATGTTAAGCTAGTTAATTAAGCTAGTTTAGCTGATAAATTAAGCTAGTTTATCTATGTATTTTTAAAAATTGCATCTGATTACACATATTATATACAAACAGAATGTTTTTTTATTTAATAACAGATAAACAACTGCTTATCTATAAAAATGAAAAGTGGAAAAATACCATACTCCTATCGACACAACCTCATCTTATCTATAGAAAACAGATATGCAACAGTCTTAATTGTTCCAGGGGACCACACACCTTTATAAAACATCCTTTGTCAAAAAACAAATTTTTTGACATTTATAGGTACTCTAATTGGTGCAGAGCATTTTTCCATGTTCTTGGCCTCATTTCAAAGAGTTAAAATTCTGATATACAATGTTTTGGCATCTTATTTTCTCTATTACCTTTAATGTATCTGTACTTCCAATTTTATACCTATGGGTGGCTGTCTTGCATGATTTTCTCTTTGTTTTTTGCTTCTCTATTTTTTAACAGTATATGTGTATTTAAATATGGTATTTTGTAATTCTACCATTTAATTTGCTTATTTGAATTTGTACCAGTATTTAGTTAATTAAAGATAGCGTTTCGATTTCATTACTTGCTAAAAGTTATTAACTCTTTGTTGTAAGCAATATCACTCAGACTAATCCCTTTGAGGAAGAAGTCCTAGTATAGGCAGTTTCAATAATTATGTTAAGTTTCTTTACCCGACTTAAGGGGAGATTTACTATCTTTGGCTTAAATAAACAAGAATGAAAAATCATGCATCAGGCATATGAAACACATTCCAACACTAACAGAGTACTGTTAAGAAATTTAATTTTTTGCAGAATGAAATGAGCTGTCTAAATAAGCAACTTAAAAAAACACACAACTCAGTAAAAATAGATTTTCAACAATTGTTATTCATGCCTGGTAATGTGTGAATTCTTTCATGTAGCCGTGTATTCAGTTTATAGAATTTATACACACCACCTAACATACACAAAATATCTAATTTTGTGTTTCAATTTTAATTGTGTTTTCAATTGTGTTTCAATGAATTTTTTCAAATTTATAGCAAACATGTTGTAGTGCACTTCAGTGATTTCATTATGTTTGAAGTATCATAACATTATTAAAATGCACCGCAAACTATATTTCCCTATAGATAATAATATAACAGTAATAACATAGATAATAATGTAACGGTCACAACTTTTGTGTGTCACACTAAACAAATTATAAATGCCCTTATTCTATTTTACTCCTGAGATAGAATGAAAGAATGTTGTAATCCATCTCAGCGAAGCATATCAATCTGTTTATGCTTGAAATATTGTAACATCAATAAAATGCACCACAAACTATTTTTCCCCTAAAGACCACAATTTAATAGAATTATTTTGTGTGTCCCTGTAAATGAACTATAAATGCTGCACACTTCATTTTCAATACCGAACATTCTATAGTAAACCTCAATAACATATAAAAATTTCATGGCAATCAGAGAATATTTACGAGAGTTAGAGCATGAACAGACAGGCAAACTGAATTCAGAAATACTTTTCAACTATATTGAAAAGTGTTAAAAAAGCATATTTTGGGAGATTTTTTTTTTCTTGAACTAAGATAAATATATCAACTCTGATTTATGCACAATATTTTTTTTCAAATTTAAGCAAGCTCCATGAATTTTTTCAATTGAATATTTTAAACTTTTCTTCATATGACAGAGAGTATATCCTAAGCACCTCCAATCGGACAGTCATTTTTCTTACAACTCAGTCACCTGAAAGAAATTTTTGGGTTGTATTCTGAAACATTTTGATTTTTTGTGGACTTTATACCAACATTTAGGTTAAAATTGACTAAGTGGTTTTGTAGAAAACTACTTATATTTCTGAATGACAAAATTTATGGGGCTTGTGTCTAAGTTGTAATAAATATAGTGCAAAAATCCCTGACAAAATATTTTTTAATATAATTCCTGAAAAAATTCCTGAAAAAAAGTGCCTTTTTTTCGCTATAGATGATAAAACTAATTTGACTGAATGAATATCTTCATTAATATGATTTATTTTCTTATGCTCTCTTAATTTTCTTCATAAAAGGAATAAATTTAAGTTTTGAAAGTTGAGTTTTAGGCTGGTGTTTTGTTATGGCCTATTATCTGCATGAGGGATGCAGGCCGATGAAGGGGGAGAAGAATTTCCACTCTTGGTTGGAGAGGGGTTGTCTTTATAAGGGATCCTAACCTGTATTTATGCAATGTTCGAGGAAAATCAGTATTTAACCATTGAATTTTAAGAAATTATCTTCCTGATTGATGTAATCTATAAACGACTGTATTTAACTTGCATAAATGATTTCATTTATTGTTAACAAAAATTATATTATTGAATCATTGATTTAAAGTAATAATTTTATAGGATTGAACTTGTTAAATTACTGTATTTGGATTTAATACAGTACAAAGTCCAAAATCCAGATTTCTCTGGACCTCGGCGATTTCGAATTTTGGATCATTTCCAGTTTGTCAGAGGAAAAAAACCCAAAACATCCCTCCTTTATCCTGTGGATTATTTATGTCAGGGAAGCATTTGCTATACTAAAAGAAGATAATACTAAAGTAAATATTTTAATAATAAAAAAATAGTATTTTTAAAAAGGTTAAAAAACAAAAACAATTATAATAATTTTTTTAATTTAAATTTTTATGGGATTTTTAATGTTTTTTTTTTTTTTTTTTTCCAGTGATTTTTTTTTCACATTTGTAATAGGAATCCCATTTCAGTCTTTTAGCCCAATATAATAAATGTTGACATCTTTTCAATAAAGTTTATTTGATTTTTAGTGTTTTCTCATGTTACACAGCAATTTTTTTACATGCATACAAGGAATTCAGTTTCAAACTTTTAGCCTAATATAGTAAATTTTGTCCTTAGTGATTTTTAATGCGATTTTCAACATTTTTTGCTTTTCACAATGACATTTTCATAAAAATGTCATTTATAAATGTCATACATGAATATTTTTGCAGATTTTGCTATATAAGCTTTTTTGTTTTTCAGCTGTTGATAGAAGCATATCATCTTCACTGACAGATGCTAGGGATGCTTTGATCAATGTTTGTCTTGATGTACTTGGGGTATATAAATTAACCATCTCTGGTCAAGTTGCTGGTGCTCTCATGACTCCCTATTCTTTACGTCTATTACCTCTTTATATCCTTGCCTTGTTAAAACATGTATGTAATATTTTGTTTTTTTCCTTTTATTTATTTGTATGTATTTATTTATAAATAATAATCAAAAAATTAAGGTGCAAGTTTTTAATTTTCATGAAATATTGAATTCTAATTTTTTACAGTATTAACGCAAAAGATTTGTACTGTCATGCACATGGATGGGTAATTACATCATTTTACTTGTTATAGGCGAGTGGATTCTCTTACAGGGCAAGTTAATTTTTAGTCAGTCTTTTACAAACTTCAGGCTATAGAAGACTAGTATAAATGCCCACTCTAAGACGGTGGTTTTCACTTAAAATTTGAAATAATTGATAAAAATATTCATCTACTATTCATAGACAATAAGGAAAACTGGCATAAAATGTTAAGTTGAGGAACTGGTGAATGCATGAGCCTCTGGGATTTTAACAACAAATTTGTAATCTGATGTAAATAAGATGAGAGGAAATTGAAGATGTATCTTAATTAGTAAAAAGAAACAGATATATATTGAATGCAATATCGCTACAAATTAGTTTTTACTAACTGACTTGTACTCTAAGAAATATAGACATGTTTACATACTATTAACCCCTTAAGCACGATATTCAATTTAGTGATAGTATCCTGAATACCATATTTATTAAATTTTGTCAAAAGTAGTGTATGTCATTATTTTTAAATACATGCGAAATATTTAATTACATGTAATGTAAGGCGATGATATAAAGGTTTATTTATGTTATACAAAAAAAAATAAGGCTTGAAGTTCCAATCTTCATCGCAGCAGGAAACTAATACATTTTTTTACACGTAACGCCATCTCTTCTGTGCGAAAACAATCATTGCTATAAAGCCTGTACAAATCAAATCACAATAGCAATTAGCGACGTAAAAAAACAGAAGCTAAGAACATTGCAGTCTGGACTTAAAATGAGGAATGTCCTGGTATTACAAATAGAAGAGTTCATGACATATACAGGTATGTCATGGTGCTTAAGGAGTTAATCAACAAAAAGGAAAATTTACCTGAAACGTTATGTTCGGATCCTCTGGAGTTTTAATAAAAAAAATTTAATCTTGCGTAAATAAGATGACAGAACAGAAAATAAATTACAGATCTTTCTTAATTAGTAAAAGGAAACAGATATAGTTCTCATATGGGTACAGATGTCGCAGATGCACCGGGGTATCTTTTTGGTGCCAAAATGACGATTTTATGCCTGGGCAACCTGGTGATTTTGGCGAGATTTTGCTTTGTATGGCAACTTGGTAGAACAGATTGTATGTGTTTTATATTAAATTAAACATTGTGTTTTTTATAATAAAGTTGTGTGTTTATTATAGTAAAATAAATTGTTTCATAATAAAATAAAACTTAACATGCTGTTAATGGCACAAGCTAGGCCTAACAAGTACCCGAAAACAGGGTTTTCCTGCCAAAATAGCACAAAAAAAAATCTCACCAACCCCGGTGCGTCTGTAAAATATGTTCCCTAATTTGCATTTTATTATGAAGTCTTAAATTTCTTAAAGTATATTAGCCAGAAACAAACGCTGAACTATTTATATTGTTTTAAATGCAAACATGTTAATATTCTGTAATTGTTTGAAGCTTTTTTTTTTTTTTTACCTTAACAATACTCTTAATAATTTTGCTTTTCCTGAAATTCTCTACTTTATCGAATTCTCTATTAAAAATTTAATTCCTTTTACGTATAATTTTTTTAAAAAAAGCAATTGCTAACATGTAATCAGGGTATAAAATCAAGATGAATTAATCAATACAGGCTCCAATTCTAATTTTTATAATTAACTAACAATTAAAAAATCAGGAAAATCACGTTATGTTGGCACAATCATATCAATTTTTTTTAGTTTTATCAATATAAAATACATTTCAAGCTAAGTATGTCATTTTCACCGGCATAAACTTTTCACACGTACTATTTATATATACATACTTTTATGCTTAATCACCATGAATTCAAATAAAAATACATTTTCTGTTTAATTGTAATGAAAAAAAATTGGCACCAAGAAAGTTATAATGCATACAGATAAAATAAACCCAATAGACGCTATTCTCGTGACGTCACAGTAAACGTGAATTTTTATTCACTTATAAAAACAAAGTAACAGGTACAAAAATGTTTTTACCTAAATTTAACTTTGCAAATTAAAAAATGTCCTGCAAATTAAAAAATGTCCTGCAAATTAAAAAAATGTCCTGCAAATTAAAAAAATGTCCTGCAAATTAAAAAATGCCCTGCAAATTAAAAAATGTCCAAAAAGCCACATGTCTGAATATTTTTATTATTTCTCTTTTTTCTGCAACAATAAAAGTAATCCATTGTGATGCATTTGTACTGGAATCAGCACAGTGTTTTATTTGATTTAGATGTGCCAAAAACTTTTTTATTTTCGTTACTTCTTAGCTATATCTCTTACGAACTCTCCAAATTACTGTGATCTAAACATGGTATTAAGTTCTATCTTAAAACTTTCCCGTTACATATATTTCTTAATTTTATAGGGAAAAAAAATTATGAAAATGCATTGTAGTAATAGTAATTATTTTTTCAATTGCATAAGTTTTTTTCATAACAATTTTCAACTGTACATTGCATTTTACTGACTGGTAAGATTTTATGAAAATTCCCCAGTCATATAGTGAATGGGCTTGCATACTAAATTGCTGCGCAATGTCATTTTTCAGAGCATTAAACAAAACATTTACACATTATTGGCTTAATGAAAAGCTATATCAGAATTTGTTTCTTCAATATTATATCTCTTAGTCACAATGTTTTTGGTGTTGAACTATTTACAATAATTTATATTTAATTTTTACAAATTAAAACAAAAGCACAGTGTCTTCAATTAATTTTTTTTTTTTTTTTTTTTTTTATGAATCTGAAATATTTTTATGCAAAACACTTAAAAACATATCTTTGAATTTTAAAACAATTTATTCAAAGCTTTTTTCTAAATTTATAATTTTAATATTTCCAGTTATTTTAGTAGAGTATATTATACTTTTTATTTTAATAGATTGCCTTTCGAACGGGTGTTAGCACGAAATTGGATGAAAGGGTATTTGCAATGGATCGCATGAAGACTTTGCCCTTACAATATTTAATGAAATATATTTATCCGGTTATGTATCCTGTACATGCATTAGATGAAAAGGTATGTAAAGTCACTATATTATTTATTAATACTGTATTCATGTAACATGATTGGGCTTGGGAAAAAAACTGTTGTTTAAAATTAAAATGAACATGAGTAAGAATGCAAAACAAATGGGACAGTAAATTATTAAAGAACATAAGACCCTTACTGGTTTATATTTTAGGATTACCTAACTTTACAAAAAATGCATTTTTCATGTAAAAAGAAAAAGCTTTTTTGCATTTTAACTATCCTAACTCCACATTTGAGGGTTTTCTTGCATTTCCATACCTATTTATGAAGTAGTAATTAACTGAAATTTTGTTTGCCAGTATTATGTGTTAATATAAAACTCATTTTAAAATATTCCTATCTAAAAGTGAAAATTTTCTTCACTTTGACAGATTTCTGCTTTTATATATTTCAT
The DNA here is from genome assembly GCA_963931845.1 of Maratus michaelseni. Taxonomy (NCBI): domain Eukaryota; kingdom Metazoa; phylum Arthropoda; class Arachnida; order Araneae; family Salticidae; genus Maratus; species Maratus michaelseni. The sequence continues at coordinate 369,082,183 of OZ007589.1, forward strand.
CTAAATTGATCCTTTCAAATTTCTACTCCAGATTCAAAAATTCAAAAATAGATGTAGGAATTCCGGATTCTTTTTACTGATGTAGAAAATTTGCTTCAAAAAGCGAAAAAAACCCCACATAAAAATAAAAGTCCAAAAACTGTCTTTGAGATGCATAACTTCAGACATGCATGTACCTTCCTGCCAATTCTTGCAGTGGTCTCTTCAGAAAACATCACACACAAACAGACATCTAATGTTTAATACATATAGTTTTAAATCTGAAACAATATACAGAACTAACTTTTAAAAAATTGGGTTAATCGAAACCCAACCTGCAGGAATCCAAACTCAGCCTGAACTGAAAACAGGGTTAACCCAATCTGCACCTGATGCAGGACTTTTAAGACATTATTCTCAGGGAGGAATTTCTGTATCTGCATCAGGGGAGTCTCTACCCCCACCCCTGGATGCTTTCAGAAAAATTTCTGTCAAGTTCAGAGAAAATATTTTTTACTCAGAATCACCTCTGGATTATTTAGCAAAGTGTAATGTATTTTATGTTTGTTCTGAATTGTATCAACCACAGCTTAGAAATACTAAATAGAATAACAAAAATATCTTGGAGAAAATAATAGCTAAAATATCTTAGAAAAAAAAAGGGGGGGGGGATATCAATTCGCAGGTCCAAAATTGGCTTTATCTACCCAACAGTATTTTTATAGGTAACATTTTCATAAATATATTAAAGATGTAGAACAAATGATGAAAGCTTTAAAGCTCTTTGTGCTTAAATAATTACTGAAATGTATCGTAAGTTTGAGATGGATTGTAATAGTTTTTTTATGAGTGCATTTCAGTTTCTGCTGCTTGGGGTGCTGCATGCCTAAGCAAAATAAACCGAACATTGTCTAATTGAAATAAACCTATTATTATAGCCTTGAAGATGCACAATCTAGTTTATCTTGATCCAGCACACAAAATTTAAAATCTTTAAAACATTTCTTAAAAAAAGCTCAGCCTTAACTGTGACTTAAGTCACAGATTTGTGTAAAAAAAAAAATAATAATAAGTCAATAAATAAATTATTTTCATTTTAAACTACAGTAGTGTTAAAAATCGTGGAAACTTTTTTGAAAAGGTGTATTTTTGAAGTTTGATGGTTCATAACACTATTTTCTCTTAAAGTAATACCATAAAATTATATACCAATGAAAACACAATTTAAAATCAAGAATGTAATGCAACAAATTTCATGCAGGAATGTTTATTAGAACAGCAGTTATAAAGAAGAAAGGGGAAACATATCGAAAATATGGGACATAAAAAAATTATCACAATAAGTTAATACTTAGTTGGGTAACCTTTACTCTTAATTGGCTTTACAATGCCTTTCCATGAGGTGAATCAAGTCTTGTAGTTCTGAAGCTGTTGTAATGTGGTACCAAGATTGAATTATAGCTGCTATTAATTTTAATTTATTGCTGAATTGGAATTTATTATTCTGTGCAACAAGTTTCTTCAGTCTTCTCCATAGATTTTCAATTAGGTTAAGGTCCCGTGCCATTCCAATACTGGAATATGATTATCTTGAAACCACTTTCTGCACACTTTAGCAACATGACATGGAGCTGAATCCTGTTGAAATATAAATGCTTCATTTTCTTGGAAAATATCATGTGTAGAAAGCTTCAATTGGGATTGAATTGTTTCATTTATGTATTTTTGGACATTCATATTCCCATTAATCGTACAAATTCTGTCCATGCCTTTTGATGTTATACAATCTGATATAACACTGACTGGACACTTCATGGTGTGTGTGTAATGCTATTAGGATGCAAATCTTCTCTCCCGTTTCAGAATCCCAGTGACACGGCAACAATGTCACAGAATGGGAAATATTTCTTGCAAAAAAAAATTTTCATTTGGGAATTTTTTTATTTATTTATTTATTTTTTGAGAGGGAGAAAAGATCTATGCAACAGCAAACAGATCTTCTGCACGACGTGCAGACACTGACTATTCAGCACGTGGCGAAAACTAACTCTGAAATCCGGAAGCAATGAAACTCCAGTCTAATGCTCCACAAAGGTGAGATGGGACAAAATCCACAAGAACTAACTGCTGCCACCGTTTTCACTCCAGCTAGACGACCACAGAAACAAATTTATTATATTTTTTCTCGAAGTAACTGTGAAAATCATGTTCTCGGAGATTCAGGCACATTTTGCGAAAATTAAACGGAAGACAAAATATTGGTTCGTTCACACACAAATATTCGATTTAGGACAACACATTCGCAAACAAAATGCACGTGTTTCAATTCTGCAGAATGATATTAGTAAGAGGCAGGGTTTGTAAATATGATATTTTCGAAAATATCAAATATTTTATATTTTAATATATATATCTGATATTTTTTTATATGTATCTGATAATTTCAAAAGTCAACTTATTGATGGTTATGAATGTTTTCAGACTTAATATAAATTATAAATTAAAACATATTGCACTTAGCATGAAAACTTGATAAAAAATACATTAATACAATATTCTAAATTATACAATATCTAATTAAACAATATTCTAAATTACTTTTTTTTTTTTTTTTTTTTTTTTACTTAACAAAATTGAAGATCCACTAATTGAAAACAGATACAGTTAGCTTTTTTCATTCACAAAAAACAAACTATAGTATTTAGTATCAAGAAAATTGTATGTTACACATGAAAAAATAGAAAAAAAATTAAATGCAAAATATTTTTTTAATTTAAACATAAATGTAAGCTTGTGTGTTTTTTCATTCCCTAACTTGTTATGCAAGTTTGAACTACTAATTAGAACAAGAAAAGATTCTTTCAAAGGAAGCTGTACAATACTTATCTAAATTAGACAGTTTATCTCTGTACTTATCTAAATTAGACAGTTTATCTCTGTCAATGGCTGTTCTAAGTAAATATTGTCTCAAATAATTATTGGTTCTATATTTAAAAATTCAGCTTTCAACAAAAAGCTTGGATTTTTGGGAAAGGGGGGGGGGGGGTGCTAAAAAAGTCACTGTTTGAGCAAAAATTCCTCACCTACAAAATGACACAGTCGATAACAGTTCGACTGAAAATGTCAAAAATATAATACACATAATTTTGAAAATATCAAGTATCAGGATATTTTGAAAATAAAGATAAGATATATATCAAGATCAATTGATATATATCACTGAACCCTGTTAAGAGGTGAGTCTTCTGCCTTTAGGCAGATTTTCATCCCTCCACCTCTTAAAAATTTCGTTTCCACCTTTGCTACCTCCTTCACTTCCCAAACTTTAAAGTTGAAAATCTTTTTAAGCTCCAAGTTCTGCCTAGTTTTTTTTAAATATTGTTTTGCTCTAGTTGTTTTATTTATTACATTGAAATACTAATATGTAAATATCCAATCTTGGTTCCGCCCCCCCCCCCCCCTTCCTCCCCTCAAAAATTTTTTCACCTCCCTTTTGCTTATCACAGTATCTTTAAAATAATTTCATAAAAAAAAATCTGCCCTATTTATTACTTTGAAATAAGAATAAATAAATGACACCCTCCCACGAATTTTTTGCTTATATTTCCCCTAACACACAATTAAAAAAATCAATATTCTTTCTTTATATTTTTTAAAGTTTCCTTGTTCTATTTGTTGCTTTTCATAAATGATAAATAATTTTTTTTTTCTCCTTTGAAATGTCTATTTCTCATTCCGAAGGGTTCTGGAATTTGGACTTTATACTGTATGTATGATATTGCTGGTAGTTACTTTACTTTCTCCATCATTTTGATTTACTGTAGAATGCAGTCAATAACCAAGGATTAAACAAAAGTTTGTTGGGAGACTTTTTTTTTTATTAGTCCTTTTATTACACAGTAGTCTTCTAAGTCAGGCCCAGTGTCCAGACAGAGTGATATGGTGGTTTAACCATTTAACCCCCACCCCCCCTCCCTTAAAAGGCCATGTTTTTTTTCATCCGCTCATTTTATGATTGTATGTCTGCTTTTTTTTTCGGTGGGGAAGGGGGGGGGGAGAAAGTGTCAAAATGGGAGGAACCTTCAATTTAATTGGATTAGGATCTTTTGATTGATATCTGTGTGAGGTCACTGCAGAGCTCCTGGGAATTGTTCTGAGTATGTTGACCACAGAAAAGTGAAAATTGCACTAAGATCAGCGATTTCTATCTTAAAATTAATTCGAATTTGACGCTTGAAGGAATAAATGTCATACTGAGAAACAAACTTAACAGAGGCAAATTAGTTTTAAGCATTAAAGTTAGGAAAAAGAAACTGAAAATTTAATTTAAAATTTAAAATTTTCAAAAAAAAAAATTCTTATTCTTTAATATATAATTATTAAAATACATATTTTTAAAAAAAGGTTGCTATTCAGCTTAAAATTTGATCGAATATTTGGTATTTGTCTATTTGGCCAAATCACATTTTGTTACTCTACATGACACAAAAACAAACATAGTTATTTGATAAATGAGTAAATAAAATTTTGTGATTCCAAATAGAAATTGTAATATATTTCTGTTTGAAAATTTTGAGCTTTCAGCACAGATGCCGTTTGTTATGGATTCTTGGTATGGTTTTAACCATCAATTACTGTATTATAGTGGCTGATTTCTGCAAAATATAAATCTTATTTAAAGAGTTCCAGAAATTGACATCTGGTTTAAAACCATAACAAGTACTGAATACCCATAACAGATATCATCTCTACTTCAGGTAAAACATACATGCCAATGAAATGCATGCTGTAATGAGTAAGAGAAATGTGTTCAGTGACACATTGTGTATATACTCTGCTGCTGATGGATAAGTATGTGCATTGTGATTTTATTTCTGTATGGTTTTGTCATTCCATTTTTTGCTATCACCGGTTTGATGTTATTAGTGGTATAGTTATTTGATTTTTAAAATGTTAAATATCTGTATTATGGGATTTTCAGTAATGTAGTTTTCTTTTTAATAGAATGCTATTCATCAAGATGATGATGCTATTATTCCACAACCTGTTATTTTACAATTATCTAGTGAAAAGTTGGATCGTCATGGAGCTTACATTTTAGACACATATGATGTACTATACCTATTCATCGGTCGAGCAATCAGTGACCACTTTTGTACTAGTGTCCTCAATGTACCAAATTTTAGTGCCATTCCAGAAGATATGGTAATTAAAATTTTATTTAAAAATTATAGTTGATTATAAACTCTAATGGGAAAATGGTTTTTTGAAGACATTTATAAAAATTTCTGGATATTACTGATTGTGTTTAACATATGTTGATATCACTAGCTGGGTGTTTTAATGTTATTTATAGTATAGGAGAGTATCTCTTGAACTGCGTAATATGATGTTTAGTACATATAAAATATATATTGGTCTAAAATTGCATAACATTTTTTCTGGATAAAATTCAGAGTGTCACCTAGTTAACTATTATTTTTTCCTTCAAAATTGAAAATCAAAGGGTTGTTTCAATAAATATTGTTTCAAAAAATATTGTTTTGAATCATTTATTGTTAACTATTTAATTTAAAATAAACTAATTTTACATAAATGGATTTTCATATGAAAAAAAACATTTTAAATATCTTTTCAATTGGAACTATATCTCTAAATTTATGGGTTTAGGAATTAGCTATTGGATAATAAGAGAGGACTATTTAGGTATTATATATACAGTATATTCTGACGTATAATGAGCACCTAAACTTTCAGACATCTTTTTTTTATATTCAGGTATATTTTCCATATAACACGCACCTCTTTACACGTAATATTTTTTTTAGATAAGTGAATAATAATAAAGATTATTGTGAAGTATAAAACTATTGCTTTTTATGCAATACTTCATCATCTTCCTTAGGAATTTCTACTAAGCAGTGGGTTTCCTCGACCACTGAATTCATACCGATTTTTGTATATCATTTATTTTTAGAAACCTATTAATACTTTTTAAACTAGATATATTTATTAATATTCATTACAACATACGTTTTATGACTCTAAAAATGTAATTATTTTTTTAATTCAAGTTATTAAAGAAAATAGATTGAGATATTGGTACATAAAGATCATATAAATATATACAGGAATGAAAGGTGTATTATTGATTACACAATGAAAAGACATGAATCATAAAACATTCTTTATTTTATGAAAATGTTATATAAAATATCCACTGAATAGATCGAGGGGGGGAAAAGGAGAGAGGGGACAGTGCACTTGCCCTAACAAATTAAATTGAATGGTTTTATATACAATCTATATTTCATAAATAATGTTATAATTATTATTATCATTAAATATTTATACAATCAAACAGTGTTAACTGATATTCAGTAAACTTAGGTATCAATTATGAAAATTTAGCAGACGATATTAGCAGATGACATGAAGTAATCATTATACAGCATATAGTAGTTAACTCTTTCAAGAAGGTAAATGAATTGCAGAATTTTTTTTGTTGTGTATATTACTGATCACTTACAGATCAACAACCTTGAAATCACTTTATTCTGAATAAATGTACATTAATAATAGTTCTATATGAAGATTCAGAATAAAACTAACTTTGTAGACAATTTAGAGATATAAATCACTATTAGTTGGATGTAGATAGGGTAGTGTATATTCATCTAAGGTGATGCTGAAAATGAAGCAGACAGAAGAGTTAATTCTATCTTATGTTTTCGATGACACTATCTTTCAAATTGCAGATGAATTCTCATGAGAGGGATCATATTTGATTATATATATGTCATATTCTGGCGTTGCGTAGTTACCAAGTCATAAAATAATTATTAACTAAAGATGTAGAGACTAGGAATGATTTGTGAATGAAAATTTCAGAGTTAATAAGATACCTTAACTTGGCTTTACACAATCTCAGAACTTTTTATGGTAAAATAGTCATGACACTTGGCTGCATTTTTTACATGTGACTTTTTGATGGGATATTAATATTTTTCGGCATCAACTTAAGTTTACTCATTACAGCCATAAATTAAAAATCGCATTACTGTTAAAGATAAGTGGTTAAGTAAGTTTAGAGGAGAGGGAATTCATCCATAAATTAAATATTGTATTAATGTTAAAGGTATTTCGTTAAATTTACAGGGGGCACCTTATACCACTTGGGGATGCAGTCTTTTCTCTGGTTGTTTGGTCTCAATTTCAACAGGGTTCGGGACATTCGACTTGATATCAAAAACTTTATTTTTTTTAAATTTATCACGGGCCTGGGCAATGCCGGGCGGGTTAGCTAGTTTACTTATAAAATATATCAAATAATTATGTAAAAGTATATTGTTATTTACTCAATTTTTCATATATGTATGTGTTATATCCTTTTACACTGGCCTCCAAAAGTTAAGGTACAACCGGTTTTTTGCGTCTAATTTGCAAATGTATGAATATAGAAACAAAAAATTTGGAGGAAATGTGCGCTAAACTGTTATTTATTAAATGCGACATAGAAATTTACTTAAGTTAAACGTATAAATGGAATTACAACAAAAAAGCACTCATAGTGGAAAATTCCATCCTTGGAGAAATCAGTACATTTCAGTATTATGCAGTAAAATATGACAGAAACATTAAAAAACTGGTTCTAATACGGAATATGTCCAACCCCGAACGCGAATGCATTGGCGGCATCGACTTGCCACGCTCTCAATTAAATTGTCGGACACCGAAATGGGTAACACTGACCAGACTTGGAGTAAGCCTTGTTCCAGCTCATTTAATGACCTTGGAGCCTTTATGACCTTAAAGCCGCAACCTGTCTTCCAGGATAGTCCCAAAGATGTTTTATCGGATTCAAGTCTGGAGAGTGAGCTGGCTATTCCATTCTCTCCAAACCGTGATCCTCAAGATAATCCTCAACAACCACAGCTCGGTGTGGTCTCGCATTATCATCCATTAGAATGAAACCATTGCCAATACTACCGGCATATGGGTGCACATATGAATCAAGAATCTCATCACAATATCTCGCACCAGTCACAGTTCCTCTGTGGAACACACGCAGGTCAGTGTGGCTGCCGAGTGAGATCCCTGCCCAAACCAGGATTCGACCATTTCTGTATCTGTGTTTCGACAGTGTTTGATTGATGGTATCGAGTGCATTGTTCTCTCCAAATCAGAAGACGTCCTGAATCGCTCTCCAGTATGAATCTGGACTCGTCTGTGAAGAGTACAGAAGCCCACTGTTGTTTGGTCCAGGAAACATGTTCTCTTGCCCAACATAAGCGGGCCCTTCTCTGTAGTTTGTTGAGGGGGACACACACAACTGGTCGCCTTGCCTAGAGACCTGCATTGTGAAGACGTCTTCGCACCGTAGTAGCTGAGATTCTTCTCCCTGATGCTGCAAAGTGGTCTGCAGTGAGTTGCGGCACAGTAGTGTGTCTTCTCCTTCAGGCCGAAAGAGCTAGAAACTGGTCTTCTGCAGGTGTTGCAACACGTGGGCGGCCTGGAACATGTCTTCTGGACACAGAATATTCGGATTCATACTGATCCCAGAGTTGTCGGACTACACTGCGAGACACGTTGAGCCGTCTAGCAGTATCGGCCTGTGACAATCCCATTTTCATCCATCCTGCCGCCCGCCACCTTAATGAATCGGGCAAACGACTTCTTCTAGACATTTCTAGGCTTTACTGGCTGTTGTGAACATCGAATACAACAAAACACACACGTGAAAATACGAAAGCTTCGTAATTGCATATTTTTCTCTCATTCACAAATACCTATTCTTTTCTATAAAATAAAAGTGGTAGCAGTAATTTTTGCGTAAGTTTTTTTAATGCTTATTATTGTCATTCATATAAACTATGAAGTTTAATCTGACTGCCATTTTTTGTCTGGTGAGCTTCGAAAAATATGTTGTACCTTAACTTTTGGAGGCCAATGTATTTTTATATTTGTATAAAGTATTCATTTTCTTTTCTTTTTTTTTCTTTTTTTTTTTAACTTGTTATCTAGCCAATCTAAAATACAAAGGACATTTTTCCTTATTCAAGGCTTGAATGCCCTGGGTTTCCTTACTAGCCTTCCCATTTAAGTAGAAAAATCTTAAATATTATAAGGTTTTACTATGTTTTGAGTGCATGGCAATTTGCTGACAATTCTGTTTATTTATTGGTACCTTTTTTACAAACACTAGCAGTTGCTACTATTGCACGGGTTTTAAAAAGTCACTTAGGTCCTATTTGACTGTACAGGGAGGGTGGGTGTGGTTGAGGTTTTGCCAACTGACAAAATAAAGATTAATTAAATATGAAAGCTGAATAAGTTGGTGTTTTACCAATGTGGTATGTATAACCTAATCTAATACGAGTGTTAGCCATCTGGAACTGGTAAGTATAGAATCTACTTGAAATTAAAGTATTTATAAAATGGTAAAGGTGGGACTTACACAGTTAATATCTACTACATATATTGATTTTTAAAGAGATATCTATCCAATATTTACATGAAAGAGTGATCACAAATTAAAAAAATCAATTAACTTTATACTAAACTTAATATGAATAATTATTTACACAGGGAATTATGGTTACAGAAAATTAGCCAATTAATTTTAGTGTTTTCTTAAACTCTGTGAGTTAAATTTTGTCAGTTTTAGTGTTTTCTTAAACTGTGTGAGTTAAATTTTCATTTCAGGCTACACCCCAATTATCATATTTTTGAAAGTAGGGTTTGGAGAAATGGAATAATTTGTTCTTGGAAGTCATTTAAGAATAACCACATTACCTTAGTCCTTAGTGTGTTGATTAAGATTAACTGATTCTGTATCTCATTATTTTGCCTTTGCTCCCCTTTCTTCATATTGTTCAGGAGTTTCAATAATACTTTAACTTCTCTTTTCAGCATATCTAAAAACTAGTCAGATGTACCAATCCCAAAATTTTCTTCTATTTCATACATGTTAATACTTCAAAAAGTGAAAAATTTTTAATTATGCATTTTAGAATACAAAAATGCAGCATAGCAGCGCCACCTGTTATGATTTACATGAAAACCTAATCAGCACCAACTTATGTTAAGATCTAACAGAATATGAAGTTGGATGAAATTCTATGCATTAGTTCTTGAGATATGACTATTGCTAAAATCGTGTAAATTGTGAAAAATGCAGCAAAGCAGTGCCACCTGTTGGCCGATTTACACCAAAAAATTATCAGCATCAATTTATATCAAGGTCTAACTGAATCTAAAGTTTTATTGAATTTCGTGTATTAGTTCTTCAGATAGAGTGCTCACAATTTTTGTCACATACATACAGACAGACTTTTAAAAACAGTCAAATCATATTCAGGACCTTCTAAAATATATAAATCTGCCGAAAACTGGAAGTCAAAATTGTTCATGAATCCAATACTTTCTTCTTGTAAAGATAGAAGAAAGTAATAAACTGATGATCATTTTGTATTTTAATTACACATGGCAACAAACTGATCATAATCAACATGGTAAAAGTCTAGTTTGTGTTTGTTTAGATAAGTATTATTCACCCAATATTTTCAGAGAAATATTCATTGTGAATTTGACTGTGTATTTGTTGAAAATGTATGCTTATATAGATTATATGTATAATTTAATTATTTTATTTTTGGTGGTTATGAACTTTTTAAAAATCATATAATTGAATTTTCTTTCTTTTTATAGACGATATTACCAGAATTAGCAACTCCTGAATCAGAAAGAATGAGGAATTTTGTATCTTGGTTACAAGATCAAAGGCCCTTCCATAGTCCTTTAAAAATAATTAAGTAAGAATATCTTATTTACCTTAAATATCTGTAGAAAATAAATTATTAAGGCTGATTTTAATTATGAAACAAATTTCACGTTTTTAACCAAACTTTTGATTCATACTTTGATACTTATTAAATAACATAATAATGGATCAACACCATAAGTTGTTACACTAAGTTTACAGCTTACCAAACACTTTTTGCACCTACTATCTTCCCTTGCTTATTTTGACATTAGGTTATACAATTTCTATAGCTTTTCTTATATTGCATTATAATTAATATTAATCATCTCATTTTTAAACAAATACTAGCAAATAGAAGTTAATTCATATTTACACATAATAAAAAATGATGGTGTCTTCTCTTTCCCATTTTTTTCCAATATTACTTTTCTAGTGTAGTATAACATAACTTTTTAGTAATTTTTGTTTGTGTATTGTCATGTAAATGGTATTTTTTTTTATAATTTTAATTATTAATAATTAGAGAATGAATGCAAGAAGAAATCTATGAAATCTGTATAAAAATAGTTTTAAGGGTAGTATGTGTTTAATTTATTTCAAGGAAGCGTTAAGGTATCTAAATCCAAAACATACATCAAGAAATAATCCTTTTTTTTTTTTTTTTTTTTTTTTTTTAAATATATGAAATTTATTTTATTATACATTTACTTAGTTTTATAAAATATAGTTAAACATCTTTATGTTATCTCTGCAGTTAAAAGTTGAAATATTATATCATATAGTCAATATTTCATTGTAAAAATGCAATATTTTCGTCTGTGTATTAGCATATAAGGAAGCCTGTTAGTTTAGACATCAGTGTGTCATGCTACAGGTCCTGAGTTCGACTCTGGACTTGTGCAAGGTGCACTCAGCTTTTCATCCTTTCAGGGTCGATAAAATGAGTACCAAGCTTGCTTTGGAACTAAACGTTAAGGGTTCCTTGTAGGGATGCACCGAATAGTGATTTTGACTGAATACCGAATATTCGGAACACAGGTAAACCGAATACCGAATATATGGCTAGCCAAATAATAACTATTAGTTACTGAATATTCGGCTCAAAGTGTGAAGGTATTAAAAAGTTAAATTTATAAAATAATTTTACATAATGTGTAATACAGATGCTTCCATTTTGATAAACAAGACCTTTTTGCAAGTAAACTTTACACAAAAAAAAAAAAAATCTCTGCTTTAAGTTCTCTGCTTATAAATCTCTGCTTTTTTATTAATTAAGAAAAGGATAGTTTTGAAACTTTTGTAATTAATAAGATTTTAACTTTTATGGCTTCTTCTGTGAATTGAAACAAATGAATAAAATTTCCTTATATTCTAAAACAAATATTTTAAAATCAAGGGGATATTTGAAGTAATTGGAAGAAAAATTTTAAAGTCATACACTGTTTGTCAGGAAGGGTCTAAAGTAAAAATAAATAAGTAAATAATACAATCTATTCAAATGGTGGCAACTCAGCAAGAATAAACGTTCCTGTTCCTTTCGATTGAGCATGGAAGTTTTTAAATGCACCAAGAAGCAGTGTCTGAAGTGGGCAATCATTTTCAGAGGTTGTAAATATACAGATTGTTCCTAAAATCTTGTAACAAACTTTCAGGAGAGATAATGTAGTGGTGGTCAAGACTAACATTTTTTTGAAGAAACATCTCAATCTACCTATTCTGTCAAAAGTACAATACATTCAATCAAAAATACAGGGTGTGTCACTACAAGGTACAAACCAAAACTAAATTTTCGTTCACAGCTTTAACAATAGTGAAGATAAAAATAGCAAATAAAACCTTTGTGCAAGAATATTAAAAGGAAGAATAGAAACGTTAAAAATACACAAATAATACACAAAGTGCCCAGTCTTGCTTTTTCTAGCATGCTGTGCTTTGTTCTTTGTCACACTGAAGAAGAATCCTGCTTGGGAATTCGAAACAGCTGTTTGCTGCTTTTTTTGTGTATTGTGCATTTTTTAATAGTGAAGATATTTTAGCGAGATTTGCATCATTAATTTTGCTTGAATGAAACATTAGGATATCATTTAAAAGGGACTGACTCTTGATCAGTGACAAAGTATGTATTGCTCAGTGCTGTTTAGATATGAGTCGTAATAATTTCCAGCAATTCTTGTCAAGTTGTCATATTTCACAGTAATAAAAGTAACTCTGTTGAAAATATAGTTACAATATCTTCATTATTGTTAAAATATCAAATGAAAATCCAAGTTTGACCTAGAGTGATATACACTGTATTTTTGACTGAATAAGTGGGTTGCAATCCTGGTTTCCTGGACAAAAATTGTCTAGATGTCTATTATCACCCCTGAAAGTTTCTTGTCCATTTTGTTTAAAAACACCTTGTTTGCAAAAAAGCAAGAAATAGATTATTTATCAGACAATATTCCAGAACTTGCATTTGTACACCATTAAGATGGTATTCAAAAAAAATATTTTTCCACACTCAACAGCTCAAAATTTTGAGACACATTCTCAGACTCATTTTTAAAAGTAACAACAGGAAACTTGGCGGCGTGATTTATAAAGACATTTATAAGGGCCCCATGTTTTTATTTTTCATTCAGTTAATTAGAAATTGATTTAGAGACAATTATTTTCACAGTACGATCATTTTTTTTTGTTTCCAGCGCTATCGCTTTGGGAAATTCGGTGCAAAATGTCCACTTTGACAGCATTTTTTGAAATATATTCTGCCTTTATCAAAAAATCGAGACAATACGGACATTATAAAGTTTCTGAATAAGAGAACCTGCCAATTGGATGCATTTTAAAGCAAAAATGAATTTACAAATGTGTCTCAAAATAAGCAGTTTGGATTTGAATACACCCTTAATTCCTAACAGGGGTGATTGTGTTCAGGTTGTATACCTGAATTAAAGTTTTTTTTTTTTCATTTTTAATACTGTAATTCTGGTTTTTATGATAGTTAAATTCATAAAATAAGACTAAAATATCAATTTCATATGATTGCTAAACATAATTAAAATTCATATTTTTCATAATTATGTGGTAATGTGTGGCTTCATGTAGTAAATTATGTTTCCTCCCCCTCTCTCCATACGAAAACGTTTTCTCGCTAAAATTTCAGGTATTTTTTCATCAACCCACAATCATCCCTGTTCCCATGTAGGTCGTTATTAATGGTTTAATTTTCTTATGTGACACTTTTCAAACAGTAAATTAATAACGTAAAAGCATACTTTTCTAATTATTCTGAATATCTTTATTAATTGACAGTTAAAAGTAGAAGCTCTGTAATCTTTTTTAAAATATTTTTTAAAAGTTTTTTTAAGTATTCAGTTTGGCTGAATATTCTGATATTCGGCAGAGTGAATAATTTGAAATTCGGCCTAACCGAATATTTGGTAATATGGCCAAATACTGAATAGATACTGAATATTTGGTGCATTCCTAGTTCCATGTTGTGTTGACTGCCTGACTGGGACATATATGCTGTATAGCACCTCAATGCCCATGGTCTAGTAAACAGGGTTGGGCACTGTAGGCCAAGGTTCTTAATAAATTGTTTCACCACAGAGTTTTTATTATCCTATAAGAAAATTTTTATCATGTAAATATTTTCTAAATTATGATCTCTTACTGTAATACTACTTTCAAGTTGCCACTTACATCTCAAATTAAACTTTTGAATATCTATAAAATATTTATTTAGTGATAAAGCTTTTTAATTTTTGTGCATTCTCTAGATAAAAACATGTTTTTTAATTTCATTTAAATAAGTTATTCATGTAGCATTTTTATATTTTTTTAAAAACTTTGAAATTATAGAATAAGGTTTATTTTTAAAATGGATACATTCTTTATAGGCTTATTTTTTTTTCTTTTGCTAATAAGTCTATATTAAAATCTGATTACAATCACAGAGGGTGTTTGCACATTTTTAGAAAGATTTTGATAAAGGATTTAAAAAATGAATTTTTTTTTTTTTTTTTGGAGATGGGGAGAGGGGAGGGGGTTTTTTGACATCTTATTACTTGAAATTGAAATTATAGTCTTATACTTTAAAATTAATTCATCTTTCATGTAAGCAAACTGTGGATCAGAGTATACATTTTTCCATAAAAATTTGTGAAACGCATGGTATATAAAAAAATTCCCTAGTGCAAAATAAGCATTAATAATCGGAAAAGGGAAATTCAGTCAATCTGTGTTTCTACATGGAAAAAATGCTCCAAATGAACACCCTAAAAATGTTTGTATTGTTTACATAGTGAATTCTCTGGTAACAACAGAAAATCTGTCAGTGCAGAAATCAATTAATTGCAAGTCTAAAATACATCTGTAGCAATGATACAGAAAATAATAAACCAAGATTTTCTGCTTTAAAAGCTAAAAACATAATGTTCACTCTTTTGTCAAGGCATGTGGCTCAACGCAAGACATTTTTTAGAGCCCTGTATGAAAATCATTTAGCAGAGATAAATGGAAATACATTGTTACCTTGATGAAATATGGGTTTACTTAAATGACTGGAACAAAAAAGTACTTCCAGCCTGTACCAGGAAGAAAAGATAGCATCCATATTCCTTGCTTTTAAGAATTCAGCTAATTTTACTCAAACACGTAAAGCTAAAATGTGTGGAATAAGATTATAGAAGATTCTCAGTTTTTGTAAATATTTAATTTCAATGGAAATTTCAAATAATTAGTCAGCTATCACCAAGTTGGCTTCATTTATGGCAACAAATCTTTATCGCTAAATTTGACAATATTTTGCAAACTATCATCCAGTTTGGCGAGAAGTTAATGCTGGCGGGTATGATTATCTAGTTTTAAGTATGTGTGAATTGGAACAATGGTTACAACAATGAAAGAAAATATGTGAGAAACCCTGTGCAATAAAACTCATAAATTAAACCTGTTTATGGAACTTTTTATTTTTAGTCCGTTGTCTTGTATTAAAATGTCAGCACCCTAGAATTTCAAACTGCTATATCTTAGCTGTTTTTTTTTTAAAGATAAACAAAAAATGCTTCAGAATCCTTGTATCAAGGGCAAATACTTTAAAATTTTTTTGTACATTTTTTTTAATTTAAAATTTTTGGCTGTCATTTTGAAACAAGATACATATATCAACACTTGAATGGGGAGTGGTTTTGGAGTCTGAGGGAGTCATGATTGGTAAATATACTGAAATTTTAGGAATTTCTTTCCTCTGTATGGCTGCCATTGGTAGCTTTTTACTTCTTGTAATGGAAACTACCTAAGAAGGTTATTAAAAACATAGATGAAAAGATGTTCAAATCTAGTTCCGAGAATGCAAAGAAAGTTTCATTAAAGGCACCTGCTATTTTACATGTATGATCTTGTGCTTTCCAAGTTTATTTTAAAAAATTTGCAAGAATAGTTTGTTTACTGTTGTAGATCTTGATAATGGCACCGTTTGAACGTTGAAACATATGTCGATCTTTATGTTAAAAGGTTTTTATAAGCCTTTTTCTGTTCTGTTTGTATCAGTTAAGCATTTTTATCTATATTTTAATCCTCTGTATAATCATACTTCCCATAGTAAATTTGAAATGCATTTTTTAACAAGTAATATAGGCATCTTAAATTGTTGTTACATATGTTTCTTAATGAATTGTTTTTCCCTCTCCTTTTTCTTTTTGTTGATTGTGTATATCAGCCTCTACATAAACATTGAGCTGGTTTTTAAAATAAATTTGGGTACAGTCATTATACACTCGTCTTGAACTTTTAACATAAAAATTTGCTTTTTATATAAAAAAATATATAATTTTTTTTTGTTCCTTTTTCAGGGAGGATAGTCGAGATAGACACAATTTCTTACAATATATGCTTGATGATCGGACAGAATCTTTATTTTCCTATTATGAGTTCCTGCAACATATACGACAGCAAATTTCTAAGTGAAAAAGTTAAATTGTGCCTGAATGGAAAAGAATACTGTATGAAATTAACTCTGTTCACATTTATTATATTGATGGCAGCATATTTATAAATACTATATTGAGAGTGACACAGCATGAATATTCAGTGGACCAAAGTTAATTTTTGATATGCAATCATTTGCATATGAATGTTTGATTTTTCTTTGAAAGAGGAAAAGTATGGCACATTGAATCTGTGGACTGGAACTCAAATTTCCTCTGCTCCCTCTTTCTTAAATCAGTTTTTCCTGATCTTTATCATTCAAAGCCAAATTAAGATTTTTGTCTGTGATTGGTGAAGCATTTGTTTTTAATCAATTGTAATACCTCTTCTTGGAATTATGAGAATAATGAAAATTAGAAGAAATTTTAGAAGCAAAGGATTGTTATATTGTATATTTGTTATTTGTCCTTTTTCCAAAGCAAAATTAGACTATCTCTTCTAATATTGTATATATTAAAGAAAAAAAAAAAAAAAAATTATGTATGCACCATAGAAAGAAATCAAAGTAATATGCTCCAAGAAAAAAAGAAAAAAAAATCTTGCATTGAGGTGTGTTGTATAAATTGCCTTTATCTGTGATTGCCTGCTACTGGAAGCCACAAGCAACAAGAGTGTATTTATTCTAATTTGTTAAAAAGTGTCATTGAATGTATGCTGGCTACATATGTACAAAGACTGAAAAATTGTAGCGAATTGTATTGAGAACGTTAAAGTCAGAGATTAAAGCAAGCCTCTCTTTAAAATTTCTAAAGATGAGTATCTAAATCTTATATAAAAAAAAAATTACAAAATTTTAACATTTTCATTCAGTGCAAATATATTGACTCGTCAAGATATAAATAAAAGTTGTTTGCTTTTCAAATATATAAGTATTAAAGGTGATTGGTCACTGTATTTGTTGAAGCACGAGGAAATTTTAATGATTTTTAACTAATTATGAGATTGTATTTATGCTCTCCTTTAATCTTTTATTGTTATTATTTCTGTCCTGCTTCTTATATATGTTTAATTGTTTAACAGATTATCTGAAAAAAAAATATATTTATTAAAATTTGTTTTTGTCAAAATAGCTTTATTATTTTATTATATGATTTTGAAAAATTCTATGCCCAAAAAGTGTTTCTAGTGTTCTGTAAAGTATGTCAAAAAACAATTTGTACAGAAATTTTATAGAACTTTGTGGACACTTAGGTTGAATAAAAAAAATGTTTCAGATTGCTACTTGTTTTATTTATTTTTACATTTTTATTATCCCCTATGTTAGAACGACTAAATTATTATCAAATTGTCCAACTGTTAGCAAATAACTAAAATGTCTGATGGATGATGAAATGATGACTATGGGAATTTTTTTCTGAACTGTATCTAATTTTTTTAGAAAGGTTTTACCAGTTTAGAAAACTTATGACTATTTTAATTTAACATTATTATAAAATCTATAAAAATATTCCATACTGCACATTATTTTCAATTATGCTCTATGCTTTGTTAATACATTAACTAGAATGGTATTTAATTTAGTAAATGTACACAATTCCTTTATTATCCTTTCATGAAAAGAAACACTCTAATTATATTTTTATTTGTCACGGGTGTGTAATTAAAATTTTCTGCCCAGTCTTTTATTCCTTAATATGTGCACAGCTTGTTTTTAAAGGGGTGCTTCTGACAATTTTGAAATTTTTCAGGAGATAAACATTGGACTATAAAAAGCATCCAAATTGGAGTTCAAGATACCTCTAATGTATTTAACAGTTAAAAATGAACCTATTGACGAGTGCCGAAAAATATTAAAATTATTTACTTTGTCAAGAATTAAAATTTTAAAAGTCCACTTTTAACAACAAGGAGTATAAATCTTGTGGAATTTCAAGAAAAAAAAAATGATGATAAAGCCAGGAATATCGATAAAACTCAAATAAAATTTAAAATTTATTTATTTGCAAGTAAATTTAAATTTAAAAGTTCAAATAAAATTATTCCTTTTCTATTAAAATTCAGATTTAAAAGAAGAAAAATAATAAAAATAGTGGCAATTGATGAATTTGTCCATGAATTTCACAGTTTTCCTAATGTCATCTTTTTTATTTGCCATAATTGTTCTTCTGGTCAACGTTGATTCAGTGAGCAATCTTAAATTTATTTTGGTGTTTCTCAAACGAAATTTATGCCCTGTAATTCCTTTAACGTAGGTTTTTGCAAGTAACACTAAGGAGTTGGAGGTGACACACTTGAAATGATGAAACGTGGAAATTTTAAATGTCAATTTTTGTTCTTTTGGCCCATTTTTCCCTTACAAAATGTCACTCACTTTTTTTACTTGTAATAATTAGGATACCAGTGAGTGAAATCTTTCACATTAGTGTGGGTTCTTTTTATGACAAAATTCCCAGGTATGTTAGATGCTGTTTTAATAACATTAGTGTATTTATCCAATGTTTACAGTCTCATGCTCTTTTTATAATGACAAAATTCCTATCACAAGACATAAGAGTGACCTCATCTAAGATAGCATATTTCGACCGATTTGAACCTTTAAAACTCAACAAAGCCATCAATAGGTGTATTAGAATTTCATTTTTATTCTGGCCCATACAGTTATCACCAAAAATTACAAAGTTTTTCAATGTCTGGAGGAATTATGTTGATGTAGTCAGTGATTGAGATATAAACCAACATCATAAGCTTCTTTACCTCACTCTCTTTCGTGGTACACATAGAAAGTAATTTTTCCAGTTTTTATATTGTGGATTCGGAAAATATTAACTGTTGATTGCCTGAAATAATACAAATCCTGGACTGGTATAATTGGAAAAGACACATTGGATGTGAAATTATGCTATTTTGTTATTTCTTTTACTACTTTGAGGGTGTTATGAAATTTTTGGCTTTACCTTTTGTTCTGCCACAGCCTGCACTTTTGCACAATACATTGCTCTTAATTTTGATTTGTAGACCCTCATAAGTGGTACACATACACACTAGAGATGAGTTCGGGCTCTCTTTTCGGAGCCCGGAATCGCCTGAGCCTGTCTGAACCCTATACAAAAAAAAAAATTGCATAATATTTAAAAATTATTTTAAAAGTAATATCTCATTTTTTAAAAACTCTGTACTTTAAAATAACTGTTAATCCCGTGAACATAGTTAATTTTATGGAAATTTACATTCAATATTATCAAAAGAGAAGTTTAGTATCGAATAAAAATATACTTCCTTTAAAAAGGATTTTCATATTTTTTTTTCTCCGAACAAGCAAATCTGATGGACACATTAACGAAGTGCGTCTTTATGAGTAAATGCATGGAATTTGCAGAAATTACTATTTCTATGCCGAAGAATCGAACAATGTTTTCTATTTCCTATAAAAGGTTTTTTTTGTAAATTATAATTGATCCCTTAATTAAAGCAATATTTCGTATTCCTGAAAAGTAGCTTAAATTAAAAATTTGACACCATTATCTGAAAGATCCTATGCTTTTATAGGAAAAGTGAAAACACTGTTCGATTGCTTTCTATCGGAATAACAATACATGACAATTATATCTACTTACGAATGAAAGTGACTTCGTAAATGTGCAGAGCAGAGCTTTAGCATGAGCAGAGTTCATAATTAAAAAAAGTCCTTCCGGCCTGTACCGGGAGGAAAAGGTAGCTTTCCTATATCTTCGTTTTAAAATTTTAGCTAATGTTACACGAAAACAGCAAGTTAAAATGCAAAGAAACGGTTACAAAAGATTCGTTAATACTGAATTTGAATAAGAAATTCGCCAAATTATTGAGCAATAGCCAAATTGGCTTCATTTATGGAGACTTATTTTGGTCGCCAATTTTGGCGAGAATTTGGTGCTAATGGATATGAATATATAGTTTTATGCGTATGATTGGGAAAATTATTACAACAATGAAAGAAAATAATTTGCGAGTAATCGCGTTAATGTGCTGTTTTGTTTCAAAATGTCAGCCACCCTAGAATTTCAAACTGCTCTATCTCAGCCATTTTTTAAGATAGAGGTAAACCAAAAAATGCTCTGGAATCCTCGTATCAAGGCCTGACACTTAATTAAAAAATAAATTTGAATTTTTAACTTTTTTGTATATTTATTTTACTTTTAAATTTTTAAGTGGCCGCCATCTTGAAACAAAATGGCAGACCAAACTGCCCAACAAACTCGGTCGAGACATTGGTGAGCTTAATACACACAATTAGTTTCATCAAAATTGATTTATAAATACGAGCGTTATCGTATGACATAACTCAGATTATATATATATATATTATATATATATCAACATTTGAACGGAGGGTGGTTTTGGGGTCTGGGGGTCATGATCGGTGAAAATATATCGAAATTATCCGGACCTGTTTTCCTCCGAACGGCTGCAATAGGTAGCTTTATACTTTTTTGTATTGAAAGCTACCTAATAGAATAACTAACATTATTTTCATATGAAGAGCGATTATGACTCGCACACAATGGAAGACTAAAAATTTGCAAACCTAAGCTATTGCTCTTTGACTAAAAACAAAAAAAAAAAAATTATTTCCCATTAGATCTCTAAAAAAGAAAAATAATAATAAAATAAACGTTCCAATTAAAAAATATCCTACTGTCCCAATGGCGCCATATCACCCAGTCACGTCACAAATATTGTAAATTTTCTTTTTAAAGTAGCATTTTAATACTAGAAAAGTAAAAAAATATATATATGTTTCCTCTTTTATTCATTCTGATCAAAGTAACATTAAAATGACTAGAAATGGAATACAGTATAGAACCATTTATCCGGAATGGTCGGGGCCAGATGTATTCCGGATAACTGGTTGGACATTAAAACAGCTTCCACTTAATGAGATTTGTAGAATATATGTGGCTGTAACATTGTTACTGATTTCAAATTATTAGATTACTCTGATTAAGGCTCAGATCCTATCAAGATCAAAGATTAATCAGAGTTTGAAAGAAGGCAATTTCTTTCAATATCTTGGAAACAATAATACTGCATAAAACTCAATATCTAACTAAATAGGCTTTCATTTCAAATCCAAGATATTGATCAAGTTGTACAATGCATGTGGTAATCTATCAAGCAATGCACATGTCAAACTAGCACTGCATGGAACTTTTTTCTGGAAAGTTTCTGAAATCAGTCAGTTGGAAATATCATTCCGGATAAATGGTTCCATACTGTATGTAATTTTTTTAGGGTAAAAAAGGTTATTTTTTCTACATGAGAATAAATAAAATTGTCAGTTTCCCAAAGATTGAGCCCGGGCCTGAAGACTGGTATAAAAATAGAGCCTGTCTCATCTCTAATACACACATCTTTCTGCATTTGTCCGAACTTCACATCAACATTTTCCTCGAAATAGAGTAAATAGCTTGAATATGGTATCTTGTGCATGAGATATTACTTCTTGAAAAGACAACATCATTTTGATGTTAAGTGAGGTGCTCAGATAATGATACTCCTGAGAAATTTTATAAGGAAAGACAGAGGTGATCATTCATACGAGCGACTAGGTATAGCTATTTCTCAGTTAAACAGCGCATGCGTCACAGCTTGGCAATAATCTCATCTCTGTGAAGTCGACTAGTTTGGCAATTTATCACTTGTTTTGGCAAATAGACTTTTACTTTCTAGTCAAAAAATGATAAAAAATTCCAAAACAATCCTCTTTAATAAAAAGGTATGTGTTGCTGACGACTGGGATCGTTGCCACAGATTAATCTCAGAAAATGAAACATTTGAAGTTACTGAAAAAATTAATTGCTCGAAAAGTATTTGTCAGAAAATTGTTAGACAAACTGCGTTAGAAAGGTAAAAAATTGTATTTTTCTTGATATAAATTTCAAATCCACTGATTATGCCATTTTTCAAATATTGAATTTCAAAAATGACCGAATTTCACAATGCATTACCATAGTGAAAACTTTACGCGTAAAAAAATAATAATAACAGCAATATGTCAGCACGAGTCTCAAATTATAGTAACCGTATTATTCTGTTAAAATATAAAAGTGAATTATGATGTCACGAGTGCATGATTTTTATTTAATTCTCGACAAATACTAGATGCACCATTTCTATTTAGTTGTGAATAATATAGGTTTATTTCCATTATTAAAATATGTAGCTATAAAACATATAAATCAATGGAAAACAGTAGGTAATAAATTGTAAACGTAATAATAAACCGTATTAAAAAAACATAACTTAGTGAAATAAGTATCCGTTTTTATGTTATTATAGGATATCTAGGTAAAGGTGTCGATTACTTTAAAATACAAGGTTAAATTCACCGATATATTTCATTTGATTCAAGGTTCTTTTGGAGAAACCGACCAGCGCAGCGGGCGTAGTCTGCTAGTATAATATATGATATGACTTAATTAAGTTATGAGAAAATAATGAGATTGCTATCACAAGATGCATAAAGTTTTTTAATTGTTTTCACAGATGTATATAATAAATGCTAAGGGTCTAGCAGTGTAACTAAAAATAAGTTTTTGAGATTTTTAAATGAAAATAGTTTTCTATACAATTTTAAGAGATATTATATCATTTAAATGAACAATATCTCATAAATAGTACTAAATATTAAAATTTCATTAAAAATATTTGATTTTAAATAAAAATTACAAGGTTTATAACCAATTAATAAGTAAAGATAGAAAAAAATCAAAACTCTTCATAGTCATAATAATCAAGGATAACTTTAAAAGATGAAAACTTTAATACATTAATTCTGCAAATTTTATATTTTTCTGTTACTAAACTTATATTTATAAAAATATTTTTAACGTAAGCTTAGGAGATTTATTATTGCATTTTAATAAAGGTTTATTTTAATTATCAAAAATAGTTTAATGAATTTTAAAATTTAATTACTGAAATTTATTTAAAATTAAATTCTATTTAATTTAATACAATTTAAATTTAATAAAAAATAAATTTTAAAAAATTAAACGTAATTATAAATCAAATTTAATGTAATTATCTAATTGACAATAAAAGTAATAAAGATCGACTGTTCTTTATTAACTGACTTAATAAAAATCAAAACAAAACACTAAAAGCGTCAGCGAGTACAGAACATGCAACCTTACGATTACAACTCTAATAAAGCCTTAAACATCCCTTGCTTTAACAACTAAGTTAGATCGTCCACAAGCCGATTCTATCGACAAAGCACATGCTTGCTATACACAACACTTCCCCAAAATGCTTGGCATTTCATCGCCAAGTCGACGGCAGAAAGCAACCCAAGAATTAGTTGACGCATGCGCTGTTTAAAGGAGGAATCGCTATACCTAGTCATTCATATCTGCTAACCCTATTAGCTGGAGGAGTATAGCTTACATGTTTGCCCTTCATGTCACATGGGACTTTATTAAGGTTTGAACAATAAGTAGAGTCACTAAATTAATTGCTTCTGCAAATAAAATAGACTTGCATTTATAAAATATAAAACAATGCATTTTAACAAATGATCTATAACAAAACTATATTTAAACTGAACCCAAGTCTTCTATTCCTTTATAAACTATTGAGTGAAGAAATTTATGAGCATGATCTATCACCTTTTCTCCATGTTCATGTGATACTTTAAAGCTTATTTTTCCCATATGCTGCTAAGTCCATTGAGTATTTTATTAACTTTTTGCTATAATCCTTTTTACATAATGCTCAAAATTTTTCTATCCTGAGGAACATTGAATAGAAAAATCTAAAAATAATCTAATGTACAGGGTAAATCAAAAGTCTTACCCTGATTATAAATATTTATTGTGCTCAAACTATTATAATTAGACATATGTTTGTTTGGATACATTGTAAGTACTGTTATAAATTTTTTAAGACCATGTACCTCAATAAATTTCAACGTGTGCCACCTTGGTACATTGGCCTATCTAAGCCAGCCATACTCAACTTGCGGGCCGCATATGGCCCAGAGACCTTTTATGTGCGGCCCGAAATACATAATCAATTACCTCTATTTATTACATTACTTGAGATGTGTATAAAAGTTTTGAAGACCTTCACTGTTCTTTTATATATTTTCTTGGGGAGACAAAAACTGTCCTGTTATTTAAAATTATTTTAAATAGTATTTCCTTAGTCAAACGTCCTTTTTACATGTAGTTCTATTTGTGCTATAGTGGTGTATACATTTCTTAATCGTCAACACTGAACCAATGTTATTCAAAATTTATTATATTTGCACTATACATTTCTACACTTTAAAAAAAAGTTTTTGTATTGAGAAAACTATTAACTTATTAAAGCAAATCACCTTATTTTTTTCTTTAGAACTTGGAAATGCTACATTGTGAGATTATTACGTTTAACTAATAATGCTTATTAGGGTTGAACTTTTACCATGGAAAAAATTGGCAGCAAAATGTTTTATACCACTATTTGTACATCATTTGCAATTGAAATCTACCACAAAGGTTATTGTTTGGAAATAGTGGTGTTAAAAGTTTTGGTAATATTTCTTTCGCGACAAACGATCAATTCTACTGATTATATTAACTTTATTATATAGGTTTGTTATATACTACTTTTTTTTATTCTTACAATTTAAATTATCCCTTTTTTCATTATAATATAATTGTGTTGTGGCCTGCCGAACGTTCCAAACATATGTTTGCTACTCGCAAGACAAAAAGGTTGAGTATGGCTGGTCTAAGCGGTATTCTAGTTCCCACCAAGTGTTCTTTAACATGTCTTCTGTTACAGTACACACAGCAGCTTGTATCCTAGTCTTCAGCAATTGGTGCACTCACATTAGGCCTGCCACTTCTGGGCAGATCAGTAACGCTGCCTGTTTTTTTTAAACCTGTCATAGCATTGCTCTATTGATTTTGCATCAGTAGGGTTGCATCCATAACAACGTCGAAATGTTTGCTGAACATTAATGGGCAATTTCGTTTCGTGAAACCAAAGCACACATTGAGCTTTCTCTTGAATCAGTGCCATTTTACCTGAAAATGATGTCTTCCTTACAAATGTTCCCCTGAGTCACTCTTGAAGGAGCAATCGTGCCATCTATTGCACAAAAAAAACTACTAAAACTGACCTATCCAATGATACAAGTTATATTATTATACAAATGGTTATTTTGTAATGAATTATTATAATCAGTGCAAGACTTTTGGATCACCCTGTATTACTTGCCATTTTAGATTTTTCTATTCAATGTTTTCAGATAACCAGTTATATTCTTTGCATAATGTAAAGAGGCCATATTTGATAAAAAAAAATTTTTTTTTTAGCATTTTTATAATGCTTTTTAATGAAAGGAATTTAATACTTTTTGATACACCGCACATGATAAATTTTAGCTTTCAAGGAGCCCTCTCAAACAAATGGTTCTGATACATTTCCAGCATTATCCAAAGCTTGGCATGAACTAAAAATTTTTTGAAAAATGCTTGCATTTGACTTTATGAATATAATCAACGTCTTTTGGGTTAGAAGTATAAAATTTTTACGTAATGGTTAAATCTGCTAAATCTTTAGGCACATAAGTTTCATCATCCAAAATGAGTTTTCCCAAGCATTTTTCTATAGATGTTGCCAACATCCTGGTTTTGATCGTTTGCTCTGATACTCTGTGTATTTTGGAGAAGAGTTTTTTACAAATCCTCTAATGACCGTTTTTTCTCTTTAATATGCATTAAAGTTTTTTAATGGCAATTTCTTTGTTTTAAACAGTATAATTAGTTTGTAGCATCACTCATGTTTGATGCCAATACTTGGAATGCAACGATTCTGGAAAATTAAAAATAAAAGCCCTAAAATAATGTTAAACACTTTCTACCGAAGACAAAAAGTATTTGCAAGATAGTAAAGAGCTCCAAAGTTCGCCAATGACATGTGGTAGATATGCAAGTATCAAATGAACTTTAAATTTGCTTGTTTGCACTTTCTACTAAATGTAAATAAAAGCAAAGAATTTTTCATAATTGGGGCCCACGACACATTCATATATTGTATCAGGTATGTTCAAATGGAAAAATAACTGAACAGCAAAATTTACTTTTCTTTATTTTATTTTATGTTTTAGGATTTTAAAAAATGTGACATCATTGCATTTGCAAAAATATTTTGTTTTTGTATAGGTTTTTCTTTCAAGCTTGTGTTTTTAAAGCTAAATTAAATGATTTGAAATACTAACACAGGATTTTAAGAAACTGTACTAAAAGCAAACTTAAAAAGATGCTATTTTTCTTTTTTTAAATATTTTGCAGATAAAAGTTTTTAGAACAAAAATATTTTCTCTAGTAATAATACAAAAAGCCAAGCTGCATTTAAGGGTGTTATATATATATAAATTACTCACAAAATTTTGACATATTTACAAATTCATTTTCTAAACGTAAAAGCATGAAATTGTAAATCCGTTCAATAATCATTGTTGCAATCTAATAGTTTTTGTATTTTTCGATAAATGAATTGCATAACAAGTTTTAAGCGATTCTTTTCTCATAATGACCTATCACATTTTGGAAATTCAGCCAATTTTGAAAACATTTTCAAAAACACACTTTGTCTTCATTGAAAATGGAAAAATTATTCAATTGCATAGTTTCTGAAAAAGAACACCTACCAATATCATGTATTTACAAACAAAAATGAATTCAGAAAGCAGACAGTTTGGATTTGAGAACAGCCTTAAAATACACTTTACAATTGGGTATAATCAGTCATGGGAGATTTTTTAACACTAAAATAGTGTTAAAACCCTGTCTTGCATTCTTCCTTCTATTGTGTGGAATAGAGATGAGTTCGGGCTCTCTTTTCAGAGCCCGAGCCCGACTATTTTAAATCCGAACCCGAAACATTTTGTGTCTTCAGAGCCCGAGCCCGTCCGAACCCCATACCAAAAAAAAAATAATAATGCATAATATTTAAAAATTACTTTAAAAGTAATATCTCATTTTTTTAAAACTCTGTACTTTAAAATAACTGTTAATATGGTGGACATAATTTTTATGGAAATTTACATTCAATTTTATCAAAAGAGAAGTTTGGTATCAAATAAAAATATACTTCCTTTAAAGGATGTTCATATTTTTCTCTCCGAACAAGCAAATCTGATGGACACATTAACGAAGTGTGTTTTTATGAATAAATACATGAAATTTGTAGAAATTACTATTTCTATGCCGAAGAATCGAACAACGTTTTCTATTTCCTATAAAAGGTTTTTTTTTCGTAAATTATAATTGATCCCTTAATTAAAGCAATATTTCGTGTTCCTGAAAAGTAGCTTAAATTAAAAATTTGACCATTATCTGAAAGATCCTGTGCTTTTATAGGTAATGTGAAAACACTGTTCGATTGCTTTCTATCGGAATAACAATATATGGCAATTATATCTACTTGCGAATGAAAGTGACTTTGTAAATGTGCAGAGCAGAGCTTTAGCATGAGCAGAGTTCATAATTAAAAATAGAATCACTAACGTTATTTTGATATGAAGAGCGATTATGACTCGCACACAATAGAAGACTAAAAATTTGCAAATCTAAGCTATTGCTGATTGACTAAAAACAAACAAAAAAAATAGTCATTTTGCGTTAGATGTCTAAAAAAAATAAATAAATAACCGTTCCAATTAAAAAATATCCTACTGTCCCAATGGCGCTGTATCACCCAGTCGCCAGTCGTGTCACAAATATTGTAAATTTTCTTTTTAAAGTAGAATTCTAATACTAGAAAAGTAAAAAAAAATAAATGTTTCCTCTTTTATTCATTCTGATCAAAATAACATTAAAACACTTGAAATGGAATATGTAATTTAATTGGGGTAAAAAAGGTTATTTTTATTTTTCCTATATGAGAATAAATAAAATTGTCAGTTTCCCAGACATTGAGCCCGGGCCCGTCTCATCTCTAGTGTGGAAGGGCTTTCCTCCAAAAGTTAGAATGTCCTTGAAATTTTTTGGGTACTTCCAGTGAGACTCCCTTGGAAGTCATGTAACTCCATTTTATATGATGGTGTACAGCATCTATGGTCAGATTCCTCATCCTACAAAATTTTATCTGCAAGATCTTCCTGAATCCTGATTTGCTTTTTTCCCTTAGGCCCCAAAGTTTTGGTCTGAGAATCGCTGCCTCCTCAAAAAATAAAAAAATAAATAATAATCTAAGGAACTGATAAATTCCAGAGATATGATTTTGTCCTCTCATTAGGGCAGGAAGATCGATTTTCAGATAATTATTTATTACTTGCAGGGATAACATTTAGGGGAGGGGGGGGGCAGGGTGGTGCAATTGTCCCCTCTAAATTCCAGCCTTTCTTTAATCATTATCTATTTCTTTAATTATTTATTGTTATTTGAACATTTTTATTTGTTTTTACCAATAAATCAGTAATTGCATGAAAATAAACTGTAGCAGTAAAAATATTCCTTGAGAATTACCTATGAAACATGAATGCGAAAAAATGGCTCCTTTCAAATGGACAGAAAATCTGGATTGACTATGGCCAACGAAAGGAATTTGTTCTTTCCAAACAAAATCTGAAATGACGTTCCTGGTCTCATATGAAGTTTTTTTTTTTTTTTTTTTAGACCTTATAAATTCAGAGATCTGGCGATAGGTCTGTATAAAAGTAAAAATAATTAAAGTAATTTTGCTTAATGACTTGAGGATGTTTTATTAGATATTCTGAAATATGCTTGTGCCAAATTTCTTAGCATTGCGTCCAGTGGTATTCGAACAACTATGCACAGAAAGAGACAAACACTTAGTTTTATTATATCGATTAGAAAATCCTGTAACTGCAGAGTATAGAGTCTATTTATATACCGGGTGTCCGAAAAAGGTTGGACTGGTTTGAAAGAATCATAACTTTAAAATTAATTGAGTAAATGCAATTATTATTTTTTTTTCAAAGTACTCGTCAAATATCCAACATTTGTTAGATGTAGCTGTTTTAAAATCATGACATTTTAACGATGCACAGAATCGATAATCAGAAAATGCAAATGCACATTCACAATTTAAATTTTTTGCTTAGGTTATTTGTGTACATAGTGGATCCTTTCCTACTAAATCGAAGATGCTGAAGAACTTTCTAATTGACATTTTACTCATAACTCCAGTAGTTTTAGACATACGTTTTCCACTCCAGAATCATCGAAGAAATTGCTAAAATTCCGGTGTTCACAATGTGTTTATTGCTAATTAGTTTTATAAATTTAACACTAGAACTGCAATGACGGGTCAGTTTGACTCGTACCAAATGAATAGATGTTGATTCGAACCAGAAATTTCTTCTTAAAGTAAGTTAAATCTATGCTGCCCAAAAACAATTTAAATAAATAAGTTAAATAGTTTTAAATAAAATTTTTGGTGTCAAATATTTTTATAAAATTTGAGTAAAATTTCCCACGGTTCTAGTGTTAAATAAAAAAATTCCAGCAAGTTATTTTATTAGAGATGTGTCATTTGTCAAGGAACGACTCCGGCAGTGAAATTGAAGGAACGATTCCAGTCTTTAAAAAGGAATCGGTCCTTTTTGGAACAATTCCGAAAAGGAATGATTCGCTAGATTCGGTCCTTTTTGGAACGATTCCTCGGATTCGGTCCAAAATATATCAAATCCAAAAAAGGACTGATTCCGAGGAATCGGTCCAAAATGAGTGATAAAGTCCAACATTTTCGGAGTCCAAAATGACTCCGAAAATGACCGAGTCTTCGGTATCGACTCCGAAAAGGACCGAGTCCTCGGAATCGACTCCGGAAAGGACCGATTCCTCGGAATTAGTCCAAAATGTAGCGATTCCGAAAAGGAACGATTCCTAGGAATCGGTCCAAAATATACCGATTCCTCGGAATCGTTCCTGAATGTACAGACTCTGAAAAGATCGAGTCCTCGGAATCGGTCCTTGTTCTTGTAGACTGGCCAGTTTTAATAAATTAAAATATGCTATTTTATTTTAAAATAGCAGATTTTGATTCTATTAAAGCAGAGTTTCTGGCCAAAAAATCCTTCTAATGTGTACGTGATAAAAAAATAATAAAAGAGAGAGAGAGAGAGAGAAGTACGGTGGATTGATTAATAAACTACAACTGTGATTACTTTCTCTTAAATTTATCTTAAGATAAATAGAAGTATATTATTGTACTTCAGTTAAAATATTGTCTATTATTTAACTATGTACTTATCACCTGCGACTTAATTACATTGCTATTGAAACTTTTTGTGCTAAATTGATCAGAAAGAAAAAAAATTAATGTAAAGTAAATGCTTGTTTAAATAATAGTGGGAAATATATATGTATTTTAAATTTGATTAGAAACAGTTTTGAATAATATAAGAAATACATCACTATGCCCTGAACAATTGCATTTTAATCAGTTAATAATAACAGATTTTTTTATCTGAAAGAATTGATTTTCGATCAAATTTAATAATTGTATGGTTACGCACTTTCGTGTATATTTCATTGTTTCATATGTTTCAAGCATAATTTTAATTTGAGGATCCTCTCTGTCAAAATAAAAATTAAAAAATCCTGACGGCTCAGCCAGCAGACACTCGTAGATTTCGAAGATGCAGACCGTGGGACACCTGTTTGTTGGGAATTGCAGAAGAAATGATCTTTTTGCCATGATGCTGCAGTTGGGACCGCCCACTTCGAAATTTAACTTGTCTGCAGGCAAAGCCGGCAAGGATTTTTTTTTTTCTGCTATAAGGGTTGGTGATATAAAAACTTGTCAATATAAAAGTTTTAGATAATATTAAGAGGATTTATAATAAATTTAAGCGGATTTGATATTTTGTGAATTGACGAAGTTATGAATTTTTTTCTTCTGAAACCCCCTCTTTTTCCCCCTTTAGGGCCATTTTTAATGATATCAAAAATCTGTCATACATAAATTTTCGGCCCTTTACCTAGAATTAACAATAACTTTAAATGGATTCGATACGTGTCATAATTAAGAAATTATGGGGTTTTTCTGTTTTCACAAAAAGCCTCCCCATTCCTCCCCCCCCCCCCAGGTTCGATTTTGCCCATTAACAAACTTGACCGAGATTTTATGCCCCTTGATTTTATGTATCAGTTTGGAAGAGAATTGTGCAGAATTATTGAAGTTATCGTGTCCATAAAAAAGCGACATAGTAGTTAGATAGATAAAGTTTTGAACTAGGGGTGGTTTTGGGTTCTGGGAGTCATAATCGGCGTAGATCTACAAATTTTTTTCAAAAATTCCAACTTAGGGGAGAATGTAATAGGTAGTATTTCCTACGAAATCTACCTAATAAGAGCATTTACGAGTGCTCGAGTACCACTTTGTTCCCTCAGTTTGGAGTCTTAAATTTCTCTCCTGAAAAAGATGATTCAAAAGATCTCGGAACTCCCGTAGATAGTTTTGATCAACTTACAGTGGATACATAAAGGAAAACCTATTTAAATAAGGAATTTTTGCAAAATGTTTTCAATTCTTCCTTAAAATTCCTATAATAAAGATAAAAAACATGTCTAATAATAATAATAATAATATAACAGTAGCAGTAGTGGGTGGGATTCAAATAGTTTAACCACTGTTCGCTACCCTTATGGCCATTTTAAGTATGAACGGGAAAAAAAAAATTACGTACTACATGTAGATTATCAGACATTTCCCAACATTGTGACATATATGTAAAGCTGCGTATTTTATGCTTTTTCTGTTTAATAGATTTATGTTAAGATTACATTAAACTAGTTTTATAATATATGTATATAGTAAAAAAAAAAAAAACATAATTTACAGTAAAGACATTTATGTTTTTTTTCTTTTCGTGTCCTTTTTTTTTTTTAACTGATTCATTGTATAATTGTGTACAAGTATACAGATTAATAGACATTTTTATATTTTGAAAAATTGTTTACACCAATGAGTGAAAAATTTTAGAAACAAATTACCATTCCTGGTTGTTTTATATTATTGATGTTAATTTTCTTTACTATCATGAAACTGTTGTTGAATTGTTTATTTGTACTAACATTTTAGCCTGCTCTTTTGTTGCGGATTATTTTAGGATTTCACCAAATTAACAAATTTCATATATTCCTATTTTTTAAATAAAATCTTTTTTAAGAGTATCGTATTTTGTATTTTCTTATTTATTTTGTGTATTTGAAATAGTATTTGTATTAAACTATAAAGTCGACGAAGTTCGTTAAGTTATTGAAACGTATTGAACTATATAGTTATGATTTTGTTTCTTATCGCAATATTTACAGTTCTAATTATGTGCAATTTCTAAATTTAAATATACTGGTATACCTTTTCAAAAACTTTCAATTACCTAACAGTTGAATTTCAGAAAACACCTTTTTAAAGGATTTTTATGTCATAACAGGAAGTAACAACTAAAATTTTACGATTTCAGGTGCAGGCATTTCGGTTACGGCTGTGCATTGATAATGCAGTCAGAAAGGACATTGTTATAAATTAAGACTCTGAAATAGACTTCGTTTGATGAATTATGTTTTCCCAAATTGACAGGTATCCGAATTTGATTTTATAAAAAATTCTCTTCACGCATGAACTTAATACTAAAAGAAGATAGTCCTGGGAATTGTTTAGAAATGGGCAGACTGAGAAAATGACCGATTTCCAAATAATCGTACCGAAATGGAGTGATTCTGAAAACGGCCGGTTCTGAGGACTGACATGTATATGAATGGTTGGTTATCTTGGGGTGGATTTTGAAGAGGGATCTAATTATAAGGCTTAAAATTGCATAGACCCTGGTGCCAAACATCAGAACTAGAATAAAGATTCCTGCATAAAAATAATTAATAGTATAAATGGAGGGTCATTCAACGATATATTTTCAAGAGGAACAGACATGTGATTGCTAAAATTTGAAATTAGCTGAAAATTTTTTTCCCTTTTATAGTTGGTTGGTTGGTTGGTTGGTCATCCGATTTCTGTAGAACAAGCATAGTTCATAAAAGCACAGCACGTGCAATCAAATCTTAATACATTTACTTTCGAATTAAATCAAAAATAAAATATCTAAAATTATCTGCCACCAGCTAAATGCTGTTAAAAAAATATATATACAAAAACGACTTAAAACAATGCTTACATATATTTTTCGGCAAGAAAGAATGATCAATTTAGATTATTTTCGTGCACGCTGTTGTTTCATTTACAGATAAACATAACATGAGTAGCGTTTTGTTGCCATTCCAAGATAACAACATAACTCAAAACCCTTATTCACTTACGGAATTGCGATTGTGAGCGAGCGATCGTTTGTTTCGACCAATCGCTCTCGCTCGCAATCACAAATACTGAAACTAGCAAATGACAAAACGTGTCGCCTTTCCCTTTGTTTCTTATCCCGTGGCGTGGAAGGAGGCGTGAAGCATATTCCCGAAGTTGAAAGATGTGGTGGCTAGTGATTGGCTGGCTCAAAATACTGGCTACAGATTGACGATTATTTATGATTGTTTGGATCAAAATTGATGGGCAAAGATGCCCGCCCATCACGTCTGGTGATCACGTGTTTGTAACTGATTTTATACATTTTCGCAGACTTCAGATATAATGTAAATACCAGATTAATAGAAGTACAATTCGCGGAATTCCGCGAATTAGGAAAAAAGAAAATTCGCTGAATTCCGCGAATTAGGAAAAAAAAATTCGCTGAAAAATCACATGCCTGAACCCGATTACACTAAAAATGGAATCGGTCGCCACCCTGGTGGGCAAAACAAACAGCTACAATAAAATTTCTTTGATAAACTATAGCGGTAAATGAAAGGTCATCCAGGGGTAAATTTTCAAGAGGAATTGAGTTTTATGCCATAAAACATAAAGTCAGGAAGTATACTTGTATTATGGTAATTAGAAAAAAATTGCTAATTAATTGCACACACTCATCAATGAAATAAACTGTTGAAAACGAAATCATCTGTCCAAAAAATTTAAAAATAAGGCGAATGGATGCATAAGAAAATGGACGAATACGTAAGAAAATAAATTAGTATTATTAATATTATGGATTTCATGTTTGTTCTAATCAAAATTATCCCTTTTACCTTGAAATCGTTATTTTTATCTCGAAAGCGTTTCTTTTTCTCGAAAACCTTTTTTTTTTCGGAATCGTTCCTTTAATTTCGGAATCGTTCCTTTTTTTCGGAACGATTCCAAAAGGAACGACTCCAAAGAACTTGTTCCTTTCGGTGAACGATTCTGGCTGGAACGATTCCCTAAAAGGAACGATGTTGCCCATCTCTATATTTTATGCAGTAACTGATGGTCATATATACAGAGACCAGTCAAATCCCTAACACTCATGTATCACGTTGCACTTAGATTTTTAAAGTAAATTTTGAAGGTAAAAATAATGCAGCGTATATGAAAAAAATATTGTAACTTAATTTTTTTTTAGAATGGTCGTAATTACTTGAACTTTACTTTTGTAAACATGAGAAGATTTTTACTTTATTTTCTTTAAAGGTAAATCTCTTTCACACCATACATACTTAAGAATGACTGTACAGGCAGTATTATTCATGATGTAAGATACAAGGTCTCCATTTTCTACTCTTGTATACATCAATTAAATCACTGAAGCCACTAAATTTTGCTTAACAATAATTTAAGGAATATTTTGTTTATTTAAGGAGTTCTAAGTACTCCTTGAGAAACTTTTTTATTTCTAAGGAGTTTTTAAGGAGTCTGTGCACATCTTGGAAGTCATTCGATCAAGTAGTTTAGGATTTATGCATGTTTAAATTTTGGAACTCCTAATGTTAAATTAATTTTTAATCGCTAGAAAACATATTGCAATGTGGGTAGTTTTTTAACCATAACTCAAAAATTACTGGTGAAATAAGTCGTAATTTTGGATTTACATATTTGACGTTTCTAGA
Source organism: Maratus michaelseni (assembly GCA_963931845.1). Taxonomy (NCBI): domain Eukaryota; kingdom Metazoa; phylum Arthropoda; class Arachnida; order Araneae; family Salticidae; genus Maratus; species Maratus michaelseni. The sequence goes on from OZ007589.1 coordinate 369,117,808, forward strand.
AATCGATTTCTTTTAAAAATATAGGTTTACAAAACATTTTTTGTAAATTAATTTAAAAAAAATTCTAGATATAATTCTAGCTATGCTATACATAAGATGGGGAAAAAAGCCTTTTACAGACAGAAACTTTGAATTGAAAATGATTTCCTGTAAAATGCAGATGCCAGAAACACTTTTTCTTTTTCGCTACAAGCATTATCATCATTAATAAGTCAGTATTATTAGTATTAGTCATAATTAATGCTTTTCTAAATGAAATAAAATCTACTTGCTAAATTTTAATCTATTTTCCAAATGAATACAGCATCTACTGAATCAAATATCCAGTTTTTTAAATACTGACATATGGTATAAAATTCTTTCAAATCTAACCACATACACAAAATTGCATTCCATCATAAAAATTCTTTAGGCACATTTAACCCTCTGAGTGTCTGAGGATTTTCCTTTTATGAGCCTTTCATTAAAATGCTCATAAGATTTGCGTTAACTTGAATTTTCTTTAGCAGTTTATTCTTAAAATACATTTTATATCACTTCATCTTGGATATTTTTTAAAGAATAATTCTCTTAAAATATTTTTTTCTGCAGCCCATTTAAGTTCTTTTTGGAAAGTGGAAAAATACTGGACAGCCGCTTAGAGAGTTAACAAGGACAAATCATTCAACACTGCAAAATAAGCATGCATGATTCATTTTTCAAAATTATCTTTAGATTTTTCTTTATTAATAATCTAATGACTTCTAGCCTATTGTGAATATTTATCTAGTAATAGATAAATAATCACAAATTAACAACTGCAAATATTAATGGCATGACTTGAGAAAAGAATGGACGGAATACTTTCAGTTGACAAATGAGTGAAGGCTTAATAATGGTTGGAGAGAATTTGCTCATAATGGATTTTATGGTTTACAGCACATTTCAGGACATATGAACTCTGAAAAACCTAAAGGTATGTTACATGATCATCTTATATCATTTGGGCTTGAGTGGATGTTTCAGCAAGTTAAGTGCCTACATCAGTCATGCGAAAAAACATGCAAGCTAATGTTAAGTCTAAGGGAAGGTTCTTGGCAGATATCTCGCTCGCATTTTAACATTTTTAAATGATGTTTTTTGCATAGGATAGCTGAGGTTGATCTCTAATGTTGTTAGTTTTTACTTTTTCGATTTTGGTTCCAGTTTTTTTTTTTTATATAAGAGTACTTTTACTTTCATAATCAGTTCCAAAATTGAAAATGTCTGCTTATAAAAAAAAAACTGGAACCAAAATCAAAAAAGTAAAAACTAACAACGTTAGAGATAGACCTCAGCTATCATATGCAAAAAAATCATTAAAAAATATTAAAATGCGAGCGAGAGAGAAATCTGCCAAGAACCTTCCTATAGACTTAACGTTAGCTTGAGTGTTTCTTTGCGTGACTAGCGTAGGCTCTTAATGCTTATTGCTATGTATGTAAACCCACTTAGGAATGGTTTAACCTGTGAACACCACACTAGTGTTAATTCGCACCAACTAAAGTTTCAAATGTCAATGTTTTTTGAAAATATGCTTTCATTATTTCTATTTTTCACTAACAAAGTAATTTTTTTTTAATAAAAAATAAATATTGCAGTTCAATTTCTCATTAAATTTCATATATGAATTATGTGTTATATTTCATTATTACTATATTGCCAACAAAGTTATACACAGATGAAGTTATGGAATCCCAAATCGCACTAGTGTCGAGTGTGTGGGTGCTGAACAGAAGTATGGAGTTCGTGGGTTAAAAAAAGAAAAAGTTGATGCTTGCCATGGCTGTAATAACTGTAACTGTAGTTATATCATCCTTATATTAATCGTAATCGTTTGTATCGTACTTGTTCGTTGTTTATGTCAATAAATGTCGTCTTCCGTGTTCTAAGCTTCGGCTATTATTAATTACAATATACAAGTTACCACATGGTGTCAGATTAATATTTTAACTTGTTTTAATTATGAATACGAATCTAAATTGCATTCGATCATGTCGGATGGCGGACTTCGTCCTCCAAAGCCATTGCAAATTACTGCGGATACAAGAGAACAATGGGAAGATTGGCTCCAAAGCTTCGAATGGTACGCGGAAGCAGTTTCGCTTAGTTCGAAAGGTAAGAAAGTGCAAGTAGCTACTTTTATGGCATGTATAGGCCGTGATGCTCAACAAATATTCAAAACCTTCACCTTAGAAGATGACGAAAGAGAAGATTTACAGGTCATCAAAGATAAATTTCAAGGATACTTTACGCCAAATGTAAATTATACATTCGAGCGGTATAAATTCAACCAGATACATCAGAAGTCAGGTGAGTGCTTTAAAGATTTTTTAACTCATCTTAAAATACAAGCATCTCACTGTAAATTGGGCACTATGGAAGAAGAATTACTTCGCGACCGAATAGTAGTTGGAATCGACAATAACGATGTTCGCGAGAAACTGTTAAGTGATCCAGAACTGAACCTAGATAAAGCAATACAAATCTGTCTCGCTGCTGAAAGTGCTTCCCTGCAACTAAAAAATATTGTTAGTGATAGCAAACTCGATTCATTAATTTCAAGTATTTCCAGTAAATTCGCAAAAGGGCAGAAAAACAATCATTCGAAAAATAAGTTAAACCCGAAAATCGCCAAATATATTAATGAGTGTAGAAATTGTGGCTCTTCCCATAAATTGAATGAATGCCCGGCTTTTAGCAAAAAATGCAACATATGTCAAAAACTTAACCGTTTTGCTAAAAAATGCAGATCAAAGCAAAAATATAAAGTCCAAGAAATAGAAAAAATTGAAACAATGGCTGAGAGAGATGAAGACAACTATGTCATTGGAGCAGTAGACGCAAATAATAATGACGATTGGTTTGAAACAGTTGTTATTAAAAATAAATCCATTCCCATGAAATTAGATACAGGTGCGCAGTGTAACGCTATGCCGTATAAAATAGCTAAAGAACTGGGGTTGCAAATAAATCCCTCAACTGTCCGCAAACTTCTTACCTATTCTGGCCATGCCATAAATGTTGCAGGAGAATCGATAGTTCCCTGCAAAATTAAAAATAAAGAAGTGCAGTTACGTATAATTATCGCACATGGCGGTATAAGCCCAGTGTTAAGTCGCAAAACATGCACAGAAGCAGGCCTGATTCAGAGAATAGATTTAGTAAAAACACTAGAAGAAGAATTTCAAGAACTTTTTCATGGAATCGGCTGCATCAAAAATTTTGAATATACAGCAGATTTTTCCACAGAATGTCCCCAAACTGACATTAAACCCCCTAGGAGAATTCCATTTTCTCTTCGACCATTAGTAAAGAAAGAACTTGACAAAATGGTCCAGGATAAAATTATAAAGAAAGTAGAGGAACCAACACCCATAGCTAGTCCAATGGTCATAGTAAAGAAAAAAGGAAAAATAAGGATTTGTATTGATCCGTCAGAAGTTAATAAAATTCTGCTGCGAAGGCATTATCCTTTAAAAACGCTTGAAGAAGTCACTGCTAATGTGAAAGGCTCCAAATACTTCACAAAATTAGATCTGAAGAAAGGCTTCTGGCAACTAAGAGTTTCACCCGCCACACAACCTTTTTTCACATTCACAACACCCTGGGGAAGATATTCTTTTCTGAGAGTCCCATTTGGCATAAAGACAGCTCCTGAAATATTTCAAAACCATATGACTAAAATTCTTCAAGGCATTCTAGGTGTAGAAAACTCGATGGATGACATTCTAATCCATGCACCAAACATAAATACCCTCCGGTCTAGAACTAGAACAGTTTTTGAAGCACTCAAAGATGCAGGAGCAAAGTTGAATCGAGACAAGTGTGAGTTTGAAGTACAAAAAGTGCAATTTCTTGGTCACGTGCTTACTCCTGAAGGTATTACGATTGATCCTGATAAAGTCGCAGCTATTGATCGAATCAAAACTCCGTCCAGTAAGAAAGATTTGCAAAGACTACTTGGAATGATACAATATCTTCAGAAATTCATACCTAACTTGTCAGATAAAACCCACAACATGAGGCTGCTGTTGAAGAAAAATACCGCTTGGGTTTGGGATAAACAATTAGACCAAGACCTCTGGGTTTGGGATAAACAATTAGACCAAGACCTCTGTGAAATTAAAAATTTAGTGAAAGCATCTCCTACTCTTACATACTTTGATCCGAACAAAAGTTTTACAATCTCTGTAGATGCCAGCTCTTACGCTCTCGGTGCTGTTTTACTACAAGAAGGCAGACCCATCGCTTATTCACCCACAGCACTAAATTCATCACAACAGGCATATCCACAAATCGAAAAAGAGGCCCTAGCCATGAAATTCGGGTGCCAGAAATTTCACTTGTACATCTACGGAAAAGATGTGGTCATCGAAACAGATCACAAGCCTCTAGAATCTATTTTTAACAAGACCATCGATCGAATTCCCCCAAGACTCCAAAAGTTATTCTTAGAAGTTCAGCAGTACGGACCTAAAGTCAAATACAAATGTGGTAAAGAATTATATATAGCAGATTTGCTAAGTAGAGATTGCCACTACCAAGATTCTTTAGAAGAAAGCAATCTTCAAATCTTATTTGCAATTCCAACTACCAATAAAGGTTTAAAAGCTCTTCAAGAATTCACAAATACAGATCCAGAATTGACTTTAGTAAAGCATTTTATTTCAACTGGGTGGCCTCAAAATAAAGATTGTGTACCAAATTCATGCAAGAAATACCTTCCGTTTGTCGATGAACTATCCGTTCAAAAAGATCTAGTTTTGAAGGGACTAAGAATCATCATTCAAGAAAAATACAAATCCACAGCACTAAGGAATCTCCACGAAGGACACTTAGGTATATCGAGTTGTCTGAAAAGAGCTCGCGAATGCATGTTTTGGCACGGCATGTCACAAGACATAATTTCCATGATAGAAAACTGTGAAACCTGTCAAAGAACTCACAGAGCTCCACCAGCCGAACCTCTAATTCCAAAGGAAATTCCAAAAGAAATTCCAAAACTGCCTTGGGAAATTCTCGCGTCCGATGTCTTCACATTTCAAAGTACAGATTATCTACTTATTACTGATAGCTACTCAGGCTATATAGACTTTAAACCCTTAAAGGACATGACAAGTAAATCCACTATCGAAATTCTGAAGGACTGGTTTAGCGTACATGGAATACCGAGAATTCTAGAGACTGACAACTGCGGCAATTACAAATCTTGGGAGTTTGAAGCATTTTCTCAACAGTGGATGTTCCACCATCAAACATCTAGCCCTTTATATCCTAAAGGAAACGGTTTAGCTGAACGTGCAGTCCAGACAGCAAAGAATCTCCTCCGAAAATGCAAACTCTCTGGTCAAGATATCAACATGGCTCTCTTGAACTTCCGAAACACACCCAGAGATAACCTCGGATCACCTGCCCAAAGATTGTTTGGCAGAAGAACGAGAACCACAACTCCTATAAGCGAAGATCTCCTAAAACCTATGCTCATACAAAATACATCTACACAAAGCTTGCCGCTCCAGCCTAATCAAAATGTCATGCTTCAAAAAGCACACAGAAATTGGATCCCTGCTAAGATAGATTCTCAAACTGCACCCAGATCTTATAACGTAGTTACTCCATCTGGCACATTAAGACGCAACTCTAGTCACATAAAGCCAACTGAAATTAAATTCAACATAGAAAGGAAGAGGAGTCTACCAACGGATGCAGGAAACTCAACACTACCAGACAAACCACCCAATCCTTCTCCCACACCTGACTCGTCCAGATCTGTCACACATGATGCTAAACGCCATCCCGCCACTGTCACCACAAGATCCGGCAGAGTCATCAAACCTGTAAAGAGACTTGATCTCTAAAGTGAACACAGGATGATAGATACGAGCTTAACTTTCTAAAGAAGGGAGATGTCATAACTGTAACTGTAGTTATATCATCCTTATATTAATCGTAATCGTTTGTATCGTACTTGTTCGTTGTTTATGTCAATAAATGTCGTCTTCCGTGTTCTAAGCTTCGGCTATTATTAATTACAATATACAAGTTACCACCATGGCCCTGTCGAAGTTCAGATTTGAACCCCATAAAAAATCTTTGGGATACCTTAAGTCTCAAAGTTTGTGTTAATAATAAACAGTTTTCTTCTGAAAATGAACTGGAAGTTGCCATTGTAAAAGAATAATGGCTCAATATTTCTGAAACAGTACTTTTAAACTTGGTCACTTCAATCAAAAACAATGTTTGATGTTATAAGAAAAGAAAAAACAGAGGACCTCTATCATGTTAATTTTCATCCTTTTTGTTTATGGACAAGTGGTTTTATAATTTTTTAACAGTGTATTTTTCCTTTATTTCTAATGTATTAATTTCATTATGTATCACATTATTCAAATTTATTGAAATAATTATGTTGCAACATTAAATTTTATATGTTTAAAATTATAATTAGAACCTTTATTAATTTCATAATTTGCAAAATTAAAGTGGTCTTATTATTTTTATAAGACAGTTTTAGAAGTTATATAACAGACTATATATATATCAAAACATTAAATTTTTTATTTTTTATTTTGGAAAATTGATGTATTAACATATTAAATTTGTTCTATGAGCTTAAATATTAACAGTGATTTTCATTGTTTACATCTCAAAGACAATGATGGATTTTGGAGAATTGCAGATTATACAGTGGCAGATTTCAGAGAGTATATAATATATATAATTATTCAATAGAAATTTTTGTTTGTTAAATTTTGCATTTAAAAATATGTTAATATGAAACAATAATCTATCAGATTATGAAGTTCGTAACTTAATTACTGAACAATATATGCTTAAAATATTGCAGAAATAAATACATAAATCATTTTGAAAAAGTTAAAGAAAAAGGTTTTCCAATTACTAAGAAACTTTATATTTTTTATTTTATTAAATTCAACGTAATTTATATTACATTCAACTAAATAACTATATTTTCAAATATTAAAACAAAACATATAATAAGTTTACTATGTACATAAATATGATACAAAGAGGTATTAAGATAGAATTCAATTCTGTCTAAAATATAGAAAGTCAATTAAATATATACATAAATCTGTAAATGGGAATTCAAATATGTACAATGTAAGTTATACAGCAGCCCCTTATTATGTTACTTTATTTATTTTTTTATTGGCTTTCCCCTTTCCTCAAAAACAGAAAAAAAAAACTGCCTAACTACATTTTTAAAGTCATATTTTATGAATGTTGTTCACAATAAATGTAATTCTCTATTGCTAATTTTTTTTAAAAACAATTGTAATATGCATGTAAAATTATATTTTGGAGACACATGTAAATCATTTACAAGCAGGTTATCATTTTTCTTAATTGTAATGCCTTCAGTTATATTGCACTTTTTTCTTGCCTCTCGGTATGCACTACATAATGAGGGGGCTACTGTATTATAAATTCAATTATTTGTTCCCTTTCTCATTTTCTCTATGTAATTAGGTAGAGATTTTTGAGGTTCTAAATTCTTGAAAGAAAAAATATGGATTAATAACATTTTGTTAAAATATAGTTCATTTAAAATTGTTTCCATAAAAAAATATATATATATATCTGGCTGGAAATTATAAAACTGCGACTTACAGAAACAGTTTAAAAGGATCCTTGAAAAAGTTGCACATATTAACAAAAATTAAATTAAGAATGTTTTCTTAACACTATTGCGTGTTTCTCAATGTCATTTTTTGAATTACTAAGCTTTTAAAACTAAGTATGACTTTAAAATATCAATTTAAATGTTATCCCTTCATTTGTCATACAATCATTGTTTTAAATACACAATGAATAAAATACTTCAGAGTACAGAACTGTAGCCTTATTTGTAGTTTTCTAAGTTATATGAAGATAATGCACAGCTGATTCTATTTTCTGATGCCGGGAAAGAAGGATTTGTTTTTTACCACCTGCTCCCTTTGCAACATTCTAGGGCAGTAATAACTTAGTTAAATTTAAATTTTGTTACTCAGTTTTTGAGTTTGTAAAGTATAATTATTAAGAAAAAAAAGGAAAGAAATAGAAAATTTTCTTACTTAATTTTTCTTTCTAACTTTCCGTTTTGTTTTACATTTTTGCTTTCTTTTCTTTTGCTTGAGAATTCGAATGTGTTCCTTTACATGAGCCTTTTCCAAAGAATTACTTTTAATAAAATGTTTTGTAGTCTTTAACACTGGTTTATCAAATAATGTATCACTATGATTCTGCAGAGAAGCTTCACTATAATCTATAATTTCAGATTTAATAGAAATTCCCTCACTATATCCAGTCATATTTGCAATGATAGTTGGGTCAACAATTTTGTTATTGCTTTTAAAGTTTTGTATTGCATAAGAATCATGCTGCTCTCCCTTTTGTACAGATTTGGGGAAATCAGTTAAAGTATTAAAATGATCATACAATGTTTGGCTCTTAATTAAATTTCTTTTAATCACTTTTTTGACCTTGCGTTTAGGATTTCTAATTATTATTTTTGTATTACTGGTGACATCCAACTCTTGTGGAATAACATGATGAAGTATGCTATGATTTTGTATGTTATTGCTTTTAAAGTTCTGCATTGGATAAGAATCATGCTGTTCTCCGTTTTGTACAGATTTGGGGAAATTAGTTAAAGTATGAAAATTATCATGCAAGATTCGTCTTTTTTTAATATTAGTAGGTAGGTTTTCTAATTTTAAATTTCTTTTTTGTAAAGAATGATTATAACCATTGGTAGCTGATCTGGAATCAACAAGTAAGGTTTCCTCTAGATCAGAATCACTTTTATAAGTATCCGTTAATGAGTCATTACTTTCTTCAATAATTTCTGACTTTATAACTATACCACCTTCTTTGTCATTTGGGTCAGGGATGTAATCTACAGATTCACTAACTCGCTTATTAATTAATGTATGTTTTGAAATATTTATATCTTGCTTATCATTGCTATTTTTACTTGTATTTTTTAAAAACACATTTTTATTAGAGTTCTCATCAGGAGCATTTTCACAAGTCTGTGCAATTTCAAAATCATCTTTGATCTCTTGTTTAATATGATGAGGCTGGACTAGCTTTGTTATTTCAAAAACAGATGCGGGGATTTCAACATCTTTATTTTGAATTTCACTTTTAACAAAATTTGAATTTTGTTCATTGTTATGTCCATTTAATAAACTGGAACTAGGTATTTTTTCTGTATCATAATCGCTGAAACTTGCATTTTGTGATGAATCACAAAGTTCCTCTATAACTTCTGTTTTTATATCAACATCACTGGTAATGCTGATTTTATCACATTTATTGTCAAGCCCATTTTCGAGCATACCTAAAGGCTTATTTATAGTTATGTCTTGCATTTTGCCTGTGTCATTAGCATCATGAATTTCATCACATACATCAAAGTAAAATTCTTTATCATTTCTAACTATATCTTTTGTTAATATAAGAGGTGGTTTATTAAACATAAAATTTCTTTTTATTACTTTTTTGACACTGCATTTAGCAATTCTAATATTATCTTTTGTATTACTGGTAACATCGAACTGTTGTGGAATAACAGGATGAAGTATGCTGTGATTTTGTATTACTATGCCTTTTGGTAAAATAAACAGTGGTTTAGGAACTGTTCCCATTGTTTTCTTATGATTTTGATCAAATTGAATAAACTTTGGCTTGTGTTGCCTCTTTGAAAAGAATGGTATCTAAAGGAAAAAAGAAGTAAATATGTTACTTACAATGCAAAATTTAATACAGTAATCCCTCAACATTCGCGAGTTTTGATTATTCGCGAATATGGAAATGCGAAAAAACGTAATATTCATGAGAATCTAACTTTATTATTCGCGATTTTTTTATACTATTATTATTATTATTATATCTTTCTTTTTCAGAATTTATAGCGATTAAAGATTATTTCCCTTGTGTTTTCTTAGTATCTATTCACAAATGAATTTTCAGTTGTCAACTGACAAAGGAACGAGTGTTGTAGTTGTAGGAAAGCAAAATAATAGCAGTAGAATACTCAATTGCAATGGGGACATTAGAAGTGGTACTATAATGTAACAGCTTCTTCAATCTATTAATTTAAAATGTGCAGGTTCTCGTAGAGATGGAACTGAAACTGCTCTTAGATGGAAAATAAACGCATTTCTGAAGAATTTAGCTGTATTTAAATATCGTATTTTAATATTCTATCGCATACATTGTACCACCCATTGTTTTAATATTGTATCACCCACTAATACATTATCATATCTTTGCGAATACAGAGAGTAGAAATTCTTTATACAAAAATTTATATTTTTTGTAGCTGTAATTATTTCTCCAGTCAGTTAATTTGAATTATCTTCAATAAATAAATTCCATATTTATTAATATGTGTGTCCATTCACCTTCTAAATATATTTATACATAACGTATTGTTAATAGTATACGTATTCTTTTGTTCTTTGAAATGCTGTGCCACTGTAATTAAAATTTTATAGAACCTAACTCATATTTTAGTGCAGATAGATAGATTCAACATTCACGGATTTGACATTCGCGAGGTTTTCCTGGAACGTAACCCTCGCGAATGGTAAGGGATTACTGTACTCAAATAACCACTATTTCATAAATTACATGTGAAAAGCATGAAATGATATTTAAAGAAATCATTTAATTAGCTTTATACAAAATGTTTTATTTTTGTGCTAGACCAAGTTAAAATATCCTCCAGTATTCAAACAATTTAACAACAATTTCTCTGCTCTAAAGACTCCATCAAGCATGAACAACAAAGTAAAATTATGCATCTCTCTTAGATTATAAAATACTCTCCAATGTTATAAGAGCATTGTTATAAGTTTTTAGACTTTTTGTATATTAGAAATAGTTGTCTTTGAACATGTGTCCCAATATATAGATTATGGCTGCAGTTTCTTCAGTGAATATTTGACAATCACAAGCAGCGTCATTTGAATTCAACAGAAGACACTTTATTTGAATTGCACCCTTAGGTATGAAAAAGACTTATAGTGTAAGGAAAGTATTGTAATTATGATAAAAACATGATTATGGAAAGTTTGGTACGTTTTTATATTTTGAGGTTTTTGCTATTTTTAAAATGATTATGTATCGTTTATTTGTTATTTGTATGATTATGTATGTAATGATTATGTATGTATGCATATATGTTGGTATTTCTTTATATTTTCAGGTCTCCATAATAAATTTTTTGTGTTTTTATGATGATGTCTGTCTGAAGGTATCAGACCGCCACTACTTAATGGCATCAAAAATAGTTACTTTAGTAGCCTACGGTGAAAAAAATAATAGCCAAAATAGTAGCATTAGTACAAAAATAGTAGCCAAAATGCACGCTTACTTAAAAATGGGGGAAAAAAGAATCCTTATTTGCCATGAAAATAATAAACAAAACTGTTTCACGAAAATCTACATCTTATTTTACAGTTTATGCTATCACTCAAATGTGCCAATATTGTACTTTTATTATAAAATCACACATTAATTATAAAAAAAAAAAAAAAAAAAAAAAAAAAAAAAAAAAAAACTTTTTAAATTATTATGATTAGAATGCAATTTGGTTTGCCCACACTAAACTATAGAAGAGAGGGGGACACATTTGAACTGGGGGCACCTTTGAACACTGTAAATATTTTCTTTGAAATAAATTATATTTTTGAAATATAAATGGCAGGACATTACTGCTGCTTCAATGCAACAAGGATACAAAGCTTTACCATTTTGCATGCACACTACTGTCTATGCAAGGTGTGTATTTTTCTCTTTCTTCAATCTAAACTTAACAAAATAAAGTTGTAAACTTTTTATTGACAATCTTGTATCCCTAAAATTTTAATTGATTGTTCAATATTTAAATAAAGATGTTAGCTTTAGTTTATAAGCTTTGTTTTATACAAATTCTTAAGCCTAATTGAGTAAATAGTTGTAGTAATGCTAAACACTATGTGATAGGGCACCATAAAAAAGTTGGGGCACCATTGAGCAATTAAAACTATGAAGTAAAGAGTTATGAATGTATCTAAATATTATTATTTTTGGATTTTTTTCAGAAAATGTGAAAATTAACAGATTAATTAAGAATTATTATACTTAACTAGGGGGCCTACCCCCTTCTTAGCTACGCTCGCCAACCCCCGCTTAGACTTCGAGGCCTCTAAAAACATGACAGCGTGCTTTGTTTTAAAAATATCGGTAAATCTGTAATTGGGTTGCCATGCTTTTAACGTTTTAATGCAGCATTTTTTTATTATCATGGCCTCATACACAGCTGTTGCGACAACTGACGACTGTTTTCGGGATTGATAAGTAAAATCAATTACAACTTGAAAACCAGCTTGTATAAAATGGTTAGGTTTAAATTGTGGCTACCTCTCGGACTTTTATAACAACGATCTGTATTCTATTCTTCCTTTGCGTTTAAGGATGAGAAAAATTCCATCTGTTTGTGAATAACATGTGAATAACCACGGTATTGAAAAGTACTATGTTATAGACATTTTCAGTAAGAGGTTTTAATTTTCTCTCTATTTTAGTGCACCATCATGCATATTTTCATGTTATTTTAAATATGTAAATTACTTATTTTAATTAATATGTATATACGAATTTTCTAATAATTATTTATCATACAAAATTAATTAAATATTTTGTGCATGCATGCCTGCATTTATTCGACATTAATTGATGAAATATTTAAACAAATTTGCTATCCGCGATAATTTTACACCATGTTATGTCACTTGAATATTGTCCGTAAGAAAATCGGGTACTTTTCCAGTATAGGATCCTTTGCTTTTAGGTTTGGAGTAATTCGAGCTTCAAAAAGGGATAGATTCGTTAATATACATAGTTTGTTGCCAAAAGTTATGAAAACAAACCCAATGAACTTTTGGTGCTTTTCTATTATAGGGGTCTTGATGCTTTTTTAAAAAGCTTGGCGCAATTTGGGAATCAGAAAGTGAAATTTGGTGCCAAATGACATAAACAGCCATGGAAACAAATTCAACGATTTTTTTTTGTTTATATGCATATTTTAATTATCCGTATATTATTATTGTTTTTTCTATACAAATTACTTCTGATTATATAAAAGTAAGATAAATGACATTTTACGCTAAACAAATTGTATAAATATTGAAAAAATGCTTCTGTATACGAAATGACAAAGTGAATAGGTTAACAGAAAGTATGTTGCCAAATTTCCTTTTCTGCCAAGGCTATTTTCTCTGTTTCGTCAAGGCCCCATATACTGGAAAAGCACCGAACTTTTATGCTTGTTTATACATGTATTTATATGTATATATACAATTTATTTATAATTGTCTTTCAATTTACCTCTTTTTGTACATAAAAATAGATAAATGGCTTCTTTATATTAAATAAATTGTATAAATATCGAAATAATTGCTTGTGTATATCAAAAAGCAAATAGATTGTTAGAAAACATGTTGCCGAATTTCAATTCATCGCCAAGATCACTTTCTGTATCTCGCGCAGGCCCCTAAATTGGAAAAGAAACGAAAATCGTTTTAATATATAACGTAATTTACACCTTAAGTGTGTTTCGAGTATAGTAATTTAATTATTTGTAGTTTTTTCTTCTCTTTGTTATTTATGTTTGTAAACATATAATTCATTATTAAAAAGGTAATGCTACTGAAATATTCATTTGTCTTAAACTTTAATAGCATTTCTCTAATATATAGGGAGCATTTTCTTCCTTGCTGCCAATAAAAGAGAGAAAGGAGTAAATGTCATTTTACCATAATTGATGTCACATTTTCATTAAAATTGGAAAGAAAACCAAACAGAATATTTTATTCTCCTTCCGTTCAGTTGGGCTAACAAAATGATATCAATAAATAATAATTACTATTAATTCCCCCCCCCCCCTTCTTTTGCATTTACATAAATGACGTCATTTGGACGAATTTATTCAAAATATTTTCAGTTTATAAATTATTGCTGACAGACGATTGAATCCTGACGATAGAAATGTGATTTTTTTTTCAAATTTTCCTGAAAAACAGGATTTAATCACAATCTTGTCTTCATTATCGATTGAAATAAAAGATAAATTCAATTTCAATTTGAAAATGACGAATAAAAAGAAATCAATAATCCCTATCGGGATCCTTTTCAATTTTTTCCCCTTTTTTGTCACAAAAAAACTGAGTAATTAGTTGCCATCATTACAGAAATGTCATTAACATTAGAAAAAAATTAATATCTCGAAAACTAATTCCAATTTCAAAATTCTATTACCAGTTTTGACATCCGCGGATTTTTAAGGACAATTGGTATTAATTTCACCATCAAGCGTTTAATATTTTATTAAAAATAGTCCTGAAACATAATCAGTCGTTTCATAAAATCGTTTCATAAATTCGTTTCATAAAATCATTTCACAAATTCATTTTATTAGGATTTTATATATATAGGGTAGATATGAAAATTGTACTGATACAGGGCTGCCAACTGCCACACATTAGGTGTAGAAACAACACTTTTTTTTGTCAAGTGGTTTTTAAATATGAGAGATTCTTGTCTTATCATATATTTGTATTATTTTTCATTTTTAAACATATATAAATTTTATTATGATTTAAAATGCATATTATATTGTGCAGGGCTTTGTATACTGCATGGAATATTTAAAATAAAAATATTCAGTTTAGTTTTGGTTTTAGCCAAATTTTTATCTTTTCATGTACAGTGGTGGCCAAAAGTGTGGACATTTTTTGAAAGTTTCATGTTTTTCAAATTTGTGTGCTTGTAGAATATATTAATTTTCATTTAAATACAAACGTTTATATATCAAATTGAAGGTAATTTAATGCAGAATTTAATAATAAAAACAGTATTACAACATTTGTATTACAAAAAAAGTTATGCAACCAATAGTAAGATCTATCTTAGATTTGCATTCTTTTAAAGTGATACTTACACAATCAATACTTAGTAGGATAACCCTTATTTTTTAAGACAGCTTCACAGCGTCTTTTCATCGAGTGAACGAGTGTTTGGAGTTCATCTTTCGTAATCCCATGGTGCCAAGAATCAATTATACCTTCAATAAGTTGTCTTTTATTGAATGGACATTTTTTTCGTACAAGAATTTTCAAACGTCGCCACAAATTTTCAATTGGATTGAGATCAGGGCTGTTTCCTGGCCATGGTAGTAATATATCTATGCCTTTATTTTGAAACCATGCTTTGCATACTTTTGCTGTGTGGCATGGAGCTGAATCCTGCTGAAAAATAAATGGTGCGTTGTTGGGGAAGAGATCCCTGATGGAAGGTATCAATTTTGGTTCCAGGACAGTTTCGATGTATTTTTTGTAGTTGCTTCAATGTAATCAGGATGAAGTGCTTCTCCTACTGTACATCTCACATATTTTCTACCATCACTACCAAAGAGCGATATTTTACTCTCATCACTCCAGATTACTTGCTTCCATTGATTTTCTGACCATTTAATGTGTTCTTTTGCCCACTTAACTCGTTTTTCGCGTTGCTTTTGATTTAAATATGGTTTTTTCCTTGGAATTCTAGCTTGTAGTCCAAATCCTGATAACCTTCTTCTTATTGTTCTTGAACTTACTGCAATACCGCTGCATTCATTTCACATCTAATGGCATCTGATGAAATTTTTCTATTTTGAAGGCATAGCTGTTTAATTTTTCAATCGGCAGTAGCACTTGTGTATTTTTTTCGGCCTGACTTTCCACTGATTTTGTTTTTTCATAACGTAAACAGAACAAGTCACTGAACCCAATGGCGGATCTAGGGGAGGGGGGGGGGGGAGGGGGGGGGGCGATCACCCCCCCCTTGGGCCAAAAAAGGGTAGGTTAACCGACATTAGAGGCCTTCACAGGAAAAGGTCTCTGACGATGCCCGGCCCGACCTGCGGGTTGGGCTGGGACTGGGCTTCACTTTTTATGGGTCAGGCCGGGACCGGGTCTTGTTTTTCTGGAGACTGGGGCCGAACCAGACTTTTTCGGGCTCAACCCCAAATTCATTCTTTCTAGAGGTCTACACGGGCTAAAATTTTCAGGCCTGGGCCTGGTATAAAACCTGAAAATTCGGCTCGGTTGTGACCATTGGCAGATAGGTCACCCCCTACACTCCTTGCGCTAATAAAAGGTCTGCAAACCGACCACAGAGGTCTGTGTGGGAAAAGTTCTTGTTCAAAGAAAAATCTCTAGTCAATTTTCATTCATGAAACTCGGACCTTGCCTGTTCTGCACTCTTTCCTGGCCGGGTATTCCGTTTTTCTCTAGACTCGAGCCGGGACGGGCTAGACTTGTTGTTTCCCTTTCTGGTACGAGTTTGGCATGGAATTCATTCTTCTTAGAGATCTGCACGAGCCGAAATTCCCAGACCCGGGCCCGACCCGGTATAAAAGTTAAGAGTTCGGCTCATGTCTGACTCAAACCGTATGAAAACCATTATTGGCTCGTGCATACCTCTAACTTCTTCCCCTCAAGCCTATATTTGGGTGGCATTTTTTAAATTTCTTCTATCTTTACAAGAACAAAGTATTGGATTGGTAAAATATTTTGACGTATTTCTACATTTTAGGAGGTCCTGAACTCGAATTGACTGTTCTTAGAAAAATGTCTGTCTATATCTATGTGACACAAATTTTGTGGGCGCTCTAGCTCAAGCATTAAGCGCGGAATTTAATGAAAATTCATATTCAGTTATACTTTGACATAAATTGGTGCTGATGAGGTTTTGGTTTAAATTACTTGACAGGTGGTGCTGCTATGCTGCATTTTTCGTGATTTTTGCGATAGCTAATCTTAGGAATTGACGCACGGAATTTCGTTAAACTTTAGATTATGTTTTACCTTGACATAAATAGATCTGTATTATAATTGGGTATATACCGCCCAACAGATGTCGCCACTATGATCTGTTTTTTTACGATTCCCGCGTTAGCTATATCTTAAGAATGAATAGATTGTAATTTAATTTTTATTGCAGACGATTTCATTTATATAGAAGAAAGTTTTGTGATAGCCACAATATACTAGTATTTATTTGTCTTCGTAAAAATTGTAGTGATGTTGTGCATTTTTCAATTCCTACTATTAGCTCACACTCTCTATATATTTATATATCTTGTTCAAATTTTCAATCGTTAATAAAATATTTTCTATTCATCCTATCTAGTTCAAATAAATTTTTTTAAACTTGTACTGGATGACAATTGATGTTAATACAGTTTTTTCAAATATTAATTCATTAATTAAATTAAATTAATTAATTTTAATTTTATATTTCATTTCTGTTCAAAAGTATAGACTCACTCCATATTTATAGTCTCACCTTCACACGTAAAAAGATAATGGGGCTGTTCATGGACGAAGATCAGGCGGCTCGCAGGCGAAGGAGACTATAAATGTGGAGTGAGTCTATACTTTTGAACAGAAATGAAGTATAAAACTAAAATTAAATAATAAAATTTAATTATTTAATTAATATGTGAAAAAAACTGTATTATCGTTAACTGTAACATCACTATGGCACTTTATTGTGAAGTTTGGTAATTTTTTAAATTCAATATTTGAAAAACGGCATAATCATTAGATTTTAAGTTTATATCAAGAAAAATACAATTTTTATAACTTTCTAATGCAGTTTATCCAACAATTTTGTGAGAAATACTTTTCGAGTTATTAATTTTTGGTATTTTAGCTATTTATTTTTTATTTAATTTTTAATACATATAAAAAATTTCTCTTATGTAAGATATTTAGCAGGATATAAATTTAGGAATAAATGCCGTCAGTGGCGAAGCATGTAGATCGCTGGAAAAAAAATTTCTATTTGATCTAAGTAAGAATTGACTTTAAAAAAAGTTTTTATATTACTTGTTTAGCATAATTTTTAGAAATTTAATTTGGTTTAAGAAATCAAAGAGAGTTTAACTATTCGGATGTGCCAATCCCAAAACTTTCTTCTATCTCAGGCATGTTAATACTTCAAAATTCGCTATCACAGAATTCTGTTTTACGCCAGCTGCTTGGGAAGCACCGGGTTGCCTTCGCTGCATGAACAGCCGATGTTAAACTACGAAAATTTGCATAAAATTTGCTATCACAGAGCCCCCTTCTGGCTGAATATCCCTAAATTCAATTAGGACATGCCGGCCATAGTCGAAAACCTACAAATAAAATTTGGTTCAATTCCATACATAACTTCATCCACTTTCCGATGATACAATAATGGGAATAGGCATAAAAATCGCTATTACAGAGCCTCCATCCGGCGGAATATCCCCAAATTTAAGTACAACCTGCTAGCCATAGCCAGGCTTGGTTCCTATAAATTTAATGAGTGTTTATATACACAATTATCTAACTGCCGTTAATATTCTTGTCATTCTGTATTTCATGAATTTCGAACATAATCTGAAAAATAAAAAATCTCCGCATAAGTAAGTGGGCTTTATGAATAATTTTAATTGTAGAATAATGTTGCTTCCGAAATATCGGCATGTTTTATAGAAATTAAGTCTGGCGGTGAAGTACCAATCAAGTGTTTGTACGGGCAGATCCAGGCTTGGGGGAATCTTTAAGCTTTTATAGTGGAGCGGGCAGAGTCGAGCTCGGGCTTTTATACCGGGTAGGGCCAATATTTTTTGTACGAGTCGGGCCTGGCCTGAGACTGGAAATTGCGGCAAGTATAGACCCCTAACCTAGATATCTAAGCTAATTTTAACGTTTTTTCTAAATGCTTCTTTCAGCCAGCGTCCCATTAGCTACTGAATATATGTTTCGTTAATAAGTTTCAAAATACTGAAGTCTTTACTGAAGTAGAACTGATCTTTGATATGAAGAAACAAGTAGTCTTATACCCAGTTAGTATTTTTTTACATAATTCTGAAATGTGGCGATCAATCAAAGCTTAAAATTGTCTCTATGATTATATTGAGCCTTCAAAAAATTCAGCCTTTGTGCGACTTCTGGAAGGTATCTCTCCAAGTGCCCACACATGCACATTTCCACTAAAAAACGTTTTGTATGAATGCTTGGTATATTGTTCATCCTACCACTATATAATTCTAAGAAAAATCCGAACAATAATTTTTATTAGTACTGTAATATGATAACATTCTTCCCTATAGTTCTATCTCCGAAGTGTTCATTGTTTCTTTGGGCGTTTTATTACAATGTCCAGTTCGCCCATTGAGTCATAGGCGATTTTACAAGGAGGACGCCCAGTTTCACTATACCCCCCGCCCCCCCACTACATCTGTCTGGTTGGCGATAACTTTCAAGTTCGCATCTCGGATAATCTTTGCTCTCTCCTACCCCCACTTTCCATAATTTACTTGCAGTGAGAGTAAAAAAAAAAAGCTTACATGGTAGTCCAGTAGAAATAGCATTTTACCTTACAAAAATTCGGGTAGTTCTGATTTTTGGATATGTTGTAAAGGTTGATCCTCTAATAAAAAAACCAAGTTTTCGACCTTCTAGACCTTGTGCGTTTTTCACAATATTGAAAAAACCAATATTTTTCGGCACTTTTTTCGATTTTTCTTAAATAACTCAATTTCAGTGCATTTTACAGAAAAAGCATTTTCATCATTTTGTAGAGCATAAAATTCTCTACAACATGCAGTATTCATGTTTGTAAATTGTCCAAATAGGGGGTAAGATACGGAGCCGGGAAAATAGGGTAAAATTTGCAAAAAGTGCAAAAATCCACAAATGACGTTAGTTTTTGCTTAATAACCTACTTTTAGTGCGTTTTAGAGACAAAAGTGTCAATATAAAGTTTGTAAAGCATGAAGTAGTCTATAAGTTTCATTTATTAGATCATTAAATATCTATAACAGACTCTAAAAATCAGAATAATACAATTTATGGTTAAAACAAAAAAATACCGCCTGACAAGTCATTAATTTAAAAACGAGCTTTTATTTTATATATTGATTAAACTATGCAATTATTTAATTATAGTATGTACAATAATAGGTAATTGTTGAATAGTTGAGGGGGGGGGGGCGAAGTTAACCAAAAAACCTAGTCGGTAGACATAGGTGCAGGACCAAGAATTCAAAGTCAAAAGTAAAATTAATAGATGGGAATAATGTAAAAAAATACTTGAAAGATAAATAAGTTATAATTTTAAAATTTTAAAAAGGAAAAGGACTATATAAGGCTGAAACTAAGGGAGATGGGAGCAAAAGGAGCATGTGGCCCGGGCGCTAGAATGGAATCTATTTTTCTTAACTCAATTTCTGTGCATTTTACAGAATAAGCATTTTCACCATTTTGTAGAAGATAAAATTCTCTACAACATGCAGTATTCATGTTTGCAAATTGTCCAAATAGGGGGGGGGGGGGGGTGAGATACGGAGCTGGGAAAATAGGGTTAAATTCGGAAAAAAATGCAAATATCCACAAATGACATTATTTTTTATTTATAACCCACTTTTAGGGCATTTTAGAAACAAAACTGTCATAATCAACTTTTTAGAGCATGAGATAGTCTATAGTTTCATTTATTAGATTATTAAATATTGGTAATAGACCTTAAAAATCACAGGAAAATACCGTCTGACAAGTTATTAATTTAAAAAACGAGCTTTTATTTTTGATATTGAAAACACAATGTGGTTAATTAATTATAGAATGCACAATAAATTAATCAACAAATACATAGTAAGTATTATATAGTCGCTTTGGCATATATGTTTCCTTTTTCTGCTGCTTGGCCCTGGTAATGATACCATCGTCTCAGATACTTCATCGTCCGTCCCTGTGCTTGACTCGATTGGTTGTTCTAGGTCATCAAAGTCCTCAAGGTCCAGTATAATATCAGGAGCGTTGCCACATAGTTGGTTGTGACACTTCACACAGATAACTGAGCACTTCAAGCCTGCCTTTCTAGAACTGTAATTAGTACTACGTTTTTTTTTTTTTTTTTTTTTTGCATTGGCAAGATATGAAATCGAGTAGAGTTTGAGGAGCTGGTCCATTCAGCATGGTAACTGGAATGAGTCCATGACCACCCCACTTCCAGCCGCATTCGAGAGGATCCTTTTCGTTTCCCAGCCATGTCTGAATGCATGATATTCAGCAGCATCACCAGTAGGTGGTAGTCCAGCTAAATTTAATTTAATATTGTTAGCTGCTCTAGCAAAGCTGACATACCGCAATACATTCAAGTTTTGGTTGGGATCACCTCCATACAGGGCAAGTACACCTTCTGTGGCTTCAACAAGTTTGTGCCTCTCTGCATTTGAGTCTTTAAAGATTTGAACTTTTTGGTTCAGGGATGGGTTCTGAAGAATTCTGCAATATTTCATTTTCCCATGGCTGTAGAGCACAGAAGTGGTGTCACAACCACTTACTGCATGAAGAAAAAGAATATTTTGTGCAACTTCCTTAAATTTGAAACACTCTTTGGAGTAGAGATCATCAGACAGTTTCCCTCCCCTGGCCCTTCGGAAATAAACATTGTCTGCAGCTAGAGAAGCCACAAGAACAAGAAGGTCCATGTCTTCAACATTGATAATGACAGCATCGTAATCACGGGCTTAGGAAATAGCTGTGTTCACTATTAGCACATCTGCATCTTCAGTGACTTGCGTAGTGATCATTTGTGCTTTTTCAAATTCATTTCGAAGCATATAAATGAAACTTTTTTTTTTTTTTTTTCATTCTCCAACAATTTTTCTTGTGGCATCTGTGGTAACATAGTCTCATTGAACTTAACCTCAGCAGAAGTATGAATCTTCAAGCGACGAGCACTTTTTGCAATTTTTATACTTTTTTGATTATGTTCAGGATAAGTTTCTAATATTTTTTTATTTTAAAATTTAAAACTGAATTCAAAACACAGGAAAACAATTCTCCTTTATACAGGTTTCCATCTTATCAGGTATAATTGTTGTTATTCTTTCTGTTGGGACTTACATTCTCAAACTGAGATACATTTACCATCAATGTAAACTTTGACTAGCAAAAATATGTGGGACAAATGAATGCAAACACGGCAAACCAAATCTTCATTGTGCGCCCTCTTCTCCTTCCATTCTGGCGCCCGGGCCACATGCTCCTTTTGCTCCCACCTCCCTTAGTTTCGGTCTTATAGATACTCCTTTTCCTTTTTAAAATTTCTAAATTATAATTTATTTATCTTTCAACTATTTTTTTACATTATTCCCAGCTATTAATTTTACTTTCGACTTTGAATTCTTGGCCCTGCACCAATGTCTACCGACTAGGTTTTTTCGTTAACTTCGCTTTCCCCCCACCCACCCCTCAACTATTCAACAGTTACCTATTATTGTACATACTATAATTAATTATTTGTATCGTTTAATCAATATATAAAATAAAAGCTCGTTTTTAAATTAATGACTTGTCAGGCGGTAATTTTTTTTAAACAATAAATTGTGTTATTTTGATTTTTAAAGTCTATTATAGATATTTAATGATCTAATAAATGAAACTTATAGACTACTTCATGTTTTACAAACTTTATAATGACACTTTTGTCTCTAAAACGCACTAAAAGTAAGTTATTAAGCAAAAACTAACCTCATTTGTGGATTTTTGCACTTATTGCAAATTTTACCCTATTTTCCCGGCTCTGTATCTCACCCCCTATTTAAACAATTTACAAACATAAATACTGCATGTTGTAGAGAATTTTATGCTCTACAAAATGGTGAAAGTGCTTTTTCTTTAAAATGCACTAAAATTAAGTTATTTTTAAAAAATCGAAAAAAGTGCCGAAAAATATTGTTTTTTTCAATATTGTGAAAAACGCACAAGGTCTAGAAGGTCAAAAACTTTATTTTTTTTATTAGAGGGTCAACCTTTACAACTTATCCAAAAATCAGAACTACCCGAATTTTTGCAAGGCAAGGCCCTTTTTAACGCTATTTCTACTGGACTATGGGCAAAGTGATAAATAACAGAGATTCACATTCAAAGTTTGAGGTGTTTGTTGCGAAAAGTGAGAAAAACTAGCGTTCCAGCATATGCGATTCAGGGAAAATTTGAGAGAAAAAACAAGGATCATATTATATAAAACAAAGAACGAAATTTCGAAGTAAATTGCGCAGCTTCCATTGTAAAAAAAATAGGCTTAAAAAAGGGTGATAAAGATTAAAATGGTAAGGGCATTTACAACATTCGTTAATACTCTTAACAACAGTAAGCTCCGTAGTGTAATGGTCAGCGCTTCTCGCTACCACGCTACAGGTCCCCAGTTTGACTGTGGACAGATCAAGGCTAACTCAGACCTTTATCCATTCAGGGTCTCTATAAATTGAGTACCAAGCTTACTTGGGGACTAAACATTGATGGTCCCACTTTAGGCTGACAACCTGACAGGGGCATATGCTCTATAGCACCCCAGGGTCCATAGTAAAGATAACAGGGCTCAGTACTATAGACCATAAGCCTTAATTAATTGTAAGTTTAGTTCTCAAAAACAAACTCGCTTTCTTCTGACACATTTATAAAATAAAATCATCCTACTTATACACATATAAGAATACAAGTTCAGTAGCATAGGCTGTGTTTTAAGCGCCCGTAGCAATTAAAAAATTTGCTCTCGCTCCCTAGAGACTACTGTCGTTTCTTATACCGTAATTTTTAATACAGCAAGGTTTTGGAGTATTTAAAAAATTTAGCGCACTGGGCAATTTTTAAGATACTACAAAAATCCCATAAAAAATAACTCCACCTTTTGAACATACAACTTAAAATTCTATCTAGAGACCTGCGTGAATCGGGTTGTCCCTTTTAGGAATTAAATATTTTAGACTTCTCCTTGTCTCAAAGACATTAAGTTATCCATACAGAGTCAGTACTAAGTTTAAAATATCTTTTCTTAATTTCATTTTTACATATGTTTTTAACATTTAAATATTATTTAAATATTGTTTACTTACATTTTCCGTTTATTTTTCGCCTTTATTTAATTTAGAAATTCCTTTTATCTTTCATTTATTTACTTTGACTTAAAGCTAAACTTTCATTTTCACCGGCATATCGGCACTCACTATCATAAACATTATCGAAACTAACATCGGCATTCTGTTCATCTGCGATCGTTAATCGATTCACCTATTTTTTTTTCGCAAGTAGAGCTTTTGCAGTTCGCATCTACTTGCGTGCAATTCGATTCAGTATTTGATTACACTTTATTCGATATCGCGATGACGTATTGCCGTATGTTCTGGAAAGTTTGTTTTGAATGTTTAATTAGCTTTCGCTATTATAAAAGGCTGTATATCGTATGCTTAAGTGCGATTTTTAGCTGTTGTTGAATGAGTCACGAGCGTGAGGGAAGCTTAGGTTTCCTCATTACAGGGAAATACTTATGTCTTTTGTAATTAGTATTTATTTCGATAGCCTACCATATCATGCTGTGAAACATAGTTTTAGTAAGTTATTTTAAAGTTGTGCTTATGTTTATTTTGGCTTCAGTTACTTCATCTTATTAAGTTTGTTTTCGTTTTTATTATTGACTGGATATGTGTTACAGTGAATCTTCATAAATTTGACTTTTGTTTTAATAAACTGTTTAAGTTGAAAACCTGCTTCCTCAATGCATTTCCTTTACATTACTTAAACATCAGTGTCTTACACATACGCTTTTATTACAAAACACGTCCTTATTCAAAACAATTTGTGTTTGTTTGTTCTATTAAAATGAGCATAACTTTTTTTGTAATACAGATATTGTAATACTGTTTTTATTATTAAATTCTACATTAAATTACCTTCAAATTTGATATATAAACGTTTGTATTTAAGTAAAAATTAATATATTCTACAAGCACACAAAGTTGTAAAACATGAAACTTTCAAAAAAATGTCCAAACTTTTGGCCACCACTGTAGCTTATTTTAATTAAAAATGTCTATTCACCCTACAAGATTAAAAGTTGATTATAGGTTTAAATATGAAAAAAAATCAATTTTGAAGCTTTGCATAGTTGTATAGGGGTTTTATATTTTTACTAATGAACTTTTTCTTTATGTTGTGTGATATTTTAATGTGTTTCATAAAAAAAAAAACAATAATTAAATAATAAAAAATAAGTAATTTCAGTAAAATGTAGTTAATTTTATTCTGAATATTTTATATTTCTTAAAGGTATGCAGTTTTTCACAAAAACTCTTAATATTTTCATATTTTTTTATTTGTTCAAAGGTGCCTCTAGCTTGTTCAAAGGTACCCTTACATGGGGCAGATTTGAACAGAAATCGCTAAGCTTTTTAAAGTCTCACAACATATTTAATTTATTTGGAAAACTTTAAATTTTTGGCTCATATGATGAAGAAATACTTTGCTTTTCTCATGTAATATTTAAAATGCAATAAATATAATTCAAGTAAGAAATATGTCGATTTTCTAAACAAATGTTCAAACGTGCCTCCCTCTCCTCTATATATGCTTGCCTAGTACTTGGGCATTACTATGAGGTAACTGAAAATAAGAAAATTTTATTACTTAGCCACAACTTTGATTCCATTTTGTAAACAAAAATGAATTAATGCAGGAAATATGTCTATAAAAAATTGTTTTTATCAGAAATGATGTGTTTGATAAAGAAAAAATATAAGCAACTTTTATGTGCATAACTGATCTATTTTTTCTAAGAAATTTATGTGAAATAAAATAACAAAATTGGCATAAATAACATCTGATTTTATAGCCATCAATGGGTTCAATAAAGTCATCTAAATAAGTAAGAAAGAAAGAAACACATTATTCTAAATTGTTATTCTCAATATTTTAAATCTGTTATCAAATTAAAAATTGTGATAGAAAGCATAACTTTCTTTTAGTAATGAAGACCTGATCAAAGCATGAGACAATAGTTCTGGAGCCCTTGATTTTTGGGTAGGGATGCACCAAATATTCTGTATTGGTCATACTATCAAATATTCAGTTAGGCTGAATATCAAAATATTCTGCCAAACCAGATACTTAAAAGAATCTTTTAAAAAAGATTTTTAAAAACTTTACATAATTTCAATTTTTAACTGTCAATAAATAAAGATATTCAGAATAATTAAATAGAATCATATTTAAATAAAAGAAATTGCTTTTACATTGTCTATTTGCTGCCTGGCAAGTGAAGCTTAAGAAAATGAACTATTGATGACATTCATACAAATTAACCCTTTAACAGTTTTTTTTTTTTTTTTTTGTACACAATAAACTAAAAATAAGGTCAAAACACCACTTTTTTCATGCTACAATATTTGTCTTATATAATCAAAAAATGTCTCCCAATTAATAAAGCAAAGATTATTGTTAAAAATTAGTCGTATCCAAAAGCAAAGAAAGCAAAGAAGCAAGCAAACCCTTCTTGCCTGAGTGGTGTTTGGGCAAAACTGTTAAGGGGTTAATATAAATGCAAGTTCCTGAAGTCTGGTAATAATCCGTTTCTTGCTTTTTCACAAAGAAAGTGTTTCTAAATAAAATGTAACAAACTTTCAGGGGCGGGAATAGAAATCAAGACAAACTGTTTTTTGTATAGAAAACCAGGACCACTATCTACTTACTCAGTCAAAAATACAGTGTATTGCAATCAAAGCCGAACTTGGATTTTCATTTGTAACTTTAACAATAATGAAGATATTGTAATGTAACGTTCTCAAAAACAGATGGTTTCTAAGTGCTAATAAACATTCTAATTGCATCTGCCGAGTTCCACATGTGGGCACTCGAAAATCTTACAAAATCCAGCTGGATGACGTTATAAACAATTTTAACGAGATACTTATTTTTCAGGCCAAAGTGGATTGGTGACAGTTTAGCACTAAACCTTGTTAATAAGACCCCAGATATACCACGTGGTCATCCAATTAAAAAACTCAGAGAACATGAATCTAAGCAGCCCGTGTGAGATGTGCTTTTGAAACGACAGAGTTCGGTCGCTTTTGGTTTTAGCACCGAAAAGTGTGTTGGGGCGCCATGCTCCTAGAACCTCTAAGACATTAATTTTCATGTAAATATTTGTGTGTGGTTTGTGTGTGTTTGAATGTATTGTAAAATAAAAGTGTTTAGAAAAGAATTCTTAGTTCTCCATTAGTAATTAAGATTACTGTTTGTTTAAGAAATTTTACGGTACAGATTGGTTGTCAGAAGTTGGGATTCGAGTGAGTTTGTTTTGAAGGAAATACACACACACACACTTGGAGTTCTTGGAGTTGAAAGTAGAAGAGAGTCTTCGTTTGTGATTGAAGAAAAGAAGAAGAAAAGCAAGCATTCGTCTTAGGAGTGAAGTATAATCGCGCCAGCGAAGAAATTAGCTAATCTTAGTTAAGAAGACCCACGAAGAAAAAAACAAGATAGGTTTTTTTTTTGAGAAAAGTGCTGGATGAAGCATTTGTTTGGAGAAAAAAAGAATTATCCTGGACATTTGTGAATCAGAAGAATCTTGCTGTTTGGACATTTTCTCTTAGAAGAAGAAAACGGAAATTCCGATATTTCTAGTGGATAGTTACGGATTTTGGAAAGGAAGGAAGAAACACAAAGCAGGTATCGGAGGTCGTTGCCCTGACTCCCCGTTTGACAAGTAACGGACCTGAGATGTTGTCCCCCTAACAAGAAGTAAAAGAGGAAATAAAGTTTCGGTTTCGAAGTATCTTGAGAAGAAAGACATTTTCGACCCCTCGTTTACGGGACGGTACAGAAGAAGAAAGGTTTGTTTACCTGGTTCCAGTGAAATAAGAAAAAGAAGAAGAAAGGAGAGTGGATCATCCGTTCAGTGTTTGCACACAGTGTGAAATATGTAGTGGGCAATTAATTTGCCAAATGTGTTTTGTGAGCCGTGAAAAGGCTGAAGTTTGTGCCAATTGGATTTATTACTCATCAGAAGGGGTAAGTCAAAACTTTAAATTGATCTAGGAGTTTTTAATTTTGTAATTTTGGGAAAAATTACGGGTTGTTGATTTATTGGTTTAAATTCAGAATTTTTATAAGTACTGTTGTATTTGGGAGTGACTCAGCAATTATATTGTCTGTGATATATTTTTTTTAGTGTATATATATATATATATACACTATATAATATATTTATATTTTATCTAAAGAATTTTTTTTTTCGGGTAGAAAAAAAAATCGATTTAGAATGGCGTTCCTCGGGAAGGGAAAAAAAGAAAATCTGGTACAATTAGTTGATGAGTTAGAAATTGTTCGCTCAGGGAACGAAACTAGAAGCCAGCTAAAACATTTAATTATGGAATCAGAGGATTATGATGAGGGCTACGTACAAACGGTTTATGAGACCATATTGTTAGCCGCGCAGGAAGAATTAGAGAGACAAGAAAGTGCACAGGGACGTTTAGAAGCAATAGCGCGTGAAGATGCGTTGCGTAAAGAGAAATTTCTTCAAGAGAAGGAATTAAAGGAAAAAGAGAAAGAATTAAAGGAAAAACAGATGCAGTTAGATTTTGAGCTTGAAAAACTCAGAATCGAGAAAGGTCTGCCCCAGGCCGCGGCAAGTTCAGCCAATGTCAATTCGCGTTCCCCTGATCATAATTTAAAGAAATTAATTCCGGAATTTAACCCTGAAAAAATCGACATTAGTTTGTATTTGGTTTTATTTGAACGCCAAGCAAAACGAGTTGGGATACCGAAGGAAAATTGGGTCTCACATTTAATCGGCCTTTTACCAGTGGACATCATATCAGTCATTGCCAGACAACCCGAAACTGAATCCGAGGATTATGATAATATAAAAGGTATTTTACTTAAAAAATTTAAATTAAATCCAGAAACCTTTCGTCAGAAATTTGTGAATCATCAGAAATTACCGTCTTTAAACTGGCAGGACTTTGCCTTTGAATTAAGAAATTATCTACAGGGATGGTTGGAGGGCCTAGCCATAACGAATTTCGAGCAATTAAAAGATCTGTTGGTAGTTGATCAGATCAAAAGACGAGCGAAGTCTGAAGCACGCGAGCACTTTATAGATAAATGGCCGCTGCTGAAAACGGAAGCCGAAATAGTTGACCTATTAGATGGATATGAAAGTGTCAGAGCGGGAATAAAAAAATTTAGGGAGAATAAGTACGAGTGTGGGGAAGATAAGAGTAAATTACCGGACCCAGTACAAAATTTGGAAAGAAATCCGCGGTTTAACTCCAATGTTTCATCTCCGTACAATGCGAAAAATCAAGCTAAAGCATTCGAACGTAGGGTAAATCCTCGTTGTTTTCATTGTAATTCGCAAACGCATTTACGAAATTCTTGCCCAGAATTACGTCAAAATCGTAATTCTAGAGATGCAGTGAATCAAATAGAAAGTGAGGAAACGTTTGTGAAAGGTAGGACTAGTCATGTTAGGACGGGAAGGCTAACTAATAATAATTTGCATATTAATCAAAGTAAATTCAGTAAAGATAATTTACCCATAGTTAATTTAAATGTTTTAGGAAAAAAAGTCCAGTGCATTAAAGATTCTGGAACGGAATTATCGATTTTCCATAGTAAGTTTGTTCCAAGTAAATATAAAACGGGAGAACAGATAGAATTAATTCCGGCCATAGGTAACATAACAAAAGCGGATCTTGTTAAAATTCCAATTTCTCTTTGGAGCGAAAAGACTTTAAATTCTCCAAAGTTATATATTACTGCCGCAGTAGTCAGTAATCTAAATAGTGATGCGCTAGTTACACCATCCGTGTGCAAACGATTGAATAACCTGACGACAGTAGATTATGGAAGAGCGAATTGGAGAAATTTCCCGGAAAAGTTGCGCACATCGAACTCATATGCAGACAACAATCGCGAAGTTAAAAGGATTCAGAGATTGAACTCGGTTGAAGAATGGCGTGTTAGCAAGGGCAAAATTGTACCAGAATCGTACAAAAATGAAAGAGTTAAGAGTTTAGATAAGGGTAAAACTGAGTTACGTTTAGAAAAAATTGAAAATTGTGGACGAACGGTAACAGAAAAAAGGGAAAAAGATAAAGTTACCTTTTCTGGAGTAGAAAAGATATGTAATGTATCAGAAAATGAGTTAGTTAAATCGGAAAGTAATGGAGAAATATATCCAGGAGATAAGCTACCAGAAGTGAGTTCAGAAAATAACTCTAAAATGGTGACTTTAGCTAAGGAGGTTGAGAAAATTAGAGAAGGGAATGCTTATTCAGAGGGAAAAAAGATTTCATTAGCTAACATTATACACTGTGTAATTTACCTGTTAATGATATCGTGTATGCTAGGGCAAATTAAGTTACTAAATTCTGTGAGCGGTTTTAGAAATCGAGAATTAATGCTCGTTTCTCACGAGGTTGAAAAAGGCAGTAAAGTTGAAACGCACGAAATGAAGAAGGAGAGAGTGGAAAAAGATCTTTTATCTCGCCGCCCCCCTTTTTTTCTGGACTTAGAGAAAGAGTATCTAGTGGAGGAAAATTCGTGTTCCCCTCGCGCCGAACAAACTGAGGAAGTCTTCTCATAAGCATGAGTTTTGAGAGAGGAGCACTAATATATTTCTTTTTTGTTTTGTTTTTTTTAGTCTTATGTGAAAAGTGAAGAAAACTGTTAGAGATAAAATAATCCTATCTCTGTTTGTATGTTAAATGTTGGTTAAAATATGTTTTGGTTTTAAAAAAACAAAGGCGTAAAGATTTTATTATAATTGTATAAGTTATTGTATTCAAGAAATCTGGAAACTTGAAGTAAAAAGAGTATATTTCTATTTAGTTGGTCGAGATATTTAGGATTATAATTTTCATAACATTAAGAATAATTTAAGTGTATTTGTTTTATTATGGTGTTAAAATTCTTTAAATTAAGTATCCTTAAATAGAAATTATTGTTGTTGAAATATGTAATTGTGTGAAATAGAAGTCTTATTTAAAATACTTGTGATGGTTACTTTTAATACTGATTATATTAAAAGGAAGTCCTTTAACGAAATTACGGGATTGTCATGTTTATTGAAATGTATATATCATATTATTATATAATTATTGTTAAAATTGTATTGTGTTTATTTTGTAACTGCTGAATCCCTCTCATAGTATTGGAGTACTTTCACATATAAATGTTTTTAGTTTTGAAAAAAAAAAACCTTTTAAAATGGGATTAGGTTGCTTTGTTTGGAATAAACATTAACTCCTGGATTAATTCTGTTTTGCACCATAGTTAGGAAAATTTTCCCTGTAAGAAAATTTTTCCTTGGGGCCCGGAGAAGCTGTAACGTTCTCAAAAACAGATGGTTTCTAAGTGCTAATAAACATTCTAATTGCATCTGCCGAGTTCCACATGTGGGCACTCGAAAATCTTACAAAATCCAGCTGGATGACGTTATAAACAATTTTAACGAGATACTTATTTTTCAGGCCAAAGTGGATTGGTGACAGTTTAGCACTAAACCTTGTTAATAAGACCCCAGATATACCACGTGGTCATCCAATTAAAAAACTCAGAGAACATGAATCTAAGCAGCCCGTGTGAGATGTGCTTTTGAAACGACAGAGTTCGGTCGCTTTTGGTTTTAGCACCGAAAAGTGTGTTGGGGCGCCATGCTCCTAGAACCTCTAAGACATTAATTTTCATGTAAATATTTGTGTGTGGTTTGTGTGTGTTTGAATGTATTGTAAAATAAAAGTGTTTAGAAAAGAATTCTTAGTTCTCCATTAGTAATTAAGATTACTGTTTGTTTAAGAAATTTTACGGTACAGTAATGATATTTTCAAAAAACTTAATTTGCTTTCAGTGAAATATGGTGAGATAATGAAAAGTGCTGGAAATGACCGCCATTGACAGCCAAACAATACTGAGCTAAACATTCCATTATTTAGAATGTAGCTGGGCACAAAACATATACTGTGTCAGCAACGAAAATTCAGTCACTTGAAATGATGCTATCACATTTCATACAGAGCAAAGTTACTATGATGAAAATCTTGCTAAAATATCTTCATTAATGTTAAAGGCAAATGAAAATTTGGATTTGGTTTGTAGTGAGACACCCTGCATTTTGGATGCAATAAGTGGATTACGATGCTGGTTTCCTGTACAAAAAAGGTGGTACTTTTCCGTTATACCAACACCATTGTCACCAAGGGTAATAGTAGGTGGTGCCGAATGAAACATTGGATAAAATTAACATTGTTGGTGCGAAAGTGATCGTTTAAAAATTACAGACTTTAACAAGTTTATTAAATCAATACAAATATGTATTTGAAATAAAAGAACAAATAAAACTATATTTAAACTGCAGGCATGAAATTGTAAATGTCTCTTAGTATTGTAGTAAACATTACATTTTTTGAATAAATACGTCGCCATATGAACTCAATGAGATAGGATAGAATTTTAAGCTGCACTATCATTTATTATGCCATTTTGCAATGCCCCCTAATCTCTTAACAGATTGGATAGGACATCCAGTGTTAACAAAATTTGATATCCCAAAAATTTGATATCTAGTTACACGTGTGCTGAATATTTGGTATTTGGCCAAAATCACTATTTGGTGCATTCTTATTTCTGGAGACGCCAAATTTAGCACACATTTTAAAAACTTTGTGTCTTATAGTCAGTTTTTGATTCAATAATGATTATAATCAATATTTTAGATTTTTAGAGTAGGATCAGGCTAAAAACAAGACATATATATATATATATATATATATATATATGAAATGAATGTGAAAAAGTATGAAAGAATTTTGAATGTGAACGAATGTGGATTGATATGAAAGGATAGTTTAGTTAAACCCATTCCAAATCAGAAACTAAAATATAAAAATTCAAAGTTTAAAATCCCTAAATCGTGTGTCAAAATTTTAAAGCCCTGCCTTCATTTCTAGTTGCCCCTGTAACTTAACTTTCCTTACGATACATTTATTACGAACAGATATCAATTTTGAATCCTAGTTAAGATTAAAAGTGCTGACGGTAGCGCATCTCTCTTCTCCCGGTGGCTAGATCTTGCATGTTAATTATCTGGGCTGCTTACCCAGATATGAGTCAAGGGCTAATTAGCCAATTAAATTACATTATTTCATAAGTTGTAGAGCGGTCTCTGGCGGTGGTCCGGCCGTATATAATGTGAGGAGCACGTTTTTGCGTGGCTTTTGACTCTAATCACTCTCCCCAAAAACTACGGCCGTTATAAGTCCGATAATTCGCGATCTCCGGCCGATAAGACGATGTTTTCCCGGTGAAAGACTCCTCAAACTCTGGCCTGGGCCTAGCTTAATCAAAGAGACTTGTAATTAATTGGAATAAAAGCTAGTTCCCAGGAAAATGTCTGCTGATTTCTCCTACACTCGTCCGACTACATACTTTTATCTTCTAGCCTATGAATTACACGGTGATTCAATGAACGAATGCCAAGAACTACCTAGTAATGGGATGTGTGATAGCGGTGATCGACCACTCGTTACAGAGGGATCGATGTGCATTCGTTATAAAACTAACTATATATTCGTAATAATATATAAAAATATATTCCTAAAAATATATTCGTAATGAGGCGCGCACGTTACAGAGGCGTATCTTACATATATATATTTATCTAACTGTGCATTTATATGTTCCCATATGTATTCAAAAGAATTGAAAAAAAAAGTTTAATTTTTTGTGATGGTATAAGAAGTAGGACACAAAGAACATTAGACTATCAAACTCCACCTTGGCTTGATCAGTCCCCGTTACTAAAACAATACTTTAAATTTCGAGAGGAAAAGAACAGCAATGCAATTTAATAATAAATTTAACACTTATTTGAAAATGCATTGAAAAAAAAAAAATGAAGACACATCTTGTAAAATTAATCAATCTTCATTTATTTAGAACTTGAGATTTTGAAGAGAAGATAGTTCCTTCATTTGTTAAAAGGAGGACAAATTTTGGCAGGTAATCCAATTGGATTAATAGAACAGAAAGTTTGAAGATCTTCATTAAAAAAAAACAAAAAGAATGGCAAGCTCTTAATCCGGCAATAGCATCACCTGTTTACAATCCCACCAGACTTAAACTAAATTAAATTTTCACAGTCTGACTATAAATATGACATCAATGAGATTTACAATTATAACAAACTTAATTTTTAAATTCATTTGCCAAAAGGAAAATGACAACAAATATCGGGAAGCAATCAAACTTTCAAATAAAAACAAAACTATCTTTTGATATGCAAACAGGGCACACATCCTCCCATGATGTAGTAAGTCAAGCCTCTAAGAAGCATACAGATCATGCTCATAGGGCCAGATGTACACAGTACTGAAAGCCAGGCCATGTCTCCAAGAGCAGACATCACCTAGTGACACAAAAGTCACTTTTCGTGCTAGGAAAGAAAAGAAATGCCGACAAAGAAATAAAATTTCTCCTGGCAGGGAAGCCATACACATACGGCATAAAAAGAACGCTTTCAACGGTAGAGAAAAGACAAAGACTGCCAAATCAATGCACCAAAACGGAAAATAGAATTTTGGAAAAAGAAAAATTTATCAGAAAATATGGGTAATGTGAAATTTACCTCACGCTCTCTTCTTATAATGATAAAGATTTTGTTTGTACATATTAAATCAGTTATCCTCCTCTGACACTTTCCTAGTTCACCACTGTGGTAATGGAACTGCATTCCCCTCAGTTATTCCTGCCCATCTCCTGGTCAGTTTAACCCCCTTTCTTTGGGAGCGGAGTTGCAAACATGGAAATATGGG
Source organism: Maratus michaelseni (assembly GCA_963931845.1). Lineage (NCBI taxonomy): Eukaryota > Metazoa > Arthropoda > Arachnida > Araneae > Salticidae > Maratus > Maratus michaelseni. The sequence goes on from OZ007589.1 coordinate 369,152,567, forward strand.
GAGCTGCAACAGTTTTAAGGAGCTTCAAAACATCCTTTGGCACTGCAATAGATCACTGACTGCCATAATTTTAAGACTTGTTTGTATTTCATTATGAAGATGGGCCCCTGATGCTTATTTTATCCATAATGAATTGTAAAAGAAACAATTTCTAATGAATGATAATTTTTTTTCTGCAACAACTTGATGATTAAATAATATGGAATACTATTCATTTTATTCTTACTGTACATTATCCTAAAATGTAAAATACTTACAATCCAGTCAGGCAAATCATCAGAGGGTTTTAGATCTTTGGGTGCTTTAACTTCACTTGGATCAAATATTTGAACATTTCTAGGCATAGGAGGAGCTTTTCTGTGTGTATAATAGTACTGTAATTAAAATTATAATGGATTATGCACATTAAAATATACATATACAAGAAGAAAATCAATAAACAAACATTCATAAAAATAATCAGAAATATATTTGCAATTAAAAAATATATTTGTAACATCAGAAATACAGTTAAAATGTTCAAATAGATGGTTTCACTGAACCAAGGATGGGCAAGGAGCCAGGATTCAAGCAAAAAGACAAGGAAAAGTTGTGGAATACTAAAAAACATAAGAAAACAAAACCGAAATGTAAAAATCAAAAGTTTCACTAGACAAGCAGTGAAATATTTTAAATAGAAAATTGGAAAAAAGTACATATAGTTTAACAACTGCTAAACGATAAAAGATACCAAGAGAAATAAAGACAGGAAAATTTAAAATTTGAGAATCTGAGTTAAGGGGACTTGCTAACTTTTAAACATGGACACAAAATTAACATTCATACATAAATACTAAAATATTATATATTAGTATAAATACTGATATATTATTATATATAAGTAATATGTTATTAAATAATTTTATCACGAAAGTGGACAATTCTTTTGGGCATAAATTAAAACAAAAATCAATAAAAAGAAAAAAAATTAAAAACTCTTCTTCACAGACATTAATATTTTTCAGTTTCTTTTTTTATATACTGTTCTTAGAGATGTTGTCTACACTTTTAAAAGTAAGATTTAGGAATGAATTTGCATGGAAATTTTGGTACTTTTCCATTATTCCAACACCATTGCCGCCAAGCATAACAGTTGGCGCAAAATGAAATTCATGTAAAATAAATCATTTGAAAAAAAAAAAAAAAACATTGTTGGCATTAGTATAAATACTGATATATTATTATATATTAGTAATACGTTATTAAATAATTTTATCACGAAAGTGGACAATTCTTTTGGTATAAATTAAAACAAAAATTAATAAAAAGAAAAAAAAATTAAAATCTCCTCTTCACAAACATTAATATTTTTCAGTTTCTTTTTTTATATACTGTTCTTAGAGATGTTGTCTACACTTTTAAAGATAAGATTTAGAAATGAATTTGCATAGAAATTTTTGGTACTTTTCCATTATTCCAACACCATTGCCGCCAAGCATAACAGTTGGCACAAAATGAAATTCACGTGAAATAAATAATTTGAAAAAAAAAAAAAATTGTTGGAATGAAATTGAGCATTTAAAAATATAACATTTGAAAATTACAGACTTTCACGAATTATTTTATTAAATTATACTTAAAATAAAAGAACAAAAAAATATTATACAATATAGTAATAAAATAAAACTCAATTTAAACTGCAGGCATAAAATTGTAAATGATCAGCATTCCTGTCGCTAATGCTGAACTTTTTCCATGTATTTTTAAAGCATGAAAATAGCTCATTCAGCATGCTGTGCATTTTTGAGTCATCTAATCTGACGAAGCAAAAATAATGAAAATTTAAACACTTAAAACTTAGCACACAGCTCACAAATAAAGATATTCAAAATAAGTATGCACTCCAGCACAGGACAGTTCACTCTTTGCATACATAAATTGCAACATTTCAAGGGTCATTTGCAAGGGAATTCCTGCCTTAAAAATGGATACTTCCTTAATGAACAAAGCACTCCAACATTAACTGATAACAGCTAAATACTTCTTCCATATTCATTTCCATAAATACTATTTTAACCAGTTCCACCTGCTTATTCCATTCAATCTTTTAGAAGTATTACAATGTTTCTTGGGGTGTTTGCCATAACAATAGTAACAGAAAAAGATATAAGAACTATTCCACTAAAACAGGTTGTTCAAATGAAATAGCCGACAGTTATAATAGTGACTGAATCTTAATTTATATCTATAACAGATTTACATGACTTATTGAGTATTTTTGAAAATTCACTGACTTTTGGGCAATTTTGAGATTATCTGATTATCCAGATGTTCTCTGTGCTATAGAAACCCCGTGAAAGCCATTTTATGTTCAATAACAAAATATACAAATAGCAAAAAGGAGTACCTTATGGAATCATCTATATTAAATAGTTTAGCAAAGTTAAAGATCACATTAGAAAATGATATAATAAGAAAGCACAAAAACTAAATAAAACATTAGTACTGCTATGCCAATGATATACTTGCTACATTAAATCCTAATAGAAAACAAAAAGAATTTTTGGTACTTTACGGTACATTAGGTTTTTAAAAAATTCGGTTAGCCGGGCGCCAGTGATATATATACATGTATATATACGCACACAAACACATATACACATATCTACGTATACATATAGATACATACACATATACATACATATATGTATGTATATATATACATATATATGTATATATATACATATATATGTATATATATACATATATATGTACATATATCACTGGCGCCCGGCTAACCGAAAAGTACCGAATTTTTTAAAAACCTAATGTAACATACAGAAACCTATCATTTTCAGTTGAAACTGAAATAAAACAAAAAATTGGATTATTTGGACTTAAATTAACAACAAAAAAGTCCTTCCGGCCTGTACCGGGAGGAAAAGGTAGCTTTCCCATATCTTCGTTTTAAAATTTTAGCTAATGTTACACGAAAACAGCAAGTTAAAATGCAAAGAAAACGCTTACAAAAGATTCGTTAATACTGAATTTGAATAAGAAATTCGCCAAATTATTGAGCAATAGCCAAATTGGCTTCATTTATGAAGACTTATTTTGGTCGCCAAATGTCGCCAATTTCGGCGAGAATTTGGTGCTAACGGATATGAATATATAGTTTCATGCGTATGATTGGGAAAATTATTACAACAATGAAAGAAAATAATTTGGGAGTAATCGCGTTAATGTGCTGTTTTGTTTCAAAATGTCAGCCACCCTAGATTTTCAAACTGCTCTATCTCAGCCATTTTTTAAGATAGAGGTAAAACAAAAAATGCTCTGGAATCCTTATATCAAAGCCTAACACTTAATTAAAAAATAAATTTGAATTTTTAACTTTTTTGTACGTTTATTTTAGTTTTAAATTTTTAAATGGCCGCCATCTTGAAACAAAATGGCGGACCAAGCTGGCCAACGAACTCGGTCGAGACATTGGTGAGCTTAATACACACAATTAGTTTCATCAAAATTGATTTATAAATACGAGCGTTATCGTATGACATAGGTCAGATATATATATATATATATATATATATATATATATATATATATATATATGGTATATATATATATATATATATATAAATCAACATTTGAACGGAGGGTGGTTTTGGGGTCTGGGGGTCATGATCGGTGAAAATATATCGAAATTTTCCGGAACTGCTTTCCTCCGAACGGCTGCAATAGGTAGCTTTATACTTTTTTGTATTGAAAGCTACCTAAAAAAGACATCCATATTAAAACAATAATTTATAGAAAATGAGAAATGCTAAATAAAATAATTAATGTTAGACGCACACTACTAGAAATTATGAGCTTGCCAATTTAAGATCACATAAAAAAATCTGTCAAAATGACATCCTACTAAATGAAGAAATGTTGAAGATCAAAGATATAGGAAATAGATAAGGTAATCCCATAAGAATAATAAACAAAAGATACAATATAAGATAAGAAAAACTTGATAAAATAGATGCAGTGGGGAAAAGAAAAGAGTTATACTAATGTGATACTGTTTGATAAAAAACAAACGTTTCCTTGAAAATAAGACCATGTTTTATATTAATATTTGCTCCAAAAGACACACTAGGTCTTATTTTTTGAGATATTTCGTGTTTTATTCACGACTGTTTGTAAAATTCAGCATGCTGCTTTCTGACACATTTATTAAAGTAATTTTCATTCATAAATGCATATATTTTCCTGAACGTAAAAGTTTTTTAAATCAATACTTTTAAAATATAAATATATACTGATTGAAATTCTCATCATGATTGCATGCATTTTTCAAGCCGGAGCATTGTCTTAGAAAATGATTCAAATATTTTAAGAAAGTGAGATAGGCTATTTTTGCGATTCATCTTGTATTACAACTATCTTGAAAAATCATGCTAGGTCTTATATTTTGTCTTAAGTTTTATTTTGGGGGAAAAACAATATTAATGAACCTAAAAAAGAGAAATGGTGAAATACAATGTAACTATCCCAATAAAATCAAACAAGACTTCTTGAAAGGCTGAGATCACACAAAGATAAATTAGATAAACTTGAAATAGCTGGAATATATGAAATTAATTATAAGAAAAAAGATCAAAGAAATGATATAGGAATGATAAAAAGGAAAACGGAAAAAAATGGAACAGCACAAGAGTGATATAATATATGTAAATAAAATACAATAACGTTGGGGAACTTTTAAATATTCACTAAAACACTTTCATTTTGCTTAAAAGACATCAAACATAAACATTAAAGATGTTAAAATTAAGTATTTACATGTTTCGATTTGTTCCTCAAATCGTCATCAGAATATAAATATAAACACAAGTACAATGTACATAAAAACGAGAGATTAAATTAATTAAAAATTAAGAACCAGAGAGTCTGAACAGTCACTATGTGAAAGAGGTACAACGCCCTCTATACTTTTAATTTTAACACCGCTTTTAGATCCATCAACTCTCTGGTTTTTAATTTTTAATTAATTTAATCTCGCGTTTTTATGTACATTGTACTTGTGTTTATATTTATATTCTGATGACGATTTGATGAACAAATCAAAACATGTAAATACTTAATTTTAACATCTTTAATGTTTATGTTTGATGTCTTTTAAGCAAAATAAAAGTGTTTTAGTGAATATTTAAAAGTTAATTCTAATGGACGTATTTTGACTCTCCACATTATTTGAAATATAATAACATTTGGAACGTTGGTGAAATTAAACAATTGTGAAAACCTATAGATCAATTGTGAAGAAACTAGTTAACATATGACAAGGACTATGCTTTCTATCATGAAGCAGTTAAATTTCTACATGAAGATGATTGTAACTTACTAGAACATGCAGCTACTGACAAGAGACAGATTCATTTGCTTAAAATAATAATAATAAACACAGCAACTATTTTTAGTTTTAAACAAAGGATAAAATCTTTCATACATAAAATATCATCATACTTAGTTGATAATAAGGTTGCTTCCATATCTGAACATGTTACTTTCTGTCACAATTTGAAAATAATGTCTAAGTTAATTTTCCACACATGAAACACACAAGAATGTGGAAACTGAGGAAGCATCACCTATAGTCACAGGCATATCACACTTATATGTTAGAAGAGACATAATCCATAGTTTATTTATTTGGAACCCAAATAAGAAAATCTGGAAATTTTATCATGTAGACATAAGAATGTTTTGGTTGTTATGATTTAAAAAAAAATTCAAAGCTTGTTTACGAGTGGAGAAAAATAATAGGTTTTAGACTAATTTTGAAACTTTATTATGCAAACTTGGTTAAACATGGAAGAAAAAAAAATAATGGAACATTTTGCATACTTATTTGAAATGAAGGTTGTTTTAAAATCCAAATTATATTCTTTTAGCCACAATTTTTTTTTCACATTAAAAAAAATCTTATAACAGATAACAACAGGGCCATAGAGAAAGGCTGTGGGTCCTCATAGTGATTTGAATGCAAGCACTTAAGAAGGTTAAAAAAAAAAAAAAAAAACTTTTTTTTGTATTTTGTTTAGGAAGGCAGATGCAGACTTGTAAACACGCGAAAGAAAACACAACATGAAATAGACATTTAGAAAATATATAAAGCATAAGTGGTCAAATATATTTCACACACATGCCACTTTTTGTTTAATAATTAGGAACAACATGTCTTCTAGAAAATTGGGAGCTGCTGGCACTTCACCAGACTAGCCATTCTATAGTTTCACTACTGCTAGTAACTTAATAGTTGATAGAAATTTTATTAAAATTGCTTTTTTTTTCATGGCTGTGTATTAATATCAACCAATTTAATACCAATTTATGTGACTCAAGCTCCGACTTTTTAATTCTTTTACATTGTTAGTTATTTTAATTTGAAATTCCACCTAAATAGAAAGATGCTTGAGTCTATTTCTTTGCTGTTTTACGTAAAACTAGCACACTCACTTGGCATTCCCAAGGCCCATAATAATAATCTTAAATATACCTAAATCAGTATTAAATGATTAAAATCTTTCTAAACGAACCTAATGTTTCGGGGAAACCACTGCCTTTGACAGTTGTGTAACATATTTTTAAATGAAAATCTACTCAAACGAACATAGAGTTGGGGATGCCACTGCCTTCGGCAGCATTGACCGGACATGCTATGCATGCTTCGGTCTGTTTTGATTTTATATTTTTAAATGAAAGAGTAGCATAGCCCGGACCTGTAACAATAACTTTAAATAGATCTAAAATTGGTGTTGAATAAATTTATATTTTTAAATGAACATTTTTCCAAAAGAACCTAATGTGTGTGTGTGTGTGGGGGGGGGGGGGGGTATGGTCTTCGGCAGAGTACACTTTCTTCAAATTTTTATGATTTCATACTTTTAAATGAAAATGTATTGAAAAGAACTAAGACTCCTTTGTTATAGATTGCAGATTTATTTTCAATCAACTTTGAATTCTGAACAAAAGTTCCTGAGTAAACCCAAATAATATAAACATACCCCTTCGCTTCCTCTTTTAAAACTCCAAATGATATTTCTCACTTTAGAAAAGTAGAGGTTCTCCAGCGGATGCACAGAAATGAAAACTCCTCCAAAAAATATTCTGAAGCGGAATTAAAATGAAGAATACACTGAGAGAGAGAGAAAAAAAAAGTCTGGAGAATTTAAAAAAGGACTTCCAGAAAATAATGTTTTTGAAACAGTAGAAAGGCATTAGAAAGGTAAATGTAACATCTATAAGTGGGTATTTTTTTTTTTTTTCGTATTTCATTCATGAAAATGGAAGCAAATTTTTAAAAATTGTAGAAAAAATGAAAAATCTGAAAATGGCTGCTGGAAAATAATTTTTTTGAAAGGTTTAAAATTGATATATTTTTTAACAAATCACACCAGTGGAATCAGAAAGGTACCCTGAATGAGTACGTATTTTTTGTTTTTTCGTATTTTGTTCAGGAAGGCGGATGCAAACTTATAAACACGCAAAAAATCCCCACAAATAAGACATTTGAAAAATATTTTTTTAAATGGATAATGTTGTTGAAAGCAGAAAAGAACAATAATTAAGTGGGCATTTTTTGTTTTTTCATGCTTCAATTTGTTAAACTTGTAAAAATGTGGGGAAAAAAAAACAACCCTAGAACTCTTTTGTTTCTTTTATGGTACGGAAAGCTTCGGAAATCCCAACTATCAGCAGTAGCACACCATTTGCAGTTTTGAATGAGTTTTTAATTAATATCTCAGTTATTTATGAATAAAAGGAAAAATCTGAATCTCAGATGCATTAGGACCTGCCTTGGACTATCTTCATCCAAATTTTCAGACCTCTAAGTGTGGTAGATTTTCCTAGCCATTACCAACACTCAGACAGTGTTTCTTTTATAGTATAGATACTGGAACAGAAGCAGGCTTTTAAGAGAGCAGAGTCTCATTAATTTGAACTAGCTCCCCCCCCCCCCCTCTCTTCAGACCTGGATAACAATATCAAAGTTTGTTGATTTAAACAAATTTTTGGAGTATATAAAAAATATAAAAAAGGTAGATTATAGATTACAGACTACTGATTATAATCGAAGTGTTATTATACATATACCAAAGGGAACAAAATTAATATATTTTGAATCTATAAGAATATTTGAAATTTTTGTTCATGAAGGGTTGAAAATGGAATTTAGTAACATGGCTAGAATCTAGCTTTAAGAACAATCTTAAAATTTTAATTTTACAGTCTTTAAAAATAGACAGCCAAAATAATTTTAACTTTGTTTTAAAATATTTACCTTTACTGGATTGTCTATAGGACTTCTTGCAGATCGAAGATTCTTAACACGAATCTGTATTTGAGTCACTTTCTTGCAGGGCAGAAGATGAATTTGTATTTTGTGTATTGGAGCAAACTCACCCGAAAATCTCTCCAAACCCAAAGCAATGAGACTGTTAACAATGAATGTCGTATTAAACATTCGCAATAGAAAATCATTATTTTATTTAGGAACATATAAAATACATAAAGAAGATATAAAAATACAAATTAGAAATATGGTAATTAACTAAACAGACAACAACAAAAAAACAATATCACATAAAAAATTATAATAATTTAGATAGGATGCCCTACAATAATAGAAAATGATTAATTACAAAAATTTTCAGAACAAAATTAGGTCTGTCATCTATAGACTGATAAAATACATGTTGAGAGTGTGCATACACAAATTACTTATCTGTTATCATATGCAACAAAACTTTTGATTTCCCCAATGATAGAATATGTTATATTAAGACTATATATATATATATATATATATAGAAAACAAATTTAATAAATATGCTGTGGCTATCATGTAACTTTCTTCAACATTAGTCTAATATATATTGCTTTTAAATTGAACAGTTACATTCCAAAACTTATGAATATGAAAAATAATGTATTTTATTCAATTTAACCTTGAGTTACAGTGATTAGTGAATAATAACAAGAATGAAAAATCATACATCAAGCATAGATTATGTAACACTTTCAAACACTTCCAAAATAATTTTACAAATCTTTACCATTTATTAAGATGAAAGATAATATCTAAGTAAACAAGGTCAGGGTCAAGCCTGGTGGAGAGGCCTATGTGATAAAGATATATCACAGTTTTATCTTTTTTTAATTATTTTTATTTCAGCTCAACGTATTTCTATTTTTATAGCCTTTCCAGTTTAAATTTGCCGTTCTTTAAAAGCAATTTTATCGGCAATTCAGCACCACGCAAGTGGTTTTCACGACGTTACTTCATCCCTCCTTCGTTCTCTGAGTTCGCTTCTGTCGGCGCTGAGCTGTGACGTCATCGTCATCGACGGCTTTCCGCTCCTGCGTTTTGCGCATGCGTCACCGTCGCTCTTGTTCCCTGTGTTTTCGGGAGCTGTTTTGTTTTGGCGCTGCGGGCGAAAGGGGCGTGTCTTTCAAATACATTAGAATCGTTCTTTTAATTATTAAATGTTAATTTGTTTCTGATTTGCTCTTTTAATTTTCACGTAATTCCTAATCATCAAATTAGTTTAAATTAATCTTGCTGTCACATTTGTGCACCCCTCTTATGGGTATAAATACTAATGTCGCGCATTTTTCCAACAGAATTTTAATAAAAATGATGCTGTAAAATTTATGATAAACGTCGTATGGTCTGGAGGCCCGCTGGCCTGTGCCGGGGCTCGTATCCTAGAATCGCGTAGCGCTGATTCTTTGGAGATCAATTTCGCGTTTTCAGTTTTCAATTATTCTATAAAAATGCTGTTGTAAATTTTAAGTTTAATATTTTAAAAAGTTTTAAATCAACTGGTAAATTGACTTCTGAATTAATTCTATAATTCTTCATGGACGCGGCCAGAAGGAATATTTAAAGATTCTTCAAAATTTACGAAATTTGAGCCAGTACTTTTTAAAGACTTGATGTGCAGCTTTCATCTCATCCTTCCTACTTCTTCAAGAAAATGTAATAAACATTATTGGATCCAATTATGGTATTCATCATTTATAGTCTGCATCTATTTCTTCACTCAAGTAAGACCGTTTAATTTATTTTATATTTTTGATTCTCTTCTAAAGGAATATCGACCAAAAGAACGTCATGAATTTTTTTGCATTGGGTTATTGCTCACACATTAATATTCCCATCAAAAACTCTCTCTTAAAAAATTTCTCCTTCACATTTGCCGCCGTGTTTATTCTTTTATGAAGAGAAAAGTTGAAAATTTTGTTGTTCTTAAAAAATATTCTCAAATTTTGAAACTTATAAAATAGAATATATTTGAAGATATGATGCTCTTAATTATTTTATATTAAAAATGAAATATTATTTGAAGAATTGCTGATTTTGATTAAATTTTTATAAGCTTAAAAATATTCTTGTGCTCCACAGAAGATCGATGTTTGCAATACATCGTTAATTTCGGAACTTTTATTCTCAACTGGCTTGCATATATATAATAATTTATTTATAATTGAAAAATGATATTCTAACAGAAATTAATTTTTATTCTGGTATTTTTCCATGAGATTTATTGAATATTTTATGAAAATTTTAATGAAGAATGAAATTTTTAGAAAATGAATTTATTCTTTTTAACAAATGAAAATATGGTGCTTTTTATATATATAAAGTTAAAAAAATATATATATATATGATTCATGATAAATTCAGATATTTTTGAGAAAAATGTAAAAATTGTTCTTGTTCTAAGATTTTGAGAACAAAAATTTAAAGAGGCTATGGTTGTTCTTATTCTTGTTTTGGGTTAATTTTTGGTAATTTATTGTCACTTTTAAATGAAATTAATATATTTTATGAATATATATTTAAAAAAATATTTTATTGAAGCAAATTTTATTGGAATTAAATTATTGAAGTTTATGTTCTCATCATATTACTAATTTTGCTGCACTTATTCTGAGTATGAAATGCCTTCATAGAAGCTCAAGTTTTCATGTGATTTTTAGTTGTTTTATCATACATAAATTTTTTGAGTTCTTGGTTGCTTCTACAAAAATTAAATTACTTATTGCAATAACACTACAAGTTCATTGACTCTCGCCATTTTTCTACAAATATTTAGTATGATTATGATGTGCAAGCAGTCTGTGTTCTTTCTAGAAATTAAAATTCAAGAACTGTATTTATATTTTGAAAATATTACACAATATTTTGCATTTTCTGTTCTACATTTTGAGAACTGTTATTTTAATTTCAAGGAATTGTTGCTTCATCCTAATATATATATTTTATATTACACAGCATCTGCATCTTTTTATTGAAATTCTCATACCATAATCACAAAAAGGAGACTGGTATTATATATATTTTTTTCTTTTTTGAGAAGTTATAGCCATTACCTAACTGCTCCATATTCTTGTTCCTGAAATAGTTACTGTCTACTCATGCTATATTTTTAACATTCTACAATCTGAATATATACTGACAACTTCAATAAACTGGTTATTTTTATCATCTGACTTTGCTTACCTGGTGGAAAAATCTTCAGAATGTGTTATATCCATTGTTGGCTGATTTTCTCTGCTGTTTGCAAATATGATGGTTCCTGATAGTACAATAATTACTTACCTGCACTCTTTTGCGAGTTGAAGTGACTGTTGATGGTCGCCATTCATATAAGGCAAATATATCCGTGTGATTGCTCCTCGTCAGTCCTCTTCATCTTGTGGATCTTGTTTCTCCCTCATCAATATTACTCATTTTTATGGATCTAAAGTATTACAAGTTTACAGCTGTGCCTATTTGCAATAGTTTTCTATCTTCTTCTACCCTCTGTTGCAAGACCTGATTATGGAAGTGTACCGTCATTTATTTTAAAGTTCAGTTTCACAGCATTCACAGAAATTGCTGCTTCAAATGGAACTTCTCAAATTTGGAAAAATTATTATTATTATTATTATTATTAGTTGAAAATTTTTAGTATGCTTAAATTATAGTGCCTTTTCTTGTTATTATAGTATTATTTCATAACCCAAATGTTTTCTAAATCATTTTTACCATATGCCTCACTTAAAGGAAATTATTTTATAAATGAAGAAAATTTATAAATGAAGAAATTTTTTTGTTGCATTAAATTATATTGCAAATTTACATAGAAAGCAACACATATTCTTAGAACTTTCCAGCGCATTATAAAGAAATATTCTACCACTGTGAAATAATTTTGGTGAATATTATTTTTTCTAAGAAGCTAAAGTGTTTTTATGGTCATTGTGACTTCTTCAAATGTCACTAATCCCAATTTTGTCTTTAAAGTGTGCAAGTAGTGTTGTATTGCCTCAAATCTGCAATTTCTGTCTGCTTGAATACACCTATACAAAAAAAATGTATATAGGCAACTTAGACTTTCCAGCGCCTCTCAACAAGAGTCTTGTGCTCTTTGTATTATTTTATTCTAAGTGCCACTTCGTCATATTATTCCTCAACATCATGGAACCACAGTTCATGATTTATGTCTGCTAATTACCTGATGTGTCTTCAAATGCTATTACCTGCTGTGTCTTCAAATGCTCTTACGTGATGTGTCTTCAAATGCTCATCATTGTTCAGTGCATCCCTTAAGATGTCATTAAGTGCTAATTTTTTTAGTGCTAAAATCTCCTGATAAAGTCTTCAATTCTTCTTTTAGTGGTATGTGTTTCAGGCAAAAAGGCCAATTTGCTGCTACACTGCCATTGTGTCAATCAACCAACCAGTGTGCCACTTAACTTGCAAACTTTTCAGCAAGTAGTTACTTTTTTCTGAATGTGATTATCTTTTTAAAATCAGACTGATTTTAGAACTTTTAAAGGTATTACATCTGATTATTTTTTATGTAAAAGCAGAACGTTTATATCCTTCATCTGTAAACAAACAAAAATTTTTTTTTCCTTCAAGCATTTTATTAGCAATATTCATCTGTTTATTTACAATAGTTTTAGCAAGAATGTGGTATGTTTTTGTCTGGTTTACATACTTGCTAATGGTTTAACGGATCGCTATTAGCATTTTTGTAAGTTTTGATGAATTTATATTATGTTTTATGCTTATTTGATTTACAGATTCGTCATCGGTTCTGGAGATCGCCTTTGACAGTCTTGTAAGTTTTTGTGTTTGTTCAGTTTGCAGATCTACTGATTGTTTATAACGGGCTGCTATTAGTGTTTTGTGAATTGATACGAATACATATTAATAGTTTATATTTATTTGATTTACTGGTTTGATAATGGTCTCAAGGTAGTGAGAGGCTATTACCACTTTGGTAAGTTTTGTAAATACCACCCAAATAATTCATTTATTGTCAATAGCTGATTTTTCTATAGGATATATTATCCTTTTCATTAATGTTATATAAATTTATAATAATGACATGCTTTACATAACGGTGCACTGTGTTTGTTTTTATACTCTCATAAAATGTGTCATTTGATTTTAACTTGTCTTTCATTATGAAAGTTAATGGTTAAATTATTTTTTTTTGAGGATCCTCATCATCTTTTCTCACCTTTTTCTCTCATTTTTACACAAAAAAAAAAAAACCATGGTATATTAAAAAGAAAATTTATTGTGTATAAAAAAAAAAAAAAAAATATTGTGTATACTAGAGAAAAATGAATTGAGCATAATTGAAAGAATTTTGTTGAATATTTCAGAAAGAATTTTATTGAGATTTTCATGAAAAATATTTTTACTGAATATTTACAGAAAAATTTTATTGAGTATATTAAGTATGAAGTATTTTACTAAAGAAATGTGTCATTTATTGTTGGTTAAAACTTATTCATTATTTGTTATATATTGAAAAGTTGTTACTAAATCCAACTATTTTGATGAATTACTATTATTTATGACAAATGAATTTAAATATTGTTGCAACATAATTTTATGCAATTTTCATATAAATTTTGGGTAATAATTGTTATGCACTTATATATACTTGTTATGTATATCAGTATTATGTGCATTATGTTAAATACTTAATTTTATATGATTTGAATTATTACTAATACAAGGCCTCTTTAAATGAATTTAAATCCTTACAATGGATTGTTTTTGTGCATTATTTAGAGTTAATTTTATATGCTCTATATTTTAAAAGTCCTAGGCATCAGTCAGAATTTAAGGTATTCTTGACTTTTTGTTGCTTTAAAATTGCAACTTCTTATAATTTAAATATTTATGTCTAGACAAGTCGGATAAGAAAGAAATTACCGACTCTTTTTATGTTGCTTTACTGTTGCAACTATTTTGATATGATCTCATTGCTAATTTAAATTGAATATTAGCCTTTTTTTATATACATGATGGTATTTGTTTAGAGATCAAGATTAATGGAAGGTATGCCTTTATTTGCTAAAAATGCAATGGGGCTTCTGTATACTCTGTTATATGTATACTATAACATCTTGTATAATTTGTGATGAGATTTTTGAATGTACTAAATGATGTATATTCTTTCTCTTTTTCTTTTTGGTCGCTGCACATCACATCAAATTTTAATTAATTTACTTTTCATGGCTCTAAATTTATGTAATTATGTCATTTTACTTTGGCATTTAAAAATTTTGTCTTCCCTTTGTCGAAAAAGGCTTTTAATGTTTTTACCCTTTTTCTCCTTCTGGTCAGTCAAAATTTTTGTCGGTGAATGGGGGTATTGTGATAAAGATATATCACAGTTTTATCTTTTTTTAATTATTTTTATTTCAGCTCAACGTATTTCTATTTTTATAGCCTTTCCAGTTTAAATTTGCCGTTCTTTAAAAGCAATTTTATCGGCAATTCAGCACCACGCAAGTGGTTTTCACGGCGTTACTTCATCCCTCCTTCGTTCTCTGAGTTCGCTTCTGTCGGCGCTGAGCTGTGACGTCATTGTCCTCGACGGCTTTCCGCTCCTGCGTTTTGCGCATGCGTCACCGTCGCTCTTGTTCCCTGTGTTTTCGGGAGCTGTTTTGTTTTGGCGCTGCGGGCGAAAGGGGCGTGTCTTTCAAATACATTAGAATCGTTCTTTTAATTATTAAATGTTAATTTGTTTCTGATTTGCTCTTTTAATTTTCACGTAATTCCTAATCATCAAATTAGTTTAAATTAATCTTGCTGTCACATTTGTGCACCCCTCTTATGGGTATAAATACTAATGTCGCGCATTTTTCCAACAGAATTTTAATAAAAATGATGCTGTAAAATTTATGATAAACGTCGTATGGTCTGGAGGCCCGCTGGCCTGTGCCGGGGCTCGTATCCTAGAATCGCGTAGCGCTGATTCTTTGGAGATCAATTTCGCGTTTTCAGTTTTCAATTATTCTATAAAAATGCTGTTGTAAATTTTAAGTTTAATATTTTTAAAAGTTTTAAATCAACTGGTAAATTGACTTCTGAATTAATTCTATAATTCTTCATGGACGCGGCCAGAAGGAATATTTAAAGATTCTTCGAAATTTACGAAATTTGAGCCAGTACTTTTTAAAGACTTGATGTGCAGCTTTCATCTCATCCTTCCTACTTCTTCAAGAAAATGTAATAAACATTATTGGATCCAATTATGGTATTCATCATTTATAGTCTGCATCTATTTCTTCACTCAAGTAAGACCGTTTAATTTATTTTATATTTTTGATTCTCTTCTAAAGGAATATCGACCAAAAGAACGTCATGAATTTTTTTGCATTGGGTTATTGCTCACACATTAATATTCCCATCAAATTTCTCTCTTATATTTATTTCTCCTTCACAGCCTACCTTTCGGCTTAAGCTCAACTAGCCCCGCCCAGTATCTAAGTAAAAAGTTGGAAAACGCATGACACATTTAAAAATCTAATTTCAGGAATTACCAACACTATTCGGAAAAATACCCGAATTATTTTGTGCAGCCCCATATATTATCCATAAATTTGTACATATACTACATAGAATACTAAATTTTAGCTCAGTTAGGAAACACGTAGCACAGTTAAAAATTCCCCTTCAAGAATTTCTGTCAATAAATAAAAATATGCTCGAGAACTTTTGTGCTGCCCTGTAGATGATCTATATAATTTATATTTATACACACCAAGTAATAGACAAAAAATGACTTACATTTAAAAACACATTCAACAACTGAAAACACACTTCCAGCAATTATTGTAAATAGATAGACAGTACTGAATTCTTTTGTGTGCCCCTGTAAATCAAACATGTGGCCCGTGGGCCACAACTGGTCTGGCGACAACTCGTCTGTGGCCCGCCAAACTTTTGTCATTTTACCTGTGTTTAATTCAGTTGTTCAAACAGGCATGCTGAAAATACATTTTGCAGGAACACACTTACGCCAACCATGATTTTAGAGATGGAAAACATATGTATATCAGTGTTGCCAGTTAGGAGGTCCTTTTTAACACTTTCCATCCTAGTTGAAAAGTATTTATGACTTTGGTTTGTCTGCCGTCTGTACGTGCTCTAACTCCCATAAATATGCTCGGATTGCCCTGAAATTTTTATATGTTATTGTCGTTATCTGTAGCATGTTCCCTATTTCAACTGAAGTGTCTAGCACTTATAGTTTTTTTACAAGGACAGTCAAAAGTATTCAGTTACATTACAGTCAATGGGGAATAATCGTTTCAAGTGCATTTTGATGACACTACATCATTTAAAACATAATGAAATTGATACATAATTATGAATCGCATTAAGACATGGTTTTTGTAGAATATTGGGTTCAAAGCATTTATTATTCATTTACAGGGTCAAACAAAAGAATTCTGTTACACATCGTTCTATGGGGAAAAATCGTTTGCAGTGTAATTTAGTGATATTTTACTATTTCAAACATAATGAAAATGATATGCATTACTGAGGTGCACTATAAATTGCTCTTTTGTGTGCATTGCGTTTATTTACAGGGACACACAAAATATATTGGTTACAGTACATGTGCGATATTTACAGTCTATGTGTGATAAGTGCGTTTTCAACTTTGGTTTGCATTTTTAAGTTTAATTATTTTTTTCATAGTACGTGTGTGTTTATAATCTCGGTCAATCATATACAGGGCTACACAAGGGAATTCGTAAGTATATCAGACTATGGGGGTGAATTGCTTAAGGGTAGTTTTTAATTGTGTTTATGCATTTTCCTGCTGAACTATATTTAGTAGACTAATAGAAGTTTGTGGAATATAAATAAACTCATAGCCGTGTGGCTATGCAAAAAAATATACATTGTCGTTTACATTTGGTAATTGCTGCAAGAGAGTTTTAAGTTGCCTTTTAGCTTAATAGATGGTGTGTACAAGTCTTCAGATAATATACACAGCTGTACAAAAGATTTTGAGTGCATTTCCATTGATTGGTGAAAATTGCTAAATGTGAATATTCTAACTGAACTAAATTTTATCATACTATCTATCCACATCAATTGATCACATACATGGATGGCTGCACAAAATAATTCGACTACTTTTTTGAAACTGGAAGGTAATTTCGAAAACTGTATTTTTCAATGTGTCATATGTTTTCTAAACTGTTTACTTATATATCTTCTTTCACCTTATTTAATGGTGAAGTTTTGTTACAGTTTTCTGGCAATGTTGGAAAGTGTTTCATAATCTATGCTTGATGCATGATTTTTTGTTCTTGTTAAAAATTCAGAATGCTACCACCATCCTAAAATTGCGATTTATGTGATTACAATTGGTATGGAAACTTGGAATTTGGTATGATGATCACTTTTATATAGTAAATACTTCCTTAGAACATCATTTTTAAAAAAATTCAAAATTTAAAAGGATGAAATGAGCGGACAATTTTCTAAAAGCATTCTAAATTATGATTTAGTTGAAACTGTTAGTGTTAGAAACTTGAAATTTAGTACAGAGATTACTTTTAAGATGCAAATGCTTGGCATAAAGAGTTTATTATAAATGTGAAATTTAAAGGCGTGAAACAGCTGAAAGCATTTTAAATTACGATTTGTTTAGAACCGCACGTCATATCGTGCCTTTCGAAGATGATCTTTTTTCTATGCTAAAAGTAACTAAACGTCTGTATTTCGACACAATTTTTTAAAAGCGTATCGGAAGATCAAATTCACAGCACCTACAAAAATTTTGAAGCGCTCTGATAAATAACAGTATTAAAAAAAACTGAGAAATTTTCAATAAAAATGCTAAAAGAAAGTTAGGTGTTTCAGCGTGGCTTCGCTCGGCTTCGGGTCATGTTTTCACTATTAAATGTGACTAACTCTGTGACTTAGTCTTTTTTTATGTGACTCTGTTGTTTCTGTGACTGTTCTTTTCGACTTTAGTCAATGACTTAGACTTTTTTCACGGAATTTTAAAGAGGGCAAAGAAGACACATTACATACAGTTATATTTAGAATCGAATAAAATTTCAGAGGGTTCGGACAATAACTTTTTGTTGTTGTTATTTTAAAGAACCCTTCGCAAAACAAAAAACAAGTTGGAAATTGTGTGTTAAACGTGACATATGAGGTGCGTTCATTTTATATCTAGTTTCGCAATAAATAAAAAAAAATCATCCTCATCATTTCAGTGAAATGAATTATGTCGTCTGCTAGGAGCGAAATGAGCATGCTTTTTTTTAATTATTACATATGCGATTTCTAGATAGATACATGCTCCAACGTGTGTGACACGCTACGTCACATAATGTAAGCTCTTTGGTAGGAAAGAACGCAAAGTATTGGTGATGGCAGAAAAAGGAAAACATAATTTAAGCTGCGATTTTTCAGAAATGCTCTTCCGCTGAGCACTGGAGTGCAATGTTTATGAGCTCCGGTGAAGTTTGACCAATATTTAAACATTGAATAAAAACAAAGAAGTATCGGAGCTGAGCTTCGGTAAGTTCCGGCGCAAATTAAGCATTGCTCATAGGCATGTGCATGAAATTACAAACAGTGCTGCTTTCCTCCAAGGGACAGAATGTGCAGTGCCTCACCGAGAGCAAGAGGTCATTGCTACATTACCAACAAATGAAATATACTCTTTAAATTTGTGTACAGACCCCCTACGAAACAAATGATTCGAAAGAAACTCTGATTGCGAAAATCTGTTCAATCACAATAAAGAAAAATAGCTTTTTATAACTTTAAAGTACTTTTTTTTTTTTTAAATTCTTACTTTTGTAAAGATTTTTTCCTGGGTACGCACATAGCTTGGTCTTAGACATAACTGAGAGCAAAAAATTTTTAAAAAAAGCCGTTTGAAACTAAGAGAGATTTACAAAGTGTATGTTTTATTTTTTACTGGAATTCGATGGTCTGTTATTGTTTCGAACATGAAACAAAGACAGAAATACAATTAAGAAACGGTCTACTGTATACTATATAACTCAAAGCGTCTGTGTGGCAGTATATGACCCTTCTTTTACTATAAGACGTCTCGACAAAGTGACGCAGTCCAAATAACCAGTTTTGACCTAACCGATGTATGTAATATGCGCTTTCAGTTTTAATTCGCTGTTTAATTGAATCACATTGTTATATTTGATTTAACAAAGCGGAGGGTTCCGCCAAGGTGAAAAGGCCAAAAAAATTAATTTTAACTTTAGTTTTGATTCATATAAGCGGCAATTATAGTATTTTTTTAAAGCTCTGGGGGGGTTTAACCCCCCCCCCCTCTCCTTCTTGGCTGCGACACTGCTTTTGTGCTTGACTAAAAAAACCCATATATGTCATCCACGCTTGGGCTTTGGTTGAGCATATGGATTTTGGATTTAAGTTCTTTAATTATTTTCATTTCTTAAGTTAGCAATTGTGTCATTTTTAAAGAATCCTGTGTTATCTTTCTTTCATTTTTTATTTATCTACACACATTTTATTGACATACTAGCAGACTACGCCCGCTGCGCTGGTCGGTTTCTCCAAAAGAACCTTGAATCAAATGAAATATATCGGTGAATTTAACCTTGTATTTTAAAGTAATCTGTACCTTTACCTGGAATATCCTAAAATAACATAAAAACGGATACTTATTTCACTAAGTTACGTTTTTTTAATACGGCTTATTATTACGTTTACAATTTATTACCTACCGTTTTCCATTGATTTATATGTTTTATAGCTGCATTTTTTAATAACGTGAATTAACCTATACAGTCAACTCCCTCTAATCCGCAACCCTATAATCCGCACACTGTTTCAGATGTAAACAATGAAAATTTGGTTACCTTTAACTTTACGAGAGAAATACAAAATGGCGACAATTTGATCAATGATCAGCAGTCAGTTTTTCTCCTCCCTAAATTTTTGCATTTTAATGAAGTAAAACTTATTTATTAAATGAAAAAAGAAAAAAAAATTAAAAATACATGAGACTTTTTTCTGCCTGTTACATATTGTAACAAAAAAAAAAAAAAAAAAAAAAAAAGCAAATTTTCACAGAATGGTTTGAAATCCATTTTAAAAAAGAAGGCTATATGCATTGTAGTACAAAAGTCAGTTTACCTATAAATTGTAAAATATTATTGCTCTTAGACAGTTGTGCTGCACATCCAAAATTATGACAAAAAGACAATGTTTCTACATTAGTTTTACCTGCAAATACAAATTCTCTTATTCAGCCAATGGATCAGGGAATTATCCGTAGCATGAAATGCCAATACAAAATGAAATTTATGTGCAGAATTATAACCTCTGATTTAGTGGCTAATATGGAGGGGTATAGAAGGCAATTTACAATTAAGGGCTGCATTTTTCTCTTGGGTGATGCATGGGACTCTATATGCAAAGATACTTACTTTAGTAGGTGCAAAGCGTAATTTGTGACCAGCATCTTTATGTATAGACAGTAATGGTGAAGATGTTGACTTTGGTGGCTTCAGTTTGGATAGTGTTAAACAGAAATATGCAGAAAAATTCACTAACATAAAACTAAAGCAAAAGATTTCACTGTGTCTGATTTCTTGAATGGATATCCTCCCAA
The DNA here is from genome assembly GCA_963931845.1 of Maratus michaelseni. Classification (NCBI taxonomy): domain Eukaryota; kingdom Metazoa; phylum Arthropoda; class Arachnida; order Araneae; family Salticidae; genus Maratus; species Maratus michaelseni. The sequence continues at coordinate 369,173,539 of OZ007589.1, forward strand.
GATAAAGCTCCAATTACAGAGAGTTTCAGAAATGATGACATTATAAGTACTACTCTGTTAAACTCTACTGAAAACAGGATAATTCTGACAAAGAGTATGATGATGATGGTGAAAAAGTAACTCTTGAGCAGATCTTGGATATGGGTTATAAATATTTGAATTTTCTTCAAAAACAGAGTTTTGTCTCAGAACAAGAAATAAAGACTATACACATAGACTCCAAGAAAAAAATGCTAGACCAAAAGTCAAAAGTTCTCAAACAAATGACAATTCATACTATGTTTGAAAGTTGTAAAAACAAACAAAACAAATTATAAAATTAAATTAAATAATTTTTTCCTTAAATATAATGTGATTTTTAATCAAATAACCCAATGTTTTACAATATCTTTCTTTTTTATCAATTAATTTATTCATTAATAATTAATTTACTGTAAAATTAAGAAGAAAAAAATTTAAACAAAGTAATGACCTATAATCCGCAAAATTCTATAATCTGCACAACCTTTGGTCCCAAGCTGTGCGGATTAGAGGGAGTTGACTGTATTATAAACAACTAAAAAGAAATGGTGCATCTAGTATTTGTCGAGAATTAAATAAAAATCATGCACTCGTGACATCATAATTCACTTTTATATTTTAACAAAATAATATGGTTACTATAATTTGTGACTCGTGCTGACACATTGCTGTTAGTATTATTTTTTTACCTGTGAAGTTTTTGCTGTGGTACTCCATTGTGAAATTTGGTAATTTTTGAAATTCAATATTTGAAAAATGGCATAATCAGTGGATTTGAAATTTATATCAAGAAAAATACAATTTTTTACATTTCTAACGCAATTTGTTTAACAATTTTCTGACAAATACTTTTTGAGCAATTAATTTTTTCAGTAATTTCAAATGTTTCATTTTCCGAGATTAATCTGTGGCAACGATTAGCGAAATTCCCAGTCGTCAGCAACACATACCTTTTTATTAAAGAGGATATTAAAAATACATAAATACATCCCATGATTTATTATTATTTTTAAGTGTTAAAGCTCTCCACCAGTATGAATAATATGATTAATTGAAGATGAACAATGCAGATTTTTTAAAAAGGGAATTTACAATACCATTATATAACTAGTTGGATGTGCCAATCCCAAAACTTTTTTCTATCTCAGTCATGTTAATACTTCAAAATTGTGATCACATCGCCAATAAAATCAATATTTTTCGTCATTCTGTTGTACGTCAGCTGCTTGCGAATCGTTGGGTTACAGGGATGCGAACAACCGATGTATACTAAACTACGAAAAGTCTTTCTGGCATGAACCGACAGGAACAGATAGCCTCCCTATTCCTTGGTTTTATAATTTTAGCTAATTTTACTGGAAAACACGAAGCTCAAATGCATAGAACCTAAATAAAGAAGATTCAATTCCAGTTCTCGTCAACATTGAATTTGAATGAGAATATCGCCAAATTAGTCCTCTACAGCCAAGTTGGCTTCATTTATGGCAACTTATTTTGGTCGCCAAATTTGGCGATATTTCGCCAACTGTCGCCAAGTTTGGAGAGAATTTGATGTTGACGAATATAAATATATAGTGATAAGCATATAATAGGATTAATGGTTACAACAATGAAAGAAAATTTGCCGAAAGCATGTTAACTAAAACTCATAAATTAAACCCGTTTATGGATGAATTCTGCTGTCTTGTTTGAAAATGTCAGCCACTCTAAAATTTCAAACCGCTATATCTCAGCCATTTTTTAAGATAGAGGCAAAACAAAAATTGTTCCGGATTCTCCGGATCAAGGCCGAACATTTAACGAAAAAAAGTTTTAGGATTTCTAATTTTTTTGAATTTGCACATCTTTTTGAATTTGAAATCTTTAAATGGCTATCGCAGCGCCCCCTTTCGTCGAAATATTCCCAAATTCTAATAGAACCTGCTTGCCATAGCCAAAAACATAGAAAAAAAATGTGGTTCAATTTGAAGCATAACTTCATACACTTTTCGATGGTACAATAGTGAAAATGGAACAAAAATATCGATCACAGCGCCCCCTTTCGTCGAAATATCCCCAAATTCTAATAGAACCTGCTTGCCATAGCCAAAAACACTGAAAAAAAGTTAGGTTCAATTTGAAGCATAACTTCATACACTTTTCAATGATACAATGAGGACACACAGACGGACAGACAGACATTTTGTAAAAACATGTTTTTCGGAATCTCTGACCCCTAAAACATGTAAGTCCGTTGAAAACCGGAAGTCGAAAAAAATTTCGATTACAATACTTTCTTCTATTATAGATAGAAGAAAGTAAAAAGAAAACTGAAATTTTATGATCGTATGTAGACACTATTGGAGTTTGGAAAGAATGTAATATTAAGAGGTGCTAAAGAGCAAAATATAAAGAGAATATTCAATAAAAATCTGGCAAAACATCGAAAAAATCAACAGTCAGAATATAAACATACTTCTTAAAAGAGACACAAAGTGACACCAAGACTATTGAAGAAAATATAGTTGCTTTATGAAACTAATTACTGTCTTTATTACATTAAATATCTATCCCGTGAGTCGAAATCATTCACTACGAAACTGAAGAAATGATGTCCAGCGCAGTTAAGGAAATTTAAAAATACTGTAAGCATAAATACCATTGCAAGAAAGTGTTATAATATAGCCAGATCGATTTATAAAAGCTGGATATGTGCTTAAAAACTTATGGTGTTTTTAAACTTATATTTTATTAGTAAGCCCTTACTTAATCATCGTCAATCTAGAAAATTTCTTGGAAATATGGATAGTGAAGATAAACAGATTTACCTTCTTATGCAGAAATCTGACGGCTTTCCATCATAAAGTTTTAACTGTTAATTTCGAACTGTTAAATAATTTTACAATTTTTATTTTAAACTGACAAATTATGAATGTGGATTGTTAAAAGACCACCAATAGACAAAATATTTGGAGTTTTCATTTGAAATTACAAACCACCTTTTATCTCAAGAAAAATTTCATAATGCTATTATGTTATTTAAAAGTATTAGACTTTTCATTAGGACTAAGCGATGTAGAGATTTCTTAAATCGATTTATCATCCATCTTAAATCGCGATTTAGTGCTAAATCGCGATTTAAGACCGATTTTACCTTTAAGATATGGAAGCCATTTTTTGACTTATAGTTACAAAAATACAAAATAAGGTCTTTATGTACCCCCCCCCCCCCCCACACACACACACATACACTTTCTGTATTATATAGTACACTTAGTTGCTATTTTGAAAAAAAATATTTACATCTAGACAAAAAAAAAAAATTGGAACCCCTCCTTCCCATAGACACAAGTTCTTATACAGATATGTTTATGAACATTTTTCATAACAATGTCTTTATCAATAAATCAATTTTTTGAAGAAGAATATATAATTTTAATTTTAAGTAAAAGAATTATTTCACCTCAAATGAAAAATTCATTGGAATAATCTTTTCATATTTATTTGTTGTACAATAAATACTATGTGTAAACAAACTATCATTCATTAGTGCATTTTTATTTGTTTCAAAGTTTCAATTTTTAAATATTTTTTCTCCATTAGATAATATAAATGTAATATTGCTGATGGGAAAAAGGGATTCATTATTAAATCATTAAATATTTAAGTGTAACACCTTATATAAAGTTTTTAATTTTTCAAATAACTTTGAAAATAGGTATATTTTTTACACATGGAAAAAAATTAGAAAACCCAAACCTTTGGATTTTTGAATTAAAAAAATTAGTGAACTATTTTAATAAATTTAATGAACTCATTCTTTAAGAAATAATACAAAAGAAAAGGAAACAAACCTTTTTTAACTGACACAGTATTAAAAATTTATTGGGGTAAAGCAGAACCAGATTCAATTAATTTAACGATGCATTTAACCATTCATTTAACATGATGAGAAAATAAGTTATTAAAAAAGAAAGAAAAATATATTAGAAATATGGTGCAGTTTTAATTCCTTTAAAGTTTCCTATTATAATAAAATTTGTTTAACATAAATGCTGACATCTATGTAGTGGATGGAGGAGGATTGAAAGTGTGTGAGCCTCGAAGCACCCAATTTCTGAAATTGGTGATTTTTTTTGCTAAAGTTGGCAACCTGTAAGATTAGTAATAAAATATATCTATTTGTAATGAGCAAAATCAGCAAACAACAAAAAAGCAGAAAATATCATAAATGACCCCCCATCCCCACTTTCAATCTACTGTAAAAATTGGGTTACCAGATTCAATACAATACTCTTTTTTAAGGTATTTTTAATTAATTACAAGATAATAATTTATTAAAACTAAAATGTTCAAATAGTACCTAAACATATAAAAAATAATTTTTCATTTAAAAGAATGTATAAAAATATAAATTGAAATTCGATGAATTTGGATTTAAAATGTAAAATTTTATTTTTTTCAACCATAACCATAAGTACTAAAACAATTTCAGGAAAATATTCTCAATTGAAAAAAAAGATCAAAATCTAAATTGCGCTAAAAAAAAAATTAAAAAATCCATGTGGCCAGTGTTGAAATCAGATGCGCAACTCGATGCATGACTCTGCTTTAAAGTCTGTCTTAAATCGATTTAGCTAAATCAGATTTCCGATGTTAGCTTTAAATCGATTTAGTTAAATCGGATTTCCGATGTTAGCTTAAATTGATTTAAGCCAATAGATAAATTGGATTTCCTATGTTAGTTTTAAATAGATTTATGACTTAAATCAATTTAAGGCCCAGGCCTAGTAGATACATCAATGTAGATAAATCGTTTTTCCGATGTTAGCACTAAATCGGTATTTTGTTTTAAATCGATTTAAAGCCAATAGATAATACGATTCCCGATGTAAGCTTTAAATCTATTTTTTTGTCTTAAATCGATTTAGTTAAATCGGATTCCCGAGGTTAGTTTTAAATTGATTTAGTTAAATCAGATTTTCGATGTTAGCTTTAAATCGATTTAGTTAAATCGCGATTTAGCTAAAATCGCGATTTAACTTAAATCGCGATTTAGCTTAAATCGATTTAAGCCAATAGATAAATTGGATTTCCGATGTTAGTCTTAAATCGATTTAAGGCCCAGGCCTACTTTTCATATAGAATTTTTCACTTTAACAAACTTTTTTTTTCAAAGCAATGGTTAAAAATTACATGTACGCATGAAACCATATTATCTGCAGATTGATTTTGAAATAAATCATTAAGATTAATTTGCCCTACTAATAAATATCACTTGACTTGAATGAAAAGCATTTTGATTAAGAAGAAATAATTCAAATGCGTATAGACCGATATTGCAAGATTTATGACTACTTAAATGAAATAACGGAAGGTCATTTAAGAAATAAATTAATTTTTAGTACATAACTTACAAATAAATGCTAAAATAATATAAAGCGCATTTTGAAATGGGGAAAGATATTTCCTTTTGAGGTTTAAAATAAAAATAGATTTTAAATAAAGGAAAATAATTGACATAGAAAATTTAACATAGGAAATATTATTTTTGGAATAAAAAGAAATAGAGATATATGATTTCGTATCATATTACTTTTTGGGTGGTCAGCGGGAGAGCTGAAGGGAACTCAAGGTATCTATCAACACAAAATCATCCAAGGATATTTGATAATGATTTTTGAAAAACATTATTGGTAATTAGCCGAGATATTAATTAAGTTACTTGAAAAAAAAAAAAACTTCCTTTCTATATATCGTGTAAGTTATCTTTCAAAAGATCTTGTAACATCAAACTCAAAAATATATTTCTTTTAATTTTAGGTATTATATTTTCAGAGATATCAAAAGTACGAGCAGGGATGACCGAGCTATGCTTGGTCAAAATTAAATTTGAGTTCAAATATCATGACCCATGACCAAAATGACCCACTAATTGAATTTTCTCGAACATGTGACTTAGCCCAACAGTCTTCTTGTGCCGGAAAACCATAGGATGCAAAATTCAGTGTAAATTGAGCCACTTTTTAGATATTGACCCACAATGACCCAGAAATGACCCACTAATCGAATTTTCTCGAACATGTGACCTAGTCTAATGATTTTTGCGTGCCCGAAACTCGTAAAATACAAAATTTAATCAAAATCGTTAGAGCCGTTTTTTAGATAAAATTAATTTGACCCACTTTGACCCAAAAATGACCCCCTAATCGAAAGTTCTCGAACATGTGACCCAGCCCAATAGTCTTCTCGTGCCCGAAAATAGTCGGATACAAAATTTCGTCAAAATCGTTTGGACCGTTTTTTAGATACAACTAGCTTGACCATGACCCAAAATGACCCACTAATTGAATTTTCTTGAACATGTGACCTAGCCCAACAGTCTTCTCGTGCCCGGAAACCATTGGATGCAAAATTTAGTGTAAATTGAGCCACTTTTTAGATCTTGACCCACAATGACCCAGAAATGACCCACTAATCGAATTTTCTCGGACATGCGACCTAGCCCAATGCTTTTATCGTGCTCGAAACTCGTAGGACACAAAATTTAATCAAAATCGTTAGAGCCGTTTTTTAGATAAAATTAATTTGACCCGCGTTGACCCAAAAATGACCCACTAATCGAAAGTTCTCGAACATGTGACCCAGCCCAATTGACTTCTCATGCCCGAAAATGGTCTGATACAAAATTTCGTCAAAATCGTTTGAACCGTTTTTTAGATACAATTAGCTAGACCATGACCCAAAATGACCCACTAATCGAATTTTCTCGAGCATGTGACCTAGCCCAATGGTTTTCTGGTGCCCCAAAACGGTAGGATACGAAATTTCGTCAAAATCGTTAGAGCCGTTTTTAAGATAATTTTTTCATATATATATATATATAACCACCCACAAGATTTGCTCGTATTAGAATATATGATACTAGAAAAATATGTCCCCCCCCACTCCTATTTCTTAATCTACTGAAACTAAAATTATGAAAAAATTAGGGGTAGTAGTAGTTTATTAATTAATGAATAGTAATTAATAAATTTAATGTATGGAACCCTTTGAGTATGAGTTATACTCATACTTGACAGATTTATTCCATACTAAAATATTTGCCTTATATAATCGAAAAATGTCTGCCAATGAATACAGCGAAAATTACAGTTAAACATTTTGAATGCCTAAGAGGGACCGCTCAGACTGGGAACCAGATGTGTAGAGCATAGATGTCCCTCTTATTGGAATCCAAAAGCTTTTAATAACAAAGTAAGAAAACTCTTCTTGCCCAGTGGTGTTCGGGAAAAACTGTTAAGCAACTAAGTACAAATAATTCAATCTTTTGTAACTAGGTTGCATGTGATAGAGAAGAGACAAATTTAAAAGAAATTCATGCTTGAAAATTAATTTAAAATCTATAAAAACATCAATAAATTGAGATACAATTTTCAAACTAATTGCATTTGACAGAGCAGTTTTTTCCCCCTCTCAATTCAACAGTGTAAAAACTGAAATTGTGCAATGTTTCGAGTTAAAAAATTGCAACATAAAAGAGAAATTTATCGGTCAAGTGTTGACAGCATTACTCATGGACAGGTTCTAGCTTTATAATATAGATTTGCATTTTACAAAAGAAAAAAAAAAAAAAAACTAATTATTTTATTCTAATAGATTAAAGTTATACAATATATATATTTTCAATAATAAAAAAAAAAGGTTTATAAAAAGAAGCCAAATAAGAAGTAATAAATGAAACAATAGAAAATTAATAAAAGTATGAACTTACTTATCTTCTGCTTTAGTAAAAGTCACTTTCTTATTCTGATTCTGTCCCATAAAGCCACATTTAGGTAAAAGTTCTGGATACATAAAAACTTCACTATGAAAGATAGTCTTTTTAACTAAATGAGAAATGCCTAAAAGTAATAAATTGTATAAATAATCTAAAATTATAGTACAATTCAAAATTTACTTACCAAGCTAATAATAATTAGAAAACAATAAAAACTTTAACAATGAATATTTTTTAAAGCTAAAATATTAAATATATGCAGAATCAATTACATTTTAAATTAACATTGCATAAACAATAGGGATGCATTGAATATTGAGTATCTATTCAGGATTCGGCCTTATTACCAAATATTCAGTCTGCTAAATATTCAACCAAACCAAACATTAAAAAAACTTTACAAAAATATTTTTAATAACCTTATACAACTTCTACTTTCAATTAATAAAGATATTCAGAATAATTAAAAAACAGATTCATATTTAAATAAGTGAATGCTTTTACATTATTTATATGGTGTTTGAAAAGTGATACTGGAGAAAATTAATCATTTATGACGACCTTCATAGGAATGTACAAATGCAAGTTCTTGGATATTCTCAAGAAAATAATCTGTTTTCATGCAGAATCAATTACATTTTAAATTAACATTAAATAAAAAATAGGGATACATCAAATATTCAGTATCTACTCAGTATTCGGCCATATTACTGAATATTCAGTCTGCTAAATATTATAGGTGCAGATTCACGGTCGCCAGTCCCCACGTGGCGACTAAATTTTTTGCTGTGGCCACTAACATTCGGTGTTTAAGTCGCCATGTGATCTAAAAGTAATCAATTTCTGGTATTCCCAGTCCCCATCGTGAAATGTTGATATTTTTTTTAAGATTAAGGCTAAAACACATAACAAACATTATTATTATCTTTTTAATAACATTTCAGAATGATCTGTTTAATACAGCAAACGATTAATATATTCGAATAGCAATGTTATTCGTAACAGTTTGAATCTGATAATTTTACATAGACTGTGATTTAAATACATATATATATATATATATATATATATATATATATAAACAAATGTTTGAAGTGTGTTTTGATTTTTATAGTGTAAAATAATCTTACACATTCAGATTTTCTTTCATATGTACTTTTGTCTGGCAAAATCAAAATAAAAAATATTGTTTTTCTGATATTCCCCGCTATCATAATGGCTTAACTTATACCTATACATATTTTTTTAAACCGTATCTTGCCCAACTTTATCTTCTGATTGTACATGATTCAAGATTTAATTAATATTCAAATTTTGCTGTACACGTGTTTATATTAAATAAATTACTTGAATTCCTGAGTTTTAGTTTTTTACCCCATATAAACACTATTGTTTTTATGCGTTTGTTTTACAATTGTGGCTACTGGATTTTTTGGGTTTAGGAGCCAGTGACTCTTTCCTAATTTTGGGAATCTGCACCTATACTAAATATTCAATCAAAACAAACATAAAAAAAAAAAAAAAAAAAAATACTTTTAATAATCTTATACAACTTCTAACTTTTAACTTTCAGTTAATAAAGATATTCAGAATAATTAAAAAACAGAGTCATATTTAAATAAGAGAATGCTTTTACATTATTTATATGGTGTTTGAAAGGTGATACTGAAGAAAATTAACCATTAATGACGACCTTCATAGGAATGTGCAAATGCAACTTCTTGGATATTGTCTGGAAAATAATCTGTTTTTTGCATTTTCACAAGCAAGGTGTTTTTTAACAAAATAAAACAAACTCTGAGGGGTAATAATAGGCATCAAGACAGAAAATTTTTGTATAGGAAGGAAACCAGGATTGCATTTCACTTATTCAGTCAAAAATACAGTGTATCTCACTCCATGCCGAACTTGGATTTTTATTTGTTTTAACAATAATGAAGATATTATAATGATATTTTCAACAGACTTACTTTGATTTCTGTCAAATACGATAACATGACGATAAGTGCTGGAAATTCCCACGATTCATATCTAAATAACACTGAAATAGACATTCCATTATTCAGAATGCAGCTGATAGAACATATACTGTGTCACTGACAAAAATTCAGCCACTTCCAATGCTTTCATCACATTTCTTACAAGCCAAGATAATGATGAAAATCTAAGTAAAATATTTTCATTATTGTTAAAGTTGTGAACAAAAATTTGATTTCAGCTTGTAGTGACACACCCTGCATTTTTGATTGAATGTATTGTATTTTCCATGGAATAAGTGGATTGAGATGCTGGTTACCTGTACAAAAAATGTTTTTCTTGACCACATTATCCCCCTAAAAGTTTGCTCCAAACATACAACCTGTATGTTTACAACCACTCAAAATGATCACCCACTCCAGACACTGTCCTCTGATGCATTTTTAAACTCCTTGCTAAATTAAAAGGAGTAGGAAAATCATTCTTGCTGGGTTGCCATCATTTGAATAGATTGTGTTTTTTATTTTTTACTTTAGTCCATTTCTGAGAAATAAACATAATATGACTATAAAATTTTCTTCCTAATTCCTTCAAAAACCTTTTTCGATTTTAAAACATCTGTGTTAGAATAAAAGAAAATTTTATTCATTTATTTTAATTGACAAAAGAAGCCATGAAATTCACAGAAGAAACCACTTTAAAAGACAATTCTCTTCTTAAATAATAATTCAAAGCATAGATTTTTTTTTAAAGTTTACTTTTCATATGTCTTATTCATCAAAATGGAAGTATTTGTGTTAAATATTATGTAAAATTAATAAGCATAAATCGAATACTTTGTGCGAATTTTAATGCATAAACCAAAATCAATTACAACGTTATAACGCACAAATATGAAAAATGGCACAAAAAACACATACGGCTGTAAAAAAGATAAAAATGGGTTTAAAGAACCCCTCAGTTATAGCCCCGAGTACTGGCTTGAATGAAAATGCTAAAGCAAGAGTTTATATATACCAAAGAAATGACGTAGCTGACCGGAAATAACTGAAAAAAAGGAGTCACTGCGCAGGATCCCTCCACACGTGCGATAGAAAAGGGGTGCTGGTCATATCATTCACCAAGGATGAACCATGTTTGTGAATAAGGTAAGCTTTGTAAAAGTCGAGATCTATAACTGAATTACATTTTTGGATAATTTTAACTTCTGAATAATTAAACCTGTGGTTGGAATCCTAACAATGTTTAGCTATTGTAGATTTTTCATACTCCTGCTTTTTAACATAATTTTGGTGTTCTTTCAGCATAATTCTAAGAGCACGCTTCGTCTGCCCAATGTAAGAGAGGCCGCATTCACAAAAATATTCTGTAAATGCCCCAGGTATTAATACCTGGGGTATTTACAGACTCTTGCTTTAGCATTTTCATTCAAGCCAGTACTCGGGGCTATAACCGAGGGGTTCTTTAAACCCATTTTTATCTTCTTTTTTTTTCGCACTGAGGAAGGGGATCGATGCATCCTTGAAATGGCCGTATGCGTTTTTTTGTGCCATTTTTCATATTTGTGCCTTATAACGTTGTAATTGATTTTGGTTTATGCATTATTATGTAAAATTGTTTTAAAATTTAACTTTAAATACCTTTAAATTCTGAAATGTGGAAGTATTTGACCTAACAGTTACTATTTGGCTGGCGGAATATTTGGTATACCTCTGTGCCGAATATTCTGTATTCGGCCAAAATCGCTCTTCAGTGCATCCCTAGTAAACAATGAATAATTCTAAAAGATAATTTGATGAAAGTTATCCCAGGCACAACCACTTTTAAATTCTGAAATAGAGGTATAGTCATGATATATACAACCCTCACATATTCTGCCACAAACCAGTATGTTAATGTTTACCGTTGTAAACCAAATGGTAATAATGTCCACTATTAAATGTTATGTATGGATTACAATTAGAGGGCTGTCTACATACAAAAAATTCTACCAATTTTGTTTTTCCAGATGTTAACATCCACTTTTGATACTAAATTGCCTTTATTTATTTTATTTTTACACTAATTTGCATCTGATCACCTGGAATAATGAAATTAACTGTTCCCTTTTCACTGTTCAAATGTAAAAGGATTGTTAAGCTCTTCATACAATAATTTGCAGAAATTTGTTGGCAAGATATATTTAGAAGACAAAATATGCATTGCATTAGAATAAGATATTAGAAAACCCCAACATAATAATCCCCCAATTAAGAAAGAAATAATGTTTCGAAACACCCACACATCAAACTTAATGATCCAGATCAGTGAAATATGTAATATCAAGAACCTTGAACCCAGAGATGCAATAGGAAATACTCTTACATCATCTAAACACATCATCGGAAAAACACATCTGGTGACTTGGTTTTTTCCCCTGCAATAATCAGAATCTGAACTTTGCTTCTTCTAAAAGACATATAAACACTTTTGATCTCTCTCTTGCCCTGAACGGGTCTGTTAGTTAATTTTGAAGGTAGCCAGTAGCATTTGCACGCTCTAAAGCAATTAGGGTATATAAATAAACAACTGTACATTTGCAAAACATAGGTAAGATAATTTGCTTACCTCCTTTTTTCAGCATTCATGTTCAAAATTTTAAACATTAGTTAAATTTAATTGAATTTAAGGGAGAACGAAATTACATGTTCGTTTCCAGCGCGCGAGAAAAAGAATCTATTAAAGTTCTATATAGTAGAAAGGAGGAGTTTTTAGTCCTTTTTATGTGATGTCATTTTCCAGTTCTTTGATTCATCAGAAATGACGTAAAGTTAAGCATACGTCATTCATACGTATTTTTATTTCCTACTTCCTTGTTCACATTTATGAGTTTGTAAAAACCACTTCATGTTGCATCATAGATTTCACTTCCTCTTTGAAATTGGGTTAAACACTTTTTATCGTGATGAGTTTTTAAATGAAGTAATAAGCTGTCACTGAAATCAATTAACTGAGATTATATTTCTGATATATCTCCAACAGGGTAAAAATATAATAAGAAAATGTATTAACAACTAAAATATACGAGGAGCTTATGTTTTTTTCCTCCATTCTTGTAATTCTTCAATTAATGTTTATTAAATTTTGATCTTTAAATATTTAAATAAAATTAGTTTCACACGAAACCAGAATGGTTTATTTATTAAACATAATAATTAATGTCACTTCTTTTCATGAAAAATGTAGAAAATAAAAGGATAAATAAGTGCTCCCAATTTTTCAATGAATTAACACGGATCAATGCCAAATACTGGATTATCTCATCGACGTACCTGTCCCTGCAGTTATGCCGAATAAGGTAAGTGGAAAACTTCCTTACCTTTTGTTTTTCAAGTATTTGAGATTAGTGCGCGCTACTGATGTATATTGCTTTTATTGATGATATTTAGTTTAATGCTAATTTATCTCGTACAAATGCTACATAAGAAACTTTGTTCACAAACAGGCTTAGCAAATAATACATGCCACTCACAAAATGGAGAGTAGAAATTTAGGAATGGTTGGAAAATTTTTACTCATATTATTCATTATGGTGAATGATCTACTTTTAGACAAATTCTTAAATTATATGGGAGTTGTGTAACAAAAACTGTTCACTACATTTATATGTTTTCTACTAGTGAGTAAGGAGAAAGTGGTCACCAAGAAAGTAGACAAGTACCAAAAAATCTTTTCAAAATGCTAAAGCTGAGTTCTTAAAAGTAAATTTTGTTTAATTTTAACTATTACAGATGATTTTTTTCTTAAAAATTCGCATTTGTTAGAAAACTTCCCTTAATTATTGAAATCTATAGCCCTTATGTATTGAAATTTTGCATAAATAACACTTAAAAACATTTTTCCATATTAAATGGTAGCTTAAAACATTTCAAATATGTCACAAGATGGAATCCATCTTAGTCGCAAGCGGAGGCACAAGCATACTTACAAGGCCTAAACTTTTAAATCAGTTTTAAATTTTGGCACTGATGATGGAGCTTTAGAGGCTCTGAAACAGCTGTTTGCTATTTTCAGGGATAGTACTAGCCCTAGATGATATTTCAGGACACATTTGCTTGGCATACTAACAGAAAAAACCCTTAAGAGGATACTTCACTCAGGCGAAAACTCCCGCTCGCTAATGTTAATCCTATGGGGGAAATAATTTACGATATCTCGTTCGCATTTCAATATTTTTAAATGATTTTTTTTGCATAGGATAGCTGAGGTCAATCTCTATGCATGCTTCTTTGTACTTTTTTGATTTTTGTTGCAGTTTTCTTTTTTTTTTTTTAAATTGAAGGTACTTTCACTTTCGAAAGCGGTTCGGAAAGTGAAAGTATCTTAATAAAAATTTTTAAAAACTCATAATCAAAATCGAAAAAGTACAAAGGAGCGTGAATAGAGATTAACCTTAGCTATCCAATGCAAAAAAAGAAAAAAAAAATCTTTTAAAAATATTGAAATGCGAATCAGATATTGTAAATTATTTCCCCAATAGGATTAACATTAGCGAGCGGGTATTTTCTCCTGAGTGAAATAGCCTTTTAACTCCCTCTTCAATACATTTTATTATCAAATAATAGTACACTATATACACAATTTTTTTGTTTTAAAAGTATAGGTACATTTAAAAAAAAAAAATATTTTACCAGAACCTTTTGACCAAGCTGTTAAAAAATTGCATTTTTTGCATTACTGAAGGACAAAAATAGATTTTTTCTTCGCTGATCAACGAAAATTGCAAAATATTTTCTTTTTTATAACTGATTGGTAAAAAATGCGATTTTTTGTGACTGACAGGCAAAAATAGCAAGCTTTTTTTAATGACTAATTGATAAAAATTGTGATATTTGGTAACTGATCATCCCTAAAAATTTAATTTTTTCTGTGCAAATCGACAAAAATCAATATTTTTAACAATAAATTGAAGAATATTGTGAATTTCATGATCATTTTGCATCAGTAAAAAGGTACACCTACCCCCTATTTGATTATATCAAATGCTGATATAGCATAAAACTCGCAAAATTTCAGGAATTTTAGAACATTTCAGGATGTTTTTATTTTTTTCAGGAATATCAGGAATTTTAGGACAAGTACTACCCCTGTATTTTATATATGTTTCATTTGTACTATTTTTACGTTGATCATTTATTTTAATATAATGGCACAAAGTTAAATCCACCTATTGTAAAGACAATATAGTATCTGTTTTTTGGAAGAGGGTAGCTGCAAATGGTTTGGAATGAAGATTATTTTATCAATTAGAATCTCGTGTTCACTTAATGCAGTACAAGAATGAAGTTTCCTCAAAATGTGATGTAATTAGTAATATTTAAATTATCTGTAGCTGTATAATTTACCCCTAATTAGGCACACAAATACCACTTGGTATATTTCAACAACCATGCATGCAAAGCCGTGGATTTTGCTAATACATGTGATGATTTTTTAGTACTGAACTCACAACTCGTCGATAAATGAATATTACCATATTATGATAGTAAATTAACAGTCATAAATATCGAAGCATATGGAATGACGTTTGAAGTATTGGAGATTCCCAACTCAAAACATCACAACTACTTGTCACTAGATAACATAGTTTATTATGGAGCTTGAATATCGTACAGAATAAAGCATCCGCTACTTTAAAAAAACACTGATTTATTCTCGTAACTACATTGTATCACTTAGGTAAGTAATATCGCACATTCGAATATATCTAGTAGTATCACTTCCCACCAGCAGAGCTTTTGTAAACAACTGAAAACACAGACAAATTAGAGCTCCTGACTCGTGCCTCTCAGTTCAATATCAGGACGGTGCAAGTGTTTCTACAGCAATGCAGTGAATGAGGCAGCCAATCAGAGTGGCGAAACAGGTCCAGACTCTATTTTAGTCTTGGCAGGAATTTGGAGTGATATGATTCCCAGGAAAAAGCACACAAATAGATTTTTAGAACGAAATAAAAAAGAAAAATGGTACAAAACAGAAACTTAAATAGAATAAAATATCGACATTTAAGAATTGAGAAATAAAAAGGTTTTCAGACACAAATGATTATGGGAGATTGTTTTAAGACTATTTTGAAAGGAAATAAAATATTAAAACATGCATTTTAAATAGAAAGGAATTTAGATAAATTAAATAAATGGACTATTGTTTAAGATAGGAAATAATTGAATAATTAGGGTTATAGAATAAATTTAGAAGGGAAAATTTTTATGGAATAAGTGTAATCAAATGCGAACATTTAAATTTCATAATATACATACACATATATATATATATAATTATAATATCTATGAATTTCAAAACACACACACACACACACACACATATATATATATATATATATATATATATATATTTCTTTAAAACTTTTTGTATTCTTTAAGTAAAATTTAAATGAATATGCATGCAAATTTTATCCACAGAGAAATTCCATTTATATGATTTTTATCAGAATTATTTAATATATAACTTTAAATCGTTGCTGAACATATTATTTAAAACTGGCATAATGCATAATTGTGGCAATGGCATAATTGTGTACCTAACGGTACACAATTACAAAATTACTGAAATTCACATGCATAAATGATGGAAAAAAAGAACTGAAATTAACATTTAAAACAATAGAAAATTAAATACCTTTTCGACACTTAGATATGGAATATCTATCCTTCGTTTTTTCACATTCATTAACAATGTCTAAGGCACCTTCCAAATTATATGCAGCAAACATGCTGTTCTCTAATGCAATATTCCTAAGCTCTAACTGTAAATAAAGAGATTTAATGAATACACCTTATGCATAAAATCTATTAGAGTTTTCAACTTCAACAACAACAAAAAAAATTTACCACCCAGTAAAAGTTTCTCCCGCTCCCCAGATTATGAATCTTATAAAACTGTGAATCAGAATGTTCACGATAGCTATATAAAACTGCATGATCTGCTAACGCTACCAACATTTGCTGCTTTAAAAATCCAGTTGTTCCCAAAAAGAAAACCAGAAAAACACATATAATTTACAGCTAATTAAGAATTACAAAACTATGATTTGAAAAACAATATTACCAGAATTTTTCTACTCGATTCGTTGATTAAATTCAACTGAATCAGGTCATCATCTTTAGAATATGCAGATACGCCATATGAAAGTAAATAAGACTGTGTGACCAGTTGCACAAACTAAAAAAAATAAGAAAGTGTACTTTTTTTTAAATGATTTTTTTAAATAAAAAATAACATAGACAACACAAAAAAAAAAAAAAATATATATAAATACTATTTCAAATTTTATGTGTGGCAAAAATCTTAACACTTACCTTTCTAATTTGTTCTTCTAGTAGAAGTTTTTCGTCATTATTTAACTGGAAGACATTCCTGATTCTTGCATTTTCATTACTGATAATAGATTCTTCCTCAATAGAGTTTTTAGAGCTATACATAAAATAAATGCACTATTTAATTTATCATATTTTTATGGTGATAATAATAATTACAGTAAAGCATCTTTAATACAGGATGATTACAAATGAATATCCCAACTTCGAAGGGCTTTATTAACAAAGGTATAGAAGATACATGCATTTATGAAAAAGATATAAAAAAAAAAGATTGTGAAATTACTATTAGCAAAAATTTATAAATGTTCACTGTGACCCCCTGCTGGTCACCAATGTGACCAGCAGAAACACGAATGACATCCATTCTGTAGGAGAATTCATCCCACACAGTTTTCAGTATGCCGGGTGTTACAGTTGCAATAGCTGCAGTTATCCTCATTTTCAGTTCAACAGTGTTCGCTGGTAGAGGCAGTAAAAATACTTGAAACATTCCATTTCAGAATCGAGATGTATCCCCAAAGAAAAAATTACATGGAGTTAAGTCCGGGCTTCATGGGGGCTACTGATGAAAAACAGCATCAAAATCTGTTCTGCGACCAAACCACTGTTGCAGCAGTTGCTTGTTCAAAAACTCTCATATACAGAAAGATGCCAGTATTAAGAACACACCTACAGATTTAACATTAGCTTCCAAATGTCTTTGCGTGATTAGTGTTAAACTCTTAAGACAATGTGATTCATATCACTGGACTTTAAATGCCTCATTTGTAATGATACACATACTGTAAAATCTGTGAAAATAAAATCTGTCTATAACCGAATCCAGTTTTAAATTTAAAAATTACATGTTCTCAAGAGAAAGAATACCAACAATTATACCTGCTAAGACGAAAACCTGTATAAAGTGGAATTTTTTCCTGTTCCTTTCTATTCCGTTTTGAAGGTTTTATTGAATCAATATTTAACAAAGCTGATTACGTAGTTGAGTATTACGTATTTTGTGATTACATATTTTAAATTTAAAACAAGTCGAGTCGGCTATTAGAAACTTTGTAAAATTCTCTTTGCAAATTTATTTGGCGGGGGCACCAAAATCCATGTTTGCCCTGGGTGAAAAATAGGCTAGTTTCGGCACTGAAATAAACATCCAAATAAAAATATAATAAAATAATGTGCATTATCTGAGAGAGGAAATGAAAAAATGAATGATGGCATTTCAAATTATCACATTATAGATCATGCAACTGTAAATAGTCTTATTTGTTTTGATAATGGCTTTGGTGAAGCCAAAACATGTAAACAGTTTATTAAAACATGTTTTACGTATTTTTAGAGTTTTCATTTAGTGCCTTTTAGCAATTAATGAAGTATATTATCTCTGGGTGTTATGATTTGTTATATATATTTCCTTTATTTGAATTATTTGAATACAATTGCTTACATATTTTTCTTGCGTACTACTTTTATAATTTATTTTTAACATACAACAATAGAATATATAATACTATGATAGCAATTTAATTTAATGAAGAGAAAATATGACTTTCTAAGAAGCTTTGACCTTAAAAAATAAATTATATTTTAAATCAAAGTGCAACTCACCTCAGTAGTTTCCTCGGCATCTTTCCAATTATTTAAAACAGAGAACATATTAATGTACCTAAAACAAAAGAAAATATTAAAATATTTTGATACAGTTATTTTTAAACTAAGTTATTGACTCCAACAAATTTGCAAAATTAGCAATCACCATTGACTATATGGCAAGTAATACACTAATTTGGATGTTTTTCTAGCAGCTTCCTTATTATAGCAGGCACCTGCAATTATGATTACGCCAATGTTGTAGTTGAGATTTCACATAAGTCATCGCCAAGCATATATATATATCTATCATATATACACCTTATGTATGCCATATACGTAATATTTACATAATATTTATGTCTTATATATGTCATATTTACATAATATTTATGTCTTATATATGTCATATATATATATACATAATTTCTACATCATATTATGACTATAACTTGGTCATATTCATCATAATGACTATAACTCATATATGTTAAACAAGTTGGTGATATATCTTTAGGGGCCACTATAACGAAAGTAGTAGTGTTTTTCCTTTCCTTTTATCCTTGTCAGCTTTACTGGCAACGACAAAATGTCACCAAGTTTAAGTGACATACAAAAAGAAAAATATATATAAATAAAAAGAAAAACAATGATTTTAAATAACAGAAATGTTTAGAAAAAAAAAGAACTCAACCAATGGTAGTGTTAAAAAAGATGCGACCAATGACAAGTTAATACACTTTTTAAGTTGCATTTTCTTTTCAATAGAAATTTATTTAAAAAAGATAATATTATATTTTTAATTAATTAAAGCTAAATCAACTGCTTATATTAAAAGCAACAAAATATTAAAATTAAAACAATAAAAAATAGCAGGTAGTTTAAATTCCAGACTAATTTCTTCATCTTCAATTTCACAGAAATAAAACAGGTAAATTATCAAGTATACAAGAAGTTGTAAATAAGTTGTAGAATTCATGACGGGCTTGTGAAATTAAATTTTGAGAGCATAACTGTGAAAGGTCTTTTTTCTTTTTACATTAGAAATTGGCACTCTCTGCTAGTACGGGTAAGTAGGGTTCTTGTTATTTTGTTTACTCTTTCTTGAATTACCAATGTCGAAAATTCTTCATACCAAATGCATGTTTTCATGAATATTCCTTTTCTCATATTTCCAGTTTTGAAAACATACAGAAATGCTAAACTTATATATTTATATTATTATGTTATAATTACAATATCAAAAATTACTTTGGTACTTTTCCGTTATACATACATGTACAGCGATATATATATATATACATGTACAATAGAAGATACCTTTATAACACAAACCTAAAAACACGAGGTTGTGAGTTAGAATTTTGCTTTATATAGATCACATTTCACACATCATTAAATTTAGCTTGTAAAACATGGCCAAATATATGTGAAACATGCTAAAATACATTAGAGTATCTTTATATTGCATTCTTTATTACCAGGAGTTGCACAGATTATAATTTTTTGCATAATAAAGATCATTCCACACATTGTTAAATTTACTTTATAAACATTGTCCAAACATACCAGTATCAAATCATAGCAATTTTTTCAGTAATTTGCTCTGAATTAAGGAGATAAAGTTGAACTAATGTATCAAATTTAGTCCTCTAAAGAATAACAACTATTAATAATGTGGGAATTCAGGTGTTTCTTAACTGAAAATTCATTGTTTACATCTGAAAAGTTGTGCGTTATATGGAGAATTGCGTTATTAAGATCCTCTACTATATATACATATACATACATATATGTATATGTACAATGTGTATGCTTATATAAGTATATGCAGATATGTGTATGTGTATATATATCATTAGTGCCCGGCTAACCGAAAAGTACCATTACTTCTAAGAAACTAGAATTCAGGTGCAAATCACTACCACAGACGGATATTTACTTGACAGAACAATAAGACAGTGGACTCACAATAATTCAAACTTTCAGTTAATTTAAACTAATTATAAAATCCTGAAAACTGTAGGTACATTATAACTAATGTTAAAATTAGGTTGTTATTTGACCTTATTTTTATAACATCTGTTAATTTGAACTGAAAAATCGATGCACAGGGGAAGGGGGAATATCCCCTCTCCTCTGAAATCATCAATAACATAGATTATCAAGGTAGGCTGAAATCATGCTATACTTTTAAGAATATCATAAAATAATCCCATTAAAATAACTATTTTCAAAATATCACACTTTAAAGTTTGGTTAGTACCAGAAAAGTCCACCTCACCACCCCCCTTTTTCTTCTTCTTCTTATCTCTAGTTAAATTTTGTACTGAGTTGTAGAAGAGGCAACTTAATCTGGTGGAAATCTATAATAATAAAGATAGTTGTGTGTGCATCTGTTTATGTGGTTGTAAAGAAGGTTCCTGTATGTCTGAAATTAGGCACACTAAAGCCAATTTTTGTATTTTTTCATCTTTTTTTTTTTTTAATTTAATTTAATTTTTTTTTTTTTTTTGAGGGAGGGGAATATTTTTCCACATTAGTAAAAGGAATCCACATTTAATCTTTTAGCCCAATATAGTAAATTTTGTTCTCTTTTTAATAAAGTTTATTCAGTAGGGTCAGGTGGGGTAAAATAGGTAAAAAAAAGCACATTTTACAATTGTACCTTTATAGGAAAAAAACTAATAATTCCACCACTGAAAAAACAGCTCAGAATATGCAAATGGACACTTCTTATTACATTTTAAGAGAAATATTTCTGAATTAATAAATTTTTGGAACTGATAAACAAGATTTAAAATGTGTTGTTTATGACTTGATTTACCCCATAGGATGGGGTAAAATAAGTCAGTAGTGGGGTAAAATAAGTCATGCTAAAAACAGGTTTGACTGCACAATTTATTGAATACTGTTTATGTAAATATGTATATAAATGTGAAAAGAATGAGGATGAACACTTATATAAAAAAAATACTGTCCCCTGTGATTCATTTCAGGTTCTGGAAGGACCTTAACTATTTGTGATACATCAACTTCAGATATATCATCTATTTCTGGAAACACAAAGTGAGAATTTCCACTTTGCTTGGCAATTTTTACAATGTAGGCATCATTAATTTGTGAAAGTATGTTGCAATGAAATATATTTTTTTTTTTTTTTTCCCAAAAAAACTCTACTTGCACCCATTTCCCAACTTTTAAAGAATGCTCATTATCAACTGCTCTGAATCAAAGCATGTTGTATTTTCTTCTGAAGAAAAGTTGGCATTTTTATTGTTTCTTTAGAGACATCTTAGTTGTTTTATTTTTTCTGTGGACTTTTTCAGCATGAAGTCTGTCCAGTGTTGTTGCAGTTGTGAGAATTTCACCTGTTTTTCTTTGCAGTTTTTAATTAAATTTTATTAAAATTTCAGGCTTTCACTTTTCCAATTCTTTCTCTCAACGCTTTTCAAAATTCCTTACCCAATCTGGTCCTGGAGTAAACTGACCTATTTTACCCCATGACTTATTTTACCCCACCTGACCCTATTCATACAGTGATTTTTTTTTTTTTTTCATGTTTCATGCAATTTTTTGGTAATTGTAAAAAAGAATCCAGTTTTAATCTTTTAGCTGAACATAGTAAATTATTTCTTTTTGCAGTTTTGAAAATTTTTTAGAAAATTTTTTACATTTATAAAATGGAATCCAGCTTCAATCCTTTCAATATAATAAGTTTTGTCTTCTGTAAAATAAAATTTATTTGAATTTGTGCAGCTATTTTTAATTTTTTCGAAGTTTTCTTATGTGATTTTTAGAGTTTTTTTCTCATTCTGTGGAATTCTTCTAAATTCAAGACATTATTGAAAAAGAGAACATGCTTCAGTATTTTCCGGAGAAATTTGCATTATTTAATGAACCGAACGATAAATTTCATGATTTTTTTGCCACAACTGATCGACGAACTTTGTGTTTTTTCCACAACAGACTAACGAACTTTGTGTTTTTCTGCGACAGATCGACGAATTCAGCGTTTTTTCCGCGACAGATCGACAAACTTTGCTTTTTCATCGCGATTGATCGACGAACTTTGTGGGGTTTTTTTTTTGGCGACTGACCGACGAACTTTGCATTTTTTCCGCGACTGATCGACGAGTTTTTCCACGATCGATTGACGAACTTCGCATTTTTTTGCCGACTGACCGACGATCTTTGTGTTTATTCGGCGACTGATCGACGAAGTTTACGTTTTTTCCCCGACTGATCGACGAACTTTGCGTTTTTTCCCCGACTGATCGACAAACTTTGTGTTTTTTCTGTGACTGATTGACGAACTTTGTGTTTTTCCACGCTCTATCGACGAACTTCGCATTGTTCCGCGAGCGATTGATGAAATTCGTGTATTATCTCGTTTTTTTCCCTTTCGACAGATTGACAAAGTTTATGATTTTTTTTTTCCTGTGTCCGACTGACAAATTTAGATTTTCTTCCCTGCATTCGACTGATGAATTTCACGATTTTTCGCCGCGACTGACTGATGAATTTCACAATATTTTGCGACTGATTGACGAATTTAGCGATATTTTCTGGCGAGCAATCAACGAACTTTACTTTTTTTTTTCTCGACCGACTGACGATCTTTGCAAATTTTTCTGTAGTCTATTGGCGAATTATTTGGTTTCTTCTGGCGACAGATTGATGAAAATCACTATTTTTTTCCTCTTCGCCTCACTGAAAAATTTCAAGATTTTTTTTCCACAACTGACTGATGAATTTTGCGTTATTTTCTTGCGGCCAATTGGCAAACTTTGCCATTTTTTCCCGCGACTGATCGTTGAATCTAGCTTTTTTTTTTTCTATTAGACTATAGGTGAAAATTAGCGGTCGCCACTCGCCACATGGCGATTAAAGTTTAAAAAGTGGCAATTAAAAAATCAGCCATCGATCGCCACCCTAGTCGCCACTTGCCAAGTGGCGATTAAAAAATCTGTTATCGATCGCCAAGTAAAATACACCATTTTTCAGGGAAATATGCATGTCTACATTGATTACATCTAATTAGAGAACTGGTTAATTCTTTTTTCTACCAGATGCAAATAGATTTCAATGACTTAGCTGTATTTTCAATATTTCGGCTTTTCCTCATGTGCATACTCTAGTTGGAATTTTTTTTTTTTCAAGAAATATAGTGTTATTTTGCAAAATATATTCATCAGCTTTGATTCCCTCATGCATTTCAAGTAATTTATTCCTTTTTTTCCCACCTGATACAAGCAGATTTTAAGGACATTTCAATTTCAGTATCTTCAATATTTCGACTCCTGCCACATGCTCACAAGAGCTGACCAGTTGGATTGTTTCTTTAAGAGATACTGTTTAATCATGTGAAATACACTCATACTCACATACAATAGGTATAAAACTCTTATAGAAGAGTATGTTTATATACAACGATTATAATTTATCTAGATGTCAAGAAAGTTTGAAACATAATAGTGGCCACTAACTTTAAAAAGTGGCCACTAATGAAACTGAGTCTACCGGCCACTGTCTACTAACTAAATTTCCCAGTTTTCACCTATATATTAGACATACATAAGGACTTCTAATAAAATAGCCTTTCGAAGAAGAAAATCATTTCTCAAAAAATGTTTCAAATACAATGTCTGTGTAGAAGAGTTGTATTAGTTTGCCTACTTCTTCAAATCATCTGCTTGACAACCATCGTCTGGTAGGTATAATAGATTTATTCTATGGTATTTATCCGTATTGTTGTTTGTAGGTGGCGTTACCTTAGCACAGTTGCACACTAGCTGCCATGTAGTTCCAAAGTCACAAATCGATATTAACACTATTTCGTTAGAAGTCCTTATCTATTTCTGTTCATGCGAAAGACTAATTTCATTATTTTATTCCCTCAACCAATTGACTAAATTCACAACTTTTTCCAACGACCAATAAACGTATTTAAAGATTTTTTTTTTTTTTTTTTGCTGCGACCGGAAAGAACAAAAAAGGACAGTAAGAGACACCGGTCGCTGCACCCTGTTAAATTGGCCTAGAGTCAGCACTAAACAAAAATGAGATTAGAAGAGCTGCTTTCTATCTTATCACTTTTATTCCTTGATCCACTGATCTTATTACTTTTATTCCTTGAGGTAAAGGAGTAAACCATTTTAATCCTTGCAAAGGAGTAAAAGTGTATCTTGTGAAGGAGGCTTCAGCACCCTAAATCAAATAAAATCTAAATTCAGAAATTCATTTAACAACCTAATTTTTAAGGGTCTCTAACATTTGGCGGAACTTGAAAAATACACTGCATATATAAAATTTAACTTTCTTCCTTTTTTTTATAATAAAAATAAACATTTTACATAATCATTCTGAGTTCACTTAATTTTGCCAATGGTACTTTGTCATGTCTGCATTAATGTAATTCTTTAAATAGCACATAAAATAATAGTGGGGTTTAAAGATATTTTTTTCTCCCTCCCAAACATTACAACTCCCCTCCATTTAAAAATGTTGGGAGGGAGACTCCCGTCCTTGGAAAATTTGAATTTCAAGCCCTGCTTTTCAATTCCAAATCATTTAGTCATGCCTGAAAATGTTATTCTTTTAAGTATGAAAAGAACTTCATGAATGCGTTATAAAGTTTCATGTTTTAGAGTGTGGAAAAAAAGAAATAATAATTAAAGTAAACAGAAATAATAATTAAAGCAAATAGAAATAATAATTTTAAAAAAGAAACTTTTTTATTAAAAAAAAAAAAAGAATTGATATATCTGTTGTTAATTGTCCGATGTCAAATTTTCAGCAAGTTGCAATAATAATAAATTAGACTACTTACCAAATTTTTATTAAAAAATAATAAGTTTTCAGAAAATTATAGCCCACAACCAAGCACATCAGAAAAAAAAACTGAGAAGCATCTGGGGTTTTTTTATTTAGAAAAGAATAGGAGAAGTCGGACATGAGAATCTGGAATCAAATAGGCTTTCTATGGATAATATGTTTCATTAAGCAGATTGAAACCCTGCATAGTATTTTTTAAAGACAAATGAAAAAAAAAAACCTAAATAAAAGGATTTATCTAAAATAGGAGGTTTTATATATTACTATGCTTAGAACCAGTATACAAATTTTGAAATCAATCTACGTATTAGAAAGGGCAAAAATGCTGTGACAAATAGTTTTGTTTCATTATAGATAAATAATATTGATAGATGTATCAAAATCATAATTTTCAGGTGTAAAATTTATAAACATATAAAAAATTAGGAAGCTTTGTATAATTTCAATGATGATTGCTATAAACAATTTCAACAAAAAATATTTAATTAAGTAAAATAAAAGAAAGAGTGATTTACTTTGAACATATCAATTAATTTTTTGTGTGATAATCCTTTATTCTTTTCTAACATTTTCCATTAATGTTCATTTGTGTTGCAATGAAAGCATAGTCTTAAAGAAGATATTGGGATGATTTAGGAAACACATGCCGTTCTGCAGTGATTTTCAAACGGAAAATGTGTTGCAATATGGAAAACACAACACAGTATGCAGTTGTTGTACCTGTTTTTCACATTGGTAGGGTGGACTAGGACTTATGATATGCGAGTCATACCGGACAACAGAACTTCTGTTTTCCAAAGTCCTCATGTTTCCTCCTGCATTTTTACAAATACGAATAGCAATTCTAGATCTTAATGATTAAATATACCTCTGAAAATAAAAGTAATCTATAAAATTGAAACAAAAAGTCTATTATTAGCTATTTAAAATATAAAAAATGAAAAACAATTAAAAATGTACAATTTGGATGGATTCAAAGTAACATCTTATTGATATAATTAGATTTCACATATTAATCATTCAAATACTTTTTGACATTTCTACTATCATGTTATTTGTTTGTGTTGTTTCAGAAACAGTTTGTTATGTAACTTTCAATGTTTTGTCTTTTACCGATTTAATTTTAGCTACTACAGCTTTTTTTTTTTTGTTTGCTTTATAATTTTGTTTCTTTTTCTTATTTAAATATTCATGATATCTCATCCTAGCGACCTTAACATGGCTCAATATTTCTTTAACAGAAATATCACCTATTTAGCAACAAATTTGTACGGCTAAAACATCATTATGTTAAAAATATGAATGTAGCAAAAATACTACTAAAAAAAAACCTGAATTTTTTGCAGATTGAATTCGGAACTTTGAAGAATTCTGACACATGATAGCACTTAATATATATATTTTTTTTAATCCCTGACTTTTCCATGTTTTAAGGGAAAAAATGTGCTTTTCCCTGACTTTTTGAGCACTTGTCATTTTCCCTGACAATTCCCTGTTTTCCATATTTTCCAGGGAACAGATGTGTTACACTCACGCTAAAATGTAAACAAAAGATTGGCGACTGTTTGGTTGGCGCGATTTCCAAGACTGCGCCAAACGAATAACTTAATACAATGGCTAGGTTGCCATTAAAGGAAAAAATCCCCTAAATTTGGCGACTTTTTTCTTTTTTTTAACCGATTAATTATTTTTTTTTTTTTAGCGTGAGTGTAAAGCATCTAAGCCTAAACTTTATATGGGCCATGTGATACACTCTTTTGACAAGAACAGAAATAAATTACATCTGATAACAGGTTAAAAAAGCTGGGACACTCACATTTTAGTAGAAAAACATAACAAACGGAGTTGAAGAAATAATTTATGTAATATATTATTTATAATAGTTATCTGTTATTATAAGAAAATGCTTACAGGTGAAAATGAGAATATTATGGTGTTATAGTACTAAATAAACAATATATTTCAGTTAAACTTCGTCTTGGGACAGTCATCCATTTACTGAGCAAATAAGATATGTCAAAAGTGGTACCAACACTGAAAAAAAGTGTTGAATACTTTACAAAGGAAAAATTCTTCATTTTCAGAACATGAAATTTGCGTGTATATTTAAAATGAAACGTGAAATAAAATCAATTTTAAATTTTACAACCAAATAAAAATGAAAATGTACACGATGAGTTTCTAGAAAACATCTTACAATGGTACCTATTAATTAGTTAAAGCATTCTTGGAAAACATTGTCTGGAAAATAAAATTAATGGTGTCAAGTCAAAAGATTTGTTTGTTTTTGTTTACTAAAATCAAAAGCAACCTCGTTGCTTGGCGATTCGATTTTGTTTTAAATCATCTCAACTCTTCGCAAATGAACCATATTCTTTCTTTGAGTTCGAGGCTACAAAAAATCGTCATTTAACGTCACGGCAGATCGGCTAATGATTCAACTGATTACATCCAACCGTTCCTGCAACCACAATAAAACAAAATTCTAAATGATTTTTTTAACCTGTATAAAACGGAAGATAACTAATTCAAAACAGACGGACAAATTTTTCTCTTTATACTCGCAAAGAAACAAACTGTAGGATTTAATATCGAGAAAATTTTGTCTTATACAACAAAATTTGAAATACAAAATAGCTTATATTTTTCAATAAAAATAACTATATTTTTAAGAGGATTCATTAACACTTTTCTTTCGGTTTATGTGCAAATGAAAATTCATATTTGAGTTTTTCATGAAAATTAATATTTTGATTAGACTGGATTGCTTTCAATTAAAGTAAGTACTTATTTACGTTATGTATGTGCATTTTTACCAATAACACATAATATTAAACATTATGTATTAAAAATGTTTACTTTAGCGCTGCTGAATACTTAATTAATTAATTAAAAAAACATGTTTAGGTAAGTGTAGTATATTTAAGACAAAGACAGATCTGAATACTAGCCGTAATAATTTCAACTGAACATTACTAAAAATATATATATAATATTTTCTAATAGTAAAATACCTCTGGTGATTTTTATTGATGATTATAAAAAACTGCATACATAGAAAAATAAATCAAATGTGTAATTATCAAATGACACAGTACATTATATAAAGTTCTTACACTTTTCACTGATATAATTTTGCATACGAATTGGTGACAACAGCATTTAATCAAGTTAAATTAAATTTACTAACATGAAAATTTTCATCTGTATGAATAAATACATCAATATTGTAGAGATAAAATACATTAAACATGGGGGAAGAGAGGAGGGGGTGAGCATCAGAATGAAAGAATTGGGAATTTCTCAACTTATTTTTATAAAGTTTAATTTGATTTTGCATGAGAAACATTTTTTGAAAAAAAAAATTGACTTAAATTGATAGAAGTATTAAAAATATTTGCATAAATCTCGGTAAATCTTTAAAAAGATTACATTGAAAAATATGAAAGCTATCATAAGCGAACAAATATGAAATATATGAAATTATTTATCCAAACTTTCTATTGATATGCATGAAAAGAAAGGCAGTTTTTAACTAAAGTATTACATTTAAAAAAAAGGCAAATTCATATTAAATACAAAAAATCCCCGACGGCTCAGACTACAGTCACAGGTAGATTTCGAAGACGCAGACCGTGGACGTCTGTTTATTGGGAATTGCAGAAGAAATGACCTTTATGCCATGATGCGGCAGTTGGGACCACCCACTTCGAAATATACCTGTGTCTGTAGGCGGAGTCGGCAGGGATTTTTGTTTTTAATTTGTTTTGCTGTAAGAGTTGGTCCTATAAAAAACTTGTCAATACAAAAGTTGTAGATAATATTAAGAGGACTTATAATAAATTTAAGCAGATTTCATATCTTGTGAATTGACAAAGTTATGAATTTCTTTCTTCTTAAACCCCTATTTTTTCGCCCCCTTAAGGCCATTTTTAATTATATCAAAAATCTGTCATAGATAAATTTTAGGCCCTTTTCCTAGAAGTAATAATAACTTTATGCGGATTCGATACGCATCATAATTAAGAAGTTATGGGTTTTTTCTGTTTTCACAAAAAAAAGATTACCTTTCCCTTGATTCGATTTTGCCCACTAACGAACTTGACCGATATTCTATGCCCCTTTATTTTATGTATCAATTTGAAAGAGATTTGTGTAGAGTTATTGAAGTTATCGTGTCCATAAAAAAGTGATATAGATAGATAGATATGTAAAGTTTTGAACTGGGGGTGGTTTTGTATTCTGGGAGTCATGATCGGCGTAGATCTGCAAAAAATGTTCCAGAAATTCCAACATAGGGGTGACTGTAATAGGTAGTATTTCTTACAAAATCTACCTAAAACTGTTGCGTGAGACGTCAATTAGTTACTAAATAAATAATACAAAAGTAATACAGCATTTTTTACATCACCAGTTTCGACAAAGCTGTGCGACAAAGTAAACATATTTTAATATATAATAGTTAACATTGTTAATATTTATAAAAATGCACATATATACTGTAAATAAGTACTTTAATTGAAAGCAATCCAATCTTTAATCGAAATAGTATTAATTCCAATTAGAAGACAAACATTCCTATTTCGAAGAACCTTGTCGCTGGAACACACGGTTACTCCCAAAACTGCATACATAGTAATCGTACCAACTTAATACTAGAATAGGGGCGCAAAATTGACACAAATGCGCTACCTTGTGGACTTGGTTGATAAGGCCAATGCACGCATTTTTAGGATGACGTCATTAGGTATGACAAAATCTACCATCTGCGCCTTCTCCTGTGCATATATCGTGAATATTTACTCACTCATGGAAGATTTATCTGGAGGCACGGCAGTGCCTCCGCCAAGTCGAGAAAGCACGGCCGTAAGCATCCTTTTCTGGAAGCTACTCAGGGCCCTTTTGACCCCCCCCCCCCCCCCCCATATCTCCACGCTGGAGTATCCCAAAAATTTGAAACTTTGTTTTTCTAGAGTATTAGTCACACAGGACCAAAATTTTAAATTACAACTTTCTGTCTTTTCTAGTTCAGACGATATATGAACTCAAACATTCGATTTTTTGTCACTCACTCACTCGTTCACGTGTCATCAAAAAGATTAGGTAGATCCCGTAGCCCTAGAAACTTGACATTTGGAAAAAAGGTAGTGTTTAGGATACAAAGAAAGGAAAAATTATATAATCCGGAAAATTCGAAAAAAAAAAAAAAAAAAAAAACATTCGAAAGTTCAACAAATTCCATCAAAATTGAAAATTGAAAATAATACGATCTTGAAGTCTTAGAAACTTAAGATTTGGTGTGAAGGTAGTGTTTAGCATCCAGAAAAAAACAAAAAAAAACGTTAAAAACACCAAAAAAATCGAAACATTTCAAATAATCCGATTTTGTTGCGCTAGAAACTTGGAATTCGGAATAAATGTAGTATTTAGGATGCAAAATAAGGAAAAATTAAAAAATCCGGAAAATTCGAAAAAAAAATTCAAAAATTCGAAAAAAATTGAAAAAATTAAAATAATTTGATCTTTTAGCCTTAGAAACTTAAAATTCGCGGTAAAGAAAGTGTTTAGGATTCAGAATAAGTTAAAATAAAAAACGCAATAAAATTCGAAAATAAAATAAAAAAATCGAAAAATAAGGAAAATTTTCAAATAATCCGATTTTGTTGCGCTAGAGACTTGGAATTCGGAATAAAGGTAATATTTAAGATACCAAATAAGGAAAAATTAAAAAATACGGATAATTCGAAAAATACCCATAAATTAGTGCAGACGATATATGAACTCAAAGATTCGATTTTTTGTCACTCACACACTCACTCACTCTGGCGTCATCAAAAGGATTGGGTAGATCCCGCAGCCATAGAAACTTAAAATTTGGAATAAAGCTAGGGTTTCGGATACAAAAAAAGGAAAAATTATAAAATCCGGAAAATTCCAAAAAAAAAAAAAAAAAGCATTCGAACAAAATTGAAAATTGAAAACAACACGATCTTGTAGTCTTAAAAACTTAAAATTTGGTGTGAAGGTAGTGTTTAGAATTCAGAAAAAGAAAACATCAAAAACACCAAAAAAACCGAAAATAAAATCGAAAAATCGAAAAAAATAGAAAAATTTCAAATAATCCGATTTTGTTGCGCTAGAAACTTGGAATTCGGAATAAAGGTAGTATTTCGGATGCAAAATAAGGAAAAATTAAAAAATCCGGAAAATTCGAAAAAAAAATTCAAAAATTCGAAAAAAATTGAAAAAATTAAAATAATTTGATCTTTTAGCCTTAGAAACTTAAAATTCGCGGTAAAGAAAGTGTTTAGGATTCAGAATAAGTTAAAATAAAAAACGCAATAAAATTCGAAAATAAAATAAAAAAATCGAAAAATAAGGAAAATTTTCAAATAATCCGATTTTGTTGCGCTAGAGACTTGGAATTCGGAATAAAGGTAATATTTAAGATACCAAATAAGGAAAAATTAAAAAATACGGATAATTCGAAAAATACCCATAAATTAGTGCAGACGATATATGAACTCAAAGATTCGATTTTTTGTCACTCACACACTCACTCACTCTGGCGTCATCAAAAGGATTGGGTAGATCCCGCAGCCATAGAAACTTAAAATTTGGAATAAAGCTAGGGTTTCGGATACAAAAAAAGGAAAAATTATAAAATCCGGAAAATTCCAAAAAAAAAAAAAAAAAAGCATTCGAACAAAATTGAAAATTGAAAACAACACGATCTTGTAGTCTTAAAAACTTAAAATTTGGTGTGAAGGTAGTGTTTAGAATTCAGAAAAAGAAAACATCAAAAACACCAAAAAAATCGAAAATAAAATCGAAAAATCGAAAAAAATAGAAAAATTTCAAATAATCCGATTTTGTTGCGCCAGAAACTTGGAATTCGGAATAAAGGTAGTATTTAGGATGCAAAATAAGGAAAAATTAAAAAATCCGGAAAATTCGAAAAATCAATTATAGTTTGATATATTGAAAATTTCCGAAAATTTTAATTTTAGCTTTCTTTTTATCCTAAACAGTACTTTTGTGTTAAATATCAAGTATCTTAAGGCTGCGAGTAATATCTCAGATGGATAGCACCTTTCCTGGAAGCAGTTGAGAGTACTTTTGACTCCCCTCTCCCATAACTTAGTGCTTGCCTAGTTACCTGAAATTCCTTTAAGGTAACTTCGTCGAAAATCAGTGGATGATCTCCAAAAAGAGCCCAAAATCAAGAAAAGGAGGATTACTTACAAAAAGAAGTGAAATCTCATCAAAAAGTCACTTGTAAAAAATGCAGCCATGTCTCGTAACTCATTTACCGTAAAAAGTACTGAGATCGTATAAAGCCAAGTTTAACTATCTTATTAACTCTGAAATTTTCATTCACAAATCACTCCTAGTCTCTACATCTTTAGCTAATTATTATTTTGTGACTTGGCAATTATGCAGCACAGGGAAGTTATTACACCTTACTATGTTATGGGATGGGATGGGATAATTTAATTAAGGCAAATTATATACGCACAGGGAAGTTATTACACCTTAATATGTTATAGTATTATTTGACTAAGACTAACTATATACATCACATTCTCGTGCTACGTAATTGCCAAGTCACAAAATAATAATTAACTAACGATGTAGAGACTAGGAGGGATTTGTGAATGAAAATTTCAGAATTAATAAGATAGTTAAACTTGGCTTTATACGATCTCAGTACTTTTTACGGTAAATGAGTTACGAGACTTGGCTACATTTTTTACAGGTGAAATATGAGAAGATTTCACTTCTTTTTGTAAGTAATCCTCCTTTTCTTGATTTTGGGCTCTTTTTGGAAATCATCCACTGATTTTCGACGAAGTTACCTTAAATGAATTTCAGGTAACTAGGCAAGTACTAAGTTATGGGACGGGGGAGTCAAAAGTACTCTCAACTGCTTCCAGGAAAGTTGCTATACATCTGAGATATTACTCGCAGTATATCAAACTATATTTGATTTTTCGAAGTTTTTTTTTTAATCGGATTTTTAAATTTTTTCTTATTTTGTATCCTAAACCCTACCTGTCTGTCAAATGTCAAGCTGGTAGGACTACAAAATCGAATTATATTCAAATCTTCGACTTTTTATAAATTTATTGATTTTTCGATTTTACTACTAAGTTTCCTGATTGTCATGCCAATATAGTAATTCTTTGATCTGTCTTCTTAGGATCATTTAGGTTCAATTTAAAGATAAATCAAGATAATCTTAAATTCACCATGATTTTATTTAGAAATGACTATCAAGCCATAACCAGCCAGTAATGTCGGGAGGAGAGGGGGAGCTGTGAAGATTTTTTTGGTGCTAACATCATTTAACAATCCATATTTCATATGCAAATTAAATAGAGTATAACCTGTGAAAGAAAACAAACATGTCTATAAAGG
Organism: Maratus michaelseni; assembly: GCA_963931845.1. Lineage (NCBI taxonomy): Eukaryota > Metazoa > Arthropoda > Arachnida > Araneae > Salticidae > Maratus > Maratus michaelseni. Next base: position 369,207,517 of record OZ007589.1, read on the forward strand.
AACCACCCATAACGTAGCCGGTCTATAGCGGAACTTTATTTCTATACCGAAATTTGTATACAAAAAGAAAAAACAGCATAATCCGGGGAAAAAAATATAAAACAATTACGGGCGGTGCACTAGCTAATACGACAATTATCTTAAAACTCATGTTTCTAGAACTACAAAATCGAATTGTTTTCGATTTTTCGATTTTTTTACAGATATTTCGATTTTTCGATTTTATTTTCGAATTTTACAAATTTTTAAAAGTTTCTTTTTTGAATAGTAAATATTACCTTTACACTACATTTTAAGTCTCTAACAAGATCGAATTATTTTCAATTTTTGAAGTTTTTCGAATTTTGTTTTCGAATTTTCCGGATTTTTTTAATTTTTCCTTATTTTGTATCCTAAATACTACCTTTATTCCGAATTCCAAGTTTCTAGCGCAACAAAATCGGATAATTTTCAAATTTTTGATTTTTTTCGATTTTTCGATTTTATTTTCGAATTTTACAAATTTTTAAAAGTTTCTTTTTTGAATAGTAAATATTACCTTTACACTACATTTTAAGTCTCTAACAAGATCGAATTATTTTCAATTTTTGAAGTTTTTCGAATTTTGTTTTCGAATTTTCTGGATTTTATAATTTTTTCTTTTTTTGTAGCCTAAACACTACCTTTATTCCAAATTTCAAGTTTCTTGGCCTACGGGATCCACCAAATCTTTTTGATGACGCGTGAGTGAGTGAATGAGTGAGTGACAAAAAATCGAATGTTTGAGTTCATATATCGTCTGAACTACAAAAGACAGAAACGTGAAATTTTAAATTTTGGTCTTATTTGCCACATACTCTATATAAACGAAGTTTCTGTTTTTTTTTCTGATACACCAGCTCAAAGCTATGGGGAGGTCAAAAGTGCCGAGTTTCTTTCAGAAAAGGATGCTTACGGCTGTGCTCTCTCGACTTGGCGAAAGCACTGCCGTGCCTCCAGATACAAAGTTAAAAATTCAGGAAAATTCCAACAAATCAATCTTTTTTCAATTTTTTTTTCGATTTTTTCAAATTTTCAAATTTTTTTTTTTTTAATTTTCTGGATTTTTTAATTTTTTTTTCTGTCCTAAGTACTACCTATATTCCAGATTTCGAGTTTCTAATTCTACAAAATCGAATTATTTTCAAATTTTTGATGTTTTTCGATTTTTCCGATTTTTTAATTTTATTTTCGGTTTTTATTGTGTTTTTAATTTTTCCTTATTCTGAATTCCAAACTCTACCTTTACGCCGAATTTTAAGTTTCTAAGGTTAAAGGATCAAATTATTTTCAGTTTTTCAATTTTTTTCGAATTTTTCGAATTTTCTGGATTTTTTTAATTTTTCTTTTTTTTTTGTATCCTTAATACTACCTTATTCCAAATTTCTAGCGCTATAAAATCAAATTGTATTGAAAATTTCGATGTTTTTCGACTTTTTAATTTTATTTTCGATTTTTTTTTCTTATTCTGAATTTCAAACACTACCTTTAGGCCGAATTTTAAGTTTCTAAGGCTAAAAGATCAAATTTTTTTCATTTTTTAATTTTTTTTCGAATTTTTGAATTTTCTGGGTTTTTTTAATTTTTTTTCTTTTTTTTGTATCCTAAATACTACCTTTATTCCAAAGTTGAATTTTCTAGCGCAAAAAAATCGGATTGTCTTCAAATTTCCGTTTTTTTTTTCAATTTTTTCAATTTTCTCGAATTTTTAAATTTTGCTTTCGATTCTTGTGGTGTTTTTAATGTTTTCTTTTTCTGGATGCTAAACACTACCTTCACACCAAATTTTAAGTTTCTAAGACTACAAGATCGTATTATTTTCAATTTTCAATTTTGATGGAATTTGTGAATTTTCGAATGTTTTTTTTTCGAATTTTCCAGATTTTGTAATTTTTCCTTTCTTTGTATCCTAAACACTACCCTTTTTCCAAATGTCAAGTTTCTAGGGCTACGGGATCTACCTAATCTTTTTGTTGACGCGTGAATGAGTGAATGAGTGAGTGACAAAAAATCGAATGTTTAAGTTCATATATCGTCTGAACTAGAAAAGACAGAAAGTTGTAAATTTTAAATTTTGGTCCTGTGTGCCAAATACTCTAGAAAAACGAAGTTTAAAATTTTTGGGATACTCCAGCGCGGAGATATGGGGGGTCAAAAGTGCCCTGAGTTGCTTCCAGAAAAGTATGATTACGGCTGTGCTCTCTCGACTTGGCGGAGGCACTGCCGTGCCTCCAGATGATAACGCCCATGTGTCCTGACGTATACTGGCGCACGAGTCACAAATTATAGTAGCCTTACTATTCTATTAAAATATAAAAGTGAATTATGATTCCACGGGTGCGTGAATTTTATTTAATTTTAATAAAATAATCTTAGGAACGAGGTTTTGGAAAATTTTTCGAATGGGATTAATAAATTGGCCAAAACTGTTAATAATAAAAACACAATAAAAACCGAAAATAAAATTAAAAAATCGAAAAACATCGAAAATTTGAAAATAATTCGATTTTGTAGAACTAGAAACTTGAAATCTGGAATATAGGTAGTACTTAGGATAGAAAAAAAAAAATCAAAAATCCAGAAAATTAAAAAAAAAAAATTTCGAAAATTTGAAAAAATCGAAAAAAGATTGATTTGTTGGAATTTTCCTGAATTTTTAATTTTGTATCTGGAGGCACGGCAGTGCCTCCGCCAAGTCGAGAAAGCACAGCCGTAAGCATCCTTTTCTGGAAGCAACTCAGGGCACTTTTGACCTCCCCATAGCTTTGAGCTGGTGAACCCCAAAAACCAGAAACTTCGTTTATATAGAGTATGTGGCAAATAAGACCAAAATTTAAAATTTCACATTTCTGTCTTTTCTAGTGCAAACGATATATGAACTGAAAGTTTCGATTTTTTGTCACTCACTCTTTCACTCACTCATGCTATGTCAGAAAGATTAGCTGGATCCCGTTGGCCTAGAAAGTTGAAATTTGGATTAAAGGTAGTGTTTAGGCTACAAAGAAAGAAAAAATTATAAAATCCAGAAAATTCGAAAATTCAACAAATTCCAACAAAATTGAAAATTGAAAATAATACGATCTTGTAGTCGTAGAAACTTAAAATTTGGTGTAAAGGTAGTGTTTAGAATTCATAAAAAAATATGAAAAACACAATAAAAATCGAAAATAAAATAAAAATATCGAAAAAATCGAAAAAAAAAATCGAAAAAATCGAAAAAAATCAAAAAATTAAAAATAATCCGATTTTGCTGCGCTAGGAGCTTGGAATTCGGAATAAAGGTAGTATTTAGGATACAAAATAAGGAAAAATAAAAAAACCCAGAAAATTCGAAAACAAAATTCGAAAAAAATCAAAAATTAAAAATAATTCGATCTTGTTAGAGACTTAAAATGTAGTGTAAAGGTAATATTTACGATTCAAAAAAGAAACTTTTAAAAATTTGTAAAATTCGAAAATAAAATCGAAAAATCGAAATATCTGTAAAAAATCGAAAATTCGAAAACAATTCGATTTTGTAGTTCTAGAAACATGAGTTTTAAGATAATTGTCCTATTAGCTAGTACACCGCCCGTTATTGTTTTATGTTTTTTTTTCCCCGGATTATGCTGTTGTTTCTTTTTGTTGACGAATTTCGGTATAGAAATAAAGTTCCGCTATAGACCGGCTACGTTATGGGTGGTTCCTTTATAGACATGTTTGTTTTCTTTCACAGGTTATACTCTATTTAATTTGCATATGAAATATGGATTGTTAAATGATGTTAGCACCAAAAAAATCTTCACAGCTCCCCCTCTCCTCCCGACATTACTGGCTGGTTATGGCTTGATAGTCATTTCTAAATAAAATCATGGTGAATTTAAGATTATCTTGATTTATCTTTAAATTGAACCTAAATGATCCTAAGAAGACGGATCAAAGAATTACTATATTGGCATGACAATTAGGAAACTTAGAAGTAAAATCGAAAAATCAATAAATTTATAAAAAGTCGAATGTTTGAATATAATTCGATTTTGTAGTCCTACCAGCTTGACATTCGGAATAAAGGTAGTATTTAGGATACAAAATAAGGAAAAATTTAAAAATCCGAAAAAACTTCGAAAAATCAAATATAGTTTGATATATTGAAAATTTCCGAAAATTTTAATTTTAGCTTTCTTTTTATCCTAAACAGTACTTTTATGCTAAATATCAAGTATCTAGGCTGCGAGTAATATCTCAGATGGATAGCACCTTTCCTGGAAGCAGTTGAGAGTACTTTTGACTCCCCACTCCCATAACTTAGTGCTTGCCTAGTTATTTTTTTGAGACCGGCGACCAGGCCCCTATCTGCCAGGTTTCCTTAGCTTAAACGGGTTTAGTGGCTGGCACCGGGTTGCGTAGCGCCACTGAAGAGATGCTTCTTAGCGTCTGACCATTGCTGGCAGGACGGCTATGTGGAGGTCTTAGTTTTGTTCCCATTTTTGTTTTGCTGCTAATTGATCTGATTTTTTTTTGTATGGACCTGGGCTTGGCATCACACCCATACGTCATGCCATCGCTATGGAAGTTGGTCTCGTAATTTAGAACCTTGATCCGCTGACGAGACCTTCACCTGACTAGGCACTTCCAGAGGTATAATTCACAGGTAACTTGGAGGACTTTGCTCCCACGACAGATTTTACATGCACCGGGCGCCAGGGATTAGGACCTTTTTCAATGTATGGGGAATGTTTAAGAGGCCTTTGGGGCTAATCTCAATATAGGAGAAATGAAAAGCCAATCTAAATTACGTCATTTGGACATAATCGTAGTAAAACGTCTCAGTTATATGAATGAAAATGTACGTTTGCCATTGAAGGTTTTTTAAAATGACGTCACAGGTAAAAGCGTTGTCTTCATTAAAATTTGGCCTCTAATTTCAGAGCTGGAGGAAACAAAAATTCTAGAAAATGATGTCATTTTGACGCAGTTATAGGAAAATGTAGCATAAAATGTATTTAAATAAACGCTTTCTTTTAATAATGATGTCAATTAACTTTAAGGGACCTAGAGCCTCTTCCATTGTCTTATAAACACATTATATTTACTTTTTAATTGTAATGAGAAAGTGATATCAATAACAATATAAAGAATAAAGATAAAATAATCCCAATGACAGTATTCTCGTTGACATCACAGCAATTATAAATATGAATTTTTATTGGTTTTTAAAAACAAAAAACACGTGCTTAAATATTTTTACCAAAATCTATCAGGAAATTAAAAAAAAAAAAAAAATAAAATATCACGTGTACGAATATTTTTTCTTTATTTCTCTTTTCTCTGCAACAATAGAAGAACCCGATTGCGATTATTTTGAAGAACTTTCATTAAAAACATTCTAAATTAATAATAAATATAAAAATGGAAACATTTTATAAAATAGCTAGTACAAGCTCATCTACAACTTTCAGTTAGAAAAAAATGAACATTAAAATTTGTTCAGCAGAAAGCTCAGGGCAGGTGACGAATAAACCCGGCTTGTGTATTAAATATATGGATGGTAATATTTGTCACAAACAGCCCCCCTTCCTTCCTCCCCACTTCACCCCCCCCAAAAAAAAGTTACAACAATGTAATTAAATTTCCACCAAGTCACGCTAGCTAAAGTACGCGAATTTGACTCTTTCATACGGAACCAGCGCTGCGGGGGGGGGGGGGGGGGGGCTAGTGTATCTCTATACCTTTACAATGATCTTAACAAAAACAATTTCAACAATACCAACAATCATTGCTTTTTCGGCAACAATGCTGTCCATTATTAATACAGTATGATTGAAGAAACAATGGTTTCAGACACATTGTTTGAAATGCAACAATTCATTTCAAACATGTTGCTATATGCAACAATGCATGCAAAAACAAATTAATAAGAAATAAGTTGCAACAATTGTTGCACAATTGATTTTGAAACTTATGGTGTTCTTAAAGCTATCGTATGGTTTAAAGTTTATCCATATATTTTGTGATTAATAAAGTAATTCTGATTTCGAAAGTCATTTAATTTGCTTTCTTATATAAAAATGGCTTCAGGGTATACAACATTCTCAAATACTGTTGTCGAATTTTTGCGTCAAAAAGACTATCAGCCTGTTGAACCTCTCGGTAAAGGAGGCTTCGGTGAAGTATTAGCTGCCATTTCACCAAACAAGGATAATGTAGCCATAAAAATTGTTGAAAATAAAAAACTGTGACACATTGAAGAGCTCATTTGGCTTGTCTTGAGCCATAAAAATATTTTGTCGTTACTGGAACTAATTAACATACCAAGTTTAAATGTAAAATTGTTCGTTATGCCTAAAATAACTTATGTATTAGACAAAATGCTTTACAGTAAAAGTTTTGTGACTGACGAAATGGGACTACGAAAAGTAAAAAGATGGCTATCAGATGTTCAGGGCGGTTTGAAATACCTGCATACATCTTATTGGATTCGCACATCTGGATTTGAAAGAAGATAACGTCCTGATATCTGCTGATGATCAAGCGCTATTATGTGATTTTTCTGGATTAAATCTGACAGGAGTACCGCTTCGAAGATTAGTCGCCCCTTTGAAGTACCGCCCTCCAGAATTTTACGACGAATATATCTTTGTAATGACATGGAAGCCTCACAATGTGATATATGGCTGTATGGGCTTATGACACTCAATATTTTGATGAAAGACTGGCCTGGCAGGAACATGGGTAAAGTTACTGATGCTCTGTCTTGGAAGACCAATGTCGAACCAGTTTTGCAGGAAACTCTTAAAAAGAGTAAATTCGGCAACATTATGAAGGCATCTTTCCCATCTGTTTGCATTTCTGATGAAGATATCACGTGCGCACATAATTTCGTTATTCCTTTGATGCAGTGGGACAAAAACAAAAGGCCATCTGTCCAGGAAATTGAGGACCATCCTTTCCTTGGAAGCTCAGAAAGTCAGAACGTTTTAGTTGCAGAAAGATCTAATTTTAAAAAAGTAAGAAGTGTCGTGTCAAATCCATTTCTGGAAGGGTGTATCAATCCCGAAACAGTTTGTAAAAATTCATTAATTCAAGAATATGCAACAGGAAATGACGAACAAAAGGCCATCTTGAAAAATAGCCCTCAACATTTCGAGAAAACGGAAATGGGTGATTTTGGAAATATTGTAACAAATCCTTTTTTGAAAGGATGGGTCTGTCCCGAAGTTATAAATGAAAGTACTCCAGGTCAAGAGGATGAAAAAGAAAAGGATGAAAAAAAATGAAATCTTGAATAGTTACAGTCACCATCATTTTGAGATAACGGAAATGGTGAATAAATGTAACAATTTTTTTTCCCACCGTTGGCGAATCCAAAGAGAAAAGCATCTTAATAAGTCCTATTGATACATGCGCAATTGAAAAAGATCTTCCTAATGAAAAACAGAAATTCGGAGGAACAATAAAGCGCTGGTTTGTTAAGAAATGGCATAAAGCTTTTAAAAAGGAAAATAATAATTATGAACGGCTCTTTGATGAATGGGAATAACATTTCTAGATCACAAGTAAACCTTGACTTGACACCCATATCGCCAATATGTCAACGGATTATGAATTACCGAATATGTTTCTCTATTATCTCGGCTGAATGTCTGTCCTAAACGAATTTTTTTGTGTAACATGTACCTTGAGGTCAACATTTTAAATGTATACTGTATCCTCGTTGGTTGCTCTCTTGTTGTTTACACTTCCACAAACAACTACGTCTTCTCTAACCAGTAGTTCTGTCATCGCTGCTCTCATCTGCTTGTTGTGCTTAACATCTGCGTCTTCTCTGCCACCGTAGTTCTGTCATCACTGCTGTAGTCTGTTTGTTGTGCTTCCACTGCGTCTTTTCTGCAAGCAAGTCTGACATCGCCGCTCTTGCCTGATTTCGTTCACTTTGTTTCTGCTTCCCTCATGTTCTCTCCATAATTCCATGTAATAGATTTTTTTTATATTCCAAATGAATAAACACACAATGCTTTATTAAAAATTGTGTTCATCTTTTAATAGTTAATGTAGTTTTGTCTTGTTTATATTGATTAATTTTGTAATGAGTTTTCATGTCCTATATTTTTAGACATTTATTTATACGCCAGCTCATCATAATACATCATTCAATCTCTTTTACGGAAATTAATATATACCAGAGATCCCTTCCCGGGTTACAGAACATACTGCACGTTGCTCAAAACAAAGGTTAAAACCATTTTTAATTGAAAACTCTAATAGATTTTTTTACATTTAATAATTTTTTTAGATTGCCCGCCAACAACACCAAAGAGCATTTTTATATGCAATATGTCAATTAGATATCCAAATAAAATTTTGAAATTTATTAAAAGCGGTAATTTCATATTGGCTTCGTTCCAGAAGTTAATAGCAAAATTTCGTTATCTGCAGCAGTTTTTTTTTTAATTCTGATAATTTCAGCGGTTTTAAACGCTTATTTCACTTATATGTCTCTTAAATTTGTGTTTTATTTATACTATTTCATTTACTGCTTAATGAAGTTTTAATTTCGTTATCGGATATTATATGGAAACAAATGCTGAACTTTTTATATTGATTAAAGTGCAAACAGATTAATATTTTGTAATCGTCTTCAACCGATAAAGATGGATTAAAAAAAAATCATGCTTAAAATTTAATCTAAATGCTGTAATATATGAGTAAATTGCGATGCAGTTTTCGAACAAATTGCATTTGAAAGTAGTTTTTTTTCCTATTTAAAGGTGTAAAAATTAAAAATGTGCGATGTTTAGAAAAAAAAAAAAAAATCAGTAGCAAATATCACAAAACCGAAATTTCATCGTCAAGTGTTGCCATTCGCAAAATGACGTCAGCGTTACGCACGGACACGTTTGTCCTTTATAATATAGGTTGTACAGGTCCCATAAAATTTTCCTACGCCTTCAAATATTTCTAAATAATTTTGAATAAACTGCTCTTTAGGAAATGATACACTGATATAAGGATCTAACCAGGGTTCGTAAATATCGTGTAATTTTCGAAAATGATTATATGTATCCGATAATTTCAAAACAGTCAACTTACTAATGATTAGAAATGTTTTCAGACTTAGTATAAATTAGAAGCTAAAACATATTGAACTTAGCATGAAAACTTGATAAAAAATACACTAATACAATATTCTAAATTATACAATATCTAATTAAACAATATTCTAAATGACTTTTTTTCTCTCTTACATAACAAAATTGAAGATCCACTAATTGAAAACAGATACAATTAGCTTTTTTCATTCACAAAAAAACAAGCTATAGTATTTAGTATCAAGAAAATTTTATGTTTTACAAAAAAAAAAAAAAAAAAAAAAAAAAAAAAAAAAAAAAATTAAATGCAATATATATATTTTTTTAATTGAACATAAATGCAAGATTGTCTGTATTTTCATTCCCTAACCTGTTATGCAAGCTTAAACTACTAATTAGAATCAGAAAAGATTCTTTCAAACGGAGCTGTACATTACTTATCTACATTAGACAGTTTATCTCTGTCAATGGCTGTTCTAAGTAAATATTGTCTAACATAAATATTGGTTCTATATTTAAAAATTCAGCTTCAAACATAAAGCTTGGATTTTTCTTTATTTTTTATTTTATTTATTTATTATTATTATTTTATTTTATTTTTTTTTTGGGGGGGGGGGGCTAAAAAAGTCACTCCAGGAGCAAAAATGCCTCACCTACAAAATGGCACAGTCAATTACAGTTCGACTGAAAACGTCAAAAATATCATACATAATGATATTTTGAAAATAAGTATCAAATATTTGAAAATAAAATTCCTTGCAACAGTTCTTGAGATATATTTATCATGGAATTTGTGAAAAACATTGCAAACCCAGCTATTGGAAGATATATAACAAAACCTAATTTGAACCAATTTATGTCAAGGTTCAATTGAATATGCAGTTTGATGAAATTTCGTGCATTATTTCTTGAGTTAGAGCGGCCACAAATTTATGTCACTCATAGATATACAGACAAACATTTTCCAAAAATAGTCGAATCGTATTCAGGACTTCCCAAAACATATAAATCCATGAAAAAAGTCGAAAATTTTCACGTTCCACATTTTCATGCATAAATAAAGAAAAAGTTATAAAAAACATGACTGGTTCCCAAACTCAAAAAAATTCATGAAGATCCATTTAAGGAGACCATGGACCTTTATTTTAGCAAAAATCGACCCAAAAATTGAAATTTATTTTTGTGTGTATTATAATTATTCAATTTGTATTGAACCATTTGTGAATAACTGCATGCAGCTGCGATGATTTTTCGCAATGTTACAAGCTTTCGGATTTTGTATACAAGTAGTTTTTCGGCGTTTTAGTAAGCTTTAAATCAGTTTTTATCAAAACAAATTTTTCAAGTTTTTTTAATTTTTGAAATGCTTTATGCATCTTAATTTTTGTTCAAAATTCTTGAACTTGATAAGGAAGCATCCTGATACTGTTTACAAAGAAACTGTATGCATTTTACGATAACACGTCGTTAAGGTAATTAAATTTGATTTATAACTTATTAAAATGCAACATTTTAAAGAAAATCGGAATGGAATTCAGAAAAAAAATCTCTCAAAAATTAACTATTCAAAGGATTAAATAACTTATACACAGATTTGTTTGTAATATAGTTTTACTTGATTTAAATGCAAAATCGAGGAAATATTTAAAAAATTAATACACGAAGCATTTAAAAATTTTGTTTATGAATTTAATTAAAAAAAATCTTAAAATTATAATAAGATGAGAAAATGTTTTTAAGGTATTCTGTATACTTATGGTGAAATGTATATATGCACAAAATTTAATAATATCTCTATGATGAAATAAATAAATAAATAAAATTTTAACGTCCATAATTTTTTACGTCCTCTTACGTCCTTTTTACCGTTCACTTAATTCAAGAAGGGATAATAATATGACTTTGTATTTCGCTATATTATTGTTATAAAGCCGAATTAAAATAATCCACAAATAATCTAAATGCTAAACAAAAGCTCCCGATGAATTATTTTGGGAAGTAAATTACACCGACTGCTGTTTTTTTCTCATTTTTCGAAACTTAATCAAGCATTAAAATAAACCATTCTATATTCCGCCAAATGAGATAGTTCACGAGTGGCTTGCATCAGATAAATTTGTTCATTATATTCTACCGTAAGTTTTTCTGATAAAACTTTCGAACCGTAATTAATATAATTAATATCTATTTTTAGTTAATCTAGAACTTTCCTGTTTCCTGAGCAGTTATTATACAGGGAACAGAGAAGGGAGACAAAAAAAAAAAGAAAGAATAAATTAGTTTTAGTCGATCTGTCACCTGGAGTAATTGAGTTTATTTTCTTTATTTTCATACTCAATTAAACATATGAGCCAGTTACTTTGCTTTTAGTATAACATTACTGAAATAAAACTTTAAAACGAATTTTCTATAACTGCAACAAAGCCCATAAAATGTTACAAAAAAAGATTTGATATTATTACTTACCCACCATATGTAGTACAGTAATCCCTTAACATTCGCGAGGGTTACGTTCCAGGAAAACCTCGCGAATGTCAAATCCGCAAATGTTGAGTATATCTGGTCTGCACTAAAAAAGGAGTTACGTTCTATAAAATTTTAATTAGCATTTCAAAGTACAAAAGAAAATATTCATTAACAATGCGTTATACATAACATATATGCAGAAGGGGAATGTACAGACATGTTCATGAATATGGTATGAATTTAATGAAGATAATTCTAATTAACTGACCGGAGAAATAATTACAGCTAAAAAGCATAGTTTTTTTTTTGTATAAAGTAATTTTGACTATCTCTATTCGCAAAGAGATGATAATGTATTAGTGGGCCAGTATGCGATACAATATTAAAATACGATATTTAAATACAGCTAAATATGCTTCAGTGACATTTTTATTTTCTAATTGCAGCTTCAGCTCCTTATCTCCGAGAACCTCCCCAAGCACATTTTAAATTAATACATTGAAGATGTCGTTACCTTACTACGTCTAATATCCCCATTGCAATGAGTATTCTGCTGTTGTTATTATTTTGCTTTCTTACAACACTCGCTCTTTTTTCAGTAGACAGTTGAAAATTGATTTGTAAATACATACTGAGAAAACACAGGGAAAAGAGTCTTTAACCACTGTAAATTCTGAAAAAGAAAGATATAATTTAAAAAAATCGCGAATAATCAAGTCAGATTCTCGCGAATGTTAAGTTTTCCGCATTTTCATGTTCGAGAATAATCAAAACTCGTGAATGTTAAGGGATAACTGTATAGGGTGTCTTTTAATCGTTAAAAAAAAAAAAAAAAAAAAAAAGACGGATTTACACGTTCCAGAAACTAGAGATTCCGGAAAACATACTTTTACATTTTTTTTTTTTTGCCGTCTGTCTGTCTGTGTGTGTGTGTGTTTGTAAATGCTCTATCTCCTGAACACATTGAGATAGAGACTTGAAATTTGATATGTACTTAGTATGTAATAATGAGAAGAAGCTATTGAGTTTCAGTAACTTCGATTATCCGGAACTATTTGTTTCGGACTCTAGAAATATTCGTTCTGATAAAAGGTATATAAACATTTTCGAAATTGTTTTTTTTAAGGAGTGAATATAAAATACAATAAAAAAAACATAAATTTTGCATAAAGAATGAAGTCGATCGGATAATGAGTTGTCGAGATATTTGTAATCACATTTTTCACACTCTTCGATTTTTCATGACCCTGTATTTCATTCAAATTTCAATTCAAAGATAAATTTTAATTGGAAAAGAGACGCTTAATCCGACGCAGCAAACTGTTAGTTAATATTATTATCATTTTTAGATTTATAAGGATGTTTCTCTTACGCAATTCAGTAATAGAGCATTTAAAGTTTATGACGTCATCAAGCCACGATTTTATTCGAATTGCAATGCATTTTATAAATACAGTAAAACCCCGGTTAACCGAAAAGCATGGGACCAAAGTATTTTTGGTTGACCGGGGTTCCATAGGAATTTTCGGATAACAGGGAGGCTTCCTAATTTTATTCTACCAGATGACACTACTCACCCTTCTCACTTCTCCACTGTCAGGTAACGCGTTCGTCCTTGCAAGTGTAGCACGAGTCCGTATTCTGAGCGATTTACCCTTCCTGTTTACACGTATTTTAATTTCCTCCAAACTTTGCTCACGAGGAGTAATACTTTAAATCGCAAATAGGTTTTTATTAGCATGAAGAGCCTCAACGCGTTGAAAAGAGTTGATACTGGCCATGAACATAGTATAATGGTTCCATGGTGTTATAAAATAAAAAGGGGTAGCGTGGAACTTTTTAATATGAAACAACGTCAATATATTATTTCAGAACGAGTTTTATTTAACTTTCGTTCTCGAATTTCTTAATAATTCAACTCATTACAACAATTTTTTTCAGCGTGCGTCTTTCAAATTCCAATCAATTAGAAAATAATGCATAGTCCAATCTTGTACAGTAATTGGAAATCTTAAAGTCTAACCAGAGTTCTTTTTCACTCTTTACGGAAAATTCAAATCTACGGACTTGCCGTTGCCTTAAGAGAAATCCTCTCTCTTTCAAAATGTGTCAGCAAAACATTTTCTTTCCCACTGGGTTGGGAATCCCTCCTGAGATGAGTGTTTTTCCAACAACACTCGTCTCTCGCCAAACTCTAAGTGCCTCCCCTTGATTCTCTCCTCAGGTCCGTTCGCTCCAACAAAAGACTCTCCGTTCACCAATCAAAGAAGTTTCCGTTCACGTCATAGCATTCAGTTTTCCTGTGATTCGATCGGGATTCCTTTTTGGGAGGTCTTACTGAAATACTAAATGTTCACACGGGCAAGGTTCTCACGCTAAAGTTCCCACGAAAGAGACCTCACCTGAAGTTCGGATAGATCAGAGAAATATCTTGCTGTCTAAGCCAGGGGTTCTCAAACTTTTAGACCGACGTACCACTAAATCGAAGTTCATACTTCCGCGTACCACCAGGTAACAAACGTAAAGCTAATAAAAATAAAACCTGTCTAAAACGAAATATCTCTCCGGTCTTTTGTGTTTCCTTCATGGCAGATTTTACTGCATTTAAAAATGAATGATTACATTACTAAATTGACTGCTTTATAATAAACATTCAAGTAAAATGTAGTATCATCATTAAATATTAATAATGCATACAATATCAAAATACAGTATTTTGGTATAGTAAAAAATCCACAATACTTAATGACATATTGGCATATACATATTCATATACTGTTGTAAGTAGGCCAAAGAAAAGGGTGGGTTTGTTTCATCAAGAACAACTTCCTCATATCTGGCTCAATATTAAGAAGTTTTAGTCATAAGTCAGATTCGATGTTTAGTTTATTCCTGTACCTGTTTTTCATATAACAAAGGGCAGAAAATAATATTCACAGAGATATGTTGTGCTAAACACAAACAGACTTTGACAATATTAGACGGTACTCTGATATTCTCGTCAGCGAAAAGACTATTACATTCATCCTTTTGAATGTGGACTCCAGTAATCCATCACAGGAGATGAGAGTTGAATAAGTTTACTTATTTCCTCTCTCGTGAGATACAGTGGCAGGGTGTCTCAAATGAGAAACTAATTTCCAGACCTTGATTAAGGTCATGTGGAGCCCAAGGCCCAGTACCTTTTCAGAGCCAGTCTCAAACCAAGATAATAGATATAAATATTTTGGGGGAGTGTTCGGTGGTTAACCTTAGATATTATGATATGGTTACCAAGTTAATCAAAATTTTTTTTGGTGTTGGGGGAAATAATTGCAAAAAACTGCATTTTTAAGAAACTTTTTGCAAACAATTTTATTTACTTTGGGGCCTCCATCAGTGGTGGGCCCTAGCCCACGGCCTAGTCGGACTCTGCATTAATCCGGCACTTCGAATTTCTTAACCAAAACTTAGTTAGCGTATTTAACATGGGTTCAATACAATCATATTAATAATCTGCATATCTTTAAATGCGACAATAATGTCGCTCAGTAGGCAAACACTTACAAGTTTCTTCATACATTTATGTGCATACCATCTCAATATATATGTACAATGCTTTACCTCAAAAGCGCACTGCATATGATACAGTTTTTGTTTGATTTACATAATCTTACTCTCTTGACCACTTTAAATAAATATACTCTCTTAAAAACTAATTTTCATGAAATAGGAGGAAACTATAACACTTTTTGCACAAGCGAAGAAAAATATTTCAATCAACACAATGAATCAATTTATGGATAATGTTTGAAATAAGACTTTTATTTCAACGCCTCCTAGAAGCTCTTCTAATGCAAAGAGAACAATGGATTATAAATAATACTTGGAATGTTATTTTGTTTTAATTCCTCCTACTCACACAAGCTCCTCCTACTTGCAAGCATTCAGACTTTACCTTCGGATAATTCAATTTATATAGCATGTTTAAAATCAGTTCTTCCGCTAATAAAAAATACTTCATACATTCATTAATTTTAAAATTAGGTCTTTATTACAAAATTCAACTTTGATCTATATAAATCTAATAATTGTGTTTTTAATTCTGGAAAACGTATTGTATCATAAGGGTTGTGTGCGAATTTCACCAAGTCTACTATAACAAACATTTCTGGTAACAAAAAAAAATAGAAAAAGCTTTTACAGATCCTAAATCGCGTTCGAAATTTTTTTGAAAATTTCCAAGTTAATAAAGACAGGCCGTTTTCAATTTCTTAATAATATGCTGCATTTTGTATTTTATTTCACGTACCAGTAACGGACTTCTGCGTACCAGTAACCAGAGCTTCACGTACCAGTACTGGTACGCGTACCATAGTTTGAGAACCCCTGGTCTAAGCAATTTCAGTTCACAAGATTGATCGAAGCTTATCTTTTCCTATTTTAGTCGGCGACATTCTTGTACCTCAGCAGAGAAACGTGAGAGGAGTTTTTCCAACACCTGGGGACTTCTATCTTTGATTACTCTGCCTAATTAGCAGACTGTGAGGGATTTAATGAATTCGTCACAATAGAAATAGATAAGGACTTCTAACGAAATAGTGTTAATATCGTGTCACGACTTTCGAACTCAATGGCAGATGCGACCCACGGCGAGAATCTCTGCTAAGATAGCGCTACTTACAACAACAAATTGAAACTGTATCGGATACCCACAAGACGATAGCTGTCAAGCAAAAGATTTGAAGAAGCAGACGAACTGGTGATGTATAGAGCAAATGTTCTACACAGGAACCACCTATTTGAAACATTTTTCAAGGAACGTTTTGTTTTCTTTGAAAGGCTATTTCGTTAAAAGTCCTTATCTATTTCTATGTTCATAATACTGACACTTCAATATATTGAAATGGAGGAAGATGCAACAGCCTCAGATGTGTTGTTGTTTAAAAGGTGGCGTGATAAGGCAGCATTGAAGTATTGCGAAGTTGAAAAACAAAAACAAAAAAAACAAAAAACCACAACACAATTTGTTTAAAAAATTGTGGAACTCAAAATTACTCTTAAAACATACATAAAGTTTACTTAAACCATGGAACCGTTGAACTTTCCAAAAACACATGGAATGGAGTGTTAAACAATGATAAAATATGAGTGAAATCAGAAATAAAATAAATTTTGTATAAAATAAAATTTATTTATTTAAACCGATTTAAAATATTTAAAATTAATTTTGTTGTAAAAGTATAGAAAATTGAAATTTACAAATATAAAACGAAAAAATTCTAAACAAGAGTGGGGGGGGGGGAGGGGGGAGGGGATCATACGCCCTTAAATTAAGAAAAATGACGCACAAAAAGCAAACAACAACAGTTGTTTTGATTTCTTTAATGGAAATCTAATATAGAAAATATAGAAAAAAACTGTTTTGCGAACGTTAAGCCTCCATTGTACGTGCTAGGTAATATTCACTTTAGAATCTTTCTTACTCTACCCGCTGTGCCAGTTTAAATAAGCTTAACTTAAATAAGTACCTTTTATAACTTCAGTTTTGTCAAAAGTATAAATATTTTGATTTATTGAATTAAACAATTTTATTTCATTTTAGATTAAAATTTAAATTGTGAAGATATTTTTTTTTGGAATTCAAAATTATTTTTTAAAACATGGGTTAAATTTACCCGATCGTGCAACTTTTAAAAAACTTTGAAATGGAGCGCAAACAACAATAAAACAAGAATAAAATATCAAACAAAACGGAAATTAAATAAATTTTATGTCAAAGAAAACTATTTATTTAATCTAATTTAAATTAATCTTTTTTTTGTATAGAAATACACATTAATATCGAAAAATGCTTCATGAAACCATTTAATAATGCGTCAAAAATATTATAAAATAATATATATATATATATATATATATATATATAATTATAATATCTATGAATTTCAAAAACATATCAAGATCTATTATCATTCTACTTAAATCTCCAAAGAGATAGTAATGATATTGTGTAGACAGAATACCACATATCTAATATTTAACATGTGCAATCATAATATTACCATAGCTCGTGCTTCAATGGTAATAGGCCAAATTTACTCATACCTGAATAATATTTAAAAAGAAAAAGAGAGAAAGGGGAAAAAATTATAAATTGGAGTTGCTATTAAGTAAATACAAATGGATTAATAAATTAAATATGAACCTTATACAATTTAAAATTGGACCACAAGAGAATTAAATATGAATTGGATATGAAAAAACACATGTAGATGTACTCATCAGCCTGGATGCACCCACATGTGTTTTAAAAAATAGTTCAGTATTTCATAATTCTACTGGCATAATGCTAAGAACAGTAGAATCATCCAGGTATACTGAACTATTACCAGACAACAATTGGAAATATTAAAATTGGAAATATTTAAATTGGAAATAAAAAACCATTAAGAATATATAAAATATTTTACTCACATCGATTATCTCAAAAACTTTATATATCACTTCACGAAATTACCAGCAGATAACAGTTTTGAAATAATAAAATTGGAAATAAGAACACGTAAAGTGTAGATAAAATACTTAACTCACAATAATAATCTAGAATCCTTAAAATATCATAACTTCTGCATAATATCCATGTCCACATGGCACGCATCATACATGTTGATTTAGTTGAGTTGAGAGAAATGATTTGAAAGACAAGTTGAGAGCACACTTTTTTAAACACAACCCCATCGATGACACCCCAACACAAAATGATTCAAAATCACACAAAATTATTCTGGTAATAATACACATATAACAAAATTATATCCGTGAATATATAATTACTACATTCAATTTTAAACCCTGAAAGTAAAATTAATATACAAGCATTAGCTCTCTCTATAGTTAAATTAAACATAATATTAACAATATAATCCTCATCTACCTGACAGGTAAAGTGTCGCCATCTGTTGGTATTATAATTATTCATAATTAATATGTAGTTACAAATCCACTTTATTAGTTACATATTCACTTCATTAGATTTAATTATATAAATAAACTTTAAAAAAACATACTATCTTGTAGTTTTACATTAAATTCGAATAAAATGCTTCGATATGAATAAATCTACCCAGTATTAATATATCCTGCACAGCATTTTAGATAATCTTAACGAGAGTATATTATGTAAAAGAGATATTATTTTAAAACAAAGTGCTATTTGCTACCAGCTGTATTAATCCACTGATATATATTATAGACTTATTATTAAATAATTAATGTTTTATTTTTACTACTACTTAAATATATGTTAGCCTTGTTATTAAATAATTAATGTTTTATTTTTACTACTACTAAATATATTTTAGATTTCAGAGATTGATTTAAATATCAAATTAAATAATACATAAACAATTTAAGATATCTCAAAATTTATAAAATTGATAATTAATAGTATTACTACTATGTATCAATCAAATTAATGCAATGCAGCAATTAAAATATTTGTTAAATTTAATTTTCATAGATAAAAAAATAAAAACTATATATGTATTTATATATATTGCAAATAGATATGTTTGTGAGTTATAATCACCAATGTTATCCATGTATAATCCTATGTGTTAGTGTATAAGATAATTTATAAATATATGAAAACTTCACATCAATAACACCTTAAACAGAGGTGATCGGCAACGCACAATCACATACTAACAAAGTGTATATAATGTTCAATCAAATATTAAATTTCTTTATATGTTATAATTGTAATTATGTATGTTATAATTGTAATTTTCTATATCTATTGTTATATGTTGTCGCACACTAAAACAATAATTTATTACATACCGTGTTTATATTTAAATGGTATAATAAATGTTATTTAAAAGAGTTGATGATTGAATTTATCATAAAAATTGGATAACCATATATTTTTGCTTGATCTCGAATACATCTAATATTTTTGTTTTTATTTATATCTGAGCATAAGTATTTTATACGATGTAGATAATTGATAATTATATTTTTATAAACAGATTTATGTAAACATGAAGCAAAATTGGTAAAAATATTTACTTTAAATGGAAAATCCAATCTCTTATCATAAATATCAAAAATTAATTTATAATTATTATTAATATTAATTTTTAAGTCAAGAAAGTTTATATAATTATTATTTAAATCATTGTCGCTTAATTTAAGCTGAGTAGGATAAAAATTGAGTGGTGATGTGCAATTTTTTTCATTGAAATAAAAAATGATAATGTCATCAATATAGCGATAAAATACATAATCATTGTTCGGACTAATATTTCTTTCATAATAATGTAAGTAAAGGTCAGAGAGAATACTAGATGCGGTTCCGCCCTGCGGAATTCCCTGGCATTGTTTATAAATAATATTGTCATATATGATGTAATTATTATGCAATGTAAAATTGAGTAAAGTTTTAAAAAAAATTACTGAAATATGTTCTTTTAATTTTAATTGAGATTTAAATTCTTTAAATAATATACACATTGTTTTATGTAAGTCTTTTATATCAATATTATTAAATAAATCATTAAAATCTAATGTTTTTATGAATTTTACCGGATTGATATTATGTATTTTATTAATGAGTTGAAAACTGTTTTTTAAGCAATTTTGGTTATTATGTTTTAACGTTATGTCATATATCTGCTTTAAAATATTAAGTAGTAAATTGCTTGCATTATTATTATATGTGTTACACCCAATGGTAACTGTGCGAAATTTAATAGGAGTTTTATGAAATTTTGGAATTATAACAAGATAAGGATAATTTAAATTATTACATTTGATTTTTAGTAATTTGTGATAATTTAATAATTTTCTATTATTTATTTCAATATTTAATTTAGTTTTATTAAAAATATTACTTGTGTTGATTGCATTGTGAATTAACACTTTATAGTATTCTTTACATATGATAGCATAATTATTTGGAGATTTGTCTACATAAGTTATTATAAATTTGTTTTGTAATTCTGATATATGTTTATTTATATTTTTGAAAGCTGCATGTGTAATATGATGATAATTTATATATATATATATATATATATATATATATATATATATATATATATATATATATATTATATAAAAATTTTACTTCGCGATATTCCTTTAAATTATTATAAATTCCGACATATTCATTATTTCTATCAACTATTCTGAGAGAAGCTAGTTTTTAATTTCGAATGTTTTTAAAAGCCATTTTGTTATTTTATTCCACGAATCTGTTTTCGTGTGTTAGACTGTTCACTTCAAAAAGCCTCCGTTTCATTGTCAAGGATTCTTTCTCCTTAGGCCATCCATCTTGCGTTCATTAGCTTAGCCACTCAACTCTCGAGCGATCCTTTCACCGATTGGTTCGTGTCCGTATTACGTGGAGATACTCGTACTCCACGCATCTAACAAAAAGTTTTTTAACACATTTAATAAAACAAATTTTATTTTTTTTGGGGATTCAAGGCATGTTTATATGATTTAAAAATGCCTACAAATTAGCAGCTATGCAAGTCCACTTAATATTTTCATGTAATTATAATATTTCAGTAACTTTTAAGGTATAAGTCATTTTTCTTTGTTTGCTATCAAGAACATTATTTTTCGCTGAAACTACTGATATAAACTACATCATAGATTTTGCATATTATGAAAGTAACGAATTTCCGAGTAGGAAAAGCAGCACCACCGAAAACTGCGTTTGCCAGTGTTTTAGAATCAAAGAATCGTGTTTGCAATTCGATCCCAAGGAATCTGAATTTATTTCCTACGAGAGTGGAGCGTTGAGGAACATCTGGTAATAAGATTCTTTCATATTTCAGCCTGGTGTTTTCCCGGACAGTTTTTCTGATTGCACTGCCGAGGTTCTTATGTTGCCAGTTCTTATGTTGTAAATACTTATATAAACTTTTAAACATTTCTAGTGTATATTTCATCTATAAATTTTATATATTTAATATTATTGATTATTTTTATAATGTGTTTTCTGCCATTTTTAAAATTTGAATTTTTGGTACTTTTCCATCATAGGAGGCCTTGGCGTTTTTATTTAAAATTTAGTACAATTAGAGCTTCAGAAAGTGAGATTTGTGGCCAAATGATATAAACAGCCATGAAAACAAAACTAAGGAACTTTTATGCTTGTTTATATATGAATTTATATATATACAGGGTGAATCTAAACTCTTGGGCAAAACTTTAAGGGGTGATAATACACATCAAGACAAAAAATATTAAATAGGAAACTAAGGGTCCCAAACGTCTTCCGAAGGAGATAGGCGCCATTGAAGTTTAGGGTCCAAAATTTCAAATAATTATAAAAAACGGAAAAAATCGTTGATTCGTTTGCGGTTTTCGCTAAAACTATTCTTTATGTCAGTATTTTCTTAAAAATAAATTTTAAAGAAAAAGTTAAAAAAATGTCGATAGAGGGCACTTTAGACTTTGGAGTAACGAACAACTATTTTTTACCGTTATTTTTTGTATCTGATTAAATGCTTTCAAAAGCTTAGACTTAAACTTAAATTTTGAGCTCAAAATCTGAATCGTTCTGAGTGGTTAAGTAGCGCAAACTGAACTGTGTTCAGGAGTTGAAATTTGAACCCCCCTGAATACAGTTCAGTTATTCCCGATCTTGGTGTCGTAGACCAGGCAGAAACTACTACCCTCTACACGTAACATAAACGATAGAAGGATGACAAAATTAAATAAAAACTTATTTTAAAAATAAATTTTAAAGATAAAGTTCAAAAATGCCGATAGAGGGCGCTCTAGACTTTGGAGTAATGAACAACTATTTTTTACCGTCGACTCCGACGAGGACCTGGTTGCGAGGATCGGCGTCGTAGTAGGCGATATCCGGGAGATGCCCGGGATATTCACTAATGTTCACAACTCCCTCCGCCGGTGGCGTGAGGCCTGCATCGTTGCTGGTGGGTACTCTTTCGAGCAGTTTTCGTGATTCCTCACGAACATCATGCGTGTACCATTTTCTACGTGTCAACCTTCATTCATATTGCGCACTACATACATACATCAAATTGTTTCTTTTTATTTTGCGTGGAGAAATTGCTCATGTCTGTTATGAATAAATTTTCTATTTAATTTTTGTCATTACTCTATCGTTTATTTTACGTGTAGGGGGTAGTAGTTTCTGCCTGGATTAATTTTAACACAATTATTCAAATTGGTAAAGAAATCATATGAGTTGTAATTTTCCAACTGCACGAAAAATGTCCGGGCCAGGATCTCTTGGCTGAAGCTGCCAGGCTCTACCAACTGAGCTATCCCGGCATGAACTGGATGAATTATGCCCTCCAGATTCAATGGCGATAGCTCAGTTGGCAGAGCATGGAAGCTTCAAGAGATCCCAGGTTCGAATCCTGGCCCGGACATTTTTCGTCCTGTTGGAAAATTACAACTCATATTGTTTCTGCCTGGTCTACGACACCAAGATCGGGAATAACTGAACTGTGTTCAGGAGTGGGGGAGAGAGGTGTTTCAAATTTCAACTCCTGAACGCAGTTCAGTTTGCGCTACTTAATCACTCCCAACGATTCAGATTTGGAGCTCAAAATTTAAGTTTAAGTCTAAGCTTTTGAAAGCATTTAATGAGATACAAAAAATAACGGTAAAAAATAGTATTTCATTACTCCAAAGTCTAAAGCGCCCTCTATCGGCATTTTTTGAACTTTATCTTTAAAATTTATTTTCAAGAAAATACTGACATAAAGAATAGATTTAGCGAAAACCGCAAACGAATCGAACAATTTTTCCGTTTTTTATAATCATTTGAAATTTTGGACCCTAAACTTTAATGGCGTCTATATCTTTCGGAAGACGTTTGGACCCTTAGTTTCCTATTTAATACTAGCCGCCACTGGCGACCAGTTTGTTCTCCCTTAAATGTATGTTAAACATTGCAACACGTTACATTTATTCATAATTTAATTTTCCCTTAATCCTTCGCCAAATCGGAAGATTCTAATAGACAAATCATGAACTTTTGCGATCATGGTAGCATTTCGCATATTTTTTGGGCACAAATGTCACATACGCACGTTGGCGCGATTCCCCCCCCCCCTCCACCGCCAATTTGGCGAAAACTTTGTTATGGAAATTGTTGTTTATTTACTTTTATTTTTTATTTTAATTCTATAAATTATTTTTGATATGTATATCAATATTTATTTACAACAAACTATCATTTATTTATTTTTATTCTTTTTTTTAATTATGAGTATTTTTGTTAGCCGGGAGCAGATGATAATTCGCCAAATATCGTTCCCATCACCGTCA
Source organism: Maratus michaelseni (assembly GCA_963931845.1). Lineage (NCBI taxonomy): Eukaryota > Metazoa > Arthropoda > Arachnida > Araneae > Salticidae > Maratus > Maratus michaelseni. Next base: position 369,231,375 of record OZ007589.1, read on the forward strand.
TTCATACTACAATTAATTTAATTTTAAATTATAAACCTGTCACTCATTTCATTTAAAACTTAACTTTAATCTAAAATGCTTATATTACATAAATTTTAAATACTTCACACTTTTCATTTAAAAGAGAAAATAAATAAATAAATAAGAAATAATATCATAAATCAAAACATTTGATTTCAAAATCAAAGTATCATTTCTAATTTGTACACGCGATAAATAAAAGCTGTATTAGCGATTTTAAAAATGCTAAAAATCTGATTCATTAAATATTATTACATGAGTTCAATTTACGTCAAGAAAAGGTCCGAAAGTTGAGTTGTATAGCACATAATTATGGTAAACTTTGATTGTCTCACTGGTGCGAATTATTTTTTTGACGCGAGGCAGCGGTCCAAAAATTCATTCGCGGAGAACTTGCTTTGCGAATGATTACCTCCATGATTTAATATTTTAAATGTTCACGACGAATCAATCTTTTTTTTGTTTACTTTTATGAATAGAGAATTTGAACTGCGAATCTTTCGACTGAAGTTATTGCAGAATATATACATAATTGAACGCAAGTCATCTCTCAAATATTAATTTATTTTGAACGATCTTTCTTAAAATGTAACTTTTATGCAGTTTATTCGAAAAAATAATTTTGAATAAAAATGTCCGCTTGGCATATGAAAAAGCGATGCGGCATCCCGGAACTGTTGAGGACAGTCACATGACTTACAGTTTTATTATAGAGATAGTTTGTCTTGATGTGTACTATCACCCCTTAAAATTTTGCCCAAGAGTTTAGATTCACCCTGTATATATATATATATATATATATATATATATATATATATATATATATATATATATATATATATATATATATATATATATATATATAATTATAATATCTTTGAATTTCAAAAAACATATCAAGTTCTTGTAACATTCTAATTAAAACTACAAAGAGATAATTAATAATAATGTATATTCTTTTCAATAATTATCTAGATGAAATTATTGATTTTCATATGATACCATAATTTAGCCTATTTGGCTCATAAATCACTTTGATTAGCTTATATATATATATATATATATATATATATATATATATATATATATATATATATATATATATATATGTGTGTGTGTGTGTGTAAATATTTTACTTATAAAAATATTATTATACAATTATTATAATACTAGCTGGCTTCGCCCGCCAGCGGGCCCCTAATTGTAAAACCTCTAATCTTGTAAAATCTCGAATCTTGTAAAACCTCCAATAAGATAAACCTCGAACCGAACGAACCTCCGACCCGGGTCTCCGCTGCCTTCGGCACCGTATACCGGTCGTGCTAAGCACGCACCGGATAATCCCTTAATTCTTACATTGAATAGTATAAACCTCTAACCGAACGAATTTCCGACCCTGGTCCCCGCTGCCTTCAGCACCGTATACCGGTCATGCTGCGCACGCACCGGATAATCCCTTAAATTGCACATCGAATAGTATAAACCTCTAATTGAACGAACCTCCAGCTCGGGTTCCCGCTGCCCCTAATTGTAAAATCTCGAAAAGCTATCGATGTCGAGTCGAATGAGCCATACCCCGTCGTGATCCGGCCCATAGAAACAGAGTTCAGAAAGCGCCCCCTAGTGGTGAAATGCGGAACTAAAATCGATAATCTCTAGTAAGCTCTATCGGTGTCGAGTCGAATGAGCTATACCCCGTCGTGATCCGTCCCATAGAAACAGAGATAGGAAAGCGTACCCTGGTGGTGAAACTCGGAACTAAATTCGGTAAGCTCTATCTATGTCGAGTCGAATGAGCCAAACCAGGTCGCGATGGGACCCATACGAAGGGAGATTATTTGAAAAAAAATAGCAAATTCCTTAGATTTTTCTTTTTTTTTTTACTATACAAAAATGACCATTATTTAAAAAATTCTAAAACTTTTAAAAATAAATGTTCCTGCGTTGAATCATAAACCGGGAGTTCAACAAACTATATAGAATCCGATATATAAAAAATAGAAAAAAAAATTAATTTGATATCTTTTGGAGCTTTCGAAAAAGTACACACAGCAAGTATATTTGCAGTGCAATCGTCTGCTTCAAAACACAAATATCCTAGTAGAATGTAATTTTAACCACGAAAATATATTTATTTCTCAAAATAAATCATATTTTCGGAAAGCCCATTCAATTCTGTACGCAAAATGAACAACGATTTTTGATTTAAGATCGTTAATAAATAAGATAATTACGGCGAAAGCAAAGTCACTTATTACACTTTGATTAAACTGTGCTTGCGCCGAAAAACGCTCATTTCTAGAAACGGGTTTCACAAAAGAATTTTTTTTTAATTGATAATAATCGAATTTTTTAAAGTCGAAGGCATCTTTCTATAGCTGAATGTATGCACTTTTAGCCTCTTCTCTCGGAATTTGTGTAATTCGATAAAAAAGTCCTGCGGCGCGGGGGAGGGGAGGGGGTATACATTGGCAAATTAGAGGAAATCGTGAAAGTGATGTACGGGAACGACCGGTTTCTAAAGGGTTAATGTACATATTTTTTAAAACTGAAATATATGTTTCGAAGAATAAAAACGTGGCTATGATCTGGTGTATCTTATTTGTCTCTATTCACATTTTCCGAGTCGATGCGGATTTTTAAACATGGGCCGAAAAACGAAAATTCACGCGAGTGAGTTTCGGAAACCATTTTTTTAGAAGGGTTAAAAAACGAATTTTTCGAAACTGATACCTCATTTTAAAAGGAAAAAGAACGTAGATTAGGCTCGGTATTTTTATTTTTTCGTATCTTGTTTAGAAGCCCAGAATTGAATTTTTAAAGATTGCAGAAATCGCTGAAAAACCGAAAGAGACTTACGGAAAAAAACGTTTTCGAAAGGGTTAACTGAAATATTTTTTAAAACTAAAGGTTTTACAGTGATCTCGAAAGAAAGGAAATGTACTTGGGTGTGATTGTTTGTTTTTTTGTTCTTCCAGAGAGCCGATGCGCGATTTTAAAAATCGCAGATAATCGGAATTTGCAAAAGTGAGTCTGCGCGCGAATTTTTTTCGAAAGGTTAATATTTGTATTTTTCAAAAACGATCGCAGATTTCGAAAGGATAAAGAATGTAGATCTCGTCCGGTATTTTTAGTTTTCATTGTCTCGTTTGGAACCGCCGCAGCGAATTTTTCAAAATAGTCGAAATTGCCGAAATTGGCTGGCTTCGCCCGCCAGCGGGCCCCTAATTTACATCGGTAACTAAAATCGATAAAATCCCTAATTTACATCGGTGCCTCGAATCTTTGTATTCTCCGGCTCGCACCCCCCTCGAACCGAACGAACTTCCGACACGGGTCCCCGCTGCCTTCGGCACCGGATAATCCCTTAATTTGCACATTGAGTAGTATAAACCTCTAACCGAAGAACCTCCAACCCTGGTCCCCGCTGCCTTCGGCACCGGATAATACCTTAATTTGCACATCGAATAGTGTAAACCTTTAACTGAACGAATCTCCGACCCTGGTCCCCGCTGCCTTCGGCACCGTAAACCGGTCGTGCTACGCACGCACCGGCACATAGAATAGTATAAACCTCTAACTAAACGAACCTCCGGTTCGGGTCCCCGCTGCCTGCGGCACCGTATAGCAGTCGTGCTGCGCACGCGCTGCAGTATACGTTAGTTCCACCTCCAGGTGGCGCAATCTGTTTATACGATCATAACTGAAATCGTTAAGGCTTTCGATGTCGAGTCGAATGAGCCATACCCCGTCGTTTTCATGCCCGTAGAACCGGAGATAGGAAAGCGCCCCCTGGTGGTGAGACTCGGAGCAAAAATCGATAAGCTCTAGTATCCTCTATCGACGTTGATTCGATTGAGCCAAACCGCGTCGTGATGTGACCCATAGAACCCGAGTTGGATGAAATATCCTTTAATTACACCTTCCACCACCAGGGGGCACAATCTGTTCTATACGAACATGACCGAAATCTGTAAAGCTATCGAAATCCAGTCGAAAGAGCCAAACCACGTTGTAATCGGGCCCATAGAACCCGATTTCCCAAAGCGCCCCCTGGCGGTGATGTTCCTGTGTTGACTCTCTGGTTTATTTTACTACGATCGAAATGAAGTTGATTCTTTCCATAGTGTATAATCTCTGATCCATCGAATAGAAAGTTTCTATAACTCAAATGGCAACATTTCTTTCCGACGAAATGAAAAAAGGATGCGTTTTAAAACGACAAATTTAAATATATCGCATCCCCACACAAACACAAAATCATAAACCGGGTGTTAAATAAACTATATAGAATCCGATATATAAAAAATAGAAATTAAAAAAAATTATTTTGATATCTTTTGGAGCTTCCGAAAAAAGTAAACAAAGCAAGTATTTGGAGTGCAATCGGCTGCTTGAGAATACAAATATCCTAGTAGAATAGAATTTTAACTATGAAAATATAATTATTTCTCAAAATAAATCATATATTCGGAAATCCCATTCAATTCTGTACGCAAAATGAACAACGATTTTTTAAGTAAAATCGTTAATAAATTAGATAATTACTTCCAAAGCAAAGTCACTTATTACACTTTGATTAATCTGTGCTTGCGCCGAAAAACGCTTATTTCTAGAAACGGGTTTGACAAAAGAATTTTTTTGAAATTGATAATACTCGAATTTTTTTAACTGAAAGGTGTCTTTCTAGAGCTGAATGTATGCACTTTTAGCTTCTTCTCTGGGAATTTATGTATTTCGATAAAAAATAACTGCGGCGGGGGGGTGGGGGGGGGGGTATACATTGGCAAATTAGAGGAAACACGAAAGTGACGTACGGGAACGATCGGTTTCTAAAGGGTTAATGTACATATTTTTTAAAACTGAAATATATGTTTCGAAGAATAAGAACGTGGCTATGATCTGGTGTATTTTATTTGTCTCTATTCACATTTTCCGAGTCGATGCGGATTTTTAAACATGGGCCGAAAAACGAAAATTCACGCGAGTGAGTCTCGGAAACCATTCTTTTAGAAGGGTTAAAAAACGAATTTTTCGAAACTGATACCTGATTTTAAAAGGAAAAAGAACGTAGATTAGGCTCGGTATTTTTATTTTTTCGTATCTTGTTTAGAAGCCCAGAAATGAATTTTTAAAGATTGCAGAAATAGCTGAAAAACCGAAAAAGACTTACGGAAAAAAACGATTTCGAAAGGGTTAACTGAAATATTTTTTTAAACTAAAGGTTTTATAGTGATCTCGAAAGAACGGAAATGTTTCTGGGTGTGTTTGTTTGTTTTTTTGTTCTTTCAGAGAGCCGATGCGCGATTTTAAAAATCGCAGAGAATCGGAATTTGCAAAAGTGAGTCTGCGCGCGAATTTTTTTCGAGGGTTAATATTTGTATTTTTCAAAAAGGATCGCAGATTTCGAAAGGAAAAAGAATGTAGATCTCGTCTTGTATTTTTAGTTTTCTCTAACTTGTTTGGAACCGCCGCTGCGATTTTTTTAAAATCGTCCAAATTGCCGAAATCGCGAAACTGTGTACGGAAAATATACATTTTCGAAGGGTTAACTGACGTATATTTTTTAATGCAAGCTGGCATTGGAGAGGACAAAGACAGATCTTTTATTTGGTGAAATCCGTTTATCCGAATCTTTCTTAGTCCGGCGGATGCGAGGTTCGGAAGAAGGGAGACGATAAAAAACACGAATTCGACCCTTTTTGATTATTTTTTTTGAAAGGGTTAATATCGAAATTTTTTCGAACCGACAGGATCGTTAGAGACGTAAAAGTACGTTCTTTGAGAATATGTTGACGGTTTTTTCGTATTTCTGTCGGTTCGCCGTCGGCGAGTTTAGACAGTCGTAAAACGAAACCTGCCGAAGCGATCTTTCCTTCTTCTTTTTGCGGAAGATGATGATTGAGCTCTTCTGTGCAAGCGCGGAGGACTTTCCACATAGGTTTCTTTTGAACCATTAAAACAGCTTTGTTCGTTAATTACTCCCTTAATTAAGGGCCGATTTTTTCGAAACTGCAATTCCTGAAGGCCCGGATTTTTCTGAATTTTTTGACACAAAAAGCGCTTCGCTACTCGCTACGCTCGCAGAGTTTATCCGGGTACAGATACACACACACACACACACACACACAGACACACAGACGGATACGAACATTAATAATAAGGACTAGCTGGCTTCGCCCGCCAGCGGGCCCCTAATTGTAAAACCCCTAATTTACATCGGTGAACCATACACCGTCGTGATCCGGGCCATAGAAACAGAGATAAGAAAACGCCCCCTGGTGGTGAAAAACGAACAAAACCGATAAGGTCTAGTATCCTCTATCGATGTCGAGTCGATTGAGCCAAACCGCGTAGTGATGTGACCTATAGAACCCGAGTTGGCTGAAAAATCCTTTAATTACATCTTCCACCACCAGGGGGCGCAATCGGTTCTGTACGAACATGACCGAAATCTGTAAAGCTATCGAAATCCAGTCGAAAGAGCCAGACCCGTCGTAATCGGGCTCATAGAACCCGATTTCCGGAAGCGTCCCCTGGTGGTGAAACTTGGAACTAAAATATGTAAGCACTATCGATATCGAGTCGAATGAGTCAAACCAGGTCGCGATGGGACCCATACGAAGGGAGATATTTTGAAAAAAAATAGAAAATTTCTTAGCTTTTTTTTTTTTTTTTTTTTCCCCTATGCAAAAGTGACAATTATTTAAAAAATATTAAAACTTTAAAAAATAAATGTTCCTGTGTTGACTCTCTGGTTCATTTGACTGTGATAGAACATGAAGTTGATTGTTTACATATCGTATAATCTCTGATCCATCGAATAGAAATATTATATAACTCAAATGGCAATGTTTCTCTCCGACGAAATGAAAAAAGGATGCGTTTTAAAAAAACAAATTTAAATATATCGCGCCTCCGCACAAACACAAAATCATAAATCGGGAGTTAAACAAACTATATAGAATCCGATATATAAAAAACAGAAAAATAAAATTGATATCTTTTGGAGCTTTCGAAAAAAGTAAATAGAGGAAGTAATTGAAGTGGAATAGGCTGCTTCAGAATATCCTAGTAGAATAGAATTTTAACTATGAAAATATAATTATTTCTCAAAATAAATCATATATTCGGAAAGCCCATTCAATTCTGTACGCAAAATGAATAACGATTTTTTAAATAAAATCGTTAATAAATTAGATAATTACTTCCAAAAAAAAGTCACTTATTACACTTTGATTAATCTGTGCTTGCGCCGAAAAACGCTTATTTCTAGAAACGCGTTTCACAAAAGAATTTAATGAAATTGATAATACTCGAATTTTCTTAACTGAAAGGTGTCTTTCTAGAGCTGAATGTATGCACTTTTAGCTTCTTCTCTAGGAATTTATGTAATTCGATAAAAAATTGCTGCGGCGGGGGGGGGGGGGGGGGATGTACATTGGCAAATTAGAGGAAACACAAAAGTGACGTACGGGAACGATCGGTTTCTAAAGGGTTAATGTACATTTTTTTAAAACTGAAATATATGTTTCGAAGAAAAAGAACGTGGCTGTCATGTGGTGTATTTTATTTGTCTCTATTCACATTTTCCGAATCGATGCGGATTTTTAAACACTGGCCGAAAAACGAAAATTCACGCGAGTGAGTTTCGGAAACCATTTTTTAGAAGGGTTAAAAAAATGAATTTTTCGAAACTGATATCTGATTTTAAAAGGAAAAAGAACGTAGATTAGGCTCGGTATTTGTATTTTTTCGTATCTTGTTTAGAAGCCCAGAATTGAAGTTTTAAATATTGCAGAAATCGCTGAAAAAGCGAAAGAGAGTTACGGAAAAAAACGTTTTCGAAAGGGTTAACTGAAATATTTTTTAAAACTAAAGGATTTATAGTAATCTCGAAAGGAGGGAAATGTACTTGGGTGTGTTTGTTTGTTTTTTTGTTCTTTCAGAGAGCCGATGCGCGATTTTAAAAATTGCAGAGAATCGGAATTTGCAAAAGTGAGTCTGCGCGCGAATTTTTTTCGAAAGGTTAATATTTGTATTTTTCAAAAACGATCGCAGATTTTGAAAGGAAAAAGAATGTAGATCTCGTCTGGTATTTTTAGTTTTCTCTAACTCGTTTGGAACCGCCTCTGCGAATTTTTGAATATCGTCGCAATTGCCGAAATCGCGAAACTGTGTACGAAAAATATACATTTTCGAAGGGTTAACTGACGTATTTTTTTTAATGGAAGGTGGAATTGGAGAGGACAAAGACCGGTCTTTTATTTGGTGAAATCCGTTTATCCGAATCTTTCTTAGTCCGGCGGATGCGAGGTTCGGACGAAGGGAGAAAATAAAAAACACGAATTCGACCCTTTTTGATTATTTTTTTTTAAAGGGTTAATATCGAAATTTTTTCGAACCGACCGGATCGTTACAGACGTAAAAGCACGTTCTTTGAGAATATGTTAACGGTTTTTTCGTATTTCTGTCGGTTCGCCGTCGGCGAGTTTAGACAGTCGTGAAACGAAACCGGCCGAAGCGATCTTTCCTTCTTCTTTTTGCGGAAGATGAGGATTGAGCTCTTCTGGGCATGCGCGGAATAATTTCCACGTAGGTTTCTTTTTAGTAATTAAAACAGTTTTGTTCGTTAATAACTCCCTTAATTATGGGCCGATTTTTTCGCAACTGCAATTCCTGGAGGACCGGATTTTTCTGAATTTTTTGACACAAAAAGCGCCTCGCTACTCGCTACGCTCGCAGAGTTTATCCGGGTACAGATACACACACAGACAGACACACAGACGTATACGAACATTAATAATAAGGACTAGCTGGCTTCGCCCGCCAGCGGGCCCCTAATTGTAAAACTTCTAATCTTGTAAAATGTCGGTTAAATTGCACATCGAATAGTATAAACCTCTAACTGAACGAACTTTCGGCTCGGGTCCCCGCTGCCTGCGGCCTCGTATAGCAGTCGTGCTACGCACGCGCTGCGGTATACTTTAGTTCCACCTTCCACCACCAGGTGGCGCAATCTGTATATACGATCATAACTGAAACCGTTAAAGCTATCGATGTCGAATAAGCCATACCCCGTCGTGATCCGGCCCATAGAAACAGAGTTCGGAAAGCGTCCCCTAGTGGTGAAATGCGGAACTAAAGTCAATAATCTCTAGTATCCTCTATCGATGTCGAGTCGATTGAGCCAAACCGCGTCGTGATGTGACACATAGAACCCGAGTTGGCTGAAAAATCCTTTAATTACACCTTCAACCGCCAGGGGGCGCAATCTGTTCTATACGAACCTCGGGCACTGAAACCGTTAAAGCTATCGATGTCGAGTCGAATAAGCCATACCCCGTCGTGATCCGGCCCATAGAAACAGAGTTCGGAAAGCGCCCCTAGTGGTGAAATGCGGAACTAAAGTCGATAATCTCTACTAAGCTCTATCGGTGTCGAGTCGAATGAGCTATACCCCGTCGTGATGGGACCCATACGAAGGGAGATATTTTCAAAAGAAATAGCAAATTCCTTAGCATTTTTTTTTCCCTATGCAAAAATGACAATTATTTAAAAAATATTAAAACTTTTAAAAATAAATGTTCCTGTGTTGACTCTCTAGTTTATTTGACTGCGATCGAACATGAAGTTGACTCTTTACATATCGTATAATCTATCTCGACAAGGCTCCTATACTGGAAAAAGTACTGAATTTTTTAATTTACTACAATTTAAAAATATTTCAACAATCTTAGAATTTGTCTAAATAATGTATATGTTGAAATGTCTTCAATTATAGTAATTTAAAAATAAATTTGCAATGCTATTTCTTGCGATTGAAAAACCTTCCCACCACCCTTAAACTAAAGGGGGGGGGGGATTTAAAAAAATAAAACTATATAGTCCAATTTCAGACTGCCCCTAATCACATTTATAGTATTTTCTTAGCATATTTTCAAAATTTCAATAATCCTAAGCTCAGAGGGTTAATTAGATATAGCTCTTTCGCTTCTTGTCTTCTTCACTTATAAGGGAAGCTATCAGCCTTGTCGACGAGAATCATGACGAAACTTTTAGGACTAAAAAGCATGCGATCAAAATCACAGGTGAAATGTGTGGCATTTCGCAATCGTCCGCAACCCTCGGAATAGAGCACGTAAAGTGGTCGCCCTCATGCAATATTTGAGACCGTAGATTTTGAATAAGTACAATGTTCAAATCAATGCAAAAAATATAAGAATAAAATACTATCGGCGTATCGGTTTCATAGACCTTCTATTTTTATTCTGAGATCGGTTCATGTGTTACCTACAATCTCAACGCCGAATTTCAATAAATAGGGATAATCTGCATGAATTTTTCACCCATTTTCTCATATCTCACTTTCAATCTCATTACCTGTTCGTGATGTGCGCATCCACTCTGCTTAATGAATTGTCTTCTTCTATCATGCCCTGGAGTGACGTATGTATGTATAAGACTGTGAACTTTTATGTTGAGGTACGTGGTGTATGGTGATATCAGAAAGTTTTATACCTCACAGATACATTTTGTTTGGCAATTTATGGTTGCCAATATTGTGTGCGGTTGTCCACTTTAATTCCCTATTCAGGGGTTGCGGACGATTGCGAATTGCCACACGTTGCAACCGTGATTTTGTTCACATGCTTGTTCACCTCTAAAAGTTTCGTGACGATTCTTGTCGACAAGTTCCATAACTTCTCCTGTTAGATTAAATTACCATAAATACTATATATTATTGGGTTGTCATGGCTTTGGGTTGTCCGGAAAACTCGTGCCATTTGGGAAAATTAATTTGTACCAGAAAATTCTGCCCGTTACTTATTAGACATTAGCTATCGGAATTAATGTATATGTATGATAATTAAATGATGGAATTTTCCGGTATAAATTATTTTTCCCAAATGTCGTGAATTTTTCGGACAACCCAATAAATATTTCAGTTCCCTTTAATCGTGAGCGTAAGTAGGATATTTTGTGAAGGGAGAAGCACAGTCGTGCTTGGTGAGGACACACTAAAACCTTTAACAAGAAGCTAATGAAAATATTGCTATTTTAAAATAGATAGAAAAAATATTATATTATTCAAACATTTCTCTACTTGAAATAAAATAAATAATAATTTATTGCTTAACCCTTTCCGGCGCGGAATAAATCTGTTTGTAAAATAATGAAATAATGGACTGACACCAGATTTTACAAACGATTTCCTTAGAAAATAATAACTTGCTGATTTTCGCTTACTTCATAAAAGGGAAATTTTAATTAAATATTCTTGGTGCCATTTGTCAGTTTTGGAATTAAAATTAGGAGTCCTTTTTTGTGACCACCGCCCGCTAAAGGGTTAAGCATACTTAATTCTTAAATTAGAAATAAAGATAATTTATAAAGCCTTAATTACTTATCATACTGGGAAACTTGTGTGTTTTTTATTTTTTTAATAATAAAAAGGATAAGGGTCCATAAGCTGTGTTTTTGGCCTGTAAAGAATTTGAGCTTCGACATCCAGCTGCACTATGTGTCATTCTAGCATTTCCTGTGAGTACACTTAACTGCATACCTTCCTTCGCTATTTTTGCCTTGAAGACTAGCAGACGCCGAATTCTATTGTACTGTGAGCGGAAAGTTCGGACAGTGATGAAGTGGTAAGGCGTTACCCAAAAAGGGGTCTTATGCTTTGATCCTTGCCGAGTTCGTGGGAAAGAGTTCATCTGCGAGAGAAGCGATCTCTGCACACGATTTTTAGGTTTGCGCCCGAAACTTTGCCCTTTGTCTTAGAACGTCCAATGACGGACTTAGTGAAAACGAAACAGAGGGATCTCAAGGCTGCTAAGAGGCTGGAGAGTGTCGAGGGGCCCGCCTCGACAAAGCCCCCGCCCCCAGAAGAAGTTCTCCTGCGAGAATGAAAAAGTGAGAGAGGACAGTTTTTTGGAGAGATCGAAAAGGAGAGTGTTGACTCTCTGGAGAAGGGAAAAGGAAACGTCAGTTTCCAACTCAGCGTGGTGTAAGCGCTAGTGAGGTCCGACCTCTAGAATTGATACAGCAGGTATCCGGTGAAAATCCCAGCGAAGTTAAAAAGCACACCAAGTGCGAGAGTGAGAGTTCTTAGACTCAGAATTAACGAGTATTAGTAGATCTTCCGAAGAGAAGGAACGGACGAGCCTTGGTCCGAATGAACTTTGTTTTGTAGTCACGACTGACTGTAATGTTTAGAGACTTTTGTTTGTTTCAGTTACACTTGGAGTCAAGAGGTCATTAATTTATAAGCGATTGACTCACGAAAAATAATTAAATGCTGTAATTAACTTTCTTGTACATATTTTCATTAGAATTAATATTGGTATGCAATAAATTCTATTTTCTAATTTATACGAGAAATTCTCTGTGCCAGCGATCCGATCTCGCTACCACTCACCATCTTTTATCGGGTCGGTATAGAGGAGTTACTACAACTGGTGGCTTGCGGTGATGGATTAATTAGCAAAAATTAATGACAATCTTCAAAGACAAAGAGTGGACTCTGAAATTTAAATCATCAAAGTGCTCCAAGAGAGAGTCTCCTTGTGACTTGTGACCTGAGTCTCCTTAGACGCCCCTGTGGATCAACACAGCATCAGAAAGAGTAATCTACCAAGAATTCTGGAGAGTGTTCCCCCATCAGAAAGAGAAATCTACCAAGAATTCTGGAGAGTGTTCCCCCATCCGGAAGAGTCCCCATCCGAAAAGTGTGATAGAAACCCCGTCTGTGCTCCTGAGAATCTCTGAAGTCTGTGCTTCTGACGCCCTGAAAGACTCTTAGTAATGGAGGTAAGCTCTTTTTATACTCAGAGTGGCTTTAATTGTTATTAGTGTTTGTATAGGTGTTGTAGGCTTCAAAAAAAAAAAAAGTTGTATGTTTATTTTTGTGAGAGTAAATTTTTGAGAAATTTTTCCGGTAGAAAAAAAAAAGCATTATGAGATACTTCCGAGATTACTGTAACTTATTTAATAGACAAATTTTGTAGTTAAAATTAAATTATTGTTGAATTAATTTAATGCAAACTGAGAGTTGTGCAGTGTTACAAAATTTTAGCTGAATCTATAAATGAGAGTTCATTGAAAAAAAAAAAAGTATCGAACGCATTTCATATTTTAAGATAACAGAGTTGATTTTATATGTTTTTTGTGAATTATTCTAAATCTTTTAAGAGTGGATGCAGAGATTAAGACCACCATTGATTAAAAGAGAAAGGAATTGAATAAGACTTTTGCAATTTAAAATATTTTTACTGTGCCTTTTGAAATTGAAATTGTTGTTTTGTGTAAAATTTATCCCATATGTATTTTATAACCAAATACCAAGGTGAATGTGTACGATAGGATAGAGTTGCTTATCTTTATATGTTGCATATTTCCTATATTATTACTAAGCGTACCTTTTTATGAGCGTATATTTTGGTAATATTTTGACGCACTTGGTAGGATTTGATTTAATCTTATTGTATTGTTTTATATTTGTGGGAAAGATAATTTCTAATTTTATATTTTAAAAATGTCGGAGCTTAAATATTATAGGAAAGCTGATTTGCAAACGTTAGCTTACGAATTTGAGGTCATTTTAGAGGAAAATGATACTGTACCGAAAATTATAAAAAAAATAGAGTCGTCAGAGGGATTTGATAAAGAGCTAGCTTTAGCGCAAATTAAACTGTTAGAAAAAGACAGGGAAAATAAGTTATTGGCGGAGAAGGAAGAGAATGATAGACTTCAGTTAGAGAAAGAAGAGGACATTTCTAGCGGGAATGTGGAAGCGGAAACTTTGAATTCCGAGGAAGAAAAAGAAGGGGGAATTTTTCGCGAGTGCAGTGAAGCGGAAGCGTTGAATTCAAAACTAGAGGGTGAAAACCTAGAAAACCCTATTGAACTGGTCAGTGTGGATAAGGGATTATCGCCTTCGTCGATATATGAGAACTCTTCGATCTTAGCAAACATTGAAAGAGGGGTTAGTAAAATGGAACATGACAGGTATCCATCATTCGAAGAGATTAGAGGAAAAGGGGAATTTGAAGAAACGCGTTGTAATGCGGGAGATTCTGTAATAGTGGAAAAAGCCAGAGACGAACGCATAAGTGGAAGGGCGCGAGTGCTGGTCCCATTGCATTATAGAGTGGATATATTTGGCGCGTGCCTAGAAAAAGTGTCATTACACTTAGGGAAAGGGAAAGTTAAAGGAAATGTGTCAGAATACTTGGACCTTGGGAAAAGATTGATAAACGATTTAACTACCGCTTTTCTAAAAAGGTTCGGTGTTAAGATGAGAAATCCGAGATTGTGTCGCGCAATAAGCGATAGTATTGCATGTTGGCATCGGAAAGTTAGGAAGCTTTTGAAAGCGTTAGTATTTGGAGAATGGATAAGAGAAACGGAGGAAAATAAATTCGTGAAGGGATGTGTGTTTAATCTCACGAACAGCTTAAAAGGAGGTCGAGTTTTAGCCGTTGAAAATGTGTCAGAAAAACGAGAAAAGAGGAAATTTTGGTTTGACAGAAAGGCGGTAAAACAGAAGCTTAATGTGAAAGATGAGGTTTTAGTTTTAACTACCAGAAAGCCAATTAAAATGTCAGATAGTCGGATACGGCCGGGAAGAAAGGAGTCAATAATTACGGAAACAAATTATAATGTGAATGTTCCTGGGAGGCGACAGAAATCCCAGATTTCTCACTTGAGTTTAGTAAAGCCTTACAGAAAACGGGTGGAGTTAGCAGATATCTTAAAGCGGGAAATAAACGCACTTGAGGAATTCTGTTTACCGTATCTAGATGATATGGCGATTTTTTCAGACAGTTGGGAGGACCATATGCGTTATCTAGAAATAGTATTAAAAAGGGTGAATGACGCGAAACTAAAAATCAAATTGGCGAAATGCAAGTTCGCTCAGAAAACCGTAAAATATCTTGGGCATATTGTAGGTGAGGGCAGACGGAGGCCAGCTGAGGCGAAAGTAAGGGCAATTAAGGAATTACCGGTTCCGAAATCGAAAACTGAAATTCGTAGATGTTTGGGAATGGCTGGATATTATTCCCGGTACATAAAAGATTATGCAGTGATTGTAGAACCATTAACGAGGGCGCTTAAAGGGAAAAATAAAAAGGAAAAGATTGCATGGAGCGACGAAATGGGAAAAGCCTTTGAGACTTTGAAAATGAAGCTTACTGAAGAACCGGTGCTTTACGCTCCTAATTTTCAGAAAGAATTCATTGTACAAACTGATGCTAGTGACTTAGGTATTGGCGTGGTTTTGGCTCAAAGAGAGGGATCGGAAGAGCACCCCATAACATATTTAAGTCGAAAATTTACTGATAGTGAGAAAAGTTTCTGCGCCACTGAAAGAGAGTGTGCAGGGATTATTTTTGCGATAAAAAAGTTAAGGCATTATATTGATGGACAAAACTTTTCTATCGAAACCGATCACAATCCTTTGGTGTTTCTAAAAAGAAATTCTGGAAATAATCCCAGATTATTAAGGTGGTCCTTAGCTCTGCAACCTTATAATTATGCCATTTCTCATCGCGCAGGCAAAGACATTCCGCATGTTGAATGTCTGAGTCGAGTTTAAGGAGATTTCTTGATAAACTTTTGTATATAATTTTTTAAGATTTTTTATTTTTTATTTCACTGTGTTTTATTTCATTCTATGTTCATGATTTCTTATCAGAGCGCGAAAAAAAAAAGGAAGGTAGTATTATCTTATTCATGTATGTTTTATTTCTTGCCACTCTGATGTAATTTGAGCTTGCAATTCTTTATCCGACTCTTAGAGATTCTTAGTGTTTCACCCTTAAGAATCGTTTGAGGAGGAGGTGCTGTAAAGAATTTGAGCTTCGACATCCAGCTGCACTATGTGTCATTCTAGCATTTCCTGTGAGTACACTTAACTGCATACCTTCCTTCGCTATTTTTGCCTTGAAGACTAGCAGACGCCGAATTCTATTGTACTGTGAGCGGAAAGTTCGGACAGTGATGAAGTGGTAAGGCGTTACCCAAAAAGGGGTCTTATGCTTTGATCCTTGCCGAGTTCGTGGGAAAGAGTTCATCTGCGAGAGAAGCGATCTCTGCACACGATTTTTAGGTTTGCGCCCGAAACTTTGCCCTTTGTCTTAGAACGTCCAATGACGGACTTAGTGAAAACGAAACAGAGGGATCTCAAGGCTGCTAAGAGGCTGGAGAGTGTCGAGGGGCCCGCCTCGACAAAGCCCCCGCCCCCAGAAGAAGTTCTCCTGCGAGAATGAAAAAGTGAGAGAGGACAGTTTTTTGGAGAGATCGAAAAGGAGAGTGTTGACTCTCTGGAGAAGGGAAAAGGAAACGTCAGTTTCCAACTCAGCGTGGTGTAAGCGCTAGTGAGGTCCGACCTCTAGAATTGATACAGCAGGTATCCGGTGAAAATCCCAGCGAAGTTAAAAAGCACACCAAGTGCGAGAGTGAGAGTTCTTAGACTCAGAATTAACGAGTATTAGTAGATCTTCCGAAGAGAAGGAACGGACGAGCCTTGGTCCGAATGAACTTTGTTTTGTAGTCACGACTGACTGTAATGTTTAGAGACTTTTGTTTGTTTCAGTTACACTTGGAGTCAAGAGGTCATTAATTTATAAGCGATTGGCTCACGAAAAATAATTAAATGCTGTAATTAACTTTCTTGTACATATTTTCATTAGAATTAATATTGGTATGCAATAAATTCTATTTTCTAATTTATACGAGAAATTCTCTGTGCCAGCGATCCGATCTCGCTACCACTCACCATCTTTTATCGGGTCGGTATAGAGGAGTTACTACAGGCCCATGAAATAGACTAAAAGTCGATTCTGTTATACTGACTTAATTATTTCACTTTTTAATATTAGAAGGTTTCAACAATAGTTTTTGCATTTTGTTCGGACTTATATGACTTACACAAGCTCAAAGTTCGCATTATTCGTAGTTTTTTGATGAAAAGTACGCAATTTCTCCTAATTTCACTTCAATTATTTATATGAGTGCAATCGTGCAACACTTTCTTTTTTACATATATTATAAAATACATCAAAATATACAATATATGTAAAAATAAAAGTGCAAAAGTACGCTCATAGTAAAATATTAAAAAATATATTAAAAATTGAGGTAAAATTAGGAGCAATTGCGTATTTTTCATCAAAAACTACGAAAAATACGAACTTTGAGCTTGTGTAAGTTATATAAAAACGAACAAAATGCAAAACATATTGTTGAAATCGTACAGGATAAACCTTCTAATATTAAAAAGTGAAATAATTAAGTCAGTATAACAAAATCGAATTTTAGTCTTATTTCATAGGCCAAAAACATGGCTTATGGACCCTGATCCTTTAAACAATATTTACAAAAAAAAAAAAAAAAATCATTAAAGTACATTATATCATGTCCAAAAGAGTTCATGTTCCTTTGTAAGTACTGCCGGCACGCGGAGATAATTAAAGATTTAGTATTATCTGCCAGTTTTCTGATACTCAACAATAAATTGATCAATTATTTTTTTTGAAAAAAAAAATTAGGAAGTTTTTCAAACTTTTTAGAAACGTCAGGGCCTCGTTAGTCCCCATTTAGTTATGGCCATATCTTTAATCAATATCATGTCCTTGTTTCGTGATATAAATATATCCAAAGTAACTGAACGGAAAATGGCTGCATGATACATTATTTAGGAAAGTTGTTGATCAATATTCATTTATGCACTGACAAATGAGAAAATCAATCAGAAGTCAAATCCAGTATTTTCCACTTCTGCGATTCGAATCGCCAATTTTAATATTGTTCGCGAAAATCCATTATACTATCAAATTTACCAGTGCTGTTTTAAAAACAAAAACATTTCATAAATATATGATACATTATCTAGGAAAGTTGTTGATCAATATTCATTTATGCACTTACAAATGAGAAAATCAATCAGAAGTCAAATCTAGCATTTTCCACTTCCGTGATTCGAATCATCAATTTTAATATTGTTCACGAAAATCCATTATTACTACCAAATTTTCCAGTGCTGTTTTACATACAAAAACATTTAATAAATATATGATACGTTATCTAGGAAAGTTGTTGATAAATATTCATTTATGCACTGACAAATGAGAAAATCAATCAGAAGTCAAATCCAGCATTTTCCAATTCTGTGATTCGAATCGCCAATTTTAATATTGTTCGCGAAAATCCATTATACTATCAAATTTACCAGTGATGTTTTAAAAACAAAAACATTTCATAAATATATGATACATTATCTAGGAAAGTTGTTGATCAATATTCATTTAGGCACTTACAAATGAGAAAATCAATCAGAAGTCAAATCCAGCATTTTCCACTTCTGTGATTCGAATCACCAATTTTAATATTGTTCACAAAAATCCATTATACTATCAAATTTACCAGTGCTGTTTTACAAACAAAACCATTTCATAAATATATGATACATTATCTAGGAAAGTTGTTGCTCAATATTCATTTATGCACTGACAAATGAGAAAATCAATGAGAAGCGAAATCCAGCATTTTCCACTTCTGTGATTCGAATCACCAATTTTAATATTGTTCGTGAAAATCCATTATTACTATCAAATTTACCAGTGCTGTTTTAAAAACAAAAACATTTCATAAATATATGATACATTATCTAGGAAAGTTGTTGATCAATATTCATGTATGCACTTACAAATGAGAAAATCAATCAGAAGTCAAATCTAGCATTTTCCAATTCTGTGATTCGAATCGCCAATTTTAATATTGTTCGCAAAAATCCATTATACTATCAAATTTACCAGTGATGTTTTAAAAACAAAAACATTTCATAAATATATGATACATTATCTAGGAAAGTTGTTGATCAATATTCATTTAGGCACTTACAAATGAGAAAATCAATCAGAAGTCAAATCCAGCATTTTCCACTTCTGTGATTCGAATCACCAATTTTAATATTGTTCACAAAAATCCATTATACTATCAAATTTACCAGTGCTGTTTTACAAACAAAACCATTTCATAAATATATGATACATTATCTAGGAAAGTTGTTGCTCAATATTCATTTATGCACTGACAAATGAGAAAATCAATCAGAAGTGAAATCCAGCATTTTCCTCTCTTGTGATTCGAATCACCAATTTTAATATTGTTCGCGAAAATCCATTATACTATCAAATTTACCAGTGCTGTTTTACAAACAAAAACATTTCATAAATATATGATACATTATCTAGGAAAGTTGTTGATCAATATTCATTTATGCACTGACAAATGAGAAAATCAATCAGAAGTCAAATCCAGCATTTTCCACTTCTGTGATTCGAATCACCAATTTTAATATTGTTCGCAAAAATCCATTATGCTACCAAATTTACCAGTACCAAACAAAATCATCCCATAAATATATGATATATTATCTAGGAAAGTTGTTGA
This sequence comes from Maratus michaelseni, assembly GCA_963931845.1. NCBI lineage: Eukaryota > Metazoa > Arthropoda > Arachnida > Araneae > Salticidae > Maratus > Maratus michaelseni. Next base: position 369,250,854 of record OZ007589.1, read on the forward strand.
TCAATATTCATTTATGCACTGACGAATGAGAAAATCAATCAGAAGTCAAATCCAGCATTTTCCACTTCTATGATTCGAATCACCAATTTTAATACTGTTCGCGAAAATCTATTATACTGCCAAATTTACCAGTGCTGTTTTACAGACAAAAACATTTCATAAATATATCACGTCTAAGAGAAAGAGAGAACTAAAAATTTAATCAATATTCTCCTAATGTTTATTCAGCCCCTGTGCAAACATGCTGCAGGCATGCTGCCGGTTTCTGAAAACTAATTATTCTAATTTAATGGATGCAATTTACTGTTTCAATAAAGCCTCTCATTGCATTTTTATCCTGTTATCCTCTTTAACTGTAACTGACTTAAAAAAAAAAAAAAGAATACAAGACATTCGTTAATCACAATGGAACTACTCTGATTCTTAATTGAAGCGATATTTTTTAAAGAAAAGAATTATTTTAACACTGAATTCTATTATATTTATGATAATTTTAAAATTTTGCCTGAGGGAAATGCAAAATACAACTAAGCAGCTAATATTGAAAGATACTGTTGCTGACACTTTAAAATTTAAGTGTTAATAAATATTTTCGTAAAATATTTTATTTTACAGTTTAAATGTGTTCCAAGACGGAAATTTAAAACTATTAATGGTTATTGTTAAAATGATGTTAGAATATGTTTCTGAACTTTGCTATATATGTTCCGGAAAAAGAAGAAAAAAAAAAACAATTTTACAGGTAATGTTTGGAATTCGACTTCAGCTTGACAATAACTTGATATGGTCGGCACTATTGTTGGCGGCGAACGCTTAGCTTGAAATTTACAGAAATCAGACTTCCACGATCAAATGCAATCAATTTATTAACAATATTCTAGACAGCCTACGGGAACCTCATCACATAATATTTACCGCCAAGGAAAGGCACAGTCTTGGAAAATTTTTTTCACCCTTACTCTCTTGCAAATAACTGTATAAAAAAGACATAGGTACCAATCGACAGGATCTACTGCTATCTACTACTAAATGCTATTTATAATTTTTACTTCGGGGATTGTCTATATATAGGATTCTACATACTAAAAGATGCACGAACGCGAAAATGACAATACCCACTTTTGACACCATATTTTAGTTTCTTGCAGAGGCGTAGCGTCAAGGGGGGCACGATCACTTTACTACCAGTATTTTTATCTACTATATTTCGCCTTATTTAATTCATACCGTTCAAAGATTAAATAAGGCCAAATGTAGTTTATAATTATACTGGTAGTAAAATGATCGTGCCCCCCCTGACGCTACGCCACTGGTTTCTTGGATCAAAGTATATAGTAGTTTATGTACTTTAAAAAAAATCTTTACAGGGTTATAAAAGATAAATGCGTTAAGTGTTTATCAATAATTTCGGAAAATAAAATTAAGATCTATCTTATAAGATAAAAGTACCGAAAACTTTGTAACAGTGAAATCATACAGGATTTTTAAACCTATAATAAACTTGATTTATATTGTTTTTGTTCCATAAAAAAAATTCATCAAAATATTTCCGGTAGGAATTAACGATTTTAAGATCATAGGTTCCTTAGTCATAGGTTCCCAACGGGGGCAGTACCACTCTCCATTGGACGCTGGAGCCCTCCATGGGGGCGGTAGCGTGTCCAAAGGCAAATGGGTACATTAAGACAGACAAGGGCCGTGGCATACCTGCCTATTTAGAAAATCAATATAATAAAACTAGTTGACCCCCCACCCCCGGCGTTGCCCAGGCACTTGATAAAAACCTTAAACATACCTTTAAATGAAAATCTATACAAACGAACCTAGAGCTGGGAACTAGAAGTCGAATTTATTTTACGAATTTTAAAAAACCGCCATGGAACCCTAATAAACGCTAACAATCGCGGAGGACACAACTTTTATTATAGCGGGCTAAACCATTGAAACCACAATTGTTTCATGAATATCAAAAAGTCGCTGCGAAACCTGAAAAATCGCTATAAATCGCATTAAAAATTCAAAAATCGCGGTGCAAAATTTTCTATATTAGGCTGGCTAAAAGTTTAAAACAGAATTCCTTCTTTTATTAATCTGTATTTTGAAAAATATCGGAAAGATGGCGACACATGCATGAGCAGATATTTCCAAACGAACCTGTGGTTTGAATCTGTTCAAGAAATTCGTTTATTATGATTGAAAGTGATAGAAGTCATTATAGCTATTATTTTTATACATATTTTTAATAGCTATCTTATAAATCTGTTGAAAAGTTAATTTATTTAAATTTAAACCGTGCCAAATTTTGTATTTCAAAATGTCTGAATCTAAGAAGAAATGCCGACAGGTATTGAGTATTTGAAATATAGATTTACGCACTCTACTACAAACCAATAATTACCTATGTGTTTAATTTGCCAAAAAAGTTTTTTCAAATGAAGCTAAGAATGCTACACTATGCTACACGAGCATTTAAATAAAATGCATAATGATAAAAAGGAGGAAGATTTATTCTATTCTCAAGGACTGGAAAAGAAATATTTAACACAGGAAATTGTATCATACCTTTTTGAGTCGTCTTCTAAAAAAGATGACGGATACGGCTCCACCTTGACTCTAATTTCTCTTCTAGGAAAGAATTGCTTAAAGCTTAAGTATCGGAAAAAATTTATACGATTGTTTTGGTCTAGATGGAAGGGTGAATACCTATTAAATTTAAGGTCAGCCCACCAAAGTTAGCATAAAACCAATCTTCCCCAATTTAAAATAAATGATGTTGTACTAATTAAAGATGTATTACCCAGAAATTTCTGCAGTTTAGGCAGAATTATAGAAATATTTCCTGCAAGAGATGGCAAGATGAGGGTCTGTAAAATAAAGACTGAAAAATACATTATAAAAAGACCTGCACAATTACTCTTTAATCTCGAACTAAGAACTGAAAGTGAATCTGAACTATAGTAATTAAATATTAACATATTTTTTTTAAAACTTATTTTAGTTGAATGTGTACAACTGTGTGCAATTTTTCTGCTCAAGTTTAAATTTGCCTTGAAGTATGTATAGTATTGTTATTATTTAATATTTGTATTTGATTTAATTTGTATAACTTTTATTATTATTTAATATTTGTGTTTGATTTAATTTGTATTGTTATATATGTTTTGCGATGAACACCTCTATGTTCATGGTGCGGCAGTGTGTTGTGAATCACGTGGGTGGCTGGTATGTGGTGCCAGCAGCCCGCGCTCAAGCCCCCAGTGATGTAACAAAAATGATTTCGTTTTGTACTCGGATATCTGCTAGAATAAGAAGCGGAACTAATATTATTTATTAATGTTTAATTTATGTTCTTTATGTGTTTGTCTTTTGTGAACGTGAATAAAATCCTAGAAAAGCCAAGATTATCTGGAATCCTTCGAATTATCACGTCAGAATCACGAGCTCGATTTAATATATATAAGTATTGCAAGTGTTTTAATTCTTTCTCTCTGTGCATTAGATGTTGTTTGAGTCCAAATATAAAATCAACTTTTTTTTTTCTTTTAAACATTTAATTTGAATTTTTTTCAGAAAATTTAGCACTGAAAAATCTACGTTACTGAAAGAATGATCCAAATAGTACTATTTTGAAAATCTTATTACTATATGTTATATAAAATGAATAAGCGGATTTTTTTTTTCATTAAAATTATTAATGTGGATATTTAAAATAATGATATAGTTGACATTTTAAGCTTCAATAAATCACATTAACGTATTTCTCAATAATAAAAATGGACAAATCTAAGTTTAATCTTCAAAGTTGTTTGAAAAAAGATGAAAGGAACTCAGCACCTTTCAAAAACATCGGATTTTAAAAAGAGGGAAGGATGTGGCTGGAAATTTTCTCACATTTTTTTAAAAAAAAAAGAGATACATAATGGATCGACATAAAAACATTTAAAAAAAGAATATTTTGAATGAATTTTGCTATTTATCTTTGAAGCTGTCAGTTAACCATGTAATGGAAATTCTTTACCTATTTTCCGATATAAAGAAATGAAAAATAGAAGAATTACTGTTTTATGAAAAACTAGCTCAAGGCACTAAATGAATGCAGAAGTGAAAGAACGTGTGTATGATGTTTTGCATTTGTTTTGTTTAAAAAAAATAAACATTTTAAACTGAAAGACAGAATGTTTGATGAAAAAAAAACTGCAGTTACTTCAATACATTATTAAATTTTTTTCCATTAATAACATTAATGAAAATAAATAGGAACATTTAAATTTTGAAGACTTGTTAACATCTTGCGTACCAGTAACTTTTACCAGGTCAAATAATCATATTTCGAACCAGAAATTAAGTGTTAAACCTTTACTTGCGACCTAGCTTTGTGAACATGAGCACCGTCCATTTTAACTGACTTCAAACAAAGGCTTGTTTGTATATATACTATATATTTTTAGGTATGCCTACGAATAACTTTGAACGGATGCTCCGATTTTTAAAATTCTTGTTTTGTTGGACAACGCTCATTTTGGTGATGGTCCCGTGTAAAGCCCGACCAAGCCAAAGAGAGTCCCAGCGACTGATATTCCTTCAGGGACCCTTTTTCCTATATTCTAAAAAAAAAAAAAAAAACAACAACATTTTTCTATGCCTTAGAATACAGATGTGAATATATAAATACATATTTAGATAAATATATGTTTAAAAAAAAATCTTATTTTACTCCCTAAAAGTACAAATTATTAATTATTTTCAGTACACGGTCAAAACAGATTTAAAATATCATCTTTACAAAAAATTGCATATCAAATTTGGGACCAAAAGTCAAGCGCTTAATATAGTTAAAGTAAAACACGCTATTTACACATATACATTTTTAATGTGCAAGTTGTTTTCTATAATAGTACATTGTATATATATAACATTTAATATGTGTTAATATAGGAATTTAAATAAGTATATAATATAAGAACTACAGAAAATACATCATAGTTGTCTATTAATTAAAAATTTAAGAAACATTTCTTTGCGAAAAATTTTATTATATCATCGAAAAACAGGTTGTAAGTTATAAGTGTTCAAAAAATATAAATTAATTAGAACTCTAAAATTAAAAAAAAAAAAAACTTATTATCATTAAAATAAAATACATATGTTAAAAGGGTACTTCTCCACTATCCCGTCAACCACTTTTCATAACAAAAAACTATTTGCCAAACTGTAACGCCAAATAAACAAATGAAAGAATGCTGCCCTTAAAATCTAAAAAAAAAAAAAAAAAAAAAAAAAAAAAAAAATACAAGGAATTCGGAAACGCCCACTCACCAATGTGTCAACTTAGTAAGCTTAAACAATAAAATTTACGATATATTAAGGAAAACAAAGCAAAAAATCGCTGATATTTATTTATTTACATTATTTTTCTTAATTATTCCTCTGGGCGGGGCCTCCGTAGCCGAGTGGTTAAGATACCATTCCGCTAATCGCTTGAGAGCGTAGGAGTCAGGTTGGGGGGTTCGACTCCCGCCAGCTCCATTGCACACACTTTGTGAGCTCCCGGATGTAACTCTCTGGTGTTTTAAATTTCCTTGTGGCTATCTCATCCCTGTATATTGACGATGACTTATAAGCACTTGATGTCAAGAACACAAGTCAGACGTATGTTCTCAATAAACAAACAAGCAAACAAATCCCTCTCGGCTGGTAAATAAATGTTTGTGACGTCAGTTGAAACTGATCTACGTAACTATGCATCGCAACATTTTTTCAATGCTTTTTTTCTTTTAATAGCATGGTACCACCGTTTAAGGATGCAATTGTTACTTTAATTAACGAAAAAACTAATAAATCAGTAAAACATAATGAAAAATACAGGTAAATGTCAAATTAAAAACCACTTGATGACATAACAAACACGTGTACTGCTTCTGACGTCACGTCCACGATCATGTATTTTTGGCGTTAAATCCTTTGGTTTGGCGAGTTTTTTGTTATGAAAAGTGGTAGACGGGATAATGAAGAAGTACCGTTAAAAGTTATTACAGTAAATAAACATAAAGTCTTAAAAATATTTTAATAAACAAACGGATTACTTTCATACACACAATAATGGTGACATTCTCAAGATGTGTATGGATAAATAAACTATTTTCGCATAACATTTGAAAAATGTACTTGATAAACAAACATCACGAGATATCAGTTATAACGAAAGCAGGTGCTTTAATGAAATTTATCATCTATAAAAGTGATTTATTTTATCTTATTTTTAAACATATGAAGAACCTCGCGCCAAAGTCTAGGTAACTAAACGGAGGGTGATATATTGCATATGCTCTCGCTGTGCATTAGATTTCAATTGATTCGTGGATAATGGATGAGGAATAAAATCTTGATATATAAATTATTTTAATACATTTTAAAAATTAATCTGTAAATGTTCTACGTTATGTAGTCTGGCTAAAGCTGCAATTTTCTTGTTGTACAGTAATACCTCGACTTACGTCAGCACTTCGTTTCAAGACTAGCGACATAAGTCGAAAACGACGTAATGTGAGGTACATTTAGATAGGCAAAAAATGATAAGTAATAAAAATTCACCAAAACCTAATGAACATATTCTATTGTATTTAGGGATTATGATGCATACATTTAACATTAGCAAACAATGCGTTTGAAATACAAGAATTTGGAATAAATCACTAAGTTGTTAATTTATTGTTCACATTATTTATTGTTCACATATCGTTGTTACAATTTATTGTTCTTCTAGCTGCCCCGTTTGAGTCTTTGGGCATGTGAAAAAAATGTGTGTTTTTCACATGCTCATGGATGTTAAATTTCTCCCAGAACTCTTTCACTGTAAATTCCGTAACTTCTCTCATTACTGCATTCAAATTGGCAAATGAACGTCGTATACAATATGCTTTAAACGTCTTGATCACGTTCTGGTCCATGGGTTGAAGTAGACAGGTGGTATTTGGATGCAAAAAGACAACTTTTACTCTTAGGTCAAAATTCAAAATTTCTGGTGAACATGAAGTTTTACTGGCAATGAAGATTGAACCAACAAATTTTTCTTTTTTCTCTTAGAAGCTCTTTGTAAGAGCAGAGTGAGTTTTCTAAGCTTTTTCTAGTCGTTTCCACTGTTTGCTCGTCCGAATCAATATCTTCAAGAACCTTCATTCCAGCTTCAATAAGGTTTAGTCATTCGGTTAATTTTGCAACCATCATAATCTTTTCCGTAGGCTCAAAATCTGCATCTATTTCTTCGAAAGTACTTCGTTTCTTTAATTCAATAAGTTTATCTATGGTTAATTCCGGATCAAGGAAATTTATGAGTGCAACAACATTTTCAGCATCCAGTCCCGCAGTGGCGCGGACGGTGAAGCTCGGTTCTCGTAAGATCACCGAAAGCCAGGCAGCATCGACCACGGTCAATGCTTGAAAGGGTGCATCGTCTATCCTCTCTCGTCTGCCTCTGCTGTGGGACCGTGTATGTTAATGGGAGCTGGTGCACGTTAAATCTGTTCATGGTTCCAAAGTCCTCCAAGTTCTATATAAGCGTTACCTCTGGGGGTGCCAATCCAGATGCAGGTCTCTCATCTGGAATTGGTTCAAAATTAGGAGACCTGTTTCCATGTCAGCTATATCCGAGCCAAATGGCTAAGTAGAAAGCTGCAAAAACAAACAAACAAACAAACAAATTCAGCATCCATCTCTAAGTTGAGTCCTCTTCCATTTTCGACAATTTCATCAATTAGGAGCGATACAGAATCACAACGTTCAGATGTTTTCTTAGTCTCTGCGAAAAAAAAAGGTTTTTCCTAGCATCTCTCATTGTTTTTCTGACTGTGACTGCATATTTCTTCCAGAACTCTTTCTTCACTGTCAATTCTGTAACTTTTCTCATGGCTGCATTCAAATTGGCAAACGAACGTCGCATATAATATGCTTTAAACATTTTGATCACGCTTTGGAAGTAGACAGGTGGTATTTGGAGGCAAAAAGACAACTTTTACTCTTGGGTCAAAATTCAAAATTTCTGGTGAGTGCCCAGGTGCTTTAAAGAGTAAATTTTGGGCTGAACAACAACGCCCTGCTTCTGAGATAAAATTTTGAATTAACCAATGTTCAAACAATGAGGTTACCCAAGCTTTGGAATTTTATTTCCAAATCACTGGAAGTTTAGACTTCCAATTTTCATCCCACGGTTTCTTCTTCCATTGTTTTTTAAGAGCTCGTGGATTCTGTGAACGATAAATCAGGAGGGGCTTTAGTTTTCAATCTGCAGTTGCATTTCCGTCAAGAAGTAGGATTAATCTATCCTTCGACACTTTAAATCCAGGAAATGTTTTCCTCTCCCGTGCAATGAATCTTTTTTAGGGGTACTTTTTCTCCAAAAAAGTCCCAGTTTCATCAACATTGAAAACAGTCGTAGGACAACATCCCTCTTGTTCTATCATCTTTATATAGTTAGGGAATGAAAATGTTACTTCCTTATCAGCACTTGCTACCTCTTCAGATGCTGAAATGCTATGGAAATTACACAATTGTTTGAATTGATGAAACCACCCGTTACCGTTACTCCCGACGAAAGGTTTTTCACTCGTTCTATCTGATTTTTCCTTCACCCTTTGTATTTTGGTCGATAGGACAATTTTTGACCATCACCTGATTCTCACACCATATTTCAGAAACCAAGCCGTGTCGATTGCGAATCATCACCGTATTCATTGGGCAAGCATTCTTCACCTCTTCAAATATTCGTTCTTTATTTTTAGGTAGATATCGTAAGAAATACTACCTATTTCATTCTCACCTAAGTTGGAATTTTTGAAAAATTTTTGCAGATCTACGCCGATTATGACTCCCAGAACCCAAAACCACCCCCCAGTTCAAAACTTTATCTATCTATCTATATCACTTTTGTATGGACACGATAACTTGAATAATTCTGCATAATCTCTTCCAAATTGATACATAAAATCAAGGGGCATAAAATCTCGGACAAGTTCGTTAATGGGCAAAATCGAACCAAGTGGGGAAAATGGGGAGGGGGCTTTTTGTGAAAACAGAAAAACTCCCATAATTTCTTAATTATGATACGTATCGAATCCGTTTGAAGTTATTATTACTTCTAAGAAAAGGGCCGAAAATTTATGTATGACAGATTTTTGATATCATTAAAAATGGCTCCAAGGGGAAGGGAAAGGGGGGGGGTTAGAAGAAAAAAAATCATAACTTCGTCAATTCACAAGATATCAAATCCGCTTAAATTTATTATTAATCCTCTTAATATTATCTAATTGACAAGTTTTTTATAGGACCAACACTTATAGCAAAAAAAAAAAAATCCCTGCCGGCTCCTTCTGCAAACAAGTTAGGTTTCGAAATGGGCGGTTCCCATCTGCCGTATCATGGCAAAAAGGTCATTTCTTCCGCAATTCCCAACAAACAGGCGCCCCACGGTCTGCATCTTCGAAATCTACCTGTGCCTGTAGGCCGAGACGTCAGGAATTTTTTGATAATGGTTTCTACAGTCGTACGGGCTAAATTCATCTTAGAAGAAATTTCATGTGTCTTCATTCCGCCTTCAAAGACTTGATAATTTCACGATTTGCTTCCAATGTGAATGTCTTCCGTTTTCTTTTTAACACTTTCCAAGCTAGTTGAAGAGTGTTTATGACTTCGGTTTGTATGGCCATCTGCCGTATGGCCGTGTTCTAACTCTCGTAAATATGCTTGGATTGACCTGCAATTTTTATATGTTATTGTCGTTATCTATAGCATGTTCCTTATTTCAACTGAAGTGTGTAGCCCTTATAGTTTTTTTTACAGGGACACTCAAAAGAATTCTATTACATTACGGTCTATGGGGAAAAATAATTTGTGGTTTATTTTGATGATGTTACACAATTTCAAACAAACACATTGTAATGGATATATATTACTAAGGTGCATTACAAGAAGCTTAGTATAGAATAGGGTGGGCATAGCACTTATAGTTACTTTACAGAGACAGTCAAAATAATTCCGTTACATTACGTCTATGGAGAAAACTCGTCTGCGGTTTATTTAAATAATGTTTCAGTATTTTAAACGCATTGAAATTTATATATATCACTAAGGTGCATTACAAGAGGCTTACTACAGAATAGTGTGTGTATAGCAGTCATTTACAGGGACACAGAAAATAATTCTCTACTGTCTCTTAACAATACTCCTGGAAGTGCGTTTTAAGTTGCTGAACGCGATTTTAAATTTAACTCACTTTTTGTCTATTACTTGGTGTGTATAAATTTTGTAGATCATATACAGGGCAGCACAAAAGTTCTTGAACACATTTCCGTTTATTGACAGAAACTCCAGAAGGAGAATTTTAAACTGTGCTACGCGTTTCTTAACTAAACCAAAATTTAGCATCCTATGTAGTATATATACAAATCTATAGATCCTATACAGGGCTGAATAAAAGTATTCGGATATTTTTCCGAATATTGTATACAGTGGCTCAGAAAAGTGTTCGTACACTTACATATTTCAATAAAATAGTGCTCTGTCCATTAATTAAAATTAATATTCCGGAATGGGTATTTAAGAATAAGATCTAATAACTTATTCTTAACAAAACAACATAAAATATTTTAAATACACAGTAAAGCTTTATTTTGTAGAAACCAATAATAAAAAAATAACAAAAAAGTTACCTCACAAAAGTCTTCGTACACTTTAAAGAAATCGCTACATATTAGTAAATATTGTAACATTTTGTTAAATTAGTACTTAGTAGGCAGGGGCGGGTCCAGAAAATTTTTACAGGGGGGGGGGGTCAAGTTTCAGTGCCCAGCGTTATACCTTCTATTTACAAAATTATCAGTAAAGTGGAAGAAAAGCGATGTATCATTTAAACCTGCTTCAAAATATATATTACACAGTAATTAATCAATTTTCATGAAGTAATATTAAATTAACCTTTAAAAATTATATTAATATTAAATTAATATATAAATTACAAATTATAATAATATTATTAAAATAACTTTTAGTAACAAATTTGTTATCATTTTGTATGAAATATATAAATATACAATTTATTAATTCTATAATATGTAGTTAATACAGAAATGTTAAAATTCTTCAATTAAATTAAATTAAACGTTTTCGTATTTAAGATCTGGAGAACACTTTTTATTGCAATGAAAAAAATAATGGTAAAACATTGCTGTATTACCTTAAAAATACTGCAGTTGCAATATCATGTGTTGCTTCACTGCGAATTTATTTAATACTTCTTCAGGGTGAATTTCTTTATCGCGATGAATGTTAAGCATTGCTAAACTGATTAGCCTTTCTTCTTTTATATTTAACCTCAAGTAAGTTTTTACCGGTCTTAATGTTGAGAAAAATCGTTCACTGGTACAGGTTGTAACAGGAAGGACACATAAAATATAGAGAAGAGTCTTGATATTCGGAAAAAATTCTGAAGCGTGTAATATACTTTCACTTGCACTGCGTGGAAGTTCACTCTTCGGTTTGTTTTTCCATTGCCGCTGCCATAAGTTTATTTCTCCTCATAATTCAGAAAATGTCCCTGGAATATCTTTCTTGTAAGGTTCAGCTGCATACATTAAAGTTTCAGTATCCTCATTGGCAAATGCCGGGATCAATCCATGTAATGAAACGATATTTGAATGTTCAGCAGTGGAAAATCTTGTTACCAACTCTGATATGACAAAATCCATAAACACAAAAATAAATTAAATTTATAATATTCTTCAGGACTTGACGCTGCTGTATTAGATCTGTGGTGCTGTGTTTTTACAATTTTTGGCATAGTAATTTCAATGAAATGTTTAGTTGCTATTTTCGATGCTTCGTCGTATATTTGCGAGTAACTTTATGTTGAATTTCAATAATCATTTAAAGTATCGACAACATGCTTTACCATATTATAGCATTGCTTCAAATCTAACGAAGAGCTTTGCAAATTAAGAGATAAAGACAGGGAGATAGAGAGAAGGAGAACAAAGATAATGTTTCTACTTATGGAACTAAAAGCGGTACCTAGTATGGCGGCGTTTCTGGTCTTTTGGGCCTTTGGGGAGTGTAGCGCCCTCTATTTCCGGTTTCGACTGCCAACTCTTTACCATGCTCGAAACCAAAATGCAGGAAGAGCAGACGACAATTTGTCATGTTTGACAGGTCACATGACCGGCCTTTGGGAGCACCAGCGCCGCGAACTGGGTACTAATTCCCGGTCCATGTTCAGATCTTGAAAGCCTATCTTCACTGTTCTCCTTCTTATTTCTATCTCCATGGATAAAGAAATAGTTAAACTTAAGATGGAGGAAATGATTTGCAATGCAATAAGGAAATCAAATCGCAGAACTGATGCTATTAAAGATGCGGATTTGGAGGACGATTCATCTGCATCTAATAATTCCGGAAAGCACACAATGACATCGAAAACTTGTAAAAAATGTAAAATTGCTTCATCGCGTTCAATCCACCGAGTTTCACATAGTTTTGAGAGCTTCAATCGCGTTTCTTGAGGATGATGCTCTTGTATTTCCTCTCGCATCCAATTCATTATTTTAGCGGATTCCCTAATTGCATTGATAACTTCTAGCCACCAACAGCGTTTCTAATACTGCGTAATGAACAGGCTTTAGATATGGCAAGATTTAATTTGTGAGACGCGTAATGCATGTAAATAGCAAGTGCCTGTTTTTCTTTTATGCATGCTTGCCCCCCCCCCCTTTGAATTTTCCAGCCATATTTGAACTATCGTCGTAACATTGTCCTCGCATATTTTCAATTTTTAATCCTAATTTCTTTAGATTTTCTTCAATTAGGTCTGCAAGGAACTCACCACTTACACCTCTAGCTTCTACAAAGCCTACAAACTCTTCTCTGATTTTCTTTGTAGTTATATCCCAATACCGAATGCTAAGACTCATCTGCTCGATAGTACCAGCATCGGTGATTTCGTCAGCTAAGATACTAAAGAACCGACTTTCTTTGACAGAGTTCAGTATTTTCTGTAATATGAGCTCCCCACAGATGTCAATTAATTCATTTTGAGTTGTTTTACGGATAAAAGTAGCGTTACGAGGAGCGTTGTTTATGTGATTTTCCAAAACAGTGTCACCTGCGTCAATGCGAAACCTCAATAATGAACGAAAGTTTAATTCATTTGCTATTGAATTGAACCTGAGCCATCCTCTTTCGTCAGGTTCCCATCATCTCGGTGATAGTCATCACCTCGTAATGGAATATTTTGTTTACCACGTAATATAATCGTTTTTATTATGGGTAGTAAACGTAAACGATTTTCTTCAATTCTTCTTTTCATTTCAATATTGATTTTCACGTCAATTGATTCCGCTGGGTTTTCAAATGTCCTAATGAGGTCGGTAAAGTTAATTGTTGCTATTTTGTGGTACTCCTTAGACTTTCCTTGTCTTTTTTGTAGTTATGAAATTGACTCTGTACAAAATTGCCAAGCGATATCTTGCTTTTACCCCTTCTTTTGCTCCAAAGAGTACACATATTTTGCAATAAGTTCCAGCATGCTTAGCACTGTAACTCAACCAGGAAAATTCTGTAAGCCATGACCGTTGAAACTGCCTTTTACTTTCTGATTGCATAACAATCGGAAATTCATATGTTGCTAGTGGAATCCAAGTATTTTAAACAATGCGATACTTTAATTCATCTGCAATTTTTTTCCGATTTCCCAATGAAATTTCCGATATCATACTCATCTGGTTGAATTTCTGTAGATATGAAAGGTTCAGTTAGATTCTTTGCTTTCGTTGGGATTCCGTTGGATTTCATACTTTCGCTTGTATTCACATATTCTTTTTCATTTTGACTATTAGTTGGTATATCATATGTTGGTGTTTTCTTCTTGAAGAAATGGAAATATCTGCTTGAGATTTTCGCTTAGGCATATTTAGAGTGATGGTCTGGTCGCATGCTCAGTCAGAAATAAACACATAGCACGTTCCTGGAGAAAAAACGAACGAGCTGTTTCTTTTCGCCAAAAATAACTGTTCTTTTCGAGCTAAAATTTCATCTCTCGCCAAACCAAACGTTCACAGATTTTTCTCTCCCTTGCGATTGGTTGATGACGTCAAAAGGATTACCAAATAACCAGGAACATTATAAGTATCGTTTGCAAGGTGCCAGAAAAGTGGAAAAATCGCCTAATCAACGATGCCAAGTCACAGGAGCAGTTTAAAAGGAACATACATTTAGAAAAACAATGTTTATTGAACCCACTCTCTTTTGTGTTCTTTTGACGACCTGAGCAGAGCAGAAATATCTTACAGGACCAAGAAAAAAATTGGTTAACATTGATTTCCTATACGAATTTTTCGAAACTGTAAAAAATGTGTAAAATAACAAAAAATAATAAGAATTAAAAAAAAAATCCTTTTTCTAAAAAATTCTAGCTGTGTCACTAATAAGGGTGTTTCTCATCACAGGGGGGTCAGCTGACCCTTTGACCCTCCCCTGGATCCGCCACTGTTAGTAGGGTATCCTTTAGCATCCACAACAGCTTTTAAACGCCTGGGAATAGATTTCACAAGTTTTTTTGTAATTTCTGCATCAATGTTCATCCATTCATCGATTATTACAGTTTTTAGTTCGTTTTTTGTTTTAATATCGTGTTTTCGTATTCTAACCTCCAGTTCTCTCCTAATATGTTCTACTGGGTTCAAATCCGGTGACTGAGGTGATGTTTTCAGAACTTGTGGACAATTATAAAGATACCAGACGCGAACGTTGAGAGCCGTGTGCTTAGGATCGTTATCCTGATAAAAAACAAAGTTGTTTCCAATACCCAAATTTTGGGCTGATAATTTTAAATTATCTTTTAAAATATTTAAATAAAGAGCATGATCGATTATGCCATCAATAAATACTAAATTACCTAGTCTTGATGCTGTCATGCACCCCCACACAACGACACCTCCACCACCATGCTTAACTGTTCCAACTAAGTTCTTGGGATTAAGTTCTTCATTTTTTCTTCTCCATACAATTATACGCCCATCGGAGCCAAAAATGTTAAATTTGCTTTCGTCTGCAAATAAGACATTATTCCAATACGATTCGGGTTTATTTATCATTGATTTTGCGAAGGAAAGCCTGATCTTTCTGTTTTTCGCACTAACAAAAATTTTTCTATGAGCAAAACGCCCATTTAATCCAGCTGATCTCAGAACGCGTCGAACAGTCTCAGGTGAAATTGAAGTAGAATATTTTTCATTAAATTCTGTAGCAACTTTTACAGCACTTAAACGTGGATTCTTTTAGAATTTTTCTTATTACAATTCTTTGATTACGTTGCGTTAACTTTGACGGACGACCTTTTCTTACTTTGTTTTCGATCCGATTTTCTCCTTTAAAGTGTTTTATAACATACCGCATTGTAGAATTTGATAAATTAACTAATTTAGCAATATTTCTAACTGATTTACCACTATTATGATGAAAGATAATTAATTTTCGAATGCTGTTAGTTGTTTCTTTACGATTACGAGCCATTTTTAATAATAAATAGAATATTACGGACCAATCAAGCAAAATATAAAGCCAAACCATTTTTTAATGTCACAAAAATGCAAAAATAAAAATAGAATGACAGACGATAATTTTAATTATGAATTTATCCGAAAATATTTCAGTGTACGAAGACTTTTGTGGCGTGTTTTTTCTCTCCCTTCTTTTATTTTTATTTTTAGATAAAAAAGAAAACAGTAAATATTTAAAAAAATGCTGGGTGTTATTTGGAATAACAGAGAAATGGTGTGAAAAAACATTGGACTTCATATTTTAAATCAATTCCAGGAAAAATCCTTTTTACTGCAAAATTTTAAAGTGTACGAACACTTTTGTGAGCCACTGTATGTTGGAAATATATGCTGGAAATTCCTGAAATTACGTTTTTAAATATGTTATGCGTTTTCCAAATTGTTTACTTAGATGTTATCTTTCAGCTTATTAAACGGTAATGATTTGTAAAATTATTTTGGAAGCGTTGGAAAGTGTTACATAATCTATGCTTGACGCATGATTTTTCATTCTTGTTTCTTCAGATGTTGAATCACTAGGTTTTCTTTTAGGTGCCATCGTCAGAATATGACCGTCACTTCACACTGCATGAACAAAGAGTGAGTGAATTTGGACTAACGTGTTTGTGCATACAAAATAATTGTTCTGCGTTGTGGCTTTGCGCATTCCCCGTCCTCCTAATTATAAGATCATATATTTATTAATAAAAGGTATTTAAAATTAATTGCTGCAGTAAATTATATTATTTAAGTCTTTTTAAGAAGATTTAAAATCTGAAAATCTATTTTCTTTTTAGGCAAAAATTCAATGCCGTCATTATCAATTCTTTCCCGCTTCTGCAGATAAAATAAATAAAGCAAAACATATCCATTTTAACATTTCGCTATCTCTCTGTTGCCCATTTTAACGGAATACAATAAACAAAATAAGATACAATTCGCTTTTCTCAAAATGTTTATTCTTAAAGCGGGAAATTTTAACTTCATAGAACCAAAAGTCTTCAAAAAAGTTCAAAGTGCGTCTTAATTAACGAATTTTTTCCCCAAGCCAGACGGCATAAATGCCGGGGAAGTCGAAGCGTCGTAAGTCGGGGTACCACTGTATTTGATATCTACTATATGTTCTTCCATCCTCGTTTTGAACTTTCTATTCGTCATTCCTATATAATATTGCAATGTTTCATCGGCTTTAGTGAACGGGATTTCATATACAACCGATAGTTGATCAGGTTCTATTGACTATTATCGATTCAATATTTTTTGCATAGTTTGTAGGAAAATAGTTCCCTGCTGACCTGAACAGTTCCCCTTGTAATATTTTATCTCATGCAAGAATTTCATTAGAAAACTCAATGGGGACCTAACAATCAGCCACTAAAATTGTGTCTGCAGGTGGTTTCCACCAAGATATGACTTGGCGGACCAGTTTCATTTCAATATTCTAATCGAGTTCTATCTAATCCTGGAATTTCAGCCG
Organism: Maratus michaelseni; assembly: GCA_963931845.1. Classification (NCBI taxonomy): domain Eukaryota; kingdom Metazoa; phylum Arthropoda; class Arachnida; order Araneae; family Salticidae; genus Maratus; species Maratus michaelseni. Next base: position 369,267,909 of record OZ007589.1, read on the forward strand.
TGAACTCGATGATGTAATGATTTGTGCAACCGCCGCACGGTCTAAATATCTGAAATTACAGTATATATATATATATATATATATATATATATATATATATATATATATATATATATATATATATATATATATATATATATATATATATAAATGAATAAATAAATAGCTTGTTCAGTTGTTAAGATATAGTGTGTGGAAATATTACAGGGAAATAGGTATGTATAGCAACTGAAGCTAATACAAAGAACAATCTTTTAACATTATTATGGTAATAAATAGCACATTATCTGAAAAATATGGTAGGGGTTTTAACGAGTCACAAATTCATCGAGTCAAAAGTATGCAAAATCGAAATATAACAATGCTTAAAATCTACTAATTTGTATAGAAAATGATGATGTGTACGTGTCTGCTATTAATGTAAGTGTTTAGAATAATCGTGAATTATTTTTATTCGAAAACACCTCTTTTTACAAAAAGAGAAAAGATTAAAAATAAGTCTTTTTCTAACAGATTAATGGTTTGGTCCTGGCTGCTGTTGATTTAATTATTGTATCGTGAAGGATTCAGAAGATGGTTTTGGTACAAATGTGCTTATTAAACTCGGCTTTTAGTCTTATTGAGATATTAGTTATGGTACCTCTTGAAATTTGATCTATCCCCTATAAGATATAATCAGTAAAGTTTAAATTGAGTAGCTGTTATTCCTCAAACTATTCAGACAAAACATTTCCGAAATGTACATGCACATTTATTTAATCATTTTTCTTATATTACCTATTTCCTACTCATAGATAATAAATACTGGTTTTTATGGAAATAAGTTGAAACAATTTTAACAATTTCATCTTCTGTCAAAAAATAACTTTGACCTTTATCGTTTTTTTTCTAACTGCAACCTAACGTTTTCCAGTATTGCTGTATTTTAAGTAACTTAGGTATGTTGTAAAAATCGTGAAGGTACACGTACAATAAATGTAGTGTGTTTGCAGTCTTGAGCTCAACATTTTATCCAGTGTTTCTTTCAGGCACCTCCCCAGGGGAGACAGTGTCATCTCAGAGCAAGTCTACTACCACCCCACCCACCCCCAAGGAAAAATTCCGGGTTACATTACATGTATACAGGTAGAGTCTTTCACGGGACCGGTTGAACACGAAAATTAATTCACATTTTTATACAATTATGGAAAAATAGTCTAACAATTATATTTCTAATATCAATTTTATCTTTTTTGTATAAAAATCGACACATATACTCTCATTAATACTCAAGTACATATATATATATATATGTATATATATAGTACTTTTATTTGAAAAATATTCAGGATTTTCTTTTGAAAAATTGGTTTAACCCGAACACGATACGAAAGTCAAAATCTAAGCCGAAACCGACCAATAACCGAAACGTTTAAAGTCAACCCGACAACGAACAAAATTAGCGTCGAACTGACCTGATACAAAAAACGGGTCAGGTCAGGTTCGGGTAAAATCGCGTTATCCAACCCCGCAGCACTCGACACACGTGTTACCCGTAGAACTCTAATTACAACTAATGAACTACATTATTAAAATTTATGTACTGAACTCCCTCGGAGCAAATGGTCGGAGAGAAACATTGATTTTATGATTTTATTCCATTTTTTAGCAATTTGTTTATTTATATATTTATTTGAAAAAAAAAAAAAAAGGACTGACAGGATTAAGCGAAGTTCAGCTTAATGGGGTCCAATTTACCACCAATTTAGTTGGTGATTTACTGTTACTGCTATTATACTTATAATAGATATAAGTCCCAACTTTTTAAAATCAAGTACAATCGTTTCTTTTTTTTCTTATATAGATATTTTTTAAAACGTGTTTAATTTTTATAGAAAATGGAATACACATTTGAAGAAAACTCCCAGAAATGGAACATAAAATCTTAAGAGTATTTTTCCTAGAATTTTAATAATTTTGTTTCTATAAAGATGTATACTATTACTAGGGTGTCAGACACGCAAATGTCTTATCTTCTAAAATTTTTTTAGCATTTCATATTTTAGATTTTAATTTTTCTATCTCAAATATGCAAGTTTATTTTTTAATACTGCATTTCATGATCCTTTCAAATATTTATCCAAGAAATCAAAGTATTCCTTTGAATAGAAATATTTCTATCTTTTTTTCATGTTTATATATATATAAAATAGTGAAAAGGGTGTCTGAAAAAAGGTAAACATTTTACTTTCTTTTTTTACTTTTTCTAGATTTATTCAAATTCATCATCTGGTAAAAAATCTACTATTTAATAAAAAAACTGTTTTATATATAAAGGCGTTTTAGTTCAGAATTTCTGATATCAGAGAGCAGACCAGTTTTTTATTTTTATGAAATATAACGTCATTCGAAAGAAAAAAAAAATAATATTTGTTGTTGTAACAATGAAGTATGAGATTTTTATAGCACCAACAAGATATATTTAACAATGAAGTATAGGATATTTATAGCGTCAAAAAGATATATTTTATTTAAAGTATTAGTGATGGTTTAAGTAAGTTCTTTTAGCATTTCATAAAGTATAAGTTCATTGTTTAATAAAATGTAGAGGAGCTACAGTACAAAGGAAAAAAAAATATATGTATTGATTTTACAGTATAATACTGGCATCCCAGCTGCCAGTATTATACCGTAAAATTAACAGTAATAAGCAGTAAAATAAGCAGTAATACACTGCCGCGCATGGGCGGTAGTGTAATTCTGCTTATTTTACTGTTTATTACTGTTAATTTTACGATATAATAGTAGCAGCTAGAATGCTAGTATTATACTGTAAAATCAACATTTTTTTTTTCAAGTTTGATTTGCCCATTTACTCCCAAAATACAGAAAATTCACCAATCTAATGTAAAAATTACCTGCAATCTTAAAACCGAAAGCTGCATTTTCGTAAAATCACGTAAGTGTTTGGGCAATTGTGCTGCCTAGTACATTTTTGTAATAGAAACGAAATTTTTACGCATGTAACTCACTTCATCAAAACACGAAAAATCTGCGAAACGAAGCTCAAAATTTCCTGAAATTCTCCAGTCAAATGACAGAAATTTCTTCAAGTAACAGACAAATCTCATCTAATCACAGGGAGCCTTGTATTATATTCAGAAATATATTTTCTAATGTACCTCAGAAATTTTTTGCTAAGTTATGCTGCTTGACTTCTTTATAATAGAGCAAATGACTTATAATAGATAACTTTTAACAATAATCTCAATTAATTTCATACACAATACACTGATTACAAAATATTATAATATAACAACAACTGCAAAAATATTATCAAAAAATAACTATGAAGAATAACTATTGGTTTTATAAATTAACTTTGCCACATGTTTTTATTATGTAAGAGTTATTTCTTTAGTCTTTTTATCATATTTCGAAATTAAGATTAAAGAACAGGGTTAGCATAAATAAATGGCCGGATTTTAAAAAAAATATTTTTTTTCAAAACCATTACCCATATTATAGTCGTTGGGGACCACCGTAATACTTACCCATGATGGATATGCACATTCTAAAATATGAAAATAAAACATATGTAAACTATTTATAAAATGCATTGCAATTCGAATAAAATCGTGGCTTGATGACGTCATAAACTTTAAATGCTCTATTACTGAATTGCGTAAAAGAAACGTCCTTATAATTCCAAAATTGATAATCCTATTAACTAACGGTTTACTGCGTCGGATTAAGCGTCTCATTTCCAATTAAAACATATCTTTGAATTGAAATTTGAATGAAATACAGGGTCATGAAAAATAGAAGAGTGTGGAAAATAGGATTACAAATATCTCAGCAACTCATTATCTGATTAACTTCATTCTTTATGCTAAATTTATGTTTTTGTATTGTCTTTTATATTCACTCCTTAAAATAAACAATTTCGAAAATTTTTATCTATCTTTTATCAGACCGAATATTTCGAGAGTCCGAAAAAAATAGTTCCGGATAATCGAGGTTACTGAAATTCAATAAGCTTCTTCCCATTATTACATACTAAGTACATACCAAATTTCAAGTCTTTATCTCAATTTGTTCGGGAGGTAGAGCATTTACAGACACACACATCACAGGCAGACGGGCGGCAATTTTTTTTTCTCTAAAAATGTGTTTTTCGGAATCTCCAGTGTCTGAAACGTGTAAATCCGTCAATTTTTTTTTTCGATTTTCAAAAGGATTACAAGACTTACCCTATACTACGTATAATGGGTAAGTAATAAGTGAGATAGGAAAATAAAGAAAACATTCCAAGTTTTTTTTTTCATTTACAAATGGTCGATGTGTGATTCTTTCGTAACACGACAGACGATAATTAAGAGAATGTATTGATTTACTGAAGAATATCTTTACAATCATCTTACCATGAAGCTAAATTTTAATCCCTCCCTCCTAAAAAAAAATGTTATAGGAATAGCTGCCAACTGTTATGAATTTTCCTTACCAATCTGTAATCAAGTTCGTTCCACACATTTTGCAGTTTTATACTGTCAACGGTTCTTAATGCAGCACTGATGGGTTTAAAAAAAAAAGTTTTTTGAATGTTTTCGGTAATGTTGGTTCATAAACAAGATCTTTGATGTAACCACACAAAAGATAATCACATGGCTTAGGATCCGGGGATCTTGGTGGCCGTGAGAATAAGGGTAAACATCGTTACTCGCATGTTCAATCCAGTGTTGAGTGACGGTAAAATAAAAAAAACAAAACAAAAGAAAATCTTGGAATGTTTTTCTTTATTTTCATATGTTACTTAATATAATATGTCTCCCCCTCCTAAAACTTCTTACAAGCATCAAAGAAATATTTTGAAATTATTATAACAACATTCAAATCTCAATTGCATTATATTATATTTTAATTAATTTTACGCTAATATATTAAAAAAAATATTTCACGGTGTTTAATTATGTTCTTAAAATCTAAAAAGGTATATTTTTCTCGGATAAAATTTTCATTATAAATGTAATTATAATGCAACAGTAATTGAAAAATATTATAAAAAAATAACTATAAAGAATAACTATTGGTTCTATATATAATTTAATTTTGTCACATATTTTTATTATGTAAAAGTTATTACTTTAGTATTTTTATCATACTTTGAAATTAAGATTAAAGTGCAAGGCGTAGAAGAGCCGATAATTAAGATAATATATTGGTTTACTCAAGAATATTTTTACAATCATCTTACCATGAAACTAAATTTTACTCCCACCCTCCTTAAAAATTGTCATAGGAATAGCTGCCAACTGCTAGGAATTTTCCTTACCAATAATTTCGAAAATAATTCTTCGCTGGATTTAGTCGCCTTATTTTTGCCATTAATATTTTAATAGTTCAGTTATAAAAGAAAAAACATCAGTATTTCCATCTTGTTCCATATCATGTTTAAAGTCATTATATTACGAATTAAATTGAGAAATAAACTATCAATTTAATTTCTAATGTTTAGGCGGTTGTCTAACATTAAATTGATCTGAACTAGGTGTTAGTTGCATTGAGTATATTTCTTTGCAGTTCTCAGTAACTGCCCTCTATGCATACTTAAAGCAATTTAAATAACATATCACCTTCATTTCCTGCGCTTTCGAAAACTTGAATGCGACCCATAATTGAAATGTGGCACTTAATAGCAGTAGTTTTGCAGCTTTGTAGCTTACCTGTTAAATGAGACAATTTCCTAGTTATATCCTCACCGTTCCTTCGCTCTTAGATAAACGTTACTATTTAAAATCTAATATTAAATGCTTTAATATATAGGATTAGTGATTTGATGTAATTTATTATATTTAATATTTATATTTAATGTAATTTATTTTAATATAATTTAATATAATTTATTATATTAAATATTTATATTTAATATAATTTATTTTAATATAATTTATTATATTTATATTTATATTTAGTATAATTTATTTTAATGTAATTTAATATAATTTATTATATTTAATATTTATATTTAATATAATTTATTTTAATATAATTTATTATATTTAATATTTATATTTAATATAATTTATTTTAATATTATTTATTATATTTAATATAATTTATTATATTTAATATAATTTATTTTAATATAATTTATTATATTTAATATTTATATTTAATATAATTTATTTTAATATAATTTAATATAATTTATTATATTTAATATTTATATTTAATAGTATATCATTAAAAATAATTTTTTCTGCATAAAAGTCTTATTTGTTTTTAACCGACATCAAGAAAAGAATCGACCGCCACGGTGAGGGCTCGGGTTCGAATCCTGGTAAGGCATGGATGTCATTGCGTGTGTGTCTTCAGTGCTGTCTACTTCCTGGTGTCTATCCCGTCCTTGTCAAGAAGAAGATTTATGTAATTTGTCAATGTCTTGTATGTATTTCTGTGAATAAAAACATGGATCATTCGAGACAAACAGCCTAGTAGCTTATAGGTCTCAAAGCAATTCTCCTTCAAATGTAGTCCAAACAAAAGGAAAAATTTTCCTTCCTTCTGTTTTTGATCGTTATGTACACTGTAAAAATAAAAATAATTCTTAATTAGCGAAAATATAATGTAACCACAAATAAAAACATACAATAACCTCTTCCGAGTTGCCCCCGATTCCGGAAAGCGTTGTTTATTTTTAGAAACCTCAGAAACCAATATGTTTTCGAGATTTGCTGTCACCGACTTTTGGTAACGTTTCCGAGTAGTTTTTATAGTGTTGTGATGGCCTGGGGGCCATCAGCATAATTCATTCTGATAGGAAAAAAATAATCCTAGAATAAAGGGAAGTGATGGGTCTTGATGGGCACCTATTCTAAGAGGATTATCTTAGGGATCAGATCTTTGACCATTTCAAGTAAAAATGAAATACTTTTCATGTTTTGTATAGCCTTTCTAAGTGTGTGTGGACCTTGTCTATAAGAAGATTATCTGAAGGGGTTTAAAATGTGCCAGGAAAGTATTCGTATGAATAGCAAGACAAAAGAAATGGATACAATGAAAAAGAATAGGGAGGAGGAAGGAAGAAGGGCGCGTCAATCAAGGAGGATAAGAGAGATTACGCAGAGAGGAAGGGATGGAGTTTTCGCTATTTGTTTTTGTGTTCTGGGGAGACGGACCTTGTTTTGGGGTTCCTTGGATGTACTAAATGTCCTGTAATATCATCTAAAATTTTACTATCCTGTTTTTTTTTAATAATTGTTGTTTTTAAACAAAATTTTTTCGTTTGATACGAACTGAGATGTTTAATTATATGTGTGTGACCACGATACCACAGTGTATTAATCAGCTTTCTGACATAGGAATATTGGTTCTCAGGATGCTATCAATTCTCAATTAAACATTTTCAGCTGCGTAACTGAATTTATATATGCAAGAGTAACAAAATAATATTCATGTTAATATTAATGCTGTTAATTTATCATGTTTGTTTGTAAAACATGTTTGTTGAACACGAAAATGTTTACTTGAGAATTGATAGTATTCGAAAAAATCTATATTCCATGTTGAGAAAGCTGATTAATATGTAAACTACATGGAAACGTTTCCGAAAATCAATGAAGGCAAAATAAACTTTCTTTTTATAAATGTATCTTTAAATCTCGAAAATATACTGTTTTCTGAAGTTTCTAAAGATAAAGAACGCTTTTTGGAATCGTGGGTAACTCGGAAGAGATTATTGTATATTTTCATTTGTGGTAATGCTATATTTTTGTAGATTAAGAAACAGTTGTCTTTTTTTTCTTTTTACAGTGTAGGTATGTAGGTATGTAACGCCCACCTTTTTCTCAATAACCGCTTCACGCATTTAAATATAACCTTTTAAATTGTAATTGTAGTACACCAGGGAAGGTTTTAAGTTAAAAATAATCACTGTATCGTGTATGTTTCATTTTCTTGGAAACGTACAAAACGATGTCACTGAAACTTTATTAAAAAAGTAATCGCAATTGAAAATATGTTTTAATGGAAATGTGGTGTGATATAACGAACAATACATGTAAATATTACCAATAATTTTTTTTTTCATATAAACGAAGTATCCATAGATCATGACAAATTATGTCCGTGGCTTGTCAGAATGTTTGTACCATTTACTGAAGATCTAAAGTTGATTTAAACTGTTTTTTCATTATGTATATATTTAAAACGAAAAGCGCATTCTGTCAAATTTTTCCACGCAAATATCGTCTCTTTGCGCATGCATCAAAGTTTTTTGAAGGCTTCTCCCCTCAGAAAAGGAAAACCTGATGGATTAGCCCTCACCTGTTTAGCCTAGGGGGATTGAAAAGGGTTGATTGGAAACAAATCGAGTCACCATTGCATTGAAAGCATAGACCCTCTAATATATTTTTGCTCTGAGATTGAAAGCTTAAGCTTTTTTTTTAAGAACTCATGTTTCCACTACTAAATATGGATTTTTTTTTCGCAAAATTTTAAAGAGAGCTTGGATACAGTTATATATTTATAACGGATTGAAATGTCAGAGAGTTGGGAAAATGAGAACAATTTTTTATTGCTATGTTAAAGGAGCCGACGCGAAAACAAACAAACAAACAAAAAAGCGAGAAGAAACCATTTATTTTACAACTAGATAACAATATTTTTTCACGAAATTTTTACACGGGCTGTAAAACCGTTTTATTTATCACCAATAAAGATTTCAAAGAGTTCGGACAAAAATAACTTTTTATTTTAAAACTATGAAACGACCTTACATAAAAAAAACAAGAAAATAAGCACTTTTATCACTAAATATCAATATTTTTTCGCGAATTTTTCATCTTAAAATATAATTTTATACAAAATTGGGTTAAAGATAAAAAAAAAAAAAAAAAAAAAAAAATATGTTTCTTTTTAAATTTATTATCACGACCCGGGAAACGCCGGGCGGGGGTCAGCTAGTATTTATTTATTTTTAAATCAGTACTTTGTAAAGCTGATCTCACGCCCAGTGTTTCCAATTTAGTGTATTTTTTAATTCAGAAATTCCGAATTGTAATGTTTGCTTGATTTAATGATATACATTCAGTGATTAAATAAAACTATAATCACTATTAGGAATTTTTTGGCATGAATTTAGAATTTCAGAATAATAATAATAAAAAAATCCGCTAAATTGCAAACACTGCGCTCACTTTGGATTTCAAAGGGTAATCTTGTTTGCTTATTGCTTTAATTTATAAATATCTACTTTCACAAGAAATTGAGTCACGTTTGTAAAAAGAAAATTATTAACCCTTTGTATCACCGTGTTGAATATCTGCAACATACTCCAAAATCAATGTTATTTCCAAAGTGAGCTTTAAAAGACGATTTTATTCATTGCTGCTATCTTGCAAAACTGCACTTAATATAAATTGTTCATAGAATCTCCAGCAAATGGTGATACTTAGTTATTTTTTTATACCAAAGTTCAATTTATCACTTGAGCGGTTTCACGTTGTTATTGCTAAAATAAACTTTATGAATTTAGGGAAATTAAAAAGGCTGGAAACATGCAGGAACAGATTTTGCATAAAGTTAAATTTATATACTTTGCCCTTTTGGGTACTTTTCCATTATACCAACACCATTGTCGCCAAGCATAATAGTTGGCGCGCAATGAAACATTGAAAAAAATTAACATCATTGGTGCAACAGTGATAATATAAAAATTATACCACTTGAAAATGCAGATTTTTACGAACTATTTTATTAAATCAATACAAATATATGCTTAACCCCCCCCCCTCCAAATATATATTATGCAGCAAAAATAATACAATACAACTCAAATTAAACTGCAGGCATTGAATAGTAAATGTCTCTTAGCATTGCAGTAAACATTTATTTTTAAAAAATAAAGACATCACGTCGCTACATAAAATCTATAAGATGGGATTGTACATAAATAAGGAACACTGATGCGATGTTTTTTATCTCGTCATTTTGCGATGCCCGATAATCTCTCACCAGATTAGGTATAACATCTACTGTTAAGGTCAACAAAATGATATTTGTGATTTAATGGAAATTGTTCATAGTGGCATCTGGCATCTAAAAAAAAGATATTTTTTTATGTATACGTAATTCTATAAGCCTGAAACAATTTTATTGCAGCTTGCTCATCATTAGGTGATCGCCAAATGATAAAATACGCCTCAACGTCAGCAAAAAATTTACGCAATCAGCGTAATTCGCCCAACAAAATCCATTTGCAAGGGGCGAAACTCATATTCCAGCGATCAACTCATCACTCAAACGATCGCCAGCAATTCCTAGCCAAACGTTTAAGCTGAATCGTGTCTAGAAAGACGAGTTTCGCCCATGCAAATGGATTTTGTCGGGCGTAACGACGCCAATTGTGTAAATTTAACACATTGTTCCTAATGATTTCAGTGATGCATTTCAAATAAGGTGCTAAATTTCTTCTAAGTAGAAAACCTATTTTGTTTATTGCAGGCCTTTTTGAAAGCTAGTGGAATGGACAAGTTTTTGGTACATTTGACTGATTGTAGCTAGGCAGGCATTTGCGGAAATGCCGGTTAAAAAATTTGACGACAATTAGTTTTTTCATATCGCCAATCTTTCAGCGCTTATAGCTCGCCGTTAAATCCAGATATTTTTAAGAAAATGGTGTCATCTTATTGGATGTTTTTTGTTATTTCCAAATACTATGTGCTTATTTTGAGTCTAGGTTTTACAGAAACATCACAAATTTAGGTTTTATCAGACTTGAAGCATTTTTGCCGCCATTCCTTCTATCCACCATAACTCGGAAACGGTTAGAAATGGAACAGTGTTTATATGGTGTTTTATGATCCACATGGACTCTTCTATTACCCCCTTTCGTTTCGGAGATTATGTCAAACTCACCTTGTATATATAATGAAATCGCTTCAATGGTTACCGAAAGAAAAGGGTACTTTGATATCAATCGTTTTACGTAGGATTTCACGTGTTGTTGTCTGCTTAAATTAATGTAAATGTTGCATGTCATCTTCAAAATTTAGTTAATGATTATTGAATTACACTTAGCTTGAGGATTAACATGTAAATTAACATTCAAATATTTTTGGTTTGTAATGACATTATTGCTATAGAATATTATTTTACCAAAAACTCGTTAGAAATAATCTGATTGCTATTCTAAATAAGAATTCCTCTAGAACTTTAAGATAAAATTCTTTTCCGATTTATGGCATATATGTCAAATTCAGTTAATCGTTAAAATCAGATTACCAATATACTTTGAGCTGTCAATTAAAATAAAATATGATAAGATTATAATGACTGTTTAAAGGTTTATCCAGTATAACTGCAGTCATTTATGAAACGGTAACTTCTTAAATTACGACATTTCATTTCAAACTTTACGTCAAGCTATTATCTCAAATTACGCTAGATATATTCTAGGGAGCATATTTTCTGATATTTCAACCCATCTTTCGTTTCCGTTTATAAATATGATAATAGCACATTAAGAATGATTTTAAACATAATGAGCAGTAGATTTATTATTAAATAAAACAAATAAGAGGTGAAGTGATTTAGTTGCGCTCATTTCACCATCAAAATCACATTATTTCGTTTTCCGTAAATCTCATTTTTCATTTTTACTAAATATAGAATACATTTGGTTTAAAAAAAAGTTATGAGTTTGTTTTTTCACAAAATATACTGTTTCAGTAATGCAAAATGTTATTTTAAAATGCATAATAATAATATCTGTGGCCGGCCTTGATGGTGTAAAATAAAATGTTTCTGCCGTTAAGGTGGGGTTCTATTTCTTTGTGTCGAAATTTTTGATTTTTTATTTTTTACATTTTTTGCATCCCTTAAGTGTGTAGATCAATGCTTTAAAGTGATTTTGCGATATTCCAGTTTTTTACAATTTGTTTTAGTCGCTGAATGTAACACCGCTTGGTGAAAGTAACGTCGCTCGTTGAACGTAACGTTATGGTAAAACTTTAAACTTGTTTTTCCCGAAACCCCGTTTTTCAAACTGGGCGATAATTTTTCTCGAAAACTATTCGACCGATCTCCTCTACTTTTTAAAAAGAGAAAGGAATTATTTTTGTTGGATCTTATACTACGGAAAAGTTCAATTTTCATTTATTAATTATTTTTTCTAGCTCTTAAAAGGTAAAAAAAGGCGAAAAAAAAACTTTTTTCTGTTTAAATGACTACTATTTTGTCAAAAGTGAACTGTTAAAACTAAATGCCTGGAATAAGCTCCAGATAATTTAATGCCCTTTCATAGTTTGGCAACCCAGTTTTTTTTCAGATGCTTGTGATCAGAGGAAAATGTTCGCCCGACTGGAAGTTTATGGCACGCACCTGGGGGCATTCCTCGTCGCACAAGGCGTATTATTAAAATGTTTACATGGTTGGTTGGTTGGTTGATTCATGACGGCCCGATTATCTACACGAGGGATATAGGCCCTAGGGTGGAGTGCCCTCCGTGGGAGTCTTTCTAAAAATATTTACACGGAAGAATTTAAATGTATAAGTGAAATGCCAACAAATATAATTCAAAAAGTCCGAAGGTGTTATCTCTTTCCTTTGTAACCAGAAAAAAACCGTAGAAATCACCTGGATTGTAGGTTAGAGACTCAGGACCTTCCCTTAATATAACTCTAATTTTTGTTAACATCATTTTCGTTAAAATTGTGAAGGTATGATTTAGTGATGGGCATAACGATTATTTTGATTATTCTTATGAATCATTCGGGCATGCGTAGAAGCATATCTGTCAAACTTCAAATTTTTTTAATTCAATTACTACCTGAAATTTTGAAAAAAAAGAAAAGAAGTTTCTGATTTTAATTAAAATTAGATTAGACGCCAAATAAAAATGAAAATGTGTTTCGTTTACAAAACACCTTAAAATCCGAAACTTCTTTTTTTTTTTTCAAAATTTCTGGTAGTTATTGATTAAAAAAAAATAAAGTTTGACAGATATGCTTCTGCGCATGCCCGAATGATTCATTCAAATAATCAAAATAATCGTTATGCCCATCACTAGTATGATTCATCATAAATTTTTGTAGCAACTGATTCAATCTTTTAAAGGTCCCGTTCTCCTCTATTGCTCTGAAATTTGTTTATGAAACAAATTGGCAGACTGATGATAATGTATATTTAAACTACTGATTCTGGATACTCGTGTTTTGTGAGATACCAATTAATATCTTCAACGCCCCATATGTATTACAAAAGGTGTGCAAAATGCAGAATTTTAGAAAATGTCATACTTACCACAATTTAAAAAATCCTGTATACTTTTTTTTCGGCATTAATTTAAAATTGTACATCAAATACCTAATTATCAATTAAACAATATTTGGTGCAAACGGATTCTATGAATAAACTTACCTTTAAAAATATACCTGAGATACCAATACAAAAAAAGTTTAGAAATATATCAGAGGCGCTTTCCTTTCTTTCTTTTATAAAAATATCTCAAGCGATTTCAAAAGGCGAAAAATGCTTCAAGAAATTGCAGTCATATGCATTTGACAGATCATTATATTTCACAGTCAACGAATCTTTTATTTCAGTATACTTTGGATGAAAGTTTGACAGTTGTTTCATATTAAAATGTGCAATGAAGAGATCTTTTTAGATTTGTTGAAAAAATTTAAATTTTGAGGCTAGTTAAGACCAGAGTTACCGTTAATAAAATAACGGTAAAAATTACATTTTATTTTGACAATCAGTTCACATTGAGTGACATAACTAGTACATATTTTTTCTTTTGCATATAATCATGATTTGTTTTAAGGGATTGTGTGTCATTTAATTAATGACACACTTTTTATTTGAAAAAAATAAAGGTGACATTACTTCTTGTTGCAATTTATTATCTAAATATGTTTAAAGTTCTGGGCAAATTTATCATACGAAAGTTAGGTATGTTGGATATCTTGAAACAGTGAAAGATTGCAGTGAACTTCAGGATAATTACATATAAATTAATTGATTGAAAAATTGAATGAAAATGATTTGAAATATAATTGCAGCCACTATTAAGTTTAATATAGCAAAAATAATTTATCATAAACAATCTAAGAAAAAGTTATTGAAAATATCATGAATTGGTAATATTTTTATTTAAGTTATTTTTATTATTATTGTCAATAATCCATCTCACCGAATCTTTATATGTTATTCCTTAACTTTTTTTACCATAATTAAAGTTCATCGGAGGAGGAAATAATTTGAAATATAATTGCAGCCTTAATTCAATTTAACACACCAAAAATTCACCACCATTTTCTCGCGTACGAAATATCCATATCCCGAGACATCATACACTGCCATTTTGATCCTGCAAACTTCAGATTTCGACCTCATGTTTCTCATACTTCTACTCCAGCATTGGTCCTTTAGTAAATAAAAATAAACTTAAATAAACAAGATTTAACTAAAATAATATATTTCTAATTGGCAGTTTACGCACTATTCAACAGAGAACAATAATAATAAAAATAACTTAAATGAAAATATTACCAATACATCATATTTTCTATAACTATATTTTTCTTAGATTGTTGATGGTAAATTATGTTTGGTTTATTAAACTGAATTAAGGCTTTCATTATATTTCAATTTATTTCCTCTTCCAATAAACTTTAATTATAATAAAAATATTAAGGAATGAATTTTAAAGCTGCAGTGATATGAAGTATTGACAATAATAATAAAAAATAACATAAATGCAAATATTTCCAACGTATTCAATAAATTTTTCTTAGATTGTTTATGGTGATTTATTATTTTTGCTGAGTTAAATTGACTTGTGGCTGCAATTATATTTTTCAAATAATTTTCTCTTTTATAAAAATGATTTATGAATGATGCGATGTATGAAACTTTACACTTCTAAATTTAAAGGCAATACTTCAAAAATATCTGTACTGAAATTCAGAAGAAAGGGCTATTGAAATCGTATCTCTTATTCATTTTTGAAAAATAGATGAAAAATCTACATTGTATGTCAGAATTTTTATGGGTACTTACTCTCGTATGAGAGTCATACAGTGGATTTGACATTCTATTATTTTACTGTCGTGATTCTTTATTGTACATCATTCTGGTTATCGCAGCGAAAGTTGCATTTACTATATTAAACTTTGATGATTTTTGATTAGCTAAATAAGTATACGGTAATTGCTAAATAAACGACATGATTACTCGCAAACCGATGCAGTAACAATAGTTAAATATATGTTTATTTTCTACGATGCATTTAATATGCAGCTTTAGCTATTAGAAATCCAAAAATACATATAAATATTTAATAAATGAACATGTAATAACTCAATATGTAATAATTAAACAAGTAATACATTTATAGTGGGTGATTATGATATATATACGTTTTTCAATAAACATATGTACTCAAAATATATCGAAAATGCAACTTAATGAAGATTTTATATGATTTTAGCCAAGTATTGAACATAAATTATTTTGATAGCTATTTTAGTGTGGGTGCTATTGTTTATATTTTTTTATATCAAGATGTTTCGGTACTATTATTTACATTACTTATATCAAGTTTAGTTTGTATATGGATGGAATTTATTTTAGTGTTGAAGAAATTGGAGATAAGTGTGGCACGCCTTTCGAAACCTGCTGGAATATTTACTTCTGAAATGGGGATGGAGTTTGTCATCCTTTCCATATACTTATTTATAAGATAGAGGCTGGACAATGAATTAAGGAAGTTAAAATTTTATAACAGTTTCATACGCGCTGACCATGAGGGCGAATGAGGCAATCAGGCATACTTTCATATTTAATTTTGAAACTTTTTTCTCTTGTTCTATTTAATCACACAAATTTGTGATTTATTAAGACGAAAATAAGATTTTAAAACTAGTGGTGGAAGTTTTCCTGATTGCCATAGTCGCCCTCTTGTTAACTCGGCGCCTATGAATATTTAAAAAAGATTTTTTATATTCAATTACAAATATTTAAAGTTTACTGTTACTGTTATTGATGATTGATGTATACCTGCTTTATGCATATTTAATATATTTTGTATATATAAAGCAGGGTTTGAAATAGTTTTAGAATTTTAGGAGTGGGGGAGGGGATTTTCCGCTTTAGTTCAAATTTTAGAGATGATTTTTTAATTTAAGTTCTTAATTAGTTATTATTATTTATTTTAAATCGTAACAGTCACATATTTACTGCAATCATTACAATGATATCAAATCATTATGCTTTACTAAATGATATTATATGCAGTACACGCAAAAAAAATCTACACAACCTGGGAAAAAGGGCTTTACAGATTTCTGAATTGTAGGGATTTTAGATCACTAGTGAAGATTGAAACAGAAATTCATTAATGAAAAATTTACTGGCAGAAAATCATTAATGTAAATTTTCTTAATCCCATAGAGCAAAAAATTTCCAAATTTCGCGACCGATTGATTCGTGGCTGATTACCTGGTGACCGATCGAATTTCACGATTTTTTTTTAATTATGCACCATTTTCTTATTTTCTGCCCTATTCGCGCAATCCCGCCCGCTATTTCAAACCCTGTAAACCTATTCATTCTTTATTTAAAAATATAGCTTCACATTTATATATTTTTCTTTTTCTCTATCACATTTCAGGAAATCAAATAAAAGTGATGTCGAGGTCTTTTTTAATAGAAAAATGAAGATAACTTTATTTTCTGAAAAGACGCTTTGAAAATAACTGTCAACATCTTTTCTTAAGGCTTTTGTGTATTGAAATAGATCATCATAGGCATAGAAAAAACGTGTTGTTGTGTATAATATAAAGGTGCACTTTAAAAAATGATCTTAAATTACTTTTTGTATATTGGAAGTAAAATTGTAATAAATTACTTGTGATTTTTTTTTTTTACTTCAAGATGTTTGTATAATTTCTATTTTTTTTTCTAATGAATCATTTGATTTATGAACCGTTGCATGAAACCATGCAGCATTATTTTGAATAAAAAATGATGTTTCTGCAGTGCATAATTTAAATTTTAGACTCAGAAAATCTTTTAAAATAATTTTTAAAAGAGAATTTTTGTTAGATTTTTTGTTACAAGGATTGAGAGGTGAAAAACAATATATTTTTTTTTTCGATACTAATTTACTAAAATATTCATTTTAAGTTTCTTTAACAACATTAAAATGTTTTTTCCCTATTTTTTATTAATGTATTTATAAAATTCATTTTTAAATTAAATAGCACAGGTCTACAAAATTTACGTTTGCGAATACTTTTTAAAAACTATATACTGCTTCTATACACTTTTCAAATGCTTATTACAAAATTGATCGCAATTTTTTTCTGTTACGTACAGTTTTTTACAGTCTGCGTTTACATGTGCTACAATAATGTATATAGTATGTTGAATAGCAAATAAATAAAATAGAGCAATGTTATTTGAAAACTTGTACATAGATATATGTATACATGTAGGATGCATTAAAATAGATTTAAATTCATTTATGTTTCTTAGTCAAATGTCATTGACTGTATTTACTTTTAGTTTTAAGACTTTTTTTCGTATAGTGAATAAGAAGTCTCCATTCCCAGTCTTTATATTGAATACCAAACTTGAGCATCAATCTGTGAATGTGAATATATCTGAAGTAAATTTAGTCTCTATCCTGTAGACAGTAAGAGATTAACATACAAGAAAGGACTATCATAGAGCGTAATGGTAACGATCGCAGCGCCTGTAGTGACAAAGGGGAAGAAACATCTCATACGCAGAATAGTTCTGCTTTTGAACGTCTATCTTATTATGATCTTTCTTTTTTAAATATTACATGTTTACGTTTTCAACTTTGTAGTAACAGCGAAAAACGAAAATGTTGAATTCCAATTTGTGTGCAGTTAAGATTCTGCCAGACATATTTTAACAAGTTTAGACATAGTACTAAAAAATTCTGAAAAGAACTATTGTTTCAATAATGATAAAAGAAAGAATAAAAATAAAGTCGTTTAAAAAGAAACTTATACATTGCATCAATGGTCAATTTGAAAGGAATCGTCTGCATCGAAGAGAAAAGAATAGATATGAAAAACATAGAGCATAAACATATTTCATATATATGGGTAAATTTCGTAGTCTTCTTAGCGTCCTCCCAATTGTCACTAGCGACGCTATTATTGCGGCAGATTACAGATTTTGCTATAACTGTCCTATATTGTAAATTAATATATGGAAATAAATGCCTGTTATCTGATTATTTACGCAGTAGTAGATGTTTCAGGAACTAACAAATTTTTCCTTTTACTCTGGACAGAATTTTTCAATAGATAACTTAGACAACTTAAAATCTCATGGGAGGCCAGAGACTCTTTACACATTTTAACTTCTTGATTTTATGTGGTTCTCATGTTAATTATCCTTTACTTTGTTCCTGTGTTTGGTGTTATCTTTTTACTTATATTTCTGTTTTTTTTTTTTTTCATGATCTCTGTACGGCGTAAGGATAATGTCTGTTCGCCTGCTGCATTGGAAAAAAAAATTAGAATCTCAAATTAAATCCGAATTTTAAGAAGGATTTAGTAGTTGAGGGACATCACTGCCTTTATTACACTGAAAATCAGCAGCATTATGTGAATCAGAATCAGATGAGTCTTAAAATTTATATTGTAAAAAACAGTCAGAAATTTGTGGATCGTGTGGAACAAATGGTAAAGCTGATAAGTCTTGAGTACATAATTTTTTTTTTTATTACTTACAATTACTAACATCACATGAGCTAAAAATACAAACATCAATATGGCATTTAGCCCCCCCCCCCTCTATACCAATGAGATAACAAATCTGAATGCTTATTCTTACCTTTGGACAACATTACTAATTATTATAATTATACCCGAACAGAATCCATGGTGTATTCTCATTATGAAATTTTAATCCAAAATAAGAGACACATTTTTTTTTCTAATAGAATGTGTAACACTACACACATTTAAGTTTGTGAAATAATGAAAAATTTCGCTATTTTTTTCCATTTAATTTAAATTAAGCATTGCAATTTTAATAAGTACATTATAACATCACTTACATAAAAGTCAAGATTGTTCAAAAATAATTACGTGAAACATTAAGTTTTATTGGGATTTTTAAATTCAGCAGCAAACATTACATTAAGATCAACTATAATTAAAAAAAATTTTTTTTCATTGTAGACTTCATCACACACACACACACACGCACGCACACACTCTCTGGTTGTCCCTGCTAGTCAGATGACTAATAAAAGTTGTTAGTTTTTAAGAAATTAATTACAAAAAATTCTGAAGCTTTTTACATAATTATGAAAATTATTTCGTGAGTGTGTATATAAATAACAAGTTTAATTTACGAAAGGCATATTCAAATATAATCACAGTAAAACTACAGGAATTCGAACAAAATACGGTTTTAATGCAATCCTTGTAGTCTGGGAGGCAGAGACACTTTTTAGTTAAATATAAAAACGATTATATATATTAAATATCAAACCATTCGGTTGAGTAGTTTTTGCGCTGTTGTATGCGAACAGACGGACGGACGGACCAGGCGACGACTATAGGTGCTATGTATTTATATAATTACGAATGCACCTAAAAAGAAGGAATCTAAAGATTAACTGAAAAAAAAATTGTAGTATTTACATCTCTTAAGTTGGTTTCGTAAATGTTGTAACATCACTTATTGTTCTGGCTATAAAATAAGATTAACATTACAGATATACGTTTGTATTTAAGGAATATCTAAACCTTTTTGAAGTTATGCCGTTACCAAACAGAATTCCAAATTTAATAAAGAACGAAGCATTCTAATAATTTAATAAGAGTACGAGAAAAAATATTTTTATTTTTAATTTATTGAATTATTTTACTTTTAGAGATAATTGAAATTTACTAAAATTTATAATATAGTAATTTTTTTTTCTTTTTAAAGAATCTAAATACATTATTATTTTCTTTTCTAAAGGCAATCCTAATTTACATAAAACAACATTACAACATTTTTTTTTTCTGGAAAAGGTAATTTGATTAATAATGATATGAATTTTTAACTCAAATCACTCAATGATAACTGAATTTGCGAAAATGTGAATGCTTGTTTAATTTTGTTAATTTTGATTATCTACGTAAAACGAAGCTGAGTAAAACATTAACGAGTTCAACAAGCAGTAACCACGTTATAATAAAAAGTAAAATAATTATAATTAAAATCATAAAAAAAAAGTGAAAATACATAGTAAGTGCATTTTATTTACTAATCCTATTTTGATTTATAATGAATCTGACAGATATAATATGAAGAACAACTTAAATAAACAAAAACATTACAGAGCGGCAACTCATCTAATTAATTATTAAAGAATATAAATAAACGAAAATGTACTATAAAAAGACTCAGTATTTTTAAATGAAAACAATGACCTTTTCTTAATTTTATTTAATTTGAAAAATAAGCCGAGGTTTATGACCAGAAGAAATGTGAGATAAACCAGAGTGATGAAAATTAGACGAGTAGAGTACTGAAGTATTTCTAAATTTATATGTCTTTATTTTTGCACAAAAATAACTTTTAACTAGTGGGATGTGCCAATCCCGTAACTTTCTTCTATCTCACACAGGTTTTGCATACACTAAAAACGAATCAGCACCAATTTATATCAAGGTCTAACTGAATCTAAAGTTTTATTAAAATCCGTGCATAGGTTCTTGAGATATGATTATCGTTAAAATCGTGTAAATCATGAAAAACACAGAATAGCCGCGACACCTGATGGGAGATTTGAACCAAAACATAATCAACATCTATTTATGTCAACGTCTAACTGAATCTGAAGTTTGATGAAAATGCGCGCATTAGTTCTTGAGATATAGTTATCGTGAAAATCATAAAAAAAGTAGCATAGAAGCTCCACCTGTTGGACTATGTGCACCAAAATGTAATCAGCATCTCTTCATGTCAAGGTCTAACAGAAACTGAAATTTGACTAAATTCTGTGCAATAGTTCTTGACATTAGTTATTGCGGAAATCGCAAAAAAATGCAGCATAATGTCACCTGTTGGGTGATTTACACCAAAAACTAATCAGCACTAATTTATATCAGGGACTAACTTAATCTAAAGTTTTATTAAATTCTGTGCATTAGTGCTTGAGATAGAGCGCGCCCACAAAATGTTTGTCAGATACAGACAGACAGACAGAGTCACAAACATACATTTTCTAAAAAGAGTCAAATCGTGTTCAGGACTTTTTAAAACGTATAAATCCGTCGAAAACCAGAAGTCAAAAATTTTCATGAATCCAATACTTTCTTCTTGTAAAGGTAGAAGAAAGTAAAAATTAGAAAACGTATGTTCTGAAACGAACAGGTGAATTAGTTACTTAATTTTCGAAGCGCTATGCACCAATCCGCGAGGGGCTACATGCAATGAATAAAAAAAATAACGAAATAAGTATAAAACAAAAAAAGAATAAGTATAAAATTTATTTAATATATATATTTTTTTACAAAAAACTGAAAAACATCCAGTGTTTATCTGCAATTCATGTTGTTCCAAAAAAAATGTCCGTTACAATACGTTAATTTGGCGTGGGTTCCGATTATGGTATTCTTTTTCTTTAAGTTGATGTCCACTAATTCTAAAATATTTTAGAGAGATTTAATAAAAAGTTTAGGAACTGCCACATACGCATCTAATAAAATAGTGACTTATTCAGCAAATGTTTTGACAGATTTATAAGAAAATTTAGAAATTACAATTTACATCTAATGAATAAATGTTTCACTAACATAAAACACATATGAGATGTATCATAAAGTTTAGAAATTGCAATTTGTTTCTAATGAATAAGTGTTTTATTCAATTCTGTACTCTACATGTTTGCCTTTCACTCAAAGGCGTTAATCCGTAATCATAAGATAAACAAAAATGAAAACTGTTTTGATTTCAATCTGATATTAAATGTATAGTTTTACGATGAGTTATATTTATAACTTCGAGTTCCATTTTTAGAAACTAATCAATAAATCTACGTTGTACTACGCTTCAAATATTTAATTTATTTAAATAAATAATAAGAATAAATAAAACTTAACGAGTACTTTCATTTTAAATCTCCTTTAGCAATGACTTTATATTGAACTTCCACGTAATATTTGATTTATCAAATGTTGCGATTTCGCTTGAGACTAACAAATGTCTGCAAACATAATAAACTATAACCCGAGAGCCATATTTGGCGATAATGCTGACAGATATTGGGACTACTTGTCAGATGTAATATGAGACTACGAATCAACTATATTTTAGATTAAGGGCACATCGGATAATAGGCTCAAATATGCATAATATTTCTTCGATAAACATTAAAGGATAACACACTGTAACCAGTCAAAATTCCATTTTTTTAAATTCTCTTAAAGTGCTCTTTATACGCATGAAGAAAATACTATTTTAACTTACCCATCATACGTAGTATAGGGTAAGTCTTGCAATCGTTTTGAAAACAGAAATTTTTTTTTTTGACGGATTTACACGTTTCAGACACTGGATATACCGAAAAACATATTTTTAGAAAAAAAAAATTGCCGTCTGTCTGTCTATGTGTCTGTAAACGCTCTATCTCCCGAACAAATTGAGATAGAGACTTGAAATTTGACACGTACTTAGTATGTAATAATGAGAAGAAGCCTATTGAATTTCCGTAACCTTCATTATCCGGAACTATTTTTTTCGGACTCTCGAAATATTCGTTCTGATAAAAGGTATATAAACATTTTTGAAATTGTTTTTTTTTTTAAGAAGTGAATATAAAATACAAAAAAACAAAAAAACAAATTTTCGATAAAGAATGAAGTCGATTGGATAATGAGTTGCCGAGATATTTGTAATCACATTTTCCACACTCTTCGATTTTTCATGACCCTGTATTTCATTTAAATTTCAATTCAAAGATATATTTTAATTGGAAAAGAGACGCTTAATCCCACGCAGTAAAATGTTAGTTAATATGAATATCAATTTTTGTGTTATAAGGATGTTTCTTTTACGCAATTCAGTAATAGAGCATTTAAAGTTTACGACGTCATCACGCCAGGATTTTATTCGAATTGCAATGCATTTGATAAATAGTTTACGCATGTTTTATTTTCATATTTTATATTATGCATATCCATGATGGGTAAGTATTACGGTGGCCGCCAACGACTAGTTTATTTAGACAAATTTATCAAAAGTGACAGGACAATTTTAGAGCTATAGAAGAGTAACCAGAAACAAAAAAATTAAGAAGCGTTTTATTTATTTATTTTATTTTTTAGAACAGCAAGCATTTCTAAAATCGGTGGACATCCTACACTGCAAATCACGGCAGATGTTTATTAATCTAGGAAATATAGAACAACCACGAAAGTAAATATACAATAACCTCTTCCGAGTTACCACCGATTCCGAATAGCGTTCTTTATTATTAAAAACCTCAGAAACGAATATATTTTCGAGATTTAAGTAATAATTTATAAAAACAAAGTTTTTTTGTTGCCACTTGTTTTTGAAAACTTTTCCGAATAGTTTTTTTTAATGCATTCGTCGCTTTTCTGAAACAGGAAGATAGGTTTTCCGGATGCTATCTGTCATGCAACCAACATCCTTCCAATACTCTTCTTTTTAAACGTAAGTAAATTGAAGTGAAGAGACCCACTCTCCGACCGGAGGTGAATTGAAGTGAAGAGAGTAAGAGTCAGTAGTGGTGGTGTTCTGTTATGAGTAGAATACCGGAAGCACATCCGAGTAAATTTTGGTTTCATTTTAAGAAGTAATGTGGGTGGTTTTGTGGAAGTATTGTTTTTCATAAATAGTAGTAAAAGTGTATATAGCTCTCCCCAAGTGTAAATATTTTTGTATATAATCGTTTCTATTTAATAAACTTCATGTTAAATTTTCAAGGGAGATTACTTCATCATCGGCTATCATGATATTACACTCTCCAGTCGCGTGTAAATATTTTCATGTTCAACAAGAATTTTTTACAGACAAACATGATAAATTTATAACATTAATATTAAAATTAATAGTAGTTTGTTGCTCTTGGATATATAAATTCAGTTATGCAGCTGAAAATGTTTAGTTGAGAATTGAGAGCATCCTAAAAATCTATATTCTGGTTTGTGAAAACGGATCAATACACTATAAAAACTACTCGGAAAAATTTCCGAAAATCATTGGCAACAAAAGAAATTTTGGTTTTATATACGATTCTTCAAATCTCGAAAGTACGAGGGAAAGTCATTAAGTAAGTCACGAAAGATAATTAAATAATAACTTACAATGATATTCACTTCAAAATTTTTTTTATTTTTCAACATATTCTCCACCAATAATTATGCACTTATATCACCGTTTTATCAGTGCCCCAACACCAGCTGCATAAGATTCTTTGGGTTGCTGTGTCAGCCACATTAGGACGTCAAGCTGAACACAGGAGACAATTCAAAAAATTGGTTGGCAACTTCTTCAACATCCACCATACAGCTTCGACTTAGCTCCAAGCGATTTTCAACTGTTTAGTCCACTAAAACACCATCTTGGAAGCAAGATGATGTTCACAGATGATGAAAAGATTCAACTTTATAATATTGGAGGAGAATATGTTGAGATGTAAAAATAGTTTTAAAGTGAATATCTTTGTAAGTTATTATTTATTTATCTATTTTTTTTTTTTTACAAAATTTCTCCGCCGTATCAGTCGTATTCCAGATTTTTCCGGATTTTAAAACAATTTTATAAATATTGAGCAATATTAACTTGAAATAAGCCTATGTTAAAAATAAATAATTTTCATTTGAAAAAAAAAAAAAACCCTTTTATTTATCCAACATTTATTCTCACCACCTAACTTACGATTTCCAAACGAAAAATTTATTTACATAATTTACAGATAATAAAGAAAAAATTACATTCCTAATTATTTCTTCTTAAAAAAATCGGTCAATTTTAATTATTTTGATTCTTTTAAAAAAAATGTCACTTGGATAAATTGAAAAAAATAATTTATAAATTGAAAAAATTGTTTCTGTTAAGTGTTAGAACGTGATACAAAGATTCCGGAAATTTTTTTGTTTTTGGTATATCTTAAAAAAAAAAAAAAAATGGCAGAGATATGGAGTTTGAAATTCTAGGTTGGCTGACATTTTGAAACAATCTGATTTCTGTTATGCTGTAACTCTCATGCAGAAATGCGCATTCAAATTCAGCATTAACGAAAACAGGGATTGGATCTTTTATAAACGGTTTCCAAACAATTTAGCTTAGGGTGTTACAGTAAAATGAGTTGAATTGTTAAAAACATGGACTATGGACTATGAAAGCTACCTTTTCCTCCCGGTACAGACCGGAAGCACTTTTTGATATTACAGGCTCATCTAAATAAATATTCATATCATCATTATTATATTCTTTGGTATTTTTCACATCTATATATATAAAACGCTAAGGTACGTGGTGGCGAAAAGCGTTATTTCTCTTTTCCAATGGCAACGAGTGGTTTGTTTTCACTAATTTGCGAATATTAAGAAAAGTATTTGAGGTATCGATTTAAAACTCACCACACATATATTAAACTAATTTTTGCTTTCAAAAATCCAATTTTTGTAAAAATTGGCCGGTATTTTTTCTTAATTTTTGCAAAAAAACTACCTACTTTCTGAAAAGGAAAGAAAAAAATGCGAATACAAACCAAAAAAGAAAAAAAAAAACGTGCAATTTTGTTTATGTTTAAAAAATTAACGATATTTGTTTATGTTAAAGGCCATTGTCTTAATTTTCAAGAGGGGGGGGGGATTCGGTTGTAATTTAAATGTCGCGTTAATGTTAAGGGTATATAGATCTGGCGTCTCCTGGCGGTGGAAGATCGAACTAATTTGTTTTTGCAGCGTCACGCCTGCTATACGGTGCCGTAGTCAGCGGTTCTAGAGATTCGTTCGAAAAGAGGTTTGTATAGAACAGAATGAGCCACTTGGCAATGGAAGGTGGAATTAAAATATGTTTTAATCATTTGAGGTTCATTTGGAAAAATCGACCAGCGAAGCGGGCATAGCCTGCTAGTTTAACATAATTCTATTATTAGAAGAAATGTTTTCTCCATTTTCCCAATGCCCTGCTCAGAAAGCATGTTGTTTTCGCATTTTAAATTTTGATTATGCGAAGGAAAAACCAAACATAAAAGGAACACCCGTAGCCTACTAGTTTAAAATAATTCCATTATTAGTAAAAATGTTTTCTTCATTTCTTCAATGCCCTGCTCAGGAAACATGTTGTTTTCGCTATTTAAATTTTGATTATACGAAAGAAAATGCAAACATAAAAAATACATCCGTAAACATCCGTACATCCTTAAAAAATTTCTATTTCGAAATCACCATACCGCGTATCACATGACTGGCGAAAGAAAAAGTTTCTGGTTTTGAGATTCTTGGTTTTAGGTTCTGCATAGTGTATTAACTCAATTCTATTGCATGTATCTTTTGGTAAGTAATGGCGTTAATTATAAATTTGCTTTTTAATTTAAATTACTTTAACAACTTCTAAATAAAAATGAAAAATATTTATTCGAAATACATCATTTTTAGATGTAACGTGACTTAAAAAAAAAAAAAAATCTTCACTGTTTCTACGAATGCTTCCATAGTTATTTTTTCATTATAAATATGTTATTTTTCATTTTCATGCGTTATTTTTTATTACAAATTGAAATATTAAATTTTGATTTAAATTCCTACCTTGGATGCATATCCTGAATATCATTCCTTAAACTTATAGCATCTGGATGGTCAGACAGAAAGAAATTATATTATTTGAAAGCTTCTTATGCAGTTACATCATGTATTACAACAGAATACCTCTTTATACGTCTTTTAGTTTCGGGTTCCTGAAAAACCATTTCCACACACTTGTTCGGAAGAAATTATATGGAATTTAAACGATGTTTCAAATGACTATGCCCTAATCTTGTATATTGCTGGAGAAAAATATAAATACTCATAATTCTCATTTTGTTTTAATAAAAATTATAGTCTGTTTACATTAACAAAATAAGGATGTATAGTTAGAAAAGTATTTCTAAATTTTATATGTCTCCTAAATAAAGTGAAAAATTTAATATCAATAAGAAAATGTATAACTTTAATTCTAATTCATACTTCGAGTAAGAAAATGCACTTTTGCGTAGATTGTAGCAAATATTATTTAATTTATGAAAAATGAAATAATTTATTTTTCAGATTTATAAAAAAATATTTATGAAATAAACAAATTGAAAAAATTCTAACTACAAAAGAAAACCTACTTCAAACAAATCATATTTATTTATCGATTTTAAGAAGTTTTACACAAAATGCGAAAATTGTTTTCGAAAAATAAACGTAAAATTCTGTTTGTAGAATTGATTTTAATTAAATAAAGAGGCTGTTTTAAAATTTCCGTTACGAACAGAAAATTGATGTTTCTAGATTTTTCATAATAATTCCTAGCAACATAAAATCTTATAATGACGAAAACGAATGCTTTTAGGTGAATTTTACGTAAAATGAAAAGCTTTTGCACAATTCCTTAATGTTCCAAAAGTACTAAAGTATATAAAAAAGTAAAATGTTTGTTCTTGATCGATTAAGTACTTGATACGAGATAAATTACTCTTTCCTGTATTATTTAAAATGAATCCCAATAAAATTAATTGCATTTGGTACAATAAACTGTCCTTTTTATTTATTAAATATTATTTTCAAAATTATCTTTTATAAGTTCTGAGACTTTATGAAAAAGTTAAATTTTCTTATTTGTACTTAATTCCATTAATTTAATTTATTATGTAAATGCTATTATAGTTTAATTTTTAATGAGTTTTTGTTCCAAAAGTATTAAATCAAGGGTATAAAAACAAATACAGAGAAATATATTCACATTTACCAAAAATACGAGTTTAAAGAACAGCATAATAATAATAAATTAGTGTATATGCATATTTGTAGATAAATACTACAATTTTTTTCAACTAAAAATATATAAAAAAAAGGTGCCACCGCCAAACGTGGGCAATAAATTGAACAAATTTTACTTTACATATTTTACAGTTGAAATTTCGCCAAATTGGCAAGTAAGCGAGAAATTAATTTTCTTTTTGGAGTCAGATTTGCCGTTCAGCCAAGTATAGCTAAGCAGGGCAACAAACGAAAGACACAAACAAAAAATCGTTATTATCCTTCAAAGTAATCTCCATTAACCACAACACACTTTTGACAGTGTTTGTAAAACTGATGGAAACTGTCAGCGAAGGTTTCATTCGGAATCGCTTGAAAAGTCGATTTCACATATCGTTGAAATCTTCATTGTACGTTTTCAGAGTGTAAGTGTTTTATTTGCTACCATTTTCAAAATCAGCCGTCGATCATCAGAAAACATCTGTCACACTAAAATCAATGTTTTCTGGGACCCGACCGCGGCTCATTATCAAGAGTATTCTTTCCGTTACAGAAATGTTTGAACCTGTCAAGAAAACAATGTTTACACACTGCTTCTGATTCGTACACATACACCAAGAATGCATGAGTCTCCGTTACCGTTTTCCCGAATTTGTAGCAAAACTTGATGTTTCAGCATTGCTCAATTGCATTTGACAGGACGTGTCACGCTGACTCTGTTCGATCGTTCTCATAAAACGTCTAGCCAACGCCCCCTACATAAGGGAGAAAGCCGGGGCTGACGCAAAGGGCTACCGTGGTTGAAAGTCACGTGGTAGTCGCGGTCTTACTCAAAACGTACTTTGACGCGCAGCTGTACACAAAGGAATTCCATTACTTTGGTTTTAACTCGTGTGCGTGTTGTTATATATTCTTTAATTATAAAAACAAACGTACTTTTCATTGCGAATCTTTTATTTTACTTTACTTTTGTGAAGCTTTTCTTAAGTAGTAATGTTTAATCCATTTACGCTGGATAATCTATCGAATGTAAGTATTAATCATTTTTCCGCTTTAATGTAATATGCATAACATTTAATTGTGCAATGTTATATACTTTAAATCGTCGGAAAACAGAATGCCGGCAACTTTACTTTATGTGAAATAAAATAGCTCAGCAAAATCGTAAGATTATTATTGAATATAACGTACCTTTATTGCAGTGTTGATTACATATATTTTTCTAAGGGAGGGGGGAGGGGTTGCAGCTTCGGGTTTAGAACATTACAGAGTTTCGGGGGTGATTTTTCATTTCTAGACCATTAATAAATGTAAAATCCGAAATCATCTGTAGGGAATATCACCCCTTGAATTCAACATTGCATTACTAATCTTGGTGATGTATTTTTTTTTAACCTTTGCATTCATATGATAATGTTTGTTTTGAATTGTTTGAATATAAGTAAACATAATTTATTTTAAATGAATATGTATTTCATCTGTCATGTACTATTTACTCTAAAAGTTTTTCACTTATTAATATAAACAGGATAGAAATAAGTCGAAGTTTTTAATAAGTTAAGATTATTTTTAAAGATTTAATATTCAGAATACTACACCTGTAATATTATTACGGATTAACATTAAGAATATACTATATATATGATACTTTGCATTTTGGTTCCATTAAACAATTCATGACTTTTTTTTATGTATACATAAATTAAATGTTATTTTAATTTATTTATTAGCAAACTGACTCCACTCCACTAATAAATGTGTTAAATATTTAAAAAAAATTGTTTATAATAAATTAATAAATCAATAAATTCAGATTTTGACTGAACACAAAGAACAAATTGCCAGATATTGTTTCAAACTTTTATATTGGTACCATTTATTTTCAATTATGTTGTGTATGAATTTCGAACTTTGTTTTACAAGGAAATCCGACATGCTTGATTGTATTGCAAATTTAAGACTTGCATACTTTCCCAAATAGATATTGTTAAAACAGTTTCAGCAATAGCGATTTGGGAAAGTAAACAAGTCCTAAATTTTTGTCACAAAGTGTATTCGATTTTTTTCTAAATCAAAATTCGATAGTGAGAAATCATATAAGTTTTTTATTATAACATGTCTATGCTAATTTTTTACCACACAATGTCTGCTTATCATTTTTGTCATAATTTCTGTTTAAAGTGTTTCCATATTTTCCTATATTTCTCTTTGGGTATGTACCATTACTCAGGACTGACATATATACATGATGTCCCAAAAGATTGAAACACATTTTAATTTTTTTACATGATGGGAGTAATGGGGCAATGTAAATTGCCAAAGTGTTCAAAATTAAGTAAGAAATAAAATTATGTCAATGAAACACCTTTTTTTAAAAAATAATTTTGAAAAAGTTACACTTTATTTATTTATTTTTAATCAATTCTCCTTAGACAAATTTGGTCAGTTAGACATTTTTTGTGTTTTTGATGTAACAGATCATTGGAAAAAAATTGCATACACGCATACCTTTAAAACTATTTCTGGATTATTAATATATGTCTACGTTAACTGTATTTACTGATCACTGTAACTCCATATTAAATTCAAATAAAGCCACTATACTTCATCTTCATAATAGTTGGTGGTAGGATCTATTTAAATCAATATATTGGAATGATTATGAAGAAAGTCTTGTGATGACTATACAACATACTAGTGTTTTAATTTAATATACTTAAAATTATGCCTGTGTTTTGAACTTTTAATATGATTTAACAATCATAGATCCATTGCTTGGGAAAATTTTCGTTAAAAACAATATTAATTTTTAGATAGTTTGTGTCTTAAAATTGTTTTCTTTCTGTTATTAACTTCTATGCTCAGAGATAAATAATGAGCACATTTAATTAAAAAAAAGTTATCTTTGTACTAAAACTTTGAAAAGTTTATATATTATATAAAGTATGTATCCAATGGCCATGCATAATTTTGGTTCAGAAATATTGATATTTGAATATAAAGGTCCGGTTTGAAAAAACAAAAACATTTTTTCCCCTCAATAACTTAAAATTGTTCTACAGCTTTGAGATTTGAATATGTTAAATAAATCATTCTTAAGTAATATGTGTTAAATTTCTGTGTATTTACAGTGATTTGTAGGGTACAAGGAGCTCTTGTGTAAAATATACTTAGTTTTCTTCTAAAGCTTTGAAAATTTTATATATATTTAATATATTATATAAAATATATGTCCTATGGCTGCATATAATTTTGGTAGGGAAAATATTGTCATTTAGGTATAAAAGAGCTGTTTGAACAAAAAAAAAAAAAAAAAAAAAATTTTTTTTTTTTTTTTTTTTTTTTTGCTTTTTAATTTTCTTTTTCTTTGAAAATCATTCTTTTCTTAAATTGTGATTCATCTTTGAAATTTTTAAATGTTAATTAAATTATTTTTAGGTAGTTTGTGTTATATTTAGGTGTATTCGAAATGATTTTTAGGATATAAAAGGCTCAATTTTCATTATTTTTTCCCCTTTTGACAACTTTATATCTGGTTACAAATTATTTTATTTAATATAATTAAATTATCTTAATGTTTTTGTAAGATTTGATAATCATTATTCCGCTGCTTGGGGGCAAGTAACGAATTTTATCAAATTAAAGAATGACTCGGATATAAGAGTAATCTAAAATTGAGGCAATAATCTATATGTCAATTGGTTTGCTTAGCTCAGCTGAGACCGGGAGCGTCACGTGACTACTCTAAATTGGAGAAGCACGGTAGCCCGTCTTTCTCGTTAGCCCCGGGAGAAAGTCTATACACGTAAGTAGTATATGGTACCTACTCTGGAACACTTTTCATACTCCACTAAACGCAAATATTGAACGATTATTGTAAGATTTTTCATCAAAAATTTGTCAGTCTGAATATCGAGAGTTGTAACGATTATTCATCAAAAAGTTCGTCAAAATGTGTGCATTTTTGAACAAATTTTAATATTTTTAATGAAAAAGTTTGCCTGTCGACTAATCCGATTATTGTAAGATTGTCCAAATGATGATTATAAAACAACCCTTGAAAATCCAATGGAATGCTAATATTTTTCATCAAACTTTATTAATCGTCTATCAAATGCTAATAAACAACCTTCCTCTAGGATGATATTGATAGGAATAATGAAAGCAAAGACCAGCGTTATATAATAAGTTATCAGCATTATAACCAATCCTAAAATCTTTAGTTGCATTAAAAGCTATAGAATAATATAAGTCATTAGCTCCAGGACTATAAATATCAAACCATTCTTTTGTTTCTGGTATTATATTCCAATTGTCATCACATTTACTTTCTATCCAAAAATAAATTCCAGGTTGAGAAAATTTAGAGGGTTGATCCATTTTGTATATTTTTGCGGTCAAAGTTAATTTTATTGTATCATTGAAACTATTAAATATAGTATAATTATTAGAGTTATCGATGCTATAATTTGTAATAACGGGGTCAAATTTGAAATAATGAAAGGTAGGCGAAAGACAATTAAACAGTAAAGTACTTATCACAAAATATTGTAGCATTTATATAGAAAAAAAATTTCGATAGATGATTCGAACAAAGTTTAGACAGATTAAATAAATAAGCTGTAAGAAAATATTAATTTATCAATTCTCTCCTTTTATTTACACTTATAAATGCTATTCTCATAGTTTGATATTTTCATAGTTCGATAAAATTAAAAAAAAATAGTTTGTGTCGAAATTAACACATTTTTGATAGAAAAGAATTTTGTACTTAAAACAGATATATTTTTAATTTCAGTAAATACTATTCTGTTAGTTTTCATAGATGATATTAAATAAAATCCATCCGATATTGTAAGATTTAAAACAAATAGTATGATTAAGCTTTTTCTAATTCATAATCATAATAGCCATCATTATTTTTTCCTTTAAAATGAAAGATATAACCCCCTTTATTCAGTTTTGTTATTGCATTTTCAGATATTTTTATAGGAATTCCCCATTCTTCAAAAGTACTTTTGAGAAAAACGCCTCCTTTAAAAGCAAATGTGCAGCTAAAAGCGCTAAATTCTTCATTTCTTTCAACTGCTAATAGAGGGCGAGAAAAAAATTTCTCGCTTGTACAAGGAACGAATTTATGATGTATTCCTAGATTTCTGATAGAAAATGCTTATTTTAAGTAAGAATTAATAAGAATTTTTCTAATATTTATTTAATTTTGTATAGGAATTTTACATTTACTTTAATTTAATTTAATAGAAGCAAGAACGGATGAATATTGATTGTTGTTTAAAGGATTCATTCATGAATGATTATTTTTAAAAAATGATATGCAAAAGAATACTAATAATTTATTGATTTCAGTTAATGTATTATCATATATTCTGGTAGTTTGATATTTTTATACTCCACTAAACGCTATTATTTAATCATTATTGTAAGATTTTTATCAAAAAGTTTGACTATCGAACAATTTTTAGACAGATTAAATAATCATAATTTGAAATAAGAAATAATATTCATCCAATGCTAATATTCAGTTAATGTAATATTAAATTTCAGTTTTTATTGTTTCTGTTTAAAGAAAATTTAAGAAATGGTTAGAGACTTGTAATTTCTGAGAAGAAGATGAAAATTTTTTTAAATTTTAATATTAAATCCAAACATTTTTCAAAATATATTACATTCCAAATTCTTAATAATTGATGTTTTACCTAAGTGTGGTAGTTTAATAGTTATATATATTAAAAAAAGACTTCCTCGCTGAGCTCTCATCTGTATGGTGGTTAGGACAACGCGACTTTATCGGCATTCTTCTTCGGATGCAGAGGTTGCGAGTTCGAACCCCTGACAAGCAAAAACCTAATAGACGCGCACCAAGCGCAAAAAGCCCCCCATTTTTATTAGCGCTTGGTGCGTGTCAATTGGGGGGCATTTTGCAAAAATTTGTAAGAATAATGACGTCACACAGTCGATAAAGTTGTATTATAAGCCGGTAAAGTTGCGTCACTAAGAAGACTGTATACAGATCAGAGCTCCCCCTCCATAGCTAAACTCTCTCTAATTATTGTTTAAATAATTATGAGTTGATGTAAAAAGAGCTATGGAGGGGCCATATAAAACCATATAACTCTCTCTAATTATGTTTGAATAATTATGAGTTGATGTAAAGATGGAAGAGATGGCGAAGATGGAATGGTCACAAATGTGTTGTCACTGGAGATGGCTATAAATGCTCGCAAACATAGATCATTTGTGATTGTGGTGGATGGAAAGTTGTAATGACTTGCAAACCTATTCTGTTCGTAAGTGTATGGTCCCTGGAAAGTTGTAATGACTTGCAAACCTATTCTGTTCGTAAGTGTATGGTCCCTGGAAAGTTGTAATGACTTGCAAACCTATTCTGTTCGTAAGTGTATGGTCCCTGGAAAGTTGTAATGACTTGCAAACCTAATCTGTTCGTAAATGTATGGTCCCTGGAAAGTTGTAATGACTTGCAAACCTATTCTGTTCGTAAGTGTATAATGGAGTACCTGCGGACGTAAAGTTCCACTCCATTTTTAGAAATAAGGGTATTGAACTTTTATCTTTTCTGTCCCAGTCTCTTTAAATTTTCTTATAAATTCAATAGGTAATTTCATAACTTTTTCACTTAAATGAAAATCAATTTTATTGAGATATAATGAAATAAATGTGTAAAATTCTTTACATTGCGATTAATCTTTGAGCCAACACCATTTATATAAAAGCATTTTTATAAACACTTTTATTTTTCATCTTTATTCAAAAGTTGTCTCAGTTCATTAATAAATCGTATTAAAATATTTTTAATTCGAAAATTTCATCCATTAATCTTTCTCTATGAGGTTCTTCTTCTTCATAATAATGGCCAAATTTTTTATTTAATTCACCCAGTTGAACGGAAAGTATTTTTTTCCAGTTATCGTTATAAAAATTATCTGGTAATTGATCAAACTTATATTCGATCAGATTACAAAAATCTAGTCTATGCATATATTTTTCTAAAAACCTTTCACCAAATGTTTGAAAACGAGCTATTTGCAACCAATTTAGTCCTTCTTCCAGTTTGCACATAGTGTTTTCT
This sequence comes from Maratus michaelseni, assembly GCA_963931845.1. Lineage (NCBI taxonomy): Eukaryota > Metazoa > Arthropoda > Arachnida > Araneae > Salticidae > Maratus > Maratus michaelseni. The sequence continues at coordinate 369,303,021 of OZ007589.1, forward strand.
GAAAGTTTTTGAAACATGGATACTTTATGTAAATCTAATCTTTCATGATAGGTTTGAATAAATTCGTCACTTAAAGTTTGATATTGAGATATAACAACCCAATTTATATAATTCGAATGTTTTAGTATAAATCCTTCAGACAGCTTTTGATTCTTAGATACTAAATTCCAATCGAATTCTTCTTTATATTTTTCTAGAAATTCTTCTGAAAGTTTTTGGTGTATACATATAACATTCCATTCAATATAATCTATGAGTTCTTCCATAAAAGATTCGGATAATACTGAATATCTACAAACTAACTTCCAATTGAGTTGATCTTTCAAATTTCGTAGGACATCTTCGGATAAATTTTTAGTTTTAGAAAATTCGTCCCAGTTGATATCCATTTAATAACGAACCTATTTTAAAAAGCAATTTTTTCAATATGCATCCAAGGTTTTAAAGTGATTGGTATTTTGGGTTTTATCCAGACTGTAATGATTTCACCGCGATTTCCATTGACAAAACAAGTTTCATAATTATCACTTGTCTCTCTGTGTAAAATTGTTTTATCTCCGAATTTAAGTTCTATTTCTGTATCAAAATATCTACTATTATCTATTAAATATATAGTAATTTTGATATACATATTTGTAGATAATCTCATATCCTTATTCAATAAGTTAGAACTCATCAAGTCGAAATTTATTTTGGTAAATTCTTTTTCTGTAAAAGTCTGAAAATCATCTTTTATAGTAACCCAGATATCTTTACTGTCTACATATATTTTATTGACTACGTCTTTATCGTTTTCGGGTTCTGAAACATTCGTAATTATTTTATTTTTTGCATCAAATTTATCATTTTTTAATATTAACGCATTTTTTTCTAAATATCGCTTATTGATAACATTTTTTGCATCTAATGGGTCTGCGACATTGCCTATTCTTTTTCCTTTAGCATCGTAAGCTTTTCCTTCAATTAGATGTAAAGTATTTTCATCCAGTTCTTGTATTCTCTCGGCTGTTTCTTTTGTGAAAGTTAAAAAATTACTGTCGTAATTGGTATTATTTTTGTCTATAAAATCTTTTAATTCAAAATGATTGTTTTCTATTTTATTCAAAACGAAACTTTTAGTGGTTAAATCTAAATCATCGATTGGATCTGAAGAATTTTTTAATATTTTATTTTCCATATCGTAATGACCCTCGTCCGTTAATTTAAAACCTATACCGGGTGGTCCGATAGGGCCTTTTCGCTCTGGATTATCATACGGCGGATAATAAACAGCCATTTATAAAGACTAAAAAATGTTATTCTCCTAAGGTTTTAATCATAGTAATTTCTTTTTTATTCATATTTAATATACATTTCTTTCTTACTTCTAAAATATAGTAAAATACATATTCTTGGGTTGTTTCTTTTTCTAATTTCCAATTGAATTCTATTCTCAAATTTTCCAGAGTAGTATAGTTTACATGATTTGACAAATCAAAATGAATTATAGGATATAATTTACCGAAATCTGAGTAATTTACCATACAACCGGTTTCTGTGTTTAGATTATTGAGACCTGATTCCAGAAAAGATTCATATAATCTATTATATTCCTTTTTACCAAAATCCATAGTATATCGCTCTGCTGGTAACGGCGATCTGTTAATCATCAACCAACATTCGATCATATCCAAGTTATCAAATATCATATTATTCTTTTTAGGATTTTCATTTCTTTCAAAATATTGCGGAATTACAAATAATCTTAAAACTTCATCGGATGTAGCAGATATAGAATCAGAACCGCTTTTATATTTATTAATAGGACTAGATCTGTTAATTTCATACTGATTCCAGTTTATTTCTATATCCGTATTAGATAATTTTAACTCATTATAGAGAATCTCCGCACCATTTTTAAAGTCGACGTATCTCACCCACAGTGCTATGTCTTCAATTTCTACTTTATAATCTGGATTTGCAGCGTCTGTGTAAATCATATTTCTACTATCGTCTCTTTGGAATTCCAGTCTTATTATGAATCCAGAAATGGCTTTTTTATATTCTGTGACAAAATCAAAAATTTCCTTTAAAGGCGTCCATGTTGTAACTGTATTGCTGTTTTTCGACAATTCCCATCTTTTTTTAAATCCTTTATTGTAGTTTTCATTTTTTACAATTTTTAATTTATTGACGATATCTGTTACAGGGGTGGTAGCAATTATCGTACCATCGTCTTGAAGTAAACTTTTATTTCTATCAGCACTATCACTGGTATCTGGATAAAAACCTATATTGGTAGCTTCAGATGTTGAATAATCTCTGGTATAATCCTTCAGTCTCTTAACCTGTAGAATGTAGGAGTGATAGTCTCCAACTAATTCGATTATTTGTTTACCTATCTGAAGTTTTACGCCTTTCATAGAACACACTGCGGCGACATTTTCATCATTTATAGATGCGCCACTGGATTTTACAATTTTCCACTTTGTCTCCAGATAACTCTCCGATAATGAAACAGGATCATTGGTATCAGTAATTTCGAAATGAAACGTCGTATTTTCTTTTTTGTCATTATGGCTTGTACTAGGTAATCTTATTTTTTTTAATTCGCTACTTTTTATATCGTTATTATAAAAATAACGAGTATCTCTCAGATCATAAATTTTTTCCATTTATTTAGGAAGAATTTTCAGACCTGTTCCTTTCATCTTTTTTGAAAATATTTCTTTCAATATGTCAGCATCCGTCAATCTGTCATTCAAATCTACTTTTTTAGCTTTAAAAAATCCTTTTCCTTGAATTCTTTTACTTTTCCTATATAATCTGTGTTTATTCATTTATTTATTGAGAAAATTTAGTTAATATGAATTGATATATTTTTTCAACATAATCTTCTTTTTCACCTACGACTCTAAAATTATACTCAATTAAACCTTTATTTAAATCAATTAATTCACCATTTTGATTCGTAACTCTCATCCTTATTCTGCGAATAGAATCCCTATTCACAGGATAATAGATTAAATTATTGAATTCTTTCGAAATGATAACACCCGGTACATCCCTCGGTGTAAAAGAATAAATAACTTCTGAATTATTCTGGTTGATTAAAGATCCATTCACTACATCACAATGAATATATATAATATCGTTTCCGTTGGTTATATCCGCTATATTTTCACCTTCTATTACAGTCTCTTCATCATGACTTTCGTAGACCTTTTTTTCAAAGCCTATTAACTTATGAAAATCGCTTTTTGTTAAGTCGATATTCCAACCTTTAGTTAATTTAATAAGCATTCTTAGTCTAGATTGTATTCTACCAAATTTTACCGGAGGATCGTCTGAACCAAACGCTTTCATCACATCTATATTTAAATCTTCAACATTTTTATTACCGTAAGGAATAGTGATAGATTTAACATTATTCTCATCTGTGTATACGTCAAACATATTAGTTTTATCTGTTATGTTAAACCATGAAACTGTCATAGTAAAAGATTGCAATGCTAATTTTTTTAATTTTAGAGGTTGAGGAAATTCAACAGTGAAGTCCTCTGATTTTTCATGACTTTTTGGTTTCAATTTGATCATTTATTAGACAGTAAAAAATCTTTAAAGATGAAAAACAAACTCTTCGTTATAATCGCTAGGCTGTTGAGTAAATGAATTAAGTACACATTCTGGACATTTACCTTTATTTCTTTCCTTTATATATTTCATACAAAATAATCCACAATTTACAGAAGTAGGTTTTTGTAAAAAACTATCATTGTGAGCTATATTGACTTTTTTATTGGACAGTTTAAGAAATTTCATAATATTTTCGGGAATATATTTTTCTTTGAGTTTAATATTTTTTATATATATATATTCCCCAAAAGGATCGAAATATTCTACATAGTTATATTTTGGATCATTATAGTAACAAACCCAATGTGTTCCAGGACCCGTCGAAATATCTAAATTAATAATCCCGCTTTCAAAATTTCCAATCTTTTTAGGAAGTAAATCGGAAGTGAAAACACCCCTGAATCCTCTTTCATCTTTCATATTTTCTTTAATCGTTTCATCGGATATACCCAATTCTGTTACCGGGATTTTTTTTTTTTAGACACTGACGCTTTTAGACCCGATCCTTTGTTTTCCCAAGGCTGAAAAACTCCAGATCCCGATATTTTATCTAGGATTTTTTTAGTTCCCCAACCCGCCGCACCGCTCGCAGCACCGAGTCCTAGTGATGTTAAAATAGGAATTAAAAAGGGTAAAAATCCACCGTTTTTATCTAATTGAGTTTTGCTTATATTTATTCTTTTACCTTTGCTAATCTGATTTATCTGTGTTTTGGTTAAATACATCTCATAATTGGGAGTTTTAGAATTGTCTATCTGCAGTGTCAGTTCTTCTTTTTTTCTGAGCGCTGATTTCAGTTTACTAATCTGCCCGTCACTCAAATGAATCTTCTTTTTTACATAACTCATTTATTAGGCAGTAAAATCTTTAAAGAAGAAATTGATTGTATAATCGTTCTTTATCTCCGTTAGTTATATTTTTAGCTTTAATGAGTTTGTCTATTAGCAGTTTGACTTCATTTCTTAATTTTTTCGACTTGCTACCTTGACATATTTTATCCAATAATTCAGATAATAAATCTAATCCTTTTCCCACTTTCATTACTTCACTACCTTGAATTGTAGTTAATCTACCCAGATATCTTTGTAGTTCCTCTTCGTTATTTTTAACAGCGTCTAATTCAACCTTTTTCTGACTTAATTCCTCCTCTGAAAGATTTCTAGCCCTATTAATTGTACTTTGTAAGTTGCCTTTTTTCCTCGATAATTCTTCTTTTAACTGCTTTGCCTTTGCATACATTTCATTTAATTTTTCTTTATTGTCTAGGAGTTTCGAAGGTTTGTATAATTGTACAGATTTTAAATAATTAATATCTAAATTTTGATCAACATTGTAAGTAAGTGGTGGTTCTTTATATAATTCTTTGACATCTTCGATCGCATCAGGAATAATTCTAGATGATTCTGCAATAGGCTGTAAAGATATATTTAATTCGTCCAATTTATCATTGATAGCTTTAATATTTTCTTTTCTACTTTTATCCTGTTCTTCTAATTTTTTAGTGACAGGTTTATGAAATTCAGTTAAACTTTTGTCTATACCTAGCTTTCTATCACGCTGTTCTTCATTATTTTTTCTAATATCTGCTTGTAATTTGACAAGTTTTATTGCATTTTTTAATTCTTCTTTTTGTTTCTTATTTCGATCTTTTTCTAAATCGTTTATTTTATCAATTTATATGATTTGAAAATAGAAGCGACAGCTTCGCCGTCTATTTTTTTACTGACAGCTAATATGCTTTTACTGGCAGTAATTTTATTTTTACTAGCTGTAAATTTTCTCAGTAAATAAATGATTAAAATTAAAGATTACACAGAACCGGAAGAATTGCCTGACCCTAAACAACATCGTTTTTTACCCAGACATCCTTTCAGATTATTAATAATCGGGGCATCAGGTTGCGGAAAGACAAATTTACTAATAAATTTATTAAACGGTTTTGAGAATCCTAGTAATTTAAGATTAGATTTCGACGCTTTATATTTATGCGCAAAAGACATTTCTGAGCCAAAGTATTCTAAATTGCAAGAAGATTATACACTGTTTGAAGGTGTTGAAAGAGACGATATTTTAAAATGTAAAAAAATAAGTAAAAATAAAATAAAGGAATTATTAAAACAGTATGATAAGTATAAAAAGAAAGTACTATTTTCTTCAGATTTGAGTGAATTTATTACTGTTGATGATCTAGATTCCTCAGAAAAAAATCTTGTTGTGTTTGACGATTGTGTTACAGAAAAAGATCAGAAAGTTATAGAGGATTTGTTTATAAGAGGTAGAAAGAAAAATGCATCCATTATTTATTTAACGCAGTCTTATTACTCAACTCCTATAAATTTTAGAAAAAATTGTAATTACTTCATATTTTTTAAGCTACAGCCTAGGGAAATTAATCAGATAATCAGAGAAATAGACGGAAATCTTACAAAAGAAAAATTTCTAGAAAAATATAATTCTTGTAAAGGTAATTTCTTTATGCTAGATTTAGTAAATTCTGAAATGAGATACAGAAAAAATTTTGAACCTATATAAATGGAAGAATATTTAGAAAAGAGATTATATATTTATCGGAAAAGTTACAATTTGTATCAAAAGATAAGTATTTCCTTATCAGTTAGCAAATTTATGTTAAGTGCTTCGGGATTATCAGCTTTTGCGTTCATACCCCTCGCTGCTTTGAGTTTAAGTTCTGGAATTGTAGAAGTCATTGAGAAATCTTTAAATATTTTGGAACGAAAAGAAGAATACAAGCAATGTTATAATTTTTATAAACAGCAGTTAAATTTATTGAAAGCTAAAAAAATTTCAGAAGAAGAAGTGTATGTCAGAGAACAAGATTTTATAAATAATTTAGTATACTTCCCAATCGAAAAGTATGTGAAAAAAGTACAGTTGAATGGATATAAATATTCTTCTTAGAAAGCGTCAGCTTTTTGCTGCCTAATAAATGAGTTGTAAAAGTAAAAAATTTGGTGTTACATCTTTAACTAAAAAAGGTAAATTTAAAGGCGGATGTTTAAAATGCGGACAAACTGGATCGGGTCTTCTGAATAAAGTCATTAGTAATTTACCTTTCGAAATGCATTTACCTGGCCATAATTTTACAGGCCCGGGGACACAATTATTATGGGGGAAAACACGATTAAATCCAGATTTAACGTATAAAAATTCGTCTAAACCTGTTAACAGAGTAGATGAAATTGCATATAAGCATGATAAATGTTATTTAGAAAATAAAGATACAAAAAGTAGAAATGAAGTATGCGATAAGAATATGATTGATGGACTAGATAATATTCAAAATCCTACGATGAGAGAAAGAATTGAAAGGGGGATTGTAAAACCGATTATTCAAGCTAAAAAAACTTTCGGTATGGGAAATACAAAGATCTATTGTTTAAAATGTAAAAACCATACAGAAACAAAAGATATTAAAGATGCAATTTCTAAAAATAACAGGCCAATGATGAAAGGTATTTGTCTAGATTGTGGTTCTAAAAAGAGTGTTTTTTTAGGAAAACCTCAGGGATGAAAGATCCTAAAAGTATCTTAGAAAAAATATATTATCATCCTGAAAGTGGTTATTGTGGGATCAATGAATTAAAACGGAAAACAGGTTTCAGTCAAAATCAAATTACAGATTTTTTACATAGCCAAGATGTTTATACCAGACATAAGCCTTTAATTCGTAAATTTAAACGAAGACGCATTTATGTCAGTCATATCGATGACCAATGGCAAGCAGATTTATTGTTTATCAAACCTTTTAGTAAATATAATAACGGAACTAATTACTTATTGACAGTGATAGATATATTTAGTAAATATGGGTGGGCCATACCGATAAAAAGAAAAACAGGACAAGAAGTAACTGAAGCATTTAAAAAGATATTTAAAGAAAGAATTCCTGAAAAACTGCAGACAGACAAAGGATTAGAATTCGTAAATAAATGGACTTTAAAATTATTTAAAGATAATAATATTCAGTGGTTTACAACAGAAAATGTTGAAATAAAATGTTCTGTAGTCGAACGATTTAACAGGACAATTAATAAAAAAATTAGAACCTATCTAGCGGCCAACAATACTAAAAGATATATAGATGTATTGGACCAATTAGTTAAAAATTATAATAATACCAGGCATAGGTCTATCAAAATGACGCCTAGCGAAGCGAGTAGAGCGGAAAACGAATCTGAAGTTTATAAAAATTTATACGAAGAAAAAATAATAAGAAAACCGAAATTCAAGGTTGGCGATAGAATAAGAATTTCGAAATACCAGACTGCTTTTACCCGCGGTTATCAGCCTACTTTTACGGAGGAAATTTTCATCGTTTCAGAAATATTAAATACTGATCCGATTACTTATAGAATAAAGGATTTGAACGGCAACGAAATAAAAGGAACTTACTATGAACCGGAATTAGTTAAATATAATAAAAAAGACAATGTGTATAAAATTGAAAAAATAATAAAAAAGAAAGGCAATAAATGTCTAGTTAAATGGTTAAATTATTCCGACGAATTTAACTCTTGGGTTGACGAAAAAGATATCAAGTCAATTTAGTTTTTTTCCATTTTTAAATGATCGATTCTGTTAAATAAATTAACTGAGTTTTTTATTTAAATAATAATAATCTTCCATACTTTTTATGATGAATTAAATAAGCATGATATTATATAAAATTGCTTTTACATAACTTTATCGATATTAAAAAGTCCCCTGCTTTAAGTGATTTTATAAATAATCTAATTTTAATAATCTGCTTTTTATTATCGAACGGAATTTGTTACTCCGTAAGAACAGCGTAACTTTATCAGGAAGGTCAGCTGAATGAAAGCGGTGACCTCTAAATGAAGATTAAATTGGAGCGCGCGTCAAAAAGTGAACTTGCTCGTCAAATTTTGTACTTAGAAGGAAATGACGTCTTTGGTAGAAAAAAGGTCTGCTTTAATCGACGTATTGCTAGAATATAAGATTAGAAAGCGTCAGCTTTTTGCTGTCTAATAAATGAATTACGACTTTTTTAAAGACATTCTAATAGATGATACCGAATCAAGCTTAACACAAACTTTTGACAAAGTAAAAAAATCTGAAATGCCTGAAAACTATCTAAAGATTTATGACCAGATGAAAAAAAGTGAAATAATGTACGATTCGGACGGTGAATATTTTACATATAAAAATATAGATGTTTTTTTAAGCGAAAGACGCAAATCCCGAATAAGTCGTTTTAAAGCATTGAAATGGAAATTGAAGTTAAATATTCCATATAAAGCTGAAGAAATGTTTATTCAGCTTTTAGATTTAGTGTACTATAAAAAGTCGATAAATTACCTATATTTCATAAAGAAAATATTAGATTATTATAATATTGATAATAATTTGAAAGTAAAATTTAATAAGAAAAACGAAGACATTTGGAATAGCTTTCTAAAAAATATTTCTTAATAAATGGAGAAGTCTTGCAAGCATTGTCAGATGACAAAAAATTTAGACCAATTTTATACTAGATTTCGTTACGGTAAAACAGAACATTACGCTAATTGCAAAAGTTGTCATTTAGCTATGAAAAATAAAAAATTAGATTGCGAATGCGGTAAAAAATACACTTTAGCTCATAAAAAGAGACATTTAAAAAGCAATTATCATATCAAACGAACGTCGAAATAAGTTAATGATATTGTGTTTTAAATTGAACGTATTTTTTAGGTTGCATTTTAGTTGAAAATATTATAGTCAATGTTGTGTTTTAAATTGAACGTATTTTTTAGTTGAAAGTATTATACAGAATGTTGTGTTTTAAATTGAACATATTTTTTAGATGAAAATATTATATTAAATGTTGAGTATTTATTTGAACGTATTTTGAATGAAAGTATTATACAGAATGTTGTGTTTTAAATTGAACATATTTTGAATGAAAGTATTATACAGAATGTTGTGTTTTAAATTGAACATATTTTTTAGATGAAAATATTATATTAAATGTTGAGTATTTATTTGAACGTATTTTGAATGAAAGTATTATACAGAATGTTGTGTTTTAAATTGAACATATTTTTTAGATGAAAATATTATATTAAATGTTGAGTATTTATTTGAACGTATTATACAGAATGTTGTGTTTTAAATTGAACATATTTTGAATGAAAGTATTATACAGAATGTTGTAAATTGAACATATTTTTTAGATGAAAATATTATATTAAATGTAAAGTATTTAGTTGAACGTATTTTGAATGAACGTAAAATAGAAGTGCCTGATTATGACAGTGATTTTTCGGCTAAATAAATGGGTAATTCAAAAAGTACAAAGATTTTGACAGGTAATTGTACAACTGAAAGAATAAATGTAGATTGGAATCATACCTTTAATGTTCATCCTAATGTTCATATAACGCCTGTATGTAAATACAGCGAACCATTTTTTGTTAGAATAACAGAAATAGATAAAAACGGATTTCGATTTGAATGTTTAAAATTGAATGGCGAACCTGTAGAAAAAAATTCAGATTTCTTTCAATGGACAGCAATTAGTCCTTTTGAGTAAACGATCTTATTTTTGCATTTTCAGAAATTATTCAATTTTATATCATCATTAAAATTTTCATTTAAAAGATCTGACATAGTCTGTTTGTTCCAGCTTTTTAATATTATAATTTTTAGACCTTTTTTTTAATTTTCTACATCTTTTTGCCGATTTTAAAATTTAAATCCGAAATGGACCTTTAGTTTCTTTTAACATTTAATTTTTTAACAGACTTTCCTTTATAGATCTGCTAATTAGAAATGTGTAGCAAAAAGTATTGATAAAATTCCTTCTATATAAATGGAGGAATCTCTAAGATCAATACCTATATCTAAATTGAGACACGCTGTAAAACTTTTAAATATAAAACAGCCTAAGGGGTGTAAAAAAGAGGAATTAATTAGATTGATAATAAGATATGTAAAAAGTACAGGGGAATATAAATACGTTTTAGTAGATTTATTAAATCTAGATGTAACAGATTATTTAAATGAAATGAAGAAAAAGTTTATCGAAAATCCTAAAAAAAGAAATAAATTGAAAAAAATATTCGATTCTTTTGATTTAAAATTTAACAATAACACAGTAGAATTTAATCCAAAAAATAATGAAGAAAAAAAGATAAAAACAGAAGTAAACCTTAAAAAATTATTTCCCGATTTAAATGAAAAATTGAAACAATTTATAAATGAACCAAAAAACAGGTCAAAACTTAAGAAACTCTTTGATTATTATGGATTGAAATATAAAGATGAAAAATTGATTAAAAAGACAGAAAAGAAAGTAAAATTACAAGCAAATTTGGAAAATCTGTTTAGACCCGATTACGAAATTGTTGAGAAAGAAAAAAAATTTGTAAAAAAATTTAATACCTATAGACATGTTTATAAAATAAGACAAATAAACAAACTCACACCGGGCCAGTATTATAGTATCTTAAAAGATTTATTCAGGAGAGCAATTGGAAAAATTGAAGGAAAGGTAGATATAATTGTATTCAATCCCTATTTGACACAGCCTTTTCATCCTAAAATGATGTCAACGAAAGAAGCCTATGAGACCTATTTAGATGTTTTAACGCATAAAATTGAATACAAAGAGTTGGATATTAAAGATTGTGAATTTATTTTTACGGTTGTTGATTTACCCAAAGGCGGTAAACGATTGAAATTACTGAACGATAATGATGTTGTTGATAAAAAAAGTATAATTCAAATTAAAAATGACGATAATATCTGTTTGGCTAGATCCATCGTTACAGCCTTAGCTATTCTAAATCGTAAAATTTTATGCGAAAAATTGAATCTAGAAAAACTTACAGATTTAGATGTTAAATACATAAAAATGGGTAGAAAATTACAAAAAAGTTTAGCGATAAAATTGCATGAAATGTGTGATATTCCGTTAGAAATGTGTAATTTAGAGCATGTTAAACAATTCGAAATTTTTTTAAATATTCAAATAACTATATTTTGCAGAGAAAATTTTAACGAAAGAATATATAGCGGTGCCTATAAATCTAATTGTGTTTACATTTTAAAAAATAGAAATCATTTTGATGTCATTACAACGGTTACAGGATTTTTAGGAAAAAAGAATTATTGTGATTATTGTAAAGTCAGTTATTATAGAAGTGATCAACATAAATGTCCTTTAAAATGCAATAGATGTTTTAAGAAAGAGAGTAATTGCGAGGGAGATGATATTCAGTGTAATGATTGTTTTAGATCTTTTAAAGGAAAAAACTGCTTCGAAAATCATAAAAATCACTCAGTCTGTAAAACACTGTGGAAATGTTTAAAATGTAAGAGAATTATCAACAGAAGTGAAAGAGAACCGAAAGATCATAAATGCGGAGAAAGACAATGTAAAAACTGCAGAGAGTGGGATATGGAAGATCATAAATATTATATACGTAGGAAAGAATCTAAGGGAGGAGCTTGTAAAAACATTTGTCCCAAAAATATAGAAAAGAGAGAGAAATGGTGTGAGAAATGTAAAAGGTCAGGATTTACAGAAAAATATATGTTTTTTGACGTTGAAACGAACCAAGAGACAGGAAATCACCAAGTCAATCTAGTCATAAATCATGATTTTAACGGAAAAGAAAAAATATTTCAGAATGAAAATGAATATTGTAAATGGTTATTCCAAAAGAAACATTGCGGTTATACGGTATTAGCGCATTATGGGAAAGGATTCGATTTTCAATTTCTAGCTAAATACTGCTTTAAAAATAAAATTAAAGTGTTTACAATATATCAAGGAAATAAACTCATATATATGCAAGCAACCGCTTATAATATAAGGTTTATCGATTCTATTAATTTTACGCTGATTCCGTTAAGAAAATTTCCTAAAACATTTGGACTAACGGAATTGGCTAAAGGTTATTTTCCTCATTTGTTTAACACTAAGGAAAATCAAAATTATGTAGAGAAATATCCTGAAAAATACTATTATGGTTATGATACTATGACTTTAGATCAAAGAAAAACTTTTGATAAATGGCATAAATCGGCAAAAAACGAAACATTTGATTTTCAAAAAGAAATTATAAAATATTGTAGATCTGATGTTGATATTTTAAGAAAAGGATGTTTAGAATTGCGAAGGTTATTTCTAAACATTGCTGATATTGACCCTTTTAAATATGTCACTTTAGCTGGCGTTTGTATGGCTATATACAGAGATAAATTCATTCCAGTGAATACAATAGCGATTGATGAGGAGTTTATTCCAAAGGATCAATACAGTAAGAAATCGATCATTTGGTTAGACTATCTGTCTAAAAAACACACTATCAAAATACAGCATGCTTTAAACGGTGGTGAGAAAAAACTGAAATTAGGGGATAAAACTTATAAAGTAGATGGTTTTTATAATAATACCGTTTATCAGTTTCAAGGCTGTCATTGGCACGGTTGTCCTCGCTGTTTTACAGAATCCACTGTCAATCTTCAAAATCAGATATGTATGAAAGATTTGTATGACAGAACTCAAAAAATAAATAAAAAAATAAAAGATAAAGGATTTGAATTGATTGAAATATGGGAATGCGATTTTGATAGTGACAAAGAAATTAAAAAATATATGAAAAATGAATGGAAAAGAGATTTTGTAGAACCTTTAAATCCTGGAAACGCATTCACCGGAGGTCGGTGTGAACCTACCAAATTAATATACGAAATGAAAGAAAACGAAAAGGGTAGATATATCGATGTTTGTTCACTTTATCCAACAGTGAATTACTTTGATTACTATCCTGTTGGTCATCCGGTAAAAATTTATAATCCGGAAAAATATGATAAGAATTGGTATGGTTTGATACAATGCAAAATACTTCCACCTAGAAAGCTCTACCATCCTGTTTTACCTTATAAAGGAGAAAAATTAATATTTAGTTTGTGTAAATTATGTTCAAAACCTATAAAATGCGAAAAGAAACAATGTAAAAAATGTTATGAAATGCGGAATAAAGAATGTAATCATACGGATGAGGAGAGAAGTTTTACTGGTACGTGGACAACTACCGAAGTTGAACTGGCTATTGAAAAAGGTTATAAGATTTTAAATATCTATGAAGTTTGGCATTTTGAAAAAAAATCTAATACATTATTTAAGGATTATGTTAAAATGTTTTTGAAAATCAAATTAGAAACAGATGATAAATGGTCTGAAAATTTCAAAACTGAAAAAGAATATAAAAGGTGCGTAGAAAAGAAATTGGGTATAAGGTTAGGAGAAATCAAAGAAAACCCAGGAATGAGATTTATATCCAAAATTTGTTTAAACTCTTTATGGGGAAAGTTCGGACAGAGAAAAAATATGAAACATACAGAGAATGTTACAGAATTGGCAGACTTTTATAGAATTATACTGAACGACCGCATTAAAGATTTGAATATGATATTTTTAAATGATGAGTGTGTGCAAATGGATTATAAGATGAAAGATGAATATGTCCAGAATAACTTTAATACGAATAATTATATAGCAGCTTTTACAACCAGTTCGGCTAGAATAAGATTATATGAAATGCTTGATAAATTAGGAGATAAAGTAATGTATTACGATACAGATAGTATTGTTTATATCGATGATGGCTCCAATAAAGTAAAAACGGGCTGTATGCTAGGCGAATGGACCGATGAATTAGGAGAAGATAAATATATGAAATCGTGGATATCCGGAGCTAGTAAAGATTATGGTTATATTCTGAACGATGGTTCTGTAAAAGGAAAAGTAAAAGGATTTAAAATGAGTTATGAGAGCGAAACTAAGCTCAATTTTGACGAGAGAATGAAAACAATAACGGGGGAAATTGACCATATAGATGTAGAAATAAACCAATTTCAGATACAAAAAGATAGAAATATTAAAGTGAATAAAATGAATAAAAGATATATGTTTGGATATGATAAAAGAAGAATTTTAGATAACTTTGATACTGTACCCTTTGGATTTTAAGCCGAATTTTTAATTTATAAAAATTGTTTTCTAATAAATGGACGATGTCACCCTTATCATAAATGTTCAAGGTTTTATATTTCCTTTTAAATCTATAGCGAGAGAAATAAGCTGGGTTCATTTAAAACAAGAAATAGGTGAAACGATTTCTGTGTTTACACCTAACTATGAATTAGCTGATCAAGACCATGGAATAGTTCGTCGATGTACTAACGATGTCCATGGTTTAAGATTTAAAAGATATTCAGATAATACAGGCTTATGGATTAGTAGTGACAATGTAAAAGATTATTTCATACAATTGCATCAGATATACGGAGGGACATTTGCTTTTAAAGGAGGCGTTTTTCTGAAAAGTACTTTTGAAGAATGGGGAATTCCTATAAAAATATTAGATGTACCGAGATGCGTTAGAATATTAGGACCTGGATGTTCTATGTACAGATGCCTGTACTATAAAAATTGTCTTTCAAAAATTGTTCCTTAATAAATGGAAGAATTCAACAGTCTCAGATCGTTCCCAGTAACTCATAAGCTAAAAGATTTAGAGAAAGGGAAATACAAACTGATTTCGTTGAAGAAAATTCAAACTAAATTTGGAAATACGACTATTGCGAGATTGGAAGTTAATGATGTAGAAAAAGATTATTTTCTTAAAAAGAGTCATGGAAAAATATCTGAAAATGCAATAACAAAACTGAATAAAGGGGGTTATATCTTTCATTTTAAAGGAAAAAATAATGATGGCTATTATGATTATGAATTAGAAAAAGCTTAATCATACTATTTGTTTTAAATCTTACAATATCGGATGGATTTTATTTAATATCATCTATGAAAACTAACAGAATAGTATTTACTGAAATTAAAAATATATCTGTTTTAAGTACAAAATTCTTTTCTATCAAAAATGTGTTAATTTCGACACAAACTATTTTTTTTTAATTTTATCGAACTATGAAAATATCAAACTATGAGAATAGCATTTATAAGTGTAAATAAAAGGAGAGAATTGATAAATTAATATTTTCTTACAGCTTATTTATTTAATCTGTCTAAACTTTGTTCGAATCATCTATCGAAAATTTTTTTCTATATAAATGCTACAATATTTTGTGATAAGTACTTTACTGTTTAATTGTCTTTCGCCTACCTTTCATTATTTCAAATTTGACCCCGTTATTACAAATTATAGCATCGATAACTCTAATAATTATACTATATTTAATAGTTTCAATGATACAATAAAATTAACTTTGACCGCAAAAATATACAAAATGGATCAACCCTCTAAATTTTCTCAACCTGGAATTTATTTTTGGATAGAAAGTAAATGTGATGACAATTGGAATATAATACCAGAAACAAAAGAATGGTTTGATATTTATAGTCCTGGAGCTAATGACTTATATTATTCTATAGCTTTTAATGCAACTAAAGATTTTAGGATTGGTTATAATGCTGATAACTTATTATATAACGCTGGTCTTTGCTTTCATTATTCCTATCAATATCATCCTAGAGGAAGGTTGTTTATTAGCATTTGATAGACGATTAATAAAGTTTGATGAAAAATATTAGCATTCCATTGGATTTTCAAGGGTTGTTTTATAATCATCATTTGGACAATCTTACAATAATCGGATTAGTCGACAGGCAAACTTTTTCATTAAAAATATTAAAATTTGTTCAAAAATGCACACATTTTGACGAACTTTTTGATGAATAATCGTTACAACTCTCGATATTCAGACTGACAAATTTTTGATGAAAAATCTTACAATAATCGTTCAATATTTGCGTTTAGTGGAGTATGAAAAGTGTTCCAGAGTAGGTACCATATACTACTCACGTAATTATGACGTCATCCAAAGCAGGGAACTCTGACAACATATGAGGGAAGTGTCAGATCAGCCGAATTAAAATATAGTTACATATTTTTTCACTTCTGATTAAATTAATTTCATTAAATTACTTGATTATACATACATTATTTAATTCAATTATTTGATTATTAAATATATATATTTTTTTACATATTTACATGGCAGTTTAATCAAAGTTATAACTATTAGAAGATTAAATTAATTATTATTAGGAGGAAAACTCACAGATGAAAACAAATACAAACATATTAAAAGACTGAAATAAATAAATAGGTAAACGGTAACAAAATATGGAAGATAAAAATAAAAGTTTTTTTTTTTTTTTTTTTTTTTTTTTTTTTTTTTTTTTTTTTAACCAAAACTACCTACATATTTTTTAATTAAAAAAGGAACGAAAACATATTATAAATTATTTGCTTTTGCTTAATTTAAATGCGTTGTAGAATGTACACAAATACACACACACATATATATGAACACAAGTTTGCAATTTTTTTTTATTAAATATTTATTGTTTGAAAGTAAGACATCTGCATTAAAATTTGCGAAAACAAAACAATTTCATGGTTGCGACAATTCAGTAACTATTCCTGCTAAGAAAAAAAGCGTATAAAACGGCAAACTTCCCCAATTTCTTGTAATTCCGTTTTAGCAGGTATTAACTGTTTATACTTTTCACAACAACTGTGTACATTGGTTTAAAAGTTGGATAAAAACAAATTAAATTCAAAATATTAAGATCTGTCTGTATATAAAATATCCATTACAAGTTTTGAATTAATAAACTTCCAATGTTTGATAATTCAAAACTTTCTTCCACATTATCATTTAAAACATTTATCTTATATAATTTTAACTGTGAAATCTACATTTTAAAACACTTTTAATTTACTTTAAAACCATTTAAAAAGAGAAACTTTGTGATATTATTTTACTAAAACACAATAGTATTACGCAAACCTTATCGTGAAATCTCATAAATGAAATTACTTATATTAAACACTTTTAATTTATGTTTAAACCAGTTAAGGAACTCATAACAAATTCTGTAGTTTATATTAAATTTAAACAAAAGTGTAATCACAAGACATAATTTGTTTTCAAAAAAATTATTTGCTTTTTTTAATATAGTGATTTATTAAAATAATATAAACTACAGAATTATTAGACAAATTTTAACAATCATTGGTTTAATATTTCTTCAAGTTTTATATATTTTATGTAAAAAAGAAAAAAAAAAAAGAAAAAAAAAAACTAAAGTAATATTTTGTATAATAGCACCTAAATCTTTGTCATGTCTGTTGTTCATATTTTGATTGTTAAAATACTATACATATTTTTTTTAATTCAAATGCTTAAGAAATGCAATGAGTTTCTAAGTATTTAAAAAAAAATTTAGTTTATTATAATTACACAAACTTGCCTTGCTCCTCCTGTCTGATAAAAAATTCAATAAATGAAAATACTTGAAAGAAATTTAAAAAAAAAGCATGACATGTATCTCCAGCTAAAAATACGTTTATGAAATAAGAACAAGAATGTAGAACAACATTTAGTTTTTATTAATGAGTAACAAATATTACGATTAACAGAAACATTGCAAAGCGCTTATTACAAAACTGTTATATATCAAAGCTAATTTTCAGTCCGAATTCAAATATATTTTGGTGCAGAATTGATATACATTCTTTTTTAACTCAGTTCCAAACGGATTTATAAATATGAATCTACCGAATGAATTATAGTATTAAAAAAAGTGGCTTACCCCTTTTCCAAATAGGTGATTCAAAACAATTTTTAAATATTGAAGTTTACTAATAATTTATGGCCACTTTCTACAGCTGCTACAGAAAAACTACATTTTGCTTTTCAATTTTAATTTATGCTGTAACCCTATATTTAACATGTTGCACTCGAATTATTTTTTAAAGTCTTGTATATGTAGAAAAAAATAATTTCCACGTGCAGCATCATTGCATGGATAGCTATAGCAGTGATTATTATTTGTCCGTGAGATATTTTTTGCCGATAATACCAGAATTTTTGCAGCACTTCGATAATTTTCTTGACACAGTGGGATTTAGTAAGAGTACCCCATATTTGATGTTCGAATATCAGTAATAATTAATAATTACATCAACAAACGAAACCAAAACATACACGCTCTTCGAACATTCACTATTCGTTTTACCTGCTTCTTGTGACGTAGCTGACGTCAAAACAAAGCGTGTCTAGGCTTTCTCCATTATCTAGGGGGTGTTGGTCTAGCACTTTGGCTACAATTTCAATAAAGGGGATCGTTCTGCACGCATGCGCATTGTGAGCTAGATGCTTGTCTTTAGCAAGCAGTTAGTTTGTTTAAAAATTTTGTTCTAATCTGTTTCGGCGTGAGTATCAGTGGCTCAATGGTATTGCGTTTATCTCCAATTCTGCAGAACGTAAGTTCGTATCCAAGCAGGGGAGAATAAAAAAAAAGAACTTTTTTATTTTTCAATATTTATGTAAATTATAAAAAATAGTTTGTATAAAAGAATAGAAAGTTTATATTTAAAAAAATAATTAATTCATAAAAAATAATTTTAAACAGTATTAACAACATACGTAATGTGAATTGCGGTTTTAACGAATATAATATTTTTAGATATTCTAATACAACGATTTAGTCAAATCCATTTGTTTTTTTATTTTTTTTTGTTTTAATGTGTGGGAATCGTTCATACACACGTTATAATAGTGATAGCGGTTTTAAAAAAATTCATGTATTTTTTAAATTGCTGCATCCATTGATGTTGTTTGTTTGTTTATTTTTATGTAATTGAAACAGCGCAGCGTTCATATATGCGTTAGCGACCGCGGTTTTAACGAGTTTTGTGCATTTTAGAGATTACTGCAGAGCGAGTTTCGTGCATTTTAGCGATTGTTGCACTCAGTGATTTTTTTTTTTAGTTTTCATGTGCACACAGAGCTTATATATGCGTTAGCGACCGCGGCTTTAATGAGTGTCGTGCATTTTAGGGATTGCTGCACAGTGCACAGCAAATTTGCTGCGCACATTGATGATTTTTGTCTTCATAGACGCTAAGTGCTGATACGTGTATTAATAATGGAGTCGACCTTTTCACTCATTTCTCTCACAGCAGATCCCAATACGCATGCGCGCACAGCGATCCGTCTTTTGAAGTCGTAGCCAAAGTGCAGGGGCTAGACGCTTGTTTGGTCCTTGTGGACAACTCTATTTGTTCATAGTGATTTCGACGACAGGAGGCGCTTCTTCACATGTCTCCCAATGCGCCCGCACGCGCGTTTTTATCCCAAGTTGTTGTTTAAATATAGAATCAACCGTTCATCGATTTTTTCTAGATGCATATTGTACATCTATGTATTTGATTGTATATGTTTATATACGAGCAAGTTTTATTGTACGTAATTATATACCAAAACAGATTGTTACATTTCTTCCATTTTTCTGCTTTAATATCATGACATCATCGTATAATGGCATAACATTATGACCTCAACATTAAATACAGACATGTCTTTACTTTATAATATATATTGTTTAGTTAACAGCTGTTTCTTCTAACGACACATTTTCCTCCGAAAGTTAAAAAAGATATACTATAAATGTAAACCAAAAAGTCTCTGTACACTAAAAACTCTGTTAACTTGACAAAAAACAACAACAACAACAACAACAACAACTATTAGCTAAGATTATAGTAAAAAACCGATGATTCTGTGTAAAAATCGGTTCTATTTGCGAACTGTCTGATTTTTAACGGTCAAATAATTACAAAACAGATTTTTTTTATCCTTGTAAAATAAAGAATTTTTTTAGACAATTTTGGCCACCAATATTGTTTTCTTTTGCAGTGTACATTTCAGATAGAGAAAAAAAAAGAATGAATATCAAATATATAATATACATTATAGTTGTGAGGTAAGTTTTAATAAAAATTAGTACTTCTTTTCATATAACAGAGGGTTCAAATTTTAGTCAATAGATGATCCGGTAATTCCATTAAGAATGCTCAAGATGACTAGAAAACGTAAGCCTATTTTTCACAATTCCAAATTTAAAAAGAACAAAGAGTGAAAATTGAGAGATTTTGGATCCATTTTTACACATTGATTTGTTAATTCTTACACGTTGAGACAGCACAACACCGTCTATTGGCTAAAAATTAACTTAAATAGTTAAGTTATTTAAAAATTAAGTAATTTCTTCAAAATTACTGTACCTAATAAACATGTCACGCATTTCATCTTTATATTTATTATATTTAATGAATTATTTATTTTTAAGGTTCAGGAGTAATTCACGCTGTATTTACTCTAGGTTTTATATTTATATCCTTATTTAAGTGTATGTACAAAACCAAATGTTTTAGTTTTAAAGAAAATTTAAATCATTTTTAAATAGAACCAATCATATATGTAAAAAATTATTAAAACGTCCGTTATATTTGCTGAAATTATTAAAATGTTAAACGATAATAATATTTAAATGCATGATTACGGAGTTTTTGAATATTAAACAAAAAATACTACTTAAACTATCTATTAATGCTGAATATTATGCAGAAATATTTTTAAATATCCATTATTGCGGAAATTTTTATAATCTTTGCTACATTATTACACTATTTTTTTGTAGTAAGAGAAAATCATGTAATAAATAAAGATATGTGTATTGCCTAAAATGCAGCCGCGTGTTTAACCTTATATATATATATATATATATATATATATATATATATATATATATATATATATATATATATATATAAGATTATAAAAGTCATCTTACTGGAAAAAATGCTGTAAGCAATGAATTTGAAAGTTTTGGAGAAATTTTAGATTATATATAGCTGAGTAGTCTTGAAATTGAAAAGCCTGAAAGGCATTCATTCATCTAGAATTCGTCGGAAGTGCCTTTTAGAATTTTTAAAAATGCCCAGAACGCATTCACCAAATTTCTAGTTCTTTTATTGCTAGAAATATTTCTAGAAAATTCATGTATTCACTCAATTTCTAGTTTTGGAAACACAAGGCTTTATATTTCTAGAATTATTATTAGAAAAATCAAGTTACTTGTTTATTTGAAAAAAAAAAAAAAAACAACAACAACATATATCTTCGTGTCATTTAGGGTTTTTTTTCACCCCAATTTCAGTTTATAAAGGATATTGTTAGAAACAAATTTGATCGTTTCAGATATTTTAAAATGAGAAATATAGGCAGATTTATTTTTTATTATTATCTATTAACTTAGACTAATTTCGAACTGAAATAATAACTAGAGTCCGGATTATATGCAATTGCATATGTGCACTGTACATGCATTTGCAAATTTTGGCTATATTTTCTATAACTGAATATAAATGAATAGAATATTCGATACTTAGAAAGTTTTAAATCAACCCATCATTTTTTTTTCTGTGCTGTAAATATTTAGTTAAACGAAAAAACTATAACAATAACAATAACTATAAGAACAATAAAAACTTTTGGAAAGTTCATTTGCAGTTTTGGAGAGAATCTCATACAAAACTAAATCGAAGATTTCTTTTTATACCAAAAAAAAAAAAAAAAAGAAAAAGAAAAAAAAAGTGTTTGGAAACATTACTGCATTCAAAACACTTACTTTTTATCGAAGTTACTTAAATGTTCTGTCCCTGATAATAGAATCTTTGTACAATAAAAGAATCGATGAAGACGGAAAAAAGTATAGCATAGCTATTTTGGTCTCCCTTGATAGTACCTCTAGTTTCTATTGATGTACGTTTTATTCTGAACAAAGATTTTATGGGTTCGAATTCGAATTGGAAGAATTGTAAAAGCATTATAAACATGTTTACAATTACATAATAATTATTAGATCAGTAATAAAATTACTAAAGGTTATTATTTAATGTATAAGAGAAACAAAATTTCAAGCCATTATGTTATTAAATAGCTTTCATTCTTTTATAATTTATAAAATTATAATCAAAATCCTTTTTAGAACTAATTTTATCATTTAGGAAACAGAGATGATTATCGTCTGTTGTTTAACCTGTTTAACCTGTACGATCACAATCAATTTTCTACTGTATTGAAAAAAGGGCTATGATGTCTTACACTCACGCACCGATTTTTTTTTCTTTTTTAATCGGTTATAAAAAGTAAGAAAGTCGCCAAACTTCGGGGATTTTTTTCCTTTTATGGTAACTTAGCTATTATGCTTCGCTTATATTAATTTATTGGTTTGGCGAGGATTTAAAAAACGTGCCAATCAAAAACTCGCTAAACAACGGTTCGTGAGTGTAACACATCTGTTCCAAAAAAAGGTTCCTTTCCCATTGTCTGGAATTCTAAGAACCAAAGTTTTGTAATAGTTTTCCTGTTTTTTTTTTCAAGTTTAAAAACAAAATAATACCATTTATATGTTGGTTTTATGAAATTTGTTTTTGAAGTAGTTACTTTCAAAATAGTACTACTATTCTTTTTTTTGAACACACCTATTCATTAATTTTTTATTCTATTTATCTATCTATCTAATATATACATATATAAAAATCGACTCCTCTTATCGTTGTCCAATAACTAATTCCTAAACAGTTTGTTTTAAAGGTATAAATTCAAAAACATCTCAAATGTTGTTCTTTATCACAAGAAAGCCATTTTTGTCAAAATAATTATTTATGTGAAAGCTACGAAATTTAAATTTTTACACCGTCCCAACCTTCTATAAGTTATATTTATTAAACCTTTCTGCATGATCCAACAAATGAAACAACAAAATACATTTCAATTTGAACCACCGAAACTCATCGAGTTATGATACTTTGATTTTTAAGCGTTTTCTGGCACTTTTTAGTGCCAGGAAAAAACCGCAAAAAACCGCATGGAAAAAAACCGCAGCATATTTATTACAGTTAATAGACCTTCCTCTTACGACGTGTATGGATAAATATGGTGGTATATATTAAGTACTCTAGAAAGGATAAAGATTGTGACGTATTGATAGGGAAAATTCCACCAAGATATTACAGAAGAACTACAGTAGGTACTGTTACTTTTACAACCATTGATACTGTTACAACTATTTAATAACTGATCCTTTATAACCAATCAAACGTGGTTCGTCACTTTCAGCAAAATACTTAGATGGTTAAGTGTGTGGTTTCGGAAGGCATAGCTCTCTTTCTTTCTTTTTTTCTTTTCTTTTCTTTTTTTTTTTGTACACCAGAACTAGACTGGTACCTGCAGCTAGAAGTATATATTTTTTAAAGCGATCAAACCAACAGACAAGCAAGTGGTTCATACCAAATCAGATATACGTGGTCCAATAATTAAAAATATAATAAAAACTGCTTGTGGGTATAATCGTTGTTCACAATTACTGTTGTAGAGCAAAAATTATGCATTTGTGCATCGCATTCTCGCGTGAAGTAAAAGATAGTAGATCCTTTATAATAATAAATGCTTTGTGTACATTGTTTGGTCAGAGAAGAAGCTCTGAAACACAGACAAAATCCATGCTTTAGTAAAAGAAACTACTGTTTATTATTTTGTCCTATATAATTGGTGTTATTAACTATATATTTTTTAATCCTAGAAAAGTAGTAACAACTGCAAAATATTATCTGAAAACCAAAAAATACATGATAAATAAAAAAAAAAACACCCTCTGGTCAACACTCATTAATAGAATAAATGCAATACTTTCTCCCTAAAAAGTAAAAGTCCATATACTTTACAAATAATCTGCACATGGTACATGAACTGTGTTATGCAATTTTTCATCCTGTCTCATAGTCCGTTGCTTTATCAGGAAAATGACTGTGATTTTATTCAAACATCGGGGATAATTTTTTAAGGGATAAACTTTCTTTAATCCTATATATACTCTAGAAAGAAAAAAGAATGTGACGTATTGATAGAGAAACTTCAACCTGATATTACAGAAGAACTACATGTTAACTAATCAAACATTGTTTGCCACTTTCAGCAAAATGCTTAGCTAGTTGAGTGTGTGGTTTCGGAAGGCATCGCTCTCCCTCTCTCTCTTTTTTTCTTTTTTGAACATCAGAACTAGACTGGGACCTGCAGCTAGAAGTAGATTTTTTTTAAAGCGATCAAACCAATAGACAAGCAAGTGGTTCATACCAAACCAGATATACGTGGTCCAAGAATTGAAAATATAATAAAAACTGCTTGTAGGTATAAACGTAGTTCACAATTACTGGTGTACAGAAAAAATAATACATTTGTGTATCGTATTCTCGCGTGCAGCAAAATATAGTAGAACCTTTATAATAATAAATGCTTTGTGTACACTGTTTGGTAAGAGAAGAAGTTCTGAAACACATCCAAAATCAATGCTTCAGTAAAATAAACTGCTGGTTATTATTTTGTCGTATATAATTGGTGTCGTTCATACTATATGTTTTGTAATCTTAGAAAAGTAGTAACAATTGCAAAATATTATCTAGAAATCTAAAAAATACATGATAAATAATAATTAAAAACACCCTCTAGTCAGCTCTCATTAATAAAATAAATACAATACTTTCTCTCTAGAAAGTAAGTCCATATACTTTGCAAATAATCTACACATGGTACATGAACTGTGTTATGCAATTTTTCGTCCTGTCTCATATTCCGTTGCTTCATCATGAAAATGACTATGATTTTATCCAAACATCAGGGATAATGTTTCAAGGGATAAACTTTCTTTAATCCACTAGCAACAAACACCGATTTTGAAAATTTCGCCGTCTATTGGATTCCAGATTTTTTCCACGTGGAGCCAATAAACTTGATATTGGTTGGCAGAAAAGCATGGATTTTGATGATTATTATTTTAATTAACCAATATAGTCTATGTTACAAACTTGAATACTCAATTTTGACGTCACAAAACCGGTGTAGTTTTTACGTCATCAGAATAACTTCCATTCGATGAGAGTTGTGTAAGAGAAAGCGAATATATTCACAAATGAAATATAGGAATAGAACACGATATAAAATATACAAGTTAATGAATAAATGTTTAACTCTATTTCAATGTACCGTTTTTTCGGGTGTATAGCCCGCACCTCTAAATCGAGCAGTACAGTAAAAAAGTTCGTGTATAACCCGCGGAGCTTCATCGGTGTATAGTCCGCGGGCTATACACCGTCTACGAACGTATATTTCGACCAGGGTTCGAAATTAGAGGTCATTAGTCATAATTTGCAACAGAAATTTACCAAACTAGCCGATCCCGCGCAGAGTATCTGCACTCTAGTGTCTACTCTTTTAAATACTATATGCGTATTAGAATACACGAATTTCAGCATTATATGTATAAATATCATACATAAAAACTTCTCCCCTTAGGACTGGGTACTTTGAAATAAAAAATATATACACATCATAAGATATGGACACCATTTAGAAATATGAAAACAGAGGTATTTTTTCAGCATCGTGCATATAAAAACCTTTGCATGCACACAATAGTTGATGGATACTCTTTAAATTTAAAAAAGTGTATACATATTATATTGAAAATGTTAACAATTAGGAAAATATGTTTATCTTTTTTTTTTTTCTGCATCGAAAACGTCTTTATATACACATTTGTAAATTTCAGAGCTCGGAGATATTATTATTGATTTCAATTGACAAATTGTTTGTCACTATTAATTCGGCTCGTCCTTTAAGCTTTTGAGGTGTCACCGTTAAAAAAATCAATGTTACTGAAAAGTTGCTGCACTGGATCGCAAATCTGGATAGCAAATTGGGGGCAACTTGATAGTTTCCCCACATTAACATTCGCCAACCTGTAACAGCCAACTTGCTAACTCTCTCTCTGTTTGAAGGGCACATATATTTCCTGCAAGTTGTATAATATGCAATCAAACAATCTCCTCTTCTTTATGCAACTTGAAACAGTTAGTGATCTCGAACCTCAAAAAATTACAGGTAGGACGGTCTTGACGGAAATCTCCAACCAATAAGTTTATTTTATTCATTTGTTATTACTAAATCTATATTATTATTTGTTATTACTGAATCTATATTATAAATAACAAATATGTGGATCCGTAACATTGACGCTATAACGATGCGGCAACAATGAGGTTTACCTGTATAAGGTACAACAATGGAGTTAATGTTTTAATTACTAATAACAAAATGGCGCGTTTCTTGGTTTGATTTCGCACTTTATTTTCTTTCCTTTTTAGAAAGTAGCTAGTTTTTTTAAAAAAATAAATAAGAAAAATTACCGGCCAATTTTTACAAAAATTGTATTTTCGGATGCAAAAAAATTTTGTACATATGTGTGGTGACTTTTAAATCGATACCTCAAATACTTCTCAAATACCAAAAACAAACCTCTCGTTGCCATCGGCAAATGATAAATAATCGCGATTTCTGTGCCACGTACGATAGCGTAATATATATCTACAAAAACAACTTTTCAAAAGTAAAAAAAGGCCAAGCGTAAAAAAAAAAAAAAAAAAAGTTGTGCCTAAAAAATGGTGTGATATCAAATTTCCAAGCTATTATATTGCTTATTTAACTTTTTTCCATTAAATAAGTTATCATATATATAAGTCGAGTGCCTACGTATATGTTAATAGATATCGTTTTCTCCTGTACTAAATACATCCTAACGAGTTTCTGAAAATTCAATTTTTTTCAAATTATGCATGATGGGCTTGGCGGCCATCTTTGCATATTATTCACAAAATTCTAACCACCCAAATCCGTAGTTAAAATCCGAAGTTCAAAATTGTTATTTAAGCAAATATTTAAGAGTTTCATTTATAGACTTGTATGCTCTGAAAATTGTGTCTTAAGATAATGATGACTTATCCTAAAGATTCATCTTATGATTTATTTTTTAGAGTAATTATTAATTTCAAACTAGTAAAAATCAATTTATCAAAATATCAGTCTTATCTAATTTATCTGTCCGTAGTTAGAATCTGAAGTTCGAAATTTTTATAAGCATATTACATTGCAAACATATTACGCTTTTATTTTAGAAATTTGGGTGCTTAGAAATATGGAAAGATGGCCGCCAAGCCCATCATGCATAATTTGAAAAAAATTGAATTTTCAGAAACTCGTTAGGATGTATTTAGTACAGGAGAAAACGATTTCTATTAACATATTCGTAGGCACTCGACTTATATATATGATAACTTATTTAATGGAAAAAAGTTAAATAAGCAATATAATAGCTTGGAAATTTGATATCACACCATTTTTTAGCCACAACTTTTTTTTTTTTTTTTTTTTTTTTTTTTTTTTTACGCTTGGCCTTTTTTTACTTTTGAAAAGTTGTTTTTGTAGATATCATTTCTTTTTTTTTAAATATATTGAACATAATTTAAATAATCTAAACATGAGAAATAATTTAAAATTACTTTTTACTTTCAGTCATTGTTTAAAGGGTTAACTAGAAATAGCAGTAGATTTTTCAATTAAATTAATTACACTCTTAAAAACAACATACTAAATGTGGCTTGTTATAATACTTGTTATCCTCCGTTAAAAAAATATCACTGACTAACCCATTAAATGAATAAAAATGGAATACGTACATAGCGTGTCAGCGCTGCATTTGAAATCAAACGTGATATCACGCTCTTTTATTATTAGCACTAGCTGGCTTCGCCCGCTAGCGGGCCTCTAATTTACACCGGGGCCTCAATCCTTTTAAAATCTCGAATAAGATAAACCACGAACCTCCGACTTGGTTCCACGCTGCTTTCGGCACCGGATAATCCCTTAATTTGCACATCGAATTGTATAAACATCTAAACAAACGAACTTCCGACACGGGTCAAAGGCTTCCTTCGGCACCGTATACCAGTCGTGCTGCGCACGCTCAAGTTCTATCTTCCACCACCAGGTAGCGCAATCTGTTCTATACAAACCTCGGGCACTGAAATCGTTAAGGCTATAGATGTCGAGTCGAATGAGCTATACCCCGTCGTGATCTAGCCCATAGAACCAGATATAGGAAAGTGCCCCTTGGTGGTGAAAAAACGAACTAAAATCGGAAAGCTCTATAGATGTCGAGTCGAATGAGCCATATCCCGTCGTGATCCGACCCATAGAAACAGAGATAGCAAAGCGCCCACTGGTGGTGAAAGCTAATCGCGTTTGGGGGGCAAAGTGGGGGATGAACACCGGAGATGCGTAATAAGATTAGGCGGTCACAGACTTTTCCAACGATGTATCACATGAGGGATATGTGCAAAATTCAGAAAATACCCCCCCCTCACCTGCATAATTTGATTAAGCGTTCACAGACCTTTCCAACGATATATCACATGAGAGGTGCCGGCAAAATTTAGAAAAGTGCCCCCTTTGGGGGGGGGGAGGGAAAAGTGGGAGGATGGACCCCGAAGATACATAATATGAATAAGCGGTCACAGGCCTTTCGAACAATATATCACATGAGTAGTGTCGGGGGGGGGGGGCGAAAAATGTGGGGGTTTCACCTGTGGTGCATAACATGAATAAGTGGTCACAGTCCTTTGTAACGATATGTGACATGACGTATATTGTTAAATTTTAGAAAAGTGTCACCCCCCCTTGTGTAGGCAAAACGCGCTCCGCCCCTCCCTATAATTTTTGACGCAGCTTTATTTTTAAAATTTATGTTATGTGTTATAAAATATCGTAAAGTTTCAAACAGATAGCCTTATTATACTTCCTAATTTTTTTCACGCTCCTCCCCATCCTCTCCCCGAACTGTGACTTGCCATTCTTGTTTATAAATTTTTTATCATGTGTTATAAACTATCTTAAAGTTTAAAACAGATCGCATTGGAATTTAATATATTTGCTGAAATTACTATTATATGTAGAATAATATAAAAATAAACCCTCCTTTAGATTGTAATTGAGATATATGAACAATTTTTAGCTCACAGGCTATCAAAGCCTGAGAGCTTATGTGGCCGCCGGTTATGTATGTACGTACGTATGTATGTATGTACGTAACGCGATAACTCTTGATAGAACTTACCGTTTTACTTTAAATTTTGTTTATAGGTTCCTTGTGATAAGGCGCTTCCCTGATTAGTTTTGGAGGTTCATTGGTTAAGCATAAAGGGGGAAAACGGGGGGCTAACCCCCATAATTTTGATAAATGGGTTTTTCATGCAGAATTATCCCATTTTCTTCAAATTTTGTATACAGGTTCATTTTGATAATGCGCTTCTGTCAATAGTTTTGGGGGTTCATTGGTTAAGTATAAAGGGGGAAAGGGGGGATAACCCCCCTAATTTAGATAAATGAGTTTTTCATGCAGAATTATCCGATTTTCTTCAAATTTTGTATATAGGTTCATTGTGATAATGCGCTTCTCTGAATAGTTTTGGGGGTTCATTGGTTAAGTATAAAGGGGGAAAGGGGGGGTAATCCCCCCTTAATTTAGATAAATGGGTTTTTCATGCAGAATTATCCGATTTTCTTCAAATTTTGTATATATATTCATTGTAATTAGAGACTTCCCTGATTAGTTTAAGGAGTTCATTAGTTAACTATGAAGGGGGTAACGGGGGGATGACCCCCCCCCTTAGTATATTGTTGATTTCTTTATTTTTCGAGGGGTATATTTCAAATTCTTTGAAATAAGAGTATAATATACAATTAGTGTGAATAGCCTGTGAGCTGAATGCCCTCAGTTTAGCTGGGCAGTTTTCTTTTTATTAGAATTTATGAAAGCTGATTTTTATTTATTTATTTATTTATTTATCTATTTATTTATTTTTTGTTTATTTATTTATTTATTTATTTTTTTGCATTGCCCTGTGCATGTTTGGAATTTCTTAGCAATTTCTTAGATTTACATTATTTTATTCAATTAAACATTGTACTGTTACAATAAATTTAAATAGAAACTTCACTTCTAAAACAAAAATAATTTAACAACTGGATTTCATTAATTTATAGAAAAATGACGTGAAAGGTATTCCTGCGAACAAAACGCCTGTCCTTTACCGTTTTTTTTTTTTTTTTTTTTTTTTTTTAGGAATAAATGAATCACATTTAATTCATTTCAAAAATTTTGTTTACGTTTGGAAAGAAATTTTAAATGCCGATAACTCTTAATGTATACATTTTAGAAGGTACATCTTCCCTCAAAAACTAATTTATTTTTAAAGATCTTTCAAAAACGTATATTATATATTTAAAATATTTTTTAAAGTATAAACACTACGTCTGATTACTTTATTTTACAATATTTTAAGAACACGCATATTATCAGACAATTAAATGCACTAAACAAACACGAGTGAAAAATTGACCTGGGCCAGGACTCGAACCTGGGACCTTACGCATACCGTGCCGACGCTCTGCGACTGAGCCACCCAGATCGATACGCTTGACGGGAATTTCTCATACTTATTCTTGTTGGAAACAGTCATCTGCCACAGTTTGCAGTCATATTTAATTGTTTGATAAAATGTGTGTTCTTATAATTATAAAGTTTTATTTTTTTTTAAATATCTTCAGAAGAAAATGGCTGACTTGCAGATGAAATTTGATGTTGTTATAACTTGTAACTGATTTGTGCTATTATAATACAGACTAGCCGCCACTGGCGACCAGTTTGGTCTCCCTTAAATGTATGTTAAGCACTGTAACACGTTACTTTTATTCATAATTTATTTTTTCCGTAATCCTTCGCCAAACCGGAAGATTCTAATAGACAAATCAGAAACTTTTGCGATCATGGTAGCATTTCGCATATTTTTTGCTGTTATGCATTTCGTCTTTCTTGACAAAAACCGCTTAACCAACTTAAGCGTTTATGCTTCATATCCGTTTGCTTATCAGTTGCAATATGTTTGCTAATGAGGAGATTCTTAAACATATTAAGTAGTTTTCCGTAATTGGATCCATTGCCAAATTGCGTATTTTAGTTAATACGATTTGGTGCATTGAAGTCTATTTTGTGAAAGTCTTTATTGATATCCACATTTACACTGAACCATATTGTTGCCAATATTCTTTTGTTTGTTTGTTTGTTTCTCGCTAACTTTGGCTGTAGACTTTATTACGGAAGATTAGAAAATCTATCATTATTCTCATTTAAAACGTCTTGAATAATGTGACATAATCGGGGTGCATATTATAACACGTAATTTTCGAGTATGGTTTGGTGAAACATTGAACTTTTGGAAGCCAGTTTTGATAATCACATTCCTTTTAAACCATATTTGCTATCAGCACTTTTGACCCGTGGCGTAGAATCTGATTAAAATTCACGAACTTCCTTCTAGATGCCGGTCTCTGTTCGACTCTGTTTTTCTCTGCTCTCCTATTTTGATATAGTTCAGGAGTTTTCATAACTGCATAATTCCCTTACTTTGGCATTTCTGCTTAATGTCTACTGACTATTAAGATCCGTAACTTGTAAATACGCCACGCCAACATTACCGCCTATAATTCTAATTACAGCAACCCGTTTTTTCTCTCTATATTGCAATTCTATAGTTAATATGGTGCCTCGGTGCTCTACGACAGCTGTTCCATCAGAACATTTGATTTCAAAATCAAAATATCGTTTCTAATTTGCACACGCGAAAAATAAAAGCTGGTATTGGCGATTTTAAATATGCTATTGGCGAGATTTGCGCCCAAATAACACAAAAGTACTTAATGATGTTATGTATTTTGTAAATGTATATTAAATTACTGTTTTGAAAGCGATTGGTCATTAATAATGGTAAATATGATTGGTGATTAACAATCATTTTCAGTGGTCTCTCTTCCTTGCACGTATAATACATAAATACCAAATTAACTGACAATTTGTTTCGAAATTTGATTCATTAAATATCATTACAGGAGTTGTATTTGTTTACATTCAGCTTACATCAAGAAAAGATAAAGAATGAAGTTGAGTTGTATAGCACATAATTATGGTAAACTTTGATTGTGTCACTGGTACGAATTATTTTTTTGAAACCAGGCAGCGCTCCAAAAAATTTTTCACGGAAAACTTACTTTACGAACGATTATCTCCATGGTTTAATGGTTTAATGTTTTAAACCTTCACGACGAATGAATCTTTTTATTTATTTATTTTTATTTTTTTTTCTTGTTTACTTTCATGGATAGAGAATTTGAACTGCGAGGCTAATTTCAACTGAAGTTATTGAAGAATATATACATAATTGAACGTAAGTCATCTCTCAAATATTAATTTATTTTGAACGATATTTCTAAAAATGTAACATTTATTAAGTTTTATTCGAAAAAATAATTTTGAATAAAAATGGCCGCCTGGCATATGAAAAAGTGAAGCGGGCATTCCGGAATTGTTGATGACAGTCACATGACTTACGGTTTTATTATAGAGACTAGCCGCCACTGGCGACCAGTTTTGTCGCCCTTAAATGTATGTTAAGCATTGTAACAAATTATTTTTATTCATAATTTATTTTTTTCCTTAATCCCTCGCATAACTGGAAAAATCTAATTGACAAATCAAGAACTTTTGCGATCGCGGTAGCATTTCGCATATTTTTTGTTGTTATGTATTTCATCTTTCTTGACAAAAACCGCTTAACCCACTTAAGAATTTATGCTTCATGTCCGTTTGCTTATCACTTGCAATATGTTCGCTAATGCGGAGATTCTTAAACATATTTGGCGCAAAACAAAAATCGCGCCAGCCCCGGTGCGTCCGTGACAGCTGTTTCAATTTAAAATACATGACGTTCACATTTTTCATTTAAAATAGAAAAATAATAGTTATAAATCAAAACATTTGATTTCAAATTAAAGTATCGTTTCTAATTTGCACGCGCAAAAAATAAAAGCTGACAATTCTTTTCGAAATTTGATCCATTAAATAGTATTACATGAGTTCAACTTACGTCAAAAAAAGATCCGGAAGTTGAGTTGTATGGAACAGAATTAAGGTAAACTTTGACTGTCTCACTGGTGCGGATTATTTTTTTTTACGCCAGGCAGCGATCCAAAAATTCATGGTTTAATATTTTAAACATTCGCAACGAATGAATCTTTTTTCTTTGTTTACTTTCATAGATAGAGAATTTTAACTGCGAACCTAATTTAAACTGAAGTTATAGCAGAATGTATACATAATTGAACGTAAGTCATCTCTCAAATATTAATTTATTTTGAACGATCTTTCTAAAAATGTAACTTTTATGCAGTTTTATTTGCAAAAATAATTTTGAATAAAAATAGCCGCCTGGCATATGAAAAAGTGAAACGGACATCCCGGAACTGTTGATGACAGTTACATGACTTACGGTTTTATTATATAGATGGTACATGGTCGTTGGCGGGTTTTGTATCTGTTTTGGCATAATTTTTTAATCGCCAAGTTAATTAACAGTTTTTTGCTAATTAAGGATAGAAAATAATATTTTTTTACACTGAATTTTATAAAAGCACATAGATTACGTAATTACTTGTCCAAAAATGCAATTCTTTTTTTATTCTGCCGAATATTAAGGTCTGTAGGTTGTTTGAAAAAAAAAGTTTGACGAAGAAAAAAGTGATAATTTTTAAGTAACTCGACGTTTTTTTGAAAAATCTATATCTCTGTTTATAAATCACTTATGAAGATGAGTTTGGTCTTAAATTGAAGAAATTCTTCATTAGATTCTTCTAGTTTTCGTTTTTTATTTCTGCGACGCTTGGTTTATTATATATCTGATATTTTAATCTGGCATGTTCTGTCGATTTAACATTGCCAAGTTGATTCCTGTAAATAAGCAGTAGCGGTCTAGTTCAGTTCTTGGCGTTGTTTGTGTGGCGTTTTTTTTTTAAAGCTTGGCTTGGCAAAGCGACCGCCCTGCTTGATTCAGTTCTTGGCGTTGTTTGTGTGGCGTTTTTTTTTTTAAAGCTTGGCTTGGCAAAGCGACCGCCCTGCTTGATATAGATGTTTTCGTGGTGCATAATGCCTACAGCAATTCGGCTAAAAATTAAGGACATCACTACAAGAATTATCAAATACAATTTTTTTTATATATAACAGGTAGCGATTTGTAATAAAAAAGTAGGGTATTGAAGTATCTTGAGTAAGTAATTGAACAATAGTAACTCAGAATTACTATTACAATATTATTACTTAATAATTTATCTTGCTTTTGTTGAGAACGTAATGTAATGTACAACTGAAACCATTAATGACATTTTACCACAAGAAAATATGTTATTATTGTTTTGTCATTTTAAATAATAATTACTACAAATAATATAAACTATTGTATAAAAAGGCACACAGTAATTCGCTCAAAAATATTTATTTTAATCACTAGAATCGGACAATCCTTCAAAATCGGAAGTTTCCGAGTCTGTCATAAACAAAATAATTATGTCACTATTTAAAGACGAGTCATCAGCTTCATCATCATCTTTACAATCAGAAAGATCAGAAACCTCTGAGCTGTGTGGCTGGGGTTCAACAATTTTTTATGGGGTAATCCAGCTTTTCTGAATCCCTTGATCACTGTCTTTACCGAGATGTTTTTCCATGAATCAGCAATCCATTCACAAACTGTAGTATATGATGCTCGTTTCATTCTTCTGCTTTTTGTATTTTCTTTTAATTCCTCTGTCATCCATTTCTTCCACTTTCCTCGAATTTTGCACTTGAATGATCGATTTACGGTTATATCCAGTGATTGCAAAAGTTTAGTCATACCTCCGGGTATAATGCCACGAAAACATTTGTTGTTCTTGCACAACTTCTTAATGTCATCAGTGAGATGTGCTTTCCTCGAATCCATTACTAAGAGACATTTCGGCCTAAAACATTAATGAAAACAACTGTATCAACAAAAGATTATCACAACATAAAAATTGAAAAAAAAGCAATTAAAGAAGATAAAACTTGTTTTCATATTGGAGTTAACGATGGACAGTCAAAGAAACTAGAATAGATTTTTGTATAGGAAAAAAAGTAAAAGCTAAGGATTTTGCTGTTTCATTTCAAATTAACTGTGTTTGTATGGGTCCGATCGCCATGCGGTTTGGCTTATTCGACTCGACATCGATAGAGCTTACCGATTTTAGTTCGTAGTTTCACTACCAGGGGGCGCTTTCCTAGGGCAATTGAACATCCCCTCGCCCTCTTTCAAGGTTTTTACTCTAACTACGCTCCATTTCCGTAACTCAGTAACTATCTTTTCGATTTCAACGCAACTGATTCCAAACATTATAATTAACTTAATAGTTACCCTCTATAACATTAAAGTAAATTTATGAGTAGCAGTTACCACTATTTCCGAAAAATAGTTTAAGCCAAATTTGTAATTAATTTCCTAGCTTAACCAAACGAACAAATTTTTAAAGATACATAGTGGTCCTCCTAATTAGTCATTTTCTGAAGGACCCTTGAACATCCCCCCCCTCTCGGCACCTCCCTCTAACTGTGCCTTATTTCAATAACTCGACTAATAATGTCCCCATCCTCTCCAAACCAGCTCAACTTTGTAGCACGCCTACTATATAGTGCCGTAGGCAGTGAGGACCTCTCTCAGAGGTTCGTTCGGAGAGAGTTTTGTTTAGAACAGAATGCACCCCTGGCAGTGGAAGGGGGAAATAAAAGGTTTTCTGGAGCGTACGAGCATGCCCGGTATACTGTGCCAAAGCCATCGGAGAGTTTTGTTTTACGGGCTCGGGCAAAATCGGGCGGGTCAGCTAGTATAAAATAAAATTCAATTTCAATAACTACCATAGTTTTAACTATTTAATTTGTTTAATCGATCTTTATTAGAGTCCTGCATACCCAAAGAGGTTCCCGCTTTGTGGTGCGGGTATAAATTTACTACCCGCGGTAAAATCGCAAAATTTGGTCTAAAAGCTTTTTTCTAATCATGCTCATCATACTATGCAACTGTTTTCGTTATTTTTAAAACCCTAAAAGGATCGATTTTTTCTTATGACTGTTTTTCTGTGTAATAATGATTATTATTTTTTATATAAAAGTTTTTTTTTCATTTGTTTTATTGCGAGTAACGGCTGCGGGTACACTCAAAATTTTCCGGTGCAGATATATTCGAAGCTATTGCAGGAATTCTAATTTTTATTCACATTTTATTTCAGGTGATACGCATGCACGTGCAGAATTTCATTGCCGGAAATAGCTAGCGCTTCCTCTACAAGTAGAAAAGGGACACGGCCCTTTTAGGCAACCAAATTTCTCTCTTTTCTCTACGACAAATAGGCTATTTTTTTTTCTCTGCACAGCAATTGGGGTACTCTGTTTTACCGGGTGCTTTTTGTCTCTTTCCTTGCTTTCTTTAGTTGAATAACTGGAGGCATTACTAGTGATTTACTGATTATTTCATTATTTATTTTAAATTTTCCGCAATATTTTGAAAATTAAACTTTTTAACATAAGAATCTCCAAAAGTAAATGTTAAAAATTTACAAGTTCCGTTTTTGGATATCACAATACTTAAATGTTTCGTTGATAACAAATTATTAAAAACTGAATATTGTTAAACCCCAAAAAAGAATTAAACCACTTATGTTACTAAGGATAATAGTAAAAAAGAATGAAAAATATTTACTTAAAAAATGCACCAGGTCTTTTCTCAAGACTTGGTTCAGCCACAACTTCCTCACTTCCTCATTCATCCAGCCTTTTTTATTCGCTGTTACAATGATTCCTGAAGGAAATGGTCCCTTGGGTACCTTTTTTCTTTAAAAAATTACTAAGGTATTTAATTTTGTGTCATCTGCACAGCTGGTCAATACAATCGTAAAGCAGTTCCTTTCATTCCCAGTAGTCGAAATGGTTATAGTCTTTTGACATAAAAATTAATTAATTAAAAAAAATTATGAATTATATTGAACAATTAATTGAAGGAAAGGAAATATGTATAACGCATTACTTACCGATGGTATTTATGGTCCTACTGGGAGGCATATCAAAAGGCATGGACAATTCAACCATATTTACGATACTTTCAGGCATAAATTTATGTTCTTTGATGATTTTCTCCACGTAATTTTTTAACATTGCAATCTTCTCTTCCGAATCATTTTGAAGATCTTAGGATATAGTTGCCAGAATCCAATGGATAATCCTTTCCTTCTCATAAATCTGCTGCACCACGATGCATTTTCCTTAAATTCTTCTAAATTTAACTCTACTGAAAAACTTTTGACTTTCATTCTAACTATGGTCGTTGAAATTGGTTTGCCCTCCGATCTCTGGGAATCAATCCATTTATGAAGTTTTTCTTCTAAATCAGGCTATTGCGCTCCTTTTCCCCTCCTTGATCTTTGCACTTCGGTATTTTCTCTGGGATTGTTTTTCTTTCCGCTATTGCCGAATACTTTTCTCATCAATGCCTAATTCTTGTGCAACAGCTGTATTGACCGAAATTTCGGCTTTCTGCACCGCTTGCAGTTTATATTCGGCCGTATAACTTGCACGTCTTTTAGGTATCGTACATGTAAAATACGAAAAAAATTATCTTCTTACTAGTAGCGTGTGTTAGTCGAACAGAATCGGAAATGAGACGAACGATGAGTGTTAATTGTTCAACTTTAGTCTTGACCCGCCGGATTGATCGCTGAAACCTGTTAGGTGAAAGGTTACATTATTTTGAAGCGGAGGCCAGGTAGCTATTATAGCTCTACTAGCTGACATGCCCGGCGTTGCCCGGGCCCGTGATAATAACCTTAATACCTAAAATCAATGTTGAATGATTTTATATTTTTAAATGAAAATCTATCCAAACGAACTGAAGGACATTCTTTATAGTTATTGCCGATTTAATGTCGATTTAATTTCTGACGTTTTGATACTTTCAATTCTGACCAAAAGTTCCTCAGGAAACCTAAATAATATAAAGCGCTCCTCTACCTTTCCTCTTTTAAACTCAAAATAATATACAGTTTTGGCCAATTTATTCATCCCAGTCGAAATTTTTTTCCAAAACCTTGTTTCTAAGATTATTATATTAAAATTAAATAAAAATCACGCACTCGTGGCATCGTACTTCACTTTTGTATTTTAACAGAATATTAAGGCTACTATAATTTGTGACTCGTGCTATATCCAGTATACGTCAGGACACACGGCCGTTATCATTATCTTTTTACGCGTGAAAATTTCGCTATTGTACTCCACTGTGAAATTTGGTAATTTTTGAAATTCAATATTTGAAAAACGGCATAATCATTAGATTTGAAATTTATATCAAGAGAAATACAATTTTTTACCTTTCTAACGAAGTTTGTCTAACAATTTTCTGACAAATACTTTTCGAGCTATTAATTTTTTCAGCAGCTTCAAATGTTTTATTTTCCGAGATTAATCTGTGGCATCGATTATCGAAAATCCCAGTCGTCAGCAACGCATAGCTTTTTATTAAAGAGGATTAGTGCGCAATCCTTTGCGATAGTTGCAACAATTCTTCCAAACCCAGAAATAAATAATAATAGCATTTAAACAGTAACAAAAACATTACAAACATGGGGAAATTCTTTATATTTCGCGGCATAGCAAAAAAAATTCACAAATTTCGACGATTTTTGAAAATTTTTGAGGTTTAAAAATTGTAGATAAATCACACGATTTCCGTTTTTTAAAGAAAAAAAAAATCTATGTATAACCCGCACCGTGTATAAGCCGCAGCGGCTATTCGAAATGTTTTTTTCTTGTATAACCCGCGGGCTATACACCCGAAAATACGGTAAATATAATGATTTAAAAAATGAGATTCCTAAAAAAATACTTCAAAATAAGGTTCAAAAGCAATTTAAATACATTTAATAATTAATTTTAAAGCAATAAGTATTGTATACAGTGAAAATATCGTATCAACATTCATGTTAAGTTTCTTATATAATTTTTTTTCTCACCAATTCTTGTAATTGAAAAAGAACGTCTAGAATACGTTATTATTAGTGCAAGGTAAGTCTCGATCTATGAATATTATCCGTACAACTGTATTTATCTCATGTTATGTATTAAAAACTAGCAGGCTTTGTCCTCTACGCTGGTCGATTTCTCCAAACGAACCTTGAATCAGACGAAATATATCGGTGAATTTGATCTGGTATTTTAAAGCAATATGGACCTTTACCTAAAATGTCCTTCCGCATTGCTAAAATCGATACGAATATCATTGTGTTATTATATTTCCTAATAGGCAAACACAATTTGAGCTGTTAAGGACCCACATTTTTAGTTGATCATTTACAGTATGATTTTGAAAAGAGCAATAGAACGATATACAATACAATAAAACCATTCCTGAAAAATTATTAAACTAGCAATGAAAACAAACTAACTAACAAAATCCATCCAATAATTAAAAAAAGGCTAATCTTTCATAATCGGGTTCACATGATTATAGAACTTTTCCAAATACATCTATAACTAATCAACGTAGAACAATATGCAATATACTAAAACCATCCCTGAATAGGTATACAACTAACAATGTAATTCACATTAAAATCTGTTCGGTAGAATTTTTAAAAAAGCTAATCTTTCATAATCGGGTCCAACCTGATTATAGAACTTTCCGCAATAAATATCTAACGAAGCAAGGTCGAACGATTTGTTATATACTAAAAACTTTTCTGTAAAACTGTTACATCAAAATCCATTCAGCAGAATTCAAGTTGTAAGCAGCCGGAGCAAATTTTCCAGTTGCATTTTATATATATAGCAGAATCAGATATTACTATTTTTTCACACGTTGTGAGAATTCTTTTCAATACGATGTAATTCCCTTACACTCAATAATAATAATAATAATAATAATAATGATAATGATAATAATAATAAAATAAGGACTATAAAACTTTTCATAAAATTTGTCTTTGGCGAAACATTTAAGATGTAAGATTATTGAAATCTTTACGAAAAAGAGCATACCTTATAATTTAACACGTATACAACGCATCTAGAAAGCCCAAATAAGGTGATTATTACATGAAAGAAAACAACACCATAAGAATTTA
The DNA here is from genome assembly GCA_963931845.1 of Maratus michaelseni. NCBI lineage: Eukaryota > Metazoa > Arthropoda > Arachnida > Araneae > Salticidae > Maratus > Maratus michaelseni. The sequence continues at coordinate 369,343,506 of OZ007589.1, forward strand.
ATCATTACAAAACACAATTTTATTGGTTATCTTGAACAAATTATGGTTACCCCCCCCCCACCCATTCCCCACAAATGCTATTTCTTCAACTGCTATTTATTTTCATTCTTACAAAAGGAATTTTCGGGATAATATTTCCTCAGAATCACATTAGTTTTTTATTTCCAGAAAATAAAATATTTTTTGCTATTTTAACTTTTGTTTTATCTATTTGAAGTGGACTAAGAAAAAACTATTTTCGCCATGCTAATTTTTTGTTAAATTTCATGTACTTTTTCTCAGAAACTTCCAAGTTTAGTAGTCTAAAACTTTTGTTTATTTATGTTTTTTTAAATTTTACTATATATATATATATATATATATATATATATATATATATATTGTATTTTGAAAATTTAGTTTAATAGAAAATGTCCACTAAGTGTCAGTTTTTAGTTCATATTTTAATATATTAAATTATTCAATATATTGAATTATTCAATTCCTAAAATACTTGCATTGAACATGTATATTCATCTAATTAAAAAAATAAAAAAGAATTAAATTTGATAGGTAATGAGAAAAAAACCCACACAAAGTACGAAAATAATAGTTTCTGGTAAACTGCTTCGTTAATCAGTCATAGAATATTTTTGGGGAAATAGGCTATAAATTTCCATTTATACAATAACATAACTGCCAAATTTTTCGTTTCTTTAAAATGAAATAAACACGCTTGAACCAGAAATTTTTTTAAAGAAATAAAATCAAATAAGTACTACAAAGCAACAAGTCACATTATTAAATAATTTTGATAAATGAATTTTATGGCACCATGCATGTTTTTAAACCCCCCCCCCCCAACAAAAAACCCCCGGATGGTTAGCATGTATGCACTAGTGTTAGTCAGTGCTGGATTAACTATTTAACAGTTTTTTTTATACAATAAACTAAAAATAGTGACAAAACACCACTTTTTCCGTACTAAAATAGATGCCTTACATAATCGAAAAATGTCTAACAATTAATAAGATTACAGTTAAAAATTAGAGGTATCCAAAAGCTTTAAGCAGCGAAAAGAGCAAACTCTTCTTGCCCGAGTGGCGGTCGGGCAAAACTGTTAATCGGTTAAGCCGCGTAGATCTCCAGCTTATCATTATTGAGTAGAATTTACTCATTTTTAAGGCATCTCCACTTATGAAACATTCGAGTGTTTAAGTCTTTTTTTTTTTAAATTTTTAATGTTTCCGCATGTATTTCTTTTAAATGCTAAAAGGTGTAAATTAACACCATAATACAAATTAAAATAACTTTTATTAGGTTGTTTGACATGTTTCGACTCACTCCGAGTCATTTTCCAAAAACAAATGAGAATATTCCATAACTGCACGGGCTTTGAACCATTGGGTCATTTGTTTTTGAAAGTGAATCGGAGTGAGTCGAAACTTGTCAAACAACCTAATAAAAGTTATTTTAATTTGTATTATGGTGTTAATTTACACCTTTTAGCATTTAAAAGAAATACATTATTACAAGGTGTTATAATTTAATATATTGTTATATGACTATCGAGTTTTTTTTTTAATTTGACACATATAATAACTTTGAGTGTTTAACCCTTTGTAGTGCAACAACTCTTATATGAAAAATATTTACTCAGATGTTAGAATGCATCATTTCAAGCATGTAAAAAAATACAAAAAGTATTAGTAAAAAAATAAAATTTTATTGGCAAAAAAGTGCTTGTTTCATGACTGCAACAAGAAGAAAATCACATATTTCTTATAAATATTGTAAATTTTCTAATTAAAAATTGTGAAGCGTATAAACTTACTTTTATGGAAAATCAGTTTTTGGATATCTCCAGCCTTTTTAATATCCCCAAATTCATAAAGTTTATTTTAGCAGTAACAACGTTAAACCGCTCAAGTGATAAATTGAACTTTGGTATAGAAAAATAACTAAGTATCATCATTTGCTGGAGATTCTACGAACAATTTATGATAACTGCAGTTTTGGAAGATAGCGGCAATCAATAAAATCGTCTTTTAAAGCTCACTTTGGAAATAACATTGATTTTTGGGTATGTTGCAGATTGGCAAAACGGTGATACCAAGGGTTAAATATCTTTTTAAAAATGAGTTCGTTTGTTTTTCAAATTTGAAAAGTTATTATAAGCCGAGGTTAATACTGCTAAAAAATGAGTACGTTTTTCTTATTTTTATGTTGAAAATCTACACAAAAATGAGAACTTCAACATTTTGGCACAAAATCCTTTTTAAAAAGGTTTGTGAAATTAAAATTGTTTTAATTATTAGTTTGTAAAATTTCATTTGATATTTTAATTAAAAACTCAAAAACTCAAAAAAAAAATTGCTTTAAAAATAATGGTCGCGAGAGTAGTCAGTCACTTCATACTTGAAACTATCTTTCCATTTATCTATCTACCTATATATATATATATATATAAGAGGCTTTATCCTGACTGATTCTTTTCTTTTCTAATCGCTGAACAGGCCCCTACCTATCGGGCTATGACCCAGTTTTATGGGTTGAGTGCCTGGAAATGGGGCGAAATCGCCTGATCGCCGCATGGCGGCGGTCTGCTTGCCTAGCACTTATGCCGTCTTAATGGCAGCTCTGTTTTACTTTGCTTTGGTTCTATGTTTTCTGGTTACTTAAATTGGATTTGCTTGTTTAATTTCACGCGGCATCGTACACCTGTACGTCATATCGAGCACCCGAAGGGCGGTGTAGCGTCGTTAAATTAAAAGACTTGCTGGCGCAACATTAATTTTAACAACAAGCCTTCACAGTACACAGAAATATTACAAAATACAAGAAGCGATACACATTGGTTTTAGTTCATGTTTTTAGAGCTTTTTTTGGTTGTCAGGACGTCCGTCCGATTCTGGGCAAAACTTCACTTTTACGGCACTCGTGCTGTCGGAGTCTCTCGAAGAGAGAAATTTCTCCAAACCGCTCTGCTCAGAGCTTGCAACAAATTACCCTATGTAGCCTCTCAAATTTTGAGCATATATCGTAGATGAATTTCAAGTAGTTCAATGACTTATAAGAAAAGTTATTCAGCTAGGGCGATTTTTCAAGTGGGTTGAGAGGTGTGAAACGCCTAGTCTCAAGTACTACGAATTTATTGTACAATAAAGGTCTGTATATAGTCAGATCACAAGATGCGAGATAAAATTTATATGCACTTGGTAAGTTTTATAGTCTCTTGAGAATATTTACGCATGTACACCTGGAACTGATTTTGAACTTCATTTGGAGGAGGTAATACTTATACCCATCTTGTATACAACGTTCTTCCAATTAGAGAGTCAGACATAAAGCTTTACAGCGGTCATCACTACGCGAGTTGGTCTCGTAATGTAGAACCTTGATCATGTGACAAGCACCAATGCACAGACGAACCTATCAAAGCTAGAAATATTAATTCCTGGGTATATATTTGTAACACAGTAAGGGTCCTCTAAGAGAGGAGTTTTCGAACTTCAACTACTAAGGAGGTTAAAGGGGGTGTCGAAATTTTTAGGTGATTTCGCCATATCTCAGCAGCACTTTGAGGTAACAAAACTAATAACAAATGGTTAAAAATGTATTTCAGTGATTTTCCAAATTCAACCCTTAAAGGGATGAAAGGTGGTGTTGAAAATCAAAAGCAAAAGATTTTTCTGTAATCTGGTTAATAGCCAATTTGCGTATTTTAGAAAGCGAAAAATTTGACGCAAAATTAATTTTATTGTTTTAACTATTGTTGTAACTCTCATAATCTTGAAAATACATTGTGCCAGCATCGGTCATGTTTATAGTCATTCTTGTCTATGGACATGGTTATGGAAGATAGACGAATAAGACATCTGTTGCTGATTTTTGATTAGATATTTTGTACAAGCTATTTTTCAAAGGGAATTTTTGTTTAGTCGTTTTCTTAATTTCATGTTTTATAAATTGTTTTTCACTTTTCGCGTTTTAGTGTTCGAATTTCAATCTTTATCCCAAATATAGTACTACATTTCCTCCGTTTCTCAAAAAACATTTTTTGCAAGTGCAGATTTACGATTTAAATACTGATCACTATATTTATGGACTGGAGTATGCACGAGGCTTCGTTATAGTGATTGGGATTAATAGTTTACAGGCGTGAAACGTACAGGGCTGTTTTAAAATAATTGCCGTTTTAATGGTATATACTCAAAATTCACAGGGCGCGTTATAGTGATTGTCATTTTAATGATTTATGAGGCGCTAACCATACAGAAACCCGTTTTAATGAATACCGTATTAACGATTTATGGCTGCGAAACACGCAGCGTCTCATTATTTTGATCGCTATATTAAAAATTTATGTGCGTGAAACGCATATAGGGCACAGTTACAATGATAGCTATATTTTTTAGGTTATCGCAATTTTTTATTTTTCCGGGTTCCCCTTTCTTCTAGATTAGCACAGGCTACGTCGGGCTGGTCTGCTAGTTTGATTATAATTTACTTCTGTTAAATGTCTCAGTAAACAATTATTACTTGAACAATATTGAACCTTGCACTGTGGTACAAGAAAAAAAAATAAAAAAGTTAGACGATCCCAATATATTTTACAAGTTCTCCTCAATAAAATTTCATGTCTCTGTTTTTTCTCCGATTTTATTTTTTGATGTTTATGTTACTTACTTTTGAACTCTTACGTTGACAATAATCGGATTAAAACATTAAAAAAACGCTGTTCACAAAGGAATTACACACAATCGGGAAAACGATCAATGCAATAGTAATTTTATTTCGGCTTTGTTTTCTCTTTCCATTTCCGGAAAGAAGTTGTTTTAACACATTTTATACTATTGATAAAAAAAAAAAACAGTATTTCTTTAGCTAAGATAAAACAAAAACTTATATAGCAAAATTCGAAGAAAAGGGCTGAAAGTAAAATATTCTTAAAAATCTCAGTTTGCCTTAATCTACTAATTTTTAATAACTTTATATGAATCATCAAATCTAATATTTTAATTTGTAATAATTTCTCCCTCTGCAAAGATTTGCGGAATTTTTAAGGAAAGGAGACCTTTTTTGTTTTGTTCTATGTTTGCAGCTATACATTATTTAAAATATTTTTCCAAACAACTTTTTTATTCTTCATTCAAAATGCTATTCTGCTTAATCAAAAGCTGTTGATTCCTTAAAAAATTTTGTTTATTCCTTTATGCAAAACTTTCTATGTTTCTGAAAACGTATCACATTGAAAAAGCTCCAGCTCAATAAAGGTAATATACTTTTTAAGTGGTATTGTGGCTAAAACTATTAAAATAATGTTAAAGCAATTATTTGTTAACAAGAGTTACGATACTCGTCAGGAGAAATGTATGGTGTTCATAAATATATTGTTGACTTGCAAGTATTTTGCATGCATGAAATGGAGGGAAAAATATTTTCAACTTATAACATAAAATAGGGTCTCTTTCGATTGTACATATTTTCTCATAACGTGACAATGAATGGTCAAAAGTGAACATCTATTTACTTTAAAGGTTTTCGTCCATGCGATTCTAATGATGACAACAAAAATACACGCTTCTATTTATGAATTTTGAAATGAAGGCATTATTAATTAACTACAACATTTCGAAAAGAGTTTCATCTAACATATGGAAGCGCGTTATATACGTGCTTTTACAAATTATCATGTAAAAAGAGCAATGGAATAAGCATGGTTCCAATTATGTCTAAACAGTGACGTTTCTTTTTAACATTAACTTCTTCATTTTTAATGATTCATACAAACTCATCATTCAAACCGGATGAAATATTGTATGTACACGTTTTTTGCTAACCTGACTTAAAAATATGTAATAAAATTATATAGCTATTAAATTTTTAAAAGTTAATAGTTAGATGACTCCTTATAATAAAATAATTCACAAACAATTGAGGCATTGACATAGAAAAGGTAGTAAGTAAAAAAAAAATCGATTTTGAAATTTTTAATAGAAGAAGTAACTTTAACTTTAAAATAAGTATGTTGATTTAAAAAAAAGTTGTAAAGCTGAGATATTATCCATACATGGATCTCAAATGCTTAATTTTTTGTGAATAAAACTTTGTAATTTAGCAGTGTAAAACCGTTTTTTGCTTCCCCTGTAAAATTAGTTTTTCTTGACTTACTACCTTTTCTATGGCAATGCCTCAATTATAAAGCAACTAGCCGGTCGTTTCCGAGTGGGGCCCAGATACATAGTGCAGCGTACCGCCCTGATTTCGCTTGGGGCCCAGAAAGTGCATTTTATATGCAACCAGAAAAATATAAATAAAATACTTTAAATTAAAAGTATACGGAAATAACTAATAAGAATATAAAAAAGCACTTAAATAAAGATTTCGCGACATAATTTTTTTTTTGTCATGAGCCTTCTGACAAAATACTACTGGGCCCTAACCGCGATTATCTAGGGGTGGGGCTCAAGTAGTACTTTGTATCTGGACCCCACTCGGAAGCGACCGACTAGTATATATTAAAAAATCAGCAATAGTTCAGTTTTTCGTCTAATCTTCCGTAATCGGGTTCATAGCCGATGTTGCCCACAAACTCGCTAGCTCTAAAATCGCTGAAATACATGATTAACTACTTTTTTTTGTAGACTTGTAAAGCGGAGTTTCACATTCTTACTTAAAACTGCTGCTAAGATATGGCACAATTACCTAAAGTTTTCGACACACAGTGTGACCCCCTTGATGGATTATTATATAAAATTGCTGAAATACATAGTTACCTATTTTCTAGTACATTTGTTATCCTAAATTTCACGCCTCTAGCTATTACTGAGATATCGCAGAATAACAAGGAAATCCGACCCCCATTTAACCCTCTTTAGTGGCTGAATTTCAAAAATCGCGGAAATACATGTTTAACTATTTTTTAGTAGATTTGTTATCTTGAATCTGTGATTTCAAGCTCATAACTAAAAATGCTGCAAACATTCGAAATGACCTAAAATTTTCGACCCCCATTTAGCCCCCCCCCTAATGGGTGAATTTCTAAATTCGCTGAAATATGTGTTTAATTATTTTTACAGTAGATTTGTTATCCTGAATTTCACGCTCTTATCCAAAACTTCTGATGAGATATGGTGAAAAGGTGAAATCATCGAAAATTATCGACCTCCTCCCTCCCTTTTAACTTCCTTAGTAGTTGAATTCCTAAAATCGCCTAAAATGCATGTTTGATTATTCTTTAGTAGATTTGTTATCCCGAAATTCACGCTCCTAACTATAACTTCTACTGAGATATGGCAAAATGGCAAAAAACATTTGACCCCCATTTTACCCCCCTTAGTGTCTGAATTTCTAAAATCGCTGAAATACGTGTTTAACTATTGTTTCAGTAGATTTGTTATCCTGAGTTTCATCATTCTACCTATAATTTCTACTGAGATATGGCAAAATTACCTAAAATATTTGACCTCCTATTTAACCCCCCTTAGTTGCTAAATTTCAAAAATTGCTGAAACATATGTTTATCTATATTTTTTGTAGATTTGTTATCTCGAATTCCGAGCTCCTAACTAAAAATGCTGCTGAGATACAGCGAACAGACAAAATGACCTAAAACGTTCAATCCCCCATTTAACCCCCCCTTAATGGATAAATTTCTAAAGTCGCTGAAATATGTGTTTAATTATTTTTTTAGTAGAATTGTTATCCTGAATTTCACGTTCCAATCTAAAACTGCTGCTGAGATATGGCGAAAACGCGAAATGACTAAAAACTTTCGACCCCCATTTAACCCCCTTAGTGGTTGAATTTTTAAAATCGCTGAAATATGTGTTTAACTAACTTTTAGTACATTTGTTATCTTGAATTTCGCGCTTTTAACTAAAACTGTTGTTGAAATATGGTGAAAAGGCAAAATGATCTAAAACTTTAAACCCCCATTTAACCCCCTTAGCGGTTGAATTTCGAAAATCACTGAAATACATGTTTAATTACTTTTTTAGTAGATTTGTTATCTTGAAGCTCACGCACTTACCTAAAACTGCTGATGAGATATGGTGAAAATGTGAAATCACAAAACTTTTCGAACCCCCATTTAACCCACTTAGTGGTTGAATTTCTACAATCGCCTGAAATACATGTTTAACTATTCTTTAGTAGAATTGTTATCCCAAATTTCAGGCTCCTACTTAAAAGTCCTGCTGAGATATGCCGGAAAGACGAAATTATCTAAAACTTTCGACCCCCCATTTGACCCCTTTATGCTATGAATTTTCAAAAATCCTTTTTTAGTACGCGCCTACATTGTGTAAAGAACATGTCTTCCAAATTTCATTGTTCTAGGACAAACGGTTGAGGCTCCGCGTTGATTATGAGAAAATCAAGCTACTCCTTTATAAGTATAGATTTCTTCGAATACAAACGGTGCTTTTATTTTTATCCACGAATGAATCAGAATTGAAGATATAGCTATCGTTCATACACTATCACCCGTCAGGACGAAATGTCGGAGCATTGAATCGCATAACTCAAAAGATAACATTTAAAGATAAAAAATATTTTATTTTTATGTTTACTGTTTAATAGTATAAAAGTAAGTTTGTAATAACAGCTGTTGAATCTGCATTTTCAAGTGTTTATTCAGTCGTCAGTTGCCTCAGGCAATGCTCAAATTCTAATCTATCAGCAAGTGCCCCCATTCTTCTAATTTGGTCAAACTCATATCCTTTGCGAAAGGCACTCCATTGAGAACACACTCTAATCTACGAACTCTACTAAACGCGATATAGCTGACAACTCCTTTGGATCAATGTCCACAACAATTTTTGATAAAGTTAAACCCTGGGATTTATATATGCGTGATAGTGTATGCAACTGTTAAAGGCATCTGAGTTCGAGAGCATGAGACATTGTTTTCTTTCCAATAATTACAGGTGTTACAGAGAAAAGTCTTTCAGTGAGAAATGGCACGTGATACTGATCAAAATGAACCATTACAGCCTGTGGCAAGTCTTGAGGCCGAAGTCCTAGGCCGTAGACAATATCTTTTACCGTAACAAGTGCACAATTTACCAATCTTTCATTTGTCCACAGATTAGTGCGCAACACACTTTCAGAAATGGATACTCAAATTTCACGAAGTTTTCTTCGTTTTTGACGAAACTGTTTCCTGGGAAATGCTCCAAGCGAATATTTAGTCAAATCGAGTTAATTTGTATCCTCAAATAACTGAGAAAATTAATTTCGTCAAATTGCTTGTTCTAAAGTGTAAAAAAAGGTTGGTGGTGCCATCTATTGACAATTTTAGAAACATCTGTAATTGACAGGTGAAAAAGTTACGTCGCTTTTCTCGGGTCTTCAAGGAGATTCAAACGCGCGATCTTCGGTGTGGGAGAACACTGCGCTGTTTCCCTCGCCAGTGGGACCTTGAATGAATTTGATTTTAAATGTATGTACCGGATGTTGATGTGTGTTTATATTTTTAGAAAGTAGATTGTATTTTTATCGGTGCTGTTATATTTTCTGCATATTTTAATTAATAAGGCTAGATTATTATTATGGTTTTTTGGATAATAAATAATTAGAATATGGCTTCACTAATAAAACTTATTAAAGAAATTTCCTTTATTCAATGAATGATTAGAATATGGTCAGGTTAATTTGTTGGTCAGAAATTATAAAGATGATGGGGGTTAAGATTTTAACACGTTATTGTTTATAGAGGGGAAAAAGATCAGTTATGATATTTTAAATTTGATTGTTATATGAATATCTTTCTTAAATAAAAAAGAGCTCCTGAAATTTTAATTTTTTTTAACGATTTTGTAACGACAAAAATAATCTGGTCGTGAATGGGGAAACAGTTTCGTGAAATATTTGAGATTTTCCATTTCATTAAAAATCACTTAATTTTGAGACGAAATGATTGTCAAAAATGATGAAATATAGCCCAAGAATTGCTGAATCGTCAAAAGTGAGAGTTTTATTTTGGACAGTGAGGAAACAGTTTCGTCAGATATTTGAGGTTTCGCGTTTCGTCAAAAATCATGTGACTCTGTGACGAAATAATTGTCAACAATAACGAAATAGAGCTTGAGGATTGCCGAATCGTCAAAATTGAGTGTTTCATTTCTGAGACTGCATAACTCTGCATCTAATTGCTAAGAAAAGTTCAGCCTGAAGTCCAGATGCGTGATCATCTTCACTCCATCTTGCTATTTGATTATTGTGGTCAAAATACGTTTTACTGGACACTTAAATTAAGAAATATATGTATAGGAAAGATATTATAATAAATGTAGAAGATATATTCTAGAAAATTATTAATCTCTTAACTACCAAAATAATTCTTTTGAATTTTATCTTTATCATTACTTTATTTAGTCAAGCATAACTATTTTTTAAAATAAAGCTTCCGTTCTTTCCTTCTAGAAACTATCATGAATTACTTTTCCAAATTTTTGTTTTTTATAATACTTTTCCTTTGAATTTTGGAAATAATGGCAATGAAACAAAATGCTTATTGATTATTTTGGTATTCAAAGGAAGTTTCGAGCAGTTAATAGAATTAAACATGCATCAGCGAGTAACAAAGTTGTTGAGTAAGATATAGTGGAAGCAGTTGATATGCAAATAAAAATTTTCTATAAATTGTTTAGTAGGCATTCAGAGAATAAAACAATGGAGAATTAATCGAGTAAATAATTTAAAACTATTTACATAAAAAAAACAAAACAATATATTTGACGTTATGTTTTAAACTTAAAATTCTAGTTTTATATAATGCTTTCTATTTAAATATGGCAAATAAAAGAAATGGATACAATGCTTATTGATTATTTCAGTAGACTTAATATGCATCAGTGTGTAACAAAGCTGTTAAGATATAGCGAAGCAAATGATATGTAATTAACTGTAATTTTATATAATATAATTTTATATAATAATACTTTCCCTTTGAATTTTGGAAATAATGGCAATGAAACAAAATGCTTATTGATTATTTTGGTATTCAAAGGAAGTTTCGAGCAGTTAATAGAATTAAACATGCATCAGCGAGTAACAAAGTTGTTGAGTAAGATATAGTGGAAGCAGTTGATATGTAAATAAAAATTTTCTATAAATTGTTTAGTAGGCATTCAGAGAATAAAACAATGGAGAATTAATCGAGTAAATAATTTAAAACTATTTACATAAAAAAACAAAACAATATATTTGACGTTATGTTTTAAACTTAAAATTCTAGTTTTATATAATGCTTTCTATTTAAATATGGCAAATAAAAGAAATGGATACAATGCTTATTGATTATTTCAGTAGACTTAATATGCATCAGTGAGTAACAAAGCTGTTAAGATATAGCGAAGCAAATGATATGTAATTAACTGTAATTTTTTGCAGATATTTCAGAAGGTAACATATTCAATTTAAGAATGATTAATTAATCTAGCTATTAAAGGATTTACATATAATCAGGGCTTTTTTCAGTTTGACTCAAGAAAATCACCATTTTGCTGGTCCGTTTTTGATTGATTTCTTCACAGAGTATTTTTAAAATATCAAAAATTTTCAAAATGTCTCATAAGTTATTAAATTATCAAAAATTACTAAGATTGATCAAATTATTTCTTTTTAGGTGCGTTCGTAATTATATAAATACGTAGAACCTATTGTCGTCGTCTGGTCGTCCGTTTGTCCATCCGTTCGTCTGTCTGTCCGTCTGTCCGCATATAACAACGCAAAAACTATCCAAATGAATGGTTTGAAATTTAAGATATATTATCTTTGCAGAATTTCGTCGAGACATTTCAAATTTTATGACAATCGAATGAAAACTTTAGAAGATATTAATAAAAAACATTTATTAAGATTTTTTTTTTAAATCGGTGCTTTTCTGTTATAGGAGCTTCCGAGATTTAATCGTAAAGCGACCGAGATACTTATTTTATGACAGAAATGAATCTGCAGACGATATAATTCATTTCACACTATTAAAAATCATCAAGATCTGAATATTTATATAACTAGCTATAGTACGAGCGCACCTCATTTGTCACGTTTGACGTACAATTTCCAACTTGTTTTCTCCTTAGATCCACAAAGTGTTTAGTGGGACGTGTTCCTCGCATCCATTCAAAAAAAAAAAAATCTTATAAAAACAATAAATTTAATGTTATGTTTCAAACTTAAGATTCTCGTTTTTTTTACAATACATTCCGTTTAAATATGGGAAATAAAAGCAATGGTCAACTGTTTATTGATTATTTTAGCCGTCTTAATATGCATCAGTGGGTAATAAAGTTGTCGAGTAAGAAATATCGAAAATAATTGATATGTAATTAATATTTTACTGCAGATATTGCAGAAGGGATTTAGAGATGTCAAGAACAATTAATTTAGCTATTAAAATGTTCATATAATCAGAATCTGGACTTAAAAAAATGCTTTAGGAAGCGTACAATGGAGTATTTGATGTCATCCTGGCCAAAAAGGCATAAATTAAAATTTTCTCAACAATTGTAAAAAGCATATTTTATAATAGTTGATTAACTGGTGCGTCGATGTATGTGTATTTCAAGTGTATGAATCATATCCTACGGCTCCTAGCCTCACTTAAAGTGAAAGTTTCTTTGTGAGAAGACGTACTTTTTTCGTTATGTTTCAGCTTTGATATCGTGTTTAAATATATACTTTGATATGCGCATTTAAATAATTTTACTTTATATACCGGGTGATTATAATTAAAGTTACGATTTCAAAAATCGATAATTTTAAAACTACTGGTCAGAATGACTTGATATTTTATCAGAACAATCGTGAAGCAATGGAATTTTGTTTGGTGAAGGAAAAAAATAGTTCCAAAATATGCCGATAGATGGCGCTGTCAAGGTACACATTGTCTGGAGATATGCAAATTACTCTAATACTTGGCAACTCTGGGTACCTGAAGAATGTTGTTTACAGTGCGGGCGAATTCAAAATCTAGCCGACTTGAAGGCAAGCATTACACACAACACCCATTGCATCAGTACAGATACCCTCCGATCTGCTGTGGAGTATGCCGTTTTGAGCTTCCAATTAGTAGCGGAACAAGGCGGAGGGCATATCGAACAACTTATGCTATAATAATCAATAAAGTGTTTGTTCCATTAGGTTTTTTTTTTTTTTTTTTTGGTCATTATTGCTGTTGTTACTATAAACACGTATTCTTGTCTTTTCGCTAATACATTTTTAGTAAATCCCTGAACTCTATTTTTTCCTTTTGGCTAACAACATTCCTGTGTTTAAAGAATACATTTTGGGTCTTTCCCCCTGACAGCGCTATCTATCGGCACTTTTTAGAACTATTTTTTTCTTCGCCAAATAAAATTCCATTGCCTCACAATTGCTCTGCTAATATATCAAGTCATTCTGACCAGTAGTTTTAAAATTATTGATTTTTGAAATCGTAACTTTAATTATAATCACCTGGTATAATAAAAAATAATTTAAATTGAAAATGGGTCAATACTAAGCCTTTTTAGATCTAATTTATTGCAATATATTTATTGAAATATATTATCTAATATATTTAAAGATTTTCAAAGCTGTGTCGTAGTTTGTCGGACCATTTTTGAATTATAATCGTGTTGATTATAGTTTTGAAGACAATTTTTTTTTAATGTTCCACATATTGTTGCCATTTTTAGATATCAATGTTTTTGGAAGGGTCGCAAACCTATTAAAAACACTAAAAAAAACAGCATCTCTATACCATAGAGACTCAACTGTGGTAAATACTAAATGCAAATAATATATATATATTATATGTGCATTGGTTTTATAAATAATTAATTATAAATAATATGTTTAGTAAAATTAACCACATTTAATTAAACTCTACTTGTAAATTAAACAAACCTATGAACAAGTAATTTCTTCTTATACACAATGAAGAATGAAGTAAACATTGTATTGTATATTCATTTATTTAAATAAATACATACATTTATGCATATATAACATTAATTAAGTGTATTTACTAATAGTAAGTCAAAAACAGTGGCTTTAACTTTAAAACACATGAAAATTAATTTTGGCCAGGATTAATGTCAAATACTGCACTGTATGGCGTCAGTTTAACTCAAGAAAATCACCATTTTGCTGGCATGTTTTTGAATGATTTCTTTACAGAGTACTTTAAAAATATGAATATTTATCAAAATATATATAAAAAAAGTATTAAATTATTAAATTTCATTAAAATTTATTAAAATTTATTTATTTATTTATTTTTAGAAGATCAATAAATTTAGTTGTTTAAAAAAAATCTGCATTTAATAAAAACGACAAATTTCAAGCTATGCTTGAAGCTTAAAATTCTTTTTTTTTCTTTTTTTTTTTTATACCTTTAGTGATAATTTGGAAAATAAAGACAGTGAACAAAATGCTTAGTATTGAATAATTAGGTAGCCTAAGAATGACTTCAAGCAGTTAATATAATTAAATATGCATCATCGAGTAACAAAGTTGTTTAGGAAGACGTATTATTAAATAAGTGGAAACAGTTAATATATAATTAAAGTTTTGCTATAGATTTTTTAGAAGGCATTCCGAGATGGCAGGAAATATTAATTAATATGTCTATTTAAAAAATCTTCGTACATTAAGAACAATGAATTTAAAGTTATGTTTTAAACTTAAAATTCTTGATTTTTATTGTACTTTTTGTTTAAATTTGGGAAATAAAGATATTGAACAAAATAGTTATCGATTATTTTAGTAGCTAGAAGAATAATGGACGCAGTTAATATAATTAAATATGCATTGGTGAGTAACAAAGTTGTTGAGTTAAGATATAGTGGAAGCAATTGATATGTAATTAATATTTTTCTATATTCTTTTAGTAAACTTTCAGAAGTGACAGGAAAGATCAATTAATCTAGCAATTTATAAAATTATATATGCATCAGTAAGTAACAACAAAGTTGTCAAATAAGATATAATCAGTATATAATAAAAATTTTGCTGCAGAAATTTTGCTGTAGATATTTTACTAGGTATTTAGAAATGTGAAGAAAGATTAATTCATCTAGATATATATATATATATATATATAAATCAACGTATAATAAGGACAATGAATTTAAAGTTACATTTTATACTTAAAATTCTCGTTTTTTATAATACTTTTCTTTTACATTTTCAAAAACGTGGAATGAAACAAAATGTTTATTGATTATTTCTGTAGCCAAAGGAAAACTTCAAGCAGTTAATAGAATTAAATATGCATCAGTGAATGACAAAGTGGTTGGTTATTAAATATGTTATTAAATAAGTGGAAGCAATTGATATGCAATTAAATGTTCGCTATACGTAATTATCTTAGTAGCCATTTAGAGATGTCAAATAAGATTAATTAATCAAGCTATTAAAAAAATTACATACAAATAAAAATAATAAATTTTAAGTCTTTGTTTTTGCTTTAAATTTAAAATATTTATAAAACTTAATGTAATGTTTTAAACTTTTTTATAATACTTTTAGTTTAAATTTAGGGAACGAAGACAATGAACAAAATGTTTATTGATTACTTCGGTAGCCAAAAGAATTCTTCGAGCAGTTAATGGAATTAAATATGCATCAGTGAATAACAAAGTTGTTGAGTAAGATGTAGTGAAAGAAATTGATATGTAATTAAAATTTCTATAGATTTTTTAGTAGGCATTTAGAGATGACAGGAAGGATTAATTGATCTAGTTATTAAAAAATCCACATCTAATAAGAAATAAATATTTGAAATTACATTTCAAAGCAGAAAATTTTTTAGAGATTGAGAGAGAGATTTTTATAGATTGTTATTACTCAGAATTATTGTAAGTTTTTGCTATTTTAAATTGTCTTTATTGATGTCTTAAATGTTTATACTCAACAAAGTTTAGTACTTATTTAAATGACTGTTTAAAAATTCAATATCTGTTGTGAAATTAACCAAATTTTAGGCTTAACATGTAGTCACCAATGCAAATTAGGAGAATCTAGGTTAGATGTGACGGATGAAAAAAAAGTAAGTTATGCAGAAAAAAAATCCCCATAATATATATGCAAATTATCAAATGCAAATTTTGCTTTATGCAGAATTCAATGGATTTTTATTTCTTTCGCATCTTTGAAGGAAATATATAAACAAATTGTAGATAATTTTTTTGCACTATTTATATTATATGTGTAGAATAATTTCGGAATAAATATGATAATTTTCGATTAATTTAATTTTCTTTTAAGTAAGTAGGGGAGACCGGGGCAAGATGACTATGTTAACAATTTTTGTTGTTTATTCTCTTATTTTGAAGTAATAGTAAAATTAATTTTACATGAACTGATAGAGTATACCTTTCTAGTATTAAATACATTACCATTTAATTTTTCAAATAAAAAAAAATAAAGGATAATTTTTTTTCCATAACATTAACAAATCGTCATCTTGCCCCAGTACTGGGGCAAGATGACTTTAGCCTTGGGGCAAGATGACAACACTGAAAAAGATTGAACATATTTTATCTTTTGAATATGTTACATGGTTTAACAAATGATAACTGTGTTTTTACATCATACAAAGTATCAAACTAAGCATAATGCATTGATTGTAACGTAATTTTGAAGTGTTTAGTTGTGCAGCTAACAATAGTCACAAATAAAAATGCCATTTTCATAATTGGAACATTCCTCATGCCACCACTCTTGGAATTTACAGCACTGGATCCATTCTTCTGTTGGTGGGTCAGTTGGCCTTAAACGCTTTTTTAATTTTTTGGGAGGAGGGGGGAGGTCTTGACCCCGTCGAACGGTACTCTCCTCGTACCGATCGGACGCTTGGAAGTGGAGATACGGACCCCGATAGGGTTTTTCTTTCGGGAGGCTAGAGGGGGCTTAGCGGATGGCAAAAATGTCTTCCTCTGGTCGCCCCCTTTCGAACGACACCTCCCCAGATCCCATGCGCCCCTTAGCCCCAGAGGAGATAGAAGCGCAAGGTCGTGCGAACAAACACACAGACAAACAAGCGTTTACAGGATTTTAAAAAAATGGACAACATAGTTAGTTTAATAAATTCCGAAACACAGGGCCAGATGACGAGCTCGTCATCTTTCCCCGGACTGCCTGTTTAAAAATATTCGTTTTCATTGCCATGAAGGAAGGCGATTAATTGACATTTATTCATGGTAATAGGTAGTATTTAAACTAAGTTACTCATAAATATTAAAGAGAAACGATATATCTTACCTGTATCTGTAGCAGAGCTTATTTACACATGCATAAAAGTTATAACGTGGCAGCGGAAAACAATCAAAGCTTCACAACTGACACAAAAATGGCGATTTCAGCGTCTCTATAGTATTGTTTAACGAACGGCCGATAGGAGAACCAGTAGTGTCCGGTTGATGCTGCCACCTAGCGGAAAACGGAAAAATTAAGACATTCGTCATTTTGCCCCACTCTTCATCTTGCCCCGGTCTCCCCTATTATGGGAAAAATTCTTTACATAACTTACTTACTTATTTTTTTTCACCTGTTATTTGGCTTCACCTAGTTTTTTATTATAGCACAGGATTTTCACTTTTTAAAGATTGTTTAAATAAACAAATCGTATTTCTTTAGGTTGAAGTGAGAATGAAATTTCATATTGGAATATCTAAATATTGTTTTTAAACATTTGGTGGTCTAGTTTTGAACTAATTTTGTGGCTGTTGTTTCTCATTTTAAAACACATACGCATCCTAAAGGCTTAATCTTAGAAAACCGGACGAAAAGCAAGTGAAAAACTAACGGATAGAGACGAATCTATAATATTAAAAGCATAGAGTTAAATTTCCTGCAAGCTCAGTGCGAATTGTTTCCTTTGTGATGGTTGGCGTGCATAAGCCGGTAGCACGGGAATCGAAGCAGTTTCTCAATATTTCTCCCATAATTAGTCTCCTTTTTACAACTTGTTGTCCTTCTAGAATGTTATTCTCTGCTTTAATGTTGGGAGATGAATCTCCTGCCCTTACCCTCTGCTCAAGTCTGATTACACAATGCTTTCCATACACTTGCCAAGTTTTTGTAATGGTCCCTTTGGACAATTAGCTTCTTTTTTTCTTTATCATTCTCATGATTTTTCCCTTAGCCTCCTTCTCCAACCTCAAACTTCTGCCATCAATTTTCTGTGGTACATCTATATCTTCATTGCTTTATGACACTGGTGGTGTATGGTTTTGAATAAAATGTCTGTCTCTTGAGCCTGTTTCTGTCGAAGTCTGTAATTGTGTATGCTTTTTCGCCCCTTCTTCCGTTGTATTCTTTGCTCTATTGCCTTCATATCAACTCCCTTTTTTATATTCTTTTCATATCTTCTCTTTCGACTTCTTTCTCTTTCTGCAGTCTGCATGGCTGCATACTTATTTGGATCACTCTTTTTTCTCTTTTTCTGTCCCTTCTTTCCCTTTCAGCAGCATCAGATTTTTGTTTGTGGATGTTTTTGGATGTGGTCTTGAATTTTTTTTTACGAGGCTGAACAATCTCATTCAATCTATCAATCTTATTGGCAAGAACATCATCTCCTTCCGTTGGTGAATTGTTGCCTGGAGAGATCTGAAAGGGCAATATGGAAAATGAATACCAAATAGTAAAATTTACTTGTAAAATTAACGATAAAATACACAACATATTTTATCATTTCCAATCTATATATTACGATAGTATAGCATTTAAGAGTATAAAGAATTTTCCTGACCAAATCTACAAATTTTACGACACATTTACGCAAAAAATATTTTCGAATCAAACTCACACTGACTACAGCTATATTAAAAAATACTTCTATTGCAAACTGTGTGCTTTGGTTTCAAATTCAAAAATTCTTATCAGTAATTAAAAAAAAATATTAAAATAAATAATAAATTTAAAAAAATACGAATTTTGACCCAAAAAGAATAAATTTGGCTTGAAAAATCTTCATAATCCGCAGAACAATGTAATGACCGTGAAATAAAGACCGTAACACCCACACATAGCAAAGCAAGGGGATGTGACGATCTTTACTGTGACGTTCTTTACAAAAGTAACTATATATGGGCTTTAAAGGACGCCCATCCCCTTTAGACCACGTATAGAGGTCCTAATGCTGTTTCAATCACCTAAGTGAAAAGTTAGTAACTTGAAATAATCAGTTTGAAATGTCTATCTTTAACAGGCGTGACGGTCTCTACAAAAAGTATCTCAATATTTATTACTTACTTGAGGGAAAAGCAGATAAAAGTAAATCTTTGGTCAGCAGAGCGACGGGAGATGGCTTAACTCACTCATATGACATTTCAGACTGAGCAAATGTCATTGAATTCCACATTCTCCATGGCAGAACCCTTTGTCGGTGGTTTAATAAAGTAAAAATGTTCTCTGAGACGGTTCACACCAAGACTGGTTACATGACTTTCATCAGCTGCTACAGTATGTAAACCACTGATACATCTAAAACGGGATCGTTTCTTTATAAACGGGGATTATCTACGTGATTTTCGACGAACAGTTGTAATGAAATATTGTGAAATTGCATGGATATCGTCATGGATAGTTAGCACAACACGCCAAGTATGCGTGACGGTCGTAACATTACCATGTTATTTTAGCAAATTTTCATCAAAAACCATTAAAAAACCCCCTAAGTATATTTACTTCTTACAAAAGTAACTACTATAAAGAATATTTTAATGAGAAAAACTTTGAGATTTCATGATTTGTAACACCTGTAGACGCCACTACGTGAAATCGGTCACTTTTTGTAGAATTGCCCACGTATGCAGCAATAAATATATGTATCATTACCCGAAATTAATGAGTTATTGGTACTTTTGTTGAAAGTGCGATGTTGAAATTTCCCAACATTGTGTTTTGATTTAATATTGGTATTTATTACACATTTCAGAATCATTTCTTTTTATTAAAATAGTGGAAATTGAATTTGCATAGGTCTACCGAAAATCAAATACAGAGACAGTAAGTTACAAACATATTGAAAAATCTATATTTAAGATTCTTCGTATTTTTTTGTGACTGTAATAAACTTAAGCCTTAAAAGAGTTTAAAATACTTCTTTGAAAATTCCACAATAAAATAATAACTCGTGCGCCAAAGAAAATATTTTTCTTAAAACAAAATATTGTCAAAAAACTTTAATTTTTTGACGGAACATAAGCACATCAATTTAAACATTTTAAAAATGTCTGAACTATCTCAAATTGCTTATTTTATATTCTTTAGGTATTTTCTTTCAAAGAACATATTCCTCTTGCTATAATAAATTTTCGTAAAAACTCCATTGCTCATCTGATTTTGACAGTCGAGACTTTCTTTTTTGTTCGTAAAAATGTATTAAATTATGTTTTATTATTATCCTTACAACATATGAATCATCATAATCTAATATGTACTGTTTTTGATGAAGTTATAAGAATAGTTTATATTTAAGGTTAGGGTGGGGGTGGATTTACGAGAAAATTGACATTAATAAATATATTATATTGTCTGATTTATTTTTCTGCAGATCAACAAATTATTTCGGAATTTTCAAATAATAAATCTCAGAAAGAAATTTATTTTAAATGGTAAGCACAAGTTACATCAACTTCACCAAACAAGAACGAACCAGAGAAAAATGTTAAACTATAGACTGTATTTTAAATTTAAAAAAAAATCATGAACTCCTGACTGATAATGTAATTTATTATAAACATAATTCAATTGATTATAAACATAAATCTATAGTAATATAACAAAGAGCGAACACTTGAATGACTGACTGACTGATCAACGCCGAGCTGAAACGACCAAATTTGAACAATAGATTGCTGTTATGACCTAGGCAAGCAATAAGAAAAGATTTTTGAAATGTCTTATAAAACGTAAATCAAATAATAAAAGAACGAAACAAACGTTTCTAAGTTTAGTTTTGTTTTTGTCAATTTTTAAAAAATAAATTTAGAAAATACCAAAAAAAAAAAAATTACTTCAAATCCACGGTAAATTTTTATTAATAACAAGCGAGCCAAACACGTGATATATTTATCTGGACAAGTTATAAACATATCGACTATATCTTTATAAATATTTCAGTAAAAATGAATATTTCATGTTAAGGTCTCACCTGGCAGCTGTATTTAAAAACGTTGTTGAGACAGCATTTTCTCATTTACCTATTTTATGATAATGGCACACATTTATCTCAGCATATAATTTTAGGTAGATTTCGTAACAAATACTACCTATTACATTCTCACCTATGTTGAGATTTCTAAAAAAATTTTGCAGATCTACGCCGATCATGACTCCCAGAACCCAAAACCAGCCCCAGTTAAAAACTTTATCTATCTATATCGCTTTTTATGGTTAGGATCACTTAAATAATTCTGCATAAATCTCTTCCAAACTGATACATAAAATCAATAGGTATAAAATCTCGGTCAAGTTTGTTAATGGACAAAATCGAACCGGGGGAGGGGGGGGGGCTTTTTGTGAAAAAAGAAAAAACCCTATAACTTCTTAATTATGATACGTATCGAATCCGTTTAAAGTTATTATTACTTCTAGGAAAAGGGCCGAAAATTTGTTTGACAGATTTTTGATATAATTAAAAATGGCCTCAAGGGGGGAAGGGAAATAGGGTTTAAGAAGAAAAAAATTCATAACTTTGTCAATTCAAAATCTAAATTCTAAATTTATTATAAATCCTCTTAATATTATCAACAACTTTTATATTGACAAGTTTTTTATAGGACCAACCAAGCCTTACAGAAAAAAAATCCTACCACAGGTAGATTTTGAAGTGGGCGGTCGCAACTGCCGCATCATGGCAAAAAGGTCATTTCTACTGTAATTCCCAATAAACAGGCGCCGCACGATCTGCGTCTTCGAAATCTACCTGTGTCTGTAGGCCGAGCAGTTAGGAATTTTTTTCATTTAACATTTTACCTAAGCCAAGCTGTTGCCATTTTTTATTAAATACTAGCTAAACAACAAAAACAACAAAATTAATAATGTTTTCAGAAAATGCATAAAATATAACACATGTTTCCTAAATTTGTTACTGGATTGTCTGGATTTCAAAATTTATGTTATTTGAAATTAATATTAAACATTATGAATTGTAACCTTTTATTATTTTTTAAACAGAACTCAATTTCTAAAAGCTTCAAATATGGGAATCCGAAATTACAGCTGATTTTGCCAAGTAATTTTTGACCTATGCCTAGAGAAAAAAAAAAAAAAAAACTACCCCCATTACAATCTGTTTTTCAAAGATCAAAATGAATTTAAAATTAGGAGATCCAAATTTTAGATCTGTCTATTTCCTAAACTACTTGACCGAATGACTTCCCTTAGGTAAGATTTACCGAAGAATCTAAAAATGATGTAAACATTAGGTGTTAATAATGAAAATGTTAAAATTCATCACAATTTCTGTATGTAGACAATCCCTCAAGCAAAATTTAAGTATAGTATTAATTAGAATACGTTATTAGTAATCGATTTGTACCAGTCACATTTTTATACGATGATTTGTGGCAGGGTTCGTAGAGGATATACGTTTTTTCTCACGACCGCACATAAAAAAAAGGAGGCCAATTGCACAAAATGAAATGAAATTAAAAAGTTAGCAAGATAAGCGATATTTACATCGGCTGATACTTTGGTTGTGGTTCATAGTTCTCGTCGAACTGTAGTTCATTTACTCGTTCAAGCGACGAGTATTCCAGTTAGAACTAACACTGACACATAACTGACTTCTTTATACTCTTCAGGCAGTGCACACGCAGAAAATGTATGTTCCACCTCTTCCAGCTTTTCGTCATAAGGTGATTTTGACTCACTGCAGGTAGATGGTTCCCGATGAAAACATTCTGTAAAATATGTAGTAATTTTTAAAATGCCATACAATGTAACTGAAGTATTTTCTGGCTCACTTTATGTTGATATACACCAGCTAGATGAGGCAAAAATGGTTTTGAAAAATTTAAATGATATTTCCCATAGAAAATTTAACCTTAAAGATTATCAGCTTTGTTTAAACCGAGCTGTAGAATGAGGAGGTCGGAACAAGAGAGTGCCAAGCCACATTTTTGAACTTCTGAGATGTTTCATTTTGAAAATTTGATCAAATATCAAATCAAGATATACAACCTAAAGATTTTCGCCAATGTCTTAGTAACATTTGAGATATTCTGAGTAACAATATGACATTACTTTAATGATATTACTATTACGTTTCTTGTAAATTAGCTATCTTTATTGGGGGCATAAACATCTGGGGCAAAAACGAAACCTGTCACATAGGCTGCCACCAAGTGACATTAGAAACAAATTATATGTTGGATATTATAATTTACAATATTAAGCAACAGATTACAGTGTTAGATTTATTTCACCAAAAATGTGGCTTGGCACTTTCTTACCCCGACCCCCTCATATATATTTCCTAGAATCATGTCATTAGATATTAGTTTGTATCTAGGTGAACATTGGTTTCGTTCCGAAGAAGTTACAAACATCAACTATCGCAGACAAAGCGTCGAGTATTTTTGTAGAAAACATTCTTCCATAGTAAAGTTCGATGTGATTAAAATTATTTTCCGCACGAACGTATATTTGCTTCATTTAATTTCTGAATTGAATCGTTACGTATAGGTCCGGATTTGTAAAGAAGAGATTAGCTGAAAGTAGCGGGATATCTCAATACATTATGTTCATTATAGTATCCGTCGTACCAACTGTATAAGTTTTTGATATAAATGCGTGTAAAATGGCGAACTACAGAGTCCTTGTCTCGCCTATGTGGTGCACATATCTATACTCCACAGCTGTTTGTTATATTAACGGCTTTCCCTCTGGCTGTCCAGCAAAAGAGTAAAATTGTAATTTTGTTTTCTCTGTATTTTATTTCAAATTCTAAAATAAGTTGAGTATTCCAAATTTATATAAAAAACTTAACAATATATATAAATATGAATGTAATCCTTGAGAGGATTAATCATTACTCATAGCATTAAAACTGCATTATATGTGTAGAATGATATTAATTTCAATAATACTTGTATTGCAATAAAACCTGGAGTTTAGTGAACTTATTAACACGGGCGTGTCAGTGAGAGGGTTAAATAATTTATTAGGATAATACTTGCCTTATACCGAAGGAAGAGCTGTGGATATTCTTCTGCTTTGCATGCAGACCTGCCAAGTCTCCGGCTTTTTGGACACCAGTAATTTAGTACAGATAATGTTGTTTTATTTAATCAGATCATTTTGCGATTTAAGAGGACAACATTTTCTTTAAAAATTACTGGTGCGCAAAAAGCCGGAGACTTGGTAACTCTGTAGTATGCAAAGAAACCGTATTCAATTTTAATAATAACACATCTGAAAACATTAGATTTGTTGACAGAGCAGTGCCATGTTCCAAAATATCACCATCTTTCTTGATGTAATTTGAACACAACAACACGAATCGGTATACATAATTACCCATAAGGATAAAGCGGCACACCGTACAAGAAGAAAATTATTCGTCGTTGTAATCCATATTTTTAAAAATTAATTTTATACACTTTTGTATTTGTTCTGTTATGTTATTAACACAAGTGGATATAGGATTTAAACAAATGCATAATGCAGTCATTTTAATTCTTAAAATGACTTCGTAAGTTTTTCTAAGCAAGTTAAATCTTCCATGGCCCGACAATCCATTTAGGATCTTGGCCTGCACTATCCAATTGCGCTTTCATGACTATGGGTATTGGTGACTATATGGCATGTCTCCCGATAAAGTGAACATTCAGATGTAAGAATTTCAGAGTTTATTTTCCCAAACGCGCTTTGCACACATCTTACCGACTCAGAAGAGATTAAAAGGGTGAGAGATACTTGTCCAAATCCGGAAGTAAATGAAATAATATGTGTCCTTTTTTTCCCACAATTTTTTGACATGTAAAATTAATAAAGATGTTTTTTGTGTTTTTCGTTCATTTTATTCAAGAAACCAAATTTACATTAAACTTTAACTATTGTTATCTGTCTCACAGGTCGCTGCTTTTTTTTAGATTTCTAAACTTAACGTAACTTTCTGTTTATTTACAAATGCTAGTGATATTTGGTTTCGTCCTAGTCCTAGTACTATTGCTAAAAACTTCTGAATAGGTGAATTTTAATTGTAGTAGCCCTGTGCATAAAGTTTAAGTATAGAAACAGTATCTTTATGCGTTAGTCGATCCTTTTATTCATCATTCGATGAAGCGATCTCAGAAATCGCTCACAGTATAGATATGCGAAAATTTCTGTGGC
Source organism: Maratus michaelseni (assembly GCA_963931845.1). Lineage (NCBI taxonomy): Eukaryota > Metazoa > Arthropoda > Arachnida > Araneae > Salticidae > Maratus > Maratus michaelseni. Next base: position 369,368,826 of record OZ007589.1, read on the forward strand.
AGTAGTTAAGGGTTAAGAAATTAATAAAAAATTATCGCATTTCTTCTCAGATTTAGACCAAAACACTAATAAGTAATAATTTCTTCATATTCCATTCAACATCACATTTAAACAGTCTACATTGTTAAAATGCAGATATAAGTGCTTAAGTGATAAAACATAACACAAGAAGGCTCATAAAACTTTTAACAACATGTTTCGAACGTACAAACGGCGCCATTATCAAGATTTACAAGATAAACAAACTATTCTCGCAAAAATTTCTGAAAATAAAATTGAAAAATATAAACCACGAGATCATATTTGTAACAAAAGCAGGTGCTAACGTGAAAATTAACATTTCCTTATTGCTTTTTTAAAATTGAAAAACACATCGTGCCAAATTTTAGGTAATTCAAAAGAGGCCGATTCATTGCATTACCTTATTTTGAAATACCTAAAATTTGGCACGAGGTGTTTTTCAATAATAATAATTAAAAAAAAACAATAAGGAAATATTAATTTTCACGTTTGCAGTTTACTACTTTTAAGCACCTGCTTTTATTACAAATATGATATCGTGGTTTATATTTTTTCAAGTTTATTTTCAAAATCTTTTGCGAGAATAACTTGTTTATCTTATAGATCCTGATAATGGCACCGTTTGTGCTTTCTAAACATATCGATAATTATATTAAAAGGTTTTTATAAGCATTCTTGAGTTATGTTTTATCACTTAAGCACTTATATGTACTACTGTATGTTAATGATTATTAGTGATTTTATTATATGATTAGTGTATAGAGATTAAAATTTACTCTTTGTGTAACAAGATAAATTTTGATTACATTTTACAAACAGCGCAGCCCGCCATAAATATAATGTGATTAGGCATCGAGTTAAAATAAAAAATTACACTTAATTTTTTTTTTTTTTTTTTTTTTTTTTTTTACCGTGAATACAGAATGCGTTATTAAAACTATAATTCTAATACTATTTGTACATTTTACCAAATTTTCTTTCAGACATTATATAAAAAAGCATGGTTAAAAATTCTTACTAAAAACGTCCCCCATTTAAAAAAATGTAAAAAACAGTCTCCAATAAAAATCTCTACCATTTCACAAAAGCGCAGGGCATCATCAGTTGTGATCTTCAACTTCCTTCCTCTCCATTATATACACGACTGCTGGTTGAAGAGCTCCCCCTATCGGCATTCAATATTCTCTCTCTCCCTCTCTCCCCCTCTTCCAACATTTTTTATTTTTTTTTTAACAAGTGAACACCTGTTTTTAATATAATTGTAATATTTTGCATGTAAAAGAATTTTTCACTGAGATGTAACATAAAAAGAAGTCTATAAATCTCATCAAGCTCAAAAATCTATATATTACTTACCCATCATACGTAGTATCGGGTAAGTCTTGTAATCGTTTTAAAAATCGAAAAATTTCTTTTGACGGATTTACACGTTCCAGACACTAGAGATTCCTAAAAACATATTTTTAGAAAAAAAAAAAAATGCCGTCCGTCTGTGTGTGTGTGTGTCTGTAAACGCTCTATCTCCCGAACAAATTGAGATATAGACTTGAAATTTGGTATGTTACTTAGTATGTAATAATGGGAAGAAGCTTATTGAATTTCAGTAACCTGGATTATCCGGAACTATTTTTTTCGGACTCTCGAAATATTCGATATACAATGATAAAATGTATATGCAAATTTTCGAAATTGTTTATTTTAAGGAGTGAATATAAAAGACCATAAAAAAAACAACAACATATATTTTGCATAAAGAATGTGGCCGGATAATGAGTTGCCGAGATATTTGTAATCCTACTTTCCACACTATTTATGTTTTTGACCCTGCATTTCATTCAAATTTCAATTCAAAGATATATTTTAATTGAAAACGAGACGCTTAATCCGACGCAGTAAACTGTTAGTTAATAGGATTATCCATTTTGGAGTTATAAGGATGTTTCTTTTACGCAATTCAGTAATAGAGCATTTAAAGCGAGACTAATACTACGTTCAGATCGGATAGTTAAGATATCTTAGACCGCTGAATTCACTGAGTGAGTTCCATAAACTCCCTTAGTGAGTTCGAACTTTCCATTGCTAGATACAGTCAGTACCGCTCACTCTGATTGGCTCTGGAGGCCGATTGGCCGTTGAGTTTGCTTTTAACACATGCGCATGCGCACTGGACACGGTGATGTTGAGTGAGTTATCTTAAATGCGTTTGGCGGTGTGGACAGGTATTCAATTCCGGTGAGGTACCACCTCAAAAATGGCGGTCTAAGATATCATAAATGTGCGATGTGAACAGGGTATAACGAAAAAGAAAGGCTACCGCGGTGCTTTACCCGTATCTTTTTTTACAGACCGCCGGAGTCACGTGATGCTCGAATGCACCAATGAAGGTGTACGAAAAGAGAATCACGTCACTCTAGCGGTCTGTAAAAAAAGATAATTGGAATGCACCGCGGTAAGCCTGTCTTTTTCATTAGCCTCGATTTAAAGTTTATGATGTCATCAAGCTACGATTTTAGTCGAAATGCAATGCATTTTATAAATAGTTTACACATGTTTTATTTTCATATTTTATATTATGCATATCCATCATGGGTAAGTATTATCGGTGGCTCCAAACGACTAGTTTTATACTATATTGATCATATATAGTGATCTCTAAGCGGTAGTTAAATAAAAGCGGTAGTTAAATGCAACAGATTAACACGCAGCTTTTAATGTCTGACCTTATTGAACGTTGTTGCGTTTGTAAAATATTTTTTAAAAGTTTACAACTTTCCTGAATATTTTGAAGACGGATCTGAGTTATTTAATATAACAACATAGATTACGTTGTAATAAAGTCTTAAAACTCCGTCAGATAATGTACTAGAACTCTTGAAGTATTTTCGCTTAAAGAAGTAAATGCGAAAATGATGTGAAACTAACCTTAGTTAATTTTTGCACAAACTGTTGAACTTTCTTATTTAACTTTCGGGAACTTCTCGTTTGTGTAGTTTCTAATAACTTGTTTAAAGTGATATTTTAGAAAATAAGTTTTCTCTTACTATGTTTTATTGTGTTATTTAAAGTTTAAAACTAGTTTCTGTAGTTTGTAAAAGTGTACTTGGTATCTAAATTGAAAGCCCATATTCTTGTCATCATTAAAACTACAAAACTGGACTTTAAAAAAAAATTACTTTTGCGTTTCAAATATCCAGAACAAGTTATAAATAATTACCTTCTGATAATTTATTATTATGCTTACCATAATCCTTTCGGACATTGAACTGTCTAGGATTCAGGAATGAGAAGGAATTAAAGGTTAATTTGCCCGGATTTGTTATTTCTCAAAAAAATATTGACCGAACTTATCGTCTAAATGGGAAAAGTTGTCTGAATCTTTAATATATATATATATAATATGTATATATATATATACAGTGGTGGCCAAAAGTGTGGACATTTTTTGAAAGTTTCATGTTTTTCAACTTTGTGTGCTTGTAGAATATATTAATTTTCACTTAAATACAAACGTTTACATATCAAATTGAAGGTAATTTAATGTAGAATTTAATAATAAAAACAGTATTACAGTATCTGTATTACAAAAAAAAGTTATGCAACTAATAGTAAGATCTATCTTAGATTTGCATTTTTTTTAAAGTGATACTTACACAATCAATACTTAGTAGGATAACCCTTATTTTTTAAGACAGCTTCACAGCGTCTTTTCATCGAGTGAACGAGTGTTTGGAATTCATCTTTCGTAATCACATGGTGCCAAGAATCAATTATAGTTTCAATAAGTTGTCTTTTATTGGATGGACGTTTTTTTCGTACAAGAATTTTCAAACGTATCGCCACAAATTTTCAATTGGATTGAGATCAGGGATGTTTCCTGGCCATGGTAATATATCTATGCCTTTATTTTGAAACCATGCTTTGCATACTTTTGCTGTGTGGCATGGAGCTGAATCCTGCTGAAAAATAAATGGTGCGTTGTTGGGGAAGAGATCCCTGATGGAAGGTATCAATTTTGGTTCCAGGACAGTTTCGATGTATTTTTTGGAAAACAGGATGCCATCAATCAGTTGAATTCGGCCCACACCATCTGCAGACATACATGTCCAAATCATGACATTTGTTGGGTTTTTTGTAGTTGCTTCAATGCAATCAGGATGAAGTGCTTCTCCTACTCTACGTCTCACGTATTTTCCACCATCACTATCAAAGAGCGATATTTTACTCTCATCGCTCCAGATTACTTGCTTCCATTGATTTTCTGACCATTTAATGTGTTCTTTTGCCCACTTAACTCGTTTTTCGCGTTGCTTTTGATTTAAATATGGTTTTTTCCTTGGAATTCTAGCTTGTAGTCCAAATTCTGATAACCTTCTTCTTATTGTTCTTGAACTTACTGCAATACCCGCTGCATTCATTTAACATCTAATGGTATCTGATGAAATTTTTCTATCTTGAAGGCATAGCCGTTTAATTTTTCTATCGACAGTAGCACTTGTGCATTTCTTTCTGCCTGATTTGGACTTATTTGCCACTGATTTCGTTTTTGTTGTTGTTGTTGTTTCTAATCCCAGATGGTTTAGCTATGCTAAACCATCTCCACAAAACCAAAGACTGACTAATAATTAATATATTCTACAAGCACACAAAGTTGAAAAACATGAAACTTTCAAAAAATGTCCAAACTTTTGGCCACCACTGTATATATTCAATTGAAGAGAAATATAAAGACTTTTTTTACTCTTTTTCAAGGAGTAACGTTGAAGATCAAAATTTTCGTTTCTTTTCTTTAAAAAAAATGAAACAAAATAAAATAAATCGTGGAATATGTGTTTACCCGGTACATCGGCACCTGCCGAAAGAAGTTTTTCTGTAAAAAGGCAACTTTGATTTAAGAGCGAGGAAGGTTAGCGGTTTCTGTGGTTAAAGCACTATTAAATATTAAAACCAATTGCGTATTCCTTGAGTAAATTTCAATGAAAAAAGAATAACAGGTAAGTTGTTTTTGAAAAAAGTCATTTTGTCCAAAAAGTATACAACAAAAGAGTTCAAATTCCCATACCCCACAGCACTGCCAAGCAAGAACTTTAACAGACAAATAATATTCTAAGTGCACATTTTTATGGGTAATAAAGATAGCTGCCGCGACAGACCAGACTCACTTCTTTATTATATTATTCCCTTTTTTACAGTAATATGTATAAACGAAATTATATTGGAAAAATTAGTTCGTTGGTTTAAATTTCGATTAAAATATCGATGTTTACTAGCAATAAATAACAAGTAATTTTGATCCATGAATGTTACTCCCCCGCTAGTATCGTCGGCTTGTTATAGGCATTGGTATTGACTAAAAATTATGATAACCTTAATTATTAAGATAATATGATAACCTTATGATAACCTATATGATATATTATGAACCTATATGAATATATTAATTTTCACTTAAATACAAACGTTTACATATCAAATTGAAGGTAATTTAATGTAGAATTTAATAATAAAAACAGTATTACAGTATCTGTATTACAAAAAAAAGTTATGCAACTAATAGTAAGATCTATCTTAGATTTGCATTTTTTTTAAAGTGATACTTACACAATCAATACTTAGTAGGATAACCCTTATTTTTTAAGACAGCTTCACAGCGTCTTTTCATCGAGTGAACGAGTGTTTGGAATTCATCTTTCGTAATCACATGGTGCCAAGAATCAATTATAGTTTCAATAAGTTGTCTTTTATTGGATGGACGTTTTTTTCGTACAAGAATTTTCAAACGTATCGCCACAAATTTTCAATTGGATTGAGATCAGGGATGTTTCCTGGCCATGGTAATATATCTATGCCTTTATTTTGAAACCATGCTTTGCATACTTTTGCTGTGTGGCATGGAGCTGAATCCTGCTGAAAAATAAATGGTGCGTTGTTGGGGAAGAGATCCCTGATGGAAGGTATCAATTTTGGTTCCAGGACAGTTTCGATGTATTTTTTGGAAAACAGGATGCCATCAATCAGTTGAATTCGGCCCACACCATCTGCAGACATACATGTCCAAATCATGACATTTGTTGGGTTTTTTTGTAGTTGCTTCAATGCAATCAGGATGAAGTGCTTCTCCTACTCTACGTCTCACGTATTTTCCACCATCACTATCAAAGAGCGATATTTTACTCTCATCGCTCCAGATTACTTGCTTCCATTGATTTTCTGACCATTTAATGTGTTCTTTTGCCCACTTAACTCGTTTTTCGCGTTGCTTTTGATTTAAATATGGTTTTTTCCTTGGAATTCTAGCTTGTAGTCCAAATTCTGATAACCTTCTTCTTATTGTTCTTGAACTTACTGCAATACCCGCTGCATTCATTTAACATCTAATGGCATCTGATGAAATTTTTCTATCTTGAAGGCATAGCCGTTTAATTTTTCTATCGACAGTAGCACTTGTGCATTTCTTTCTGCCTGATTTGGACTTATTTGCCACTGATTTCGTTTTTGTTGTTGTTGTTGTTTCTAATCCCAGATGGTTTAGCTAGCTAAACCATCTCCACAAAACCAAAGACTGACTAATAATTAATATATTCTACAAGCACACAAAGTTGAAAAACATGAAACTTTCAAAAAATGTCCAAACTTTTGGCCACCACTGTATATATTCAATTGAAGAGAAATATAAAGACTTTTTTTACTCTTTTTCAAGGAGTAACGTTGAAGATCAAAATTTTCGTTTCTTTTCTTTAAAAAAAATGAAACAAAATAAAATAAATCGTGGAATATGTGTTTACCCGGTACATCGGCACCTGCCGAAAGAAGTTTTTCTGTAAAAAGGCAACTTTGATTTAAGAGCGAGGAAGGTTAGCGGTTTCTGTGGTTAAAGCACTATTAAATATTAAAACCAATTGCGTATTCCTTGAGTAAATTTCAATGAAAAAAGAATAACAGGTAAGTTGTTTTTGAAAAAAGTCATTTTGTCCAAAAAGTATACAACAAAAGAGTTCAAATTCCCATACCCCACAGCACTGCCAAGCAAGAACTTTAACAGACAAATAATATTCTAAGTGCACATTTTTATGGGTAATAAAGATAGCTGCCGCGACAGACCAGACTCACTTCTTTATTATATTATTCCCTTTTTTACAGTAATATGTATAAACGAAATTATATTGGAAAAATTAGTTCGTTGGTTTAAATTTCGATTAAAATATCGATGTTTACTAGCAATAAATAACAAGTAATTTTGATCCATGAATGTTACTCCCCCGCTAGTATCGTCGGCTTGTTATAGGCATTGGTATTGACTAAAAATTATGATAACCTTAATTATTAAGATAATATGATAACCTTATGATAACCTATATGATATATTATGAACCTATATGAATATATTAATTTTCACTTAAATACAAACGTTTACATATCAAATTGAAGGTAATTTAATGTAGAATTTAATAATAAAAACAGTATTACAGTATCTGTATTACAAAAAAAAGTTATGCAACTAATAGTAAGATCTATCTTAGATTTGCATTTTTTTTAAAGTGATACTTACACAATCAATACTTAGTAGGATAACCCTTATTTTTTAAGACAGCTTCACAGCGTCTTTTCATCGAGTGAACGAGTGTTTGGAATTCATCTTTCGTAATCACATGGTGCCAAGAATCAATTATAGTTTCAATAAGTTGTCTTTTATTGGATGGACGTTTTTTTCGTACAAGAATTTTCAAACGTATCGCCACAAATTTTCAATTGGATTGAGATCAGGGATGTTTCCTGGCCATGGTAATATATCTATGCCTTTATTTTGAAACCATGCTTTGCATACTTTTGCTGTGTGGCATGGAGCTGAATCCTGCTGAAAAATAAATGGTGCGTTGTTGGGGAAGAGATCCCTGATGGAAGGTATCAATTTTGGTTCCAGGACAGTTTCGATGTATTTTTTGGAAAACAGGATGCCATCAATCAGTTGAATTCGGCCCACACCATCTGCAGACATACATGTCCAAATCATGACATTTGTTGGGTTTTTTGTAGTTGCTTCAATGCAATCAGGATGAAGTGCTTCTCCTACTCTACGTCTCACGTATTTTCCACCATCACTATCAAAGAGCGATATTTTACTCTCATCGCTCCAGATTACTTGCTTCCATTGATTTTCTGACCATTTAATGTGTTCTTTTGCCCACTTAACTCGTTTTTCGCGTTGCTTTTGATTTAAATATGGTTTTTTCCTTGGAATTCTAGCTTGTAGTCCAAATTCTGATAACCTTCTTCTTATTGTTCTTGAACTTACTGCAATACCCGCTGCATTCATTTAACATCTAATGGCATCTGATGAAATTTTTCTATCTTGAAGGCATAGCCGTTTAATTTTTCTATCGACAGTAGCACTTGTGCATTTCTTTCTGCCTGATTTGGACTTATTTGCCACTGATTTCGTTTTTGTTGTTGTTGTTGTTTCTAATCCCAGATGGTTTAGCTATGCTAAACCATCTCCACAAAACCAAAGACTGACTAATAATTAATATATTCTACAAGCACACAAAGTTGAAAAACATGAAACTTTCAAAAAATGTCCAAACTTTTGGCCACCACTGTATATATTCAATTGAAGAGAAATATAAAGACTTTTTTTACTCTTTTTCAAGGAGTAACGTTGAAGATCAAAATTTTCGTTTCTTTTCTTTAAAAAAAATGAAACAAAATAAAATAAATCGTGGAATATGTGTTTACCCGGTACATCGGCACCTGCCGAAAGAAGTTTTTCTGTAAAAAGGCAACTTTGATTTAAGAGCGAGGAAGGTTAGCGGTTTCTGTGGTTAAAGCACTATTAAATATTAAAACCAATTGCGTATTCCTTGAGTAAATTTCAATGAAAAAAGAATAACAGGTAAGTTGTTTTTGAAAAAAGTCATTTTGTCCAAAAAGTATACAACAAAAGAGTTCAAATTCCCATACCCCACAGCACTGCCAAGCAAGAACTTTAACAGACAAATAATATTCTAAGTGCACATTTTTATGGGTAATAAAGATAGCTGCCGCGACAGACCAGACTCACTTCTTTATTATATTATTCCCTTTTTTACAGTAATATGTATAAACGAAATTATATTGGAAAAATTAGTTCGTTGGTTTAAATTTCGATTAAAATATCGATGTTTACTAGCAATAAATAACAAGTAATTTTGATCCATGAATGTTACTCCCCCGCTAGTATCGTCGGCTTGTTATAGGCATTGGTATTGACTAAAAATTATGATAACCTTAATTATTAAGATAATATGATAACCTTATGATAACCTATATGATATATTATGAACCTATATGAATATATTAATTTTCACTTAAATACAAACGTTTACATATCAAATTGAAGGTAATTTAATGTAGAATTTAATAATAAAAACAGTATTACAGTATCTGTATTACAAAAAAAAGTTATGCAACTAATAGTAAGATCTATCTTAGATTTGCATTTTTTTTAAAGTGATACTTACACAATCAATACTTAGTAGGATAACCCTTATTTTTTAAGACAGCTTCACAGCGTCTTTTCATCGAGTGAACGAGTGTTTGGAATTCATCTTTCGTAATCACATGGTGCCAAGAATCAATTATAGTTTCAATAAGTTGTCTTTTATTGGATGGACGTTTTTTTCGTACAAGAATTTTCAAACGTATCGCCACAAATTTTCAATTGGATTGAGATCAGGGATGTTTCCTGGCCATGGTAATATATCTATGCCTTTATTTTGAAACCATGCTTTGCATACTTTTGCTGTGTGGCATGGAGCTGAATCCTGCTGAAAAATAAATGGTGCGTTGTTGGGGAAGAGATCCCTGATGGAAGGTATCAATTTTGGTTCCAGGACAGTTTCGATGTATTTTTTGGAAAACAGGATGCCATCAATCAGTTGAATTCGGCCCACACCATCTGCAGACATACATGTCCAAATCATGACATTTGTTGGGTTTTTTTGTAGTTGCTTCAATGCAATCAGGATGAAGTGCTTCTCCTACTCTACGTCTCACGTATTTTCCACCATCACTATCAAAGAGCGATATTTTACTCTCATCGCTCCAGATTACTTGCTTCCATTGATTTTCTGACCATTTAATGTGTTCTTTTGCCCACTTAACTCGTTTTTCGCGTTGCTTTTGATTTAAATATGGTTTTTTCCTTGGAATTCTAGCTTGTAGTCCAAATTCTGATAACCTTCTTCTTATTGTTCTTGAACTTACTGCAATACCCGCTGCATTCATTTAACATCTAATGGCATCTGATGAAATTTTTCTATCTTGAAGGCATAGCCGTTTAATTTTTCTATCGACAGTAGCACTTGTGCATTTCTTTCTGCCTGATTTGGACTTATTTGCCACTGATTTCGTTTTTGTTGTTGTTGTTGTTTCTAATCCCAGATGGTTTAGCTATGCTAAACCATCTCCACAAAACCAAAGACTGACTAATAATTAATATATTCTACAAGCACACAAAGTTGAAAAACATGAAACTTTCAAAAAATGTCCAAACTTTTGGCCACCACTGTATATATTCAATTGAAGAGAAATATAAAGACTTTTTTTACTCTTTTTCAAGGAGTAACGTTGAAGATCAAAATTTTCGTTTCTTTTCTTTAAAAAAAATGAAACAAAATAAAATAAATCGTGGAATATGTGTTTACCCGGTACATCGGCACCTGCCGAAAGAAGTTTTTCTGTAAAAAGGCAACTTTGATTTAAGAGCGAGGAAGGTTAGCGGTTTCTGTGGTTAAAGCACTATTAAATATTAAAACCAATTGCGTATTCCTTGAGTAAATTTCAATGAAAAAAGAATAACAGGTAAGTTGTTTTTGAAAAAAGTCATTTTGTCCAAAAAGTATACAACAAAAGAGTTCAAATTCCCATACCCCACAGCACTGCCAAGCAAGAACTTTAACAGACAAATAATATTCTAAGTGCACATTTTTATGGGTAATAAAGATAGCTGCCGCGACAGACCAGACTCACTTCTTTATTATATTATTCCCTTTTTTACAGTAATATGTATAAACGAAATTATATTGGAAAAATTAGTTCGTTGGTTTAAATTTCGATTAAAATATCGATGTTTACTAGCAATAAATAACAAGTAATTTTGATCCATGAATGTTACTCCCCCGCTAGTATCGTCGGCTTGTTATAGGCATTGGTATTGACTAAAAATTATGATAACCTTAATTATTAAGATAATATGATAACCTTATGATAACCTATATGATATATTATGAACCTATATGAATATATTAATTTTCACTTAAATACAAACGTTTACATATCAAATTGAAGGTAATTTAATGTAGAATTTAATAATAAAAACAGTATTACAGTATCTGTATTACAAAAAAAAGTTATGCAACTAATAGTAAGATCTATCTTAGATTTGCATTTTTTTTAAAGTGATACTTACACAATCAATACTTAGTAGGATAACCCTTATTTTTTAAGACAGCTTCACAGCGTCTTTTCATCGAGTGAACGAGTGTTTGGAATTCATCTTTCGTAATCACATGGTGCCAAGAATCAATTATAGTTTCAATAAGTTGTCTTTTATTGGATGGACGTTTTTTTCGTACAAGAATTTTCAAACGTATCGCCACAAATTTTCAATTGGATTGAGATCAGGGATGTTTCCTGGCCATGGTAATATATCTATGCCTTTATTTTGAAACCATGCTTTGCATACTTTTGCTGTGTGGCATGGAGCTGAATCCTGCTGAAAAATAAATGGTGCGTTGTTGGGGAAGAGATCCCTGATGGAAGGTATCAATTTTGGTTCCAGGACAGTTTCGATGTATTTTTTGGAAAACAGGATGCCATCAATCAGTTGAATTCGGCCCACACCATCTGCAGACATACATGTCCAAATCATGACATTTGTTGGGTTTTTTTGTAGTTGCTTCAATGCAATCAGGATGAAGTGCTTCTCCTACTCTACGTCTCACGTATTTTCCACCATCACTATCAAAGAGCGATATTTTACTCTCATCGCTCCAGATTACTTGCTTCCATTGATTTTCTGACCATTTAATGTGTTCTTTTGCCCACTTAACTCGTTTTTCGCGTTGCTTTTGATTTAAATATGGTTTTTTCCTTGGAATTCTAGCTTGTAGTCCAAATTCTGATAACCTTCTTCTTATTGTTCTTGAACTTACTGCAATACCCGCTGCATTCATTTAACATCTAATGGCATCTGATGAAATTTTTCTATCTTGAAGGCATAGCCGTTTAATTTTTCTATCGACAGTAGCACTTGTGCATTTCTTTCTGCCTGATTTGGACTTATTTGCCACTGATTTCGTTTTTGTTGTTGTTGTTGTTTCTAATCCCAGATGGTTTAGCTATGCTAAACCATCTCCACAAAACCAAAGACTGACTAATAATTAATATATTCTACAAGCACACAAAGTTGAAAAACATGAAACTTTCAAAAAATGTCCAAACTTTTGGCCACCACTGTATATATTCAATTGAAGAGAAATATAAAGACTTTTTTTACTCTTTTTCAAGGAGTAACGTTGAAGATCAAAATTTTCGTTTCTTTTCTTTAAAAAAAATGAAACAAAATAAAATAAATCGTGGAATATGTGTTTACCCGGTACATCGGCACCTGCCGAAAGAAGTTTTTCTGTAAAAAGGCAACTTTGATTTAAGAGCGAGGAAGGTTAGCGGTTTCTGTGGTTAAAGCACTATTAAATATTAAAACCAATTGCGTATTCCTTGAGTAAATTTCAATGAAAAAAGAATAACAGGTAAGTTGTTTTTGAAAAAAGTCATTTTGTCCAAAAAGTATACAACAAAAGAGTTCAAATTCCCATACCCCACAGCACTGCCAAGCAAGAACTTTAACAGACAAATAATATTCTAAGTGCACATTTTTATGGGTAATAAAGATAGCTGCCGCGACAGACCAGACTCACTTCTTTATTATATTATTCCCTTTTTTACAGTAATATGTATAAACGAAATTATATTGGAAAAATTAGTTCGTTGGTTTAAATTTCGATTAAAATATCGATGTTTACTAGCAATAAATAACAAGTAATTTTGATCCATGAATGTTACTCCCCCGCTAGTATCGTCGGCTTGTTATAGGCATTGGTATTGACTAAAAATTATGATAACCTTAATTATTAAGATAATATGATAACCTTATGATAACCTATATGATAACCTTAATTACTAAATTACCTCTTCATCATTTTGAAATAGTTTCGTTCAACATTATTTTTTGTCTGCACAAGTTCCTATTATTTTTATCCACTCTTTTCGCACTTTTATGCCTGTTTATTTTTTATTTTTTTTTAAATTAGAATATTTTAACTTTGCTTTTTTATAAAATCAGAGGACATTAAATCAGAAGACATTAAATCAGAAGACTGAAACATTTTTCGCTGTCTTTTAACTGTACATTTTATTATTACTGAGATAGCTTTAATCAGTCTTTTACTCAAAATTTACTCAAAATTTATTCTTTCGCTGCGTAAGCTTCGATCACATTTTAGTTAACTAATCTGCATAGATTAGCAATTTTTCAACTGGAAACTAGGGCGGGAGCGAGCGAAGCATTTGCTGTGGGCGCCAGAGTAGAAGGGGGCGTAAAAAGATTTGGTTCTTCTTTCGGTACAAAAAACAAATAACGAAATTTGAGGGGAAAAGTCATGCAATCGGACAACCCAAAGTAAAAATATATGCATTAATGTTATACTCTTTGCTTAATAAGTCGATTTCTTAAGATTAATATATTTTTTAACAATTATTTTACATTTCTTTTAAATGCTAAAAGGTGTAAATTAACAACATAATGTATAGTAAAATAACTTTTATTAGGTTGTTGACATATGTTTAGGCTCACTCCAAGCCATTTTCAAAAACAAATGTGAATATTCTATAATTGCACGGTCTTTGAAGTTATTATTTGAAATGCCATCATTTAATTTTCATGAACTTTTAAAAATTATATGAAATTTAAATGAAAGCATTTCAAATAATAACTTCAAAGACCGTGCAATTATAGAATATTCACATTTGTTTTTGAAAATGGCTTGGAGTGAGCCAAAACATGTCAACTGCCTAATAAAAGTTATTTTACTATTTATTATGTTGTTAATTTACACCTTTTTGCATTTAAAAGAAATATATTATTACAAGGTGTTATAATTATTTTACATTTAAAATAAAAATCGAAAACTTATCTTTATGAATTTATTTTGAAAAGGAAGGAGATGACAAAATGTTTAATTGCACCGGTTGAAAAAAAATTTAGTTTTGGCCCTTGTCCAAGCCGGATTTCAACTCAGGACCTTGACTTCAACTGACAACGCTCTACCAACTAAGCTATTCTGGACAAACTTGGCGGACACAGTTTCCCCAGACAACCTTTTGACAATGGCATGTGGTTTGTTATCTGAAAAAACTGAACAGAATAAATCGAATGTTAATGAGCTCCAATAGATCTTGCATACTTAATTATTCTTCATTATTTTAACACAATCATTCTGATTGATAAAGAAATCTTACAAGTAGTAATTTTTCAACTGAGTGAACAAGTGTTCAGATCGCGATTCGAACTCATGATCTTGGCTTAAGCTGCTAATGCTCTACAAACTAAGCTATCCTGCACAATTTCGGCTGACACAGTTCACTCAGACAACCTTTTGACAATGTCATCTGGTCCGTTATATGAAACATCTCAACTGAATAAATCCCAGGTAAAGGAATTCCATAAATATTGCATACATAATTAGACTTCATTATTTTAACACAATCATTCTGATTGGTAAAGAGATGATATAAGTAGTAATTTTTCAACTGAGTGAAAAACGTTCCCGGCCGGGATTCACTCAGTTGAAAACTATTACTTATATGATTTTTCTTTAGAAATCAAAATGATTGTGTGATATGAAAAATTATTTTGTTTAAATTTGCAACCTATTTAGGATAATAAATATTATTCTTAAAAGACCAGCATGCTACAAATTCTGTTAACAATGACCATAATGTATCAGTCTTAGCTTTATTTTTAAGAAAGTTTTTTCATTATAAAAATATGTATGAACTAGTATGTTGTGACTTTCACAAAACTTTCTTCTATATAAATCAAATCGTCTGAAAAAAGAAAAATTAAATGACAATGTATACGTTTTTCAGATTGTAGCTATCACGGAAATCGCAAAAAACAGAGAATAGCAGCGACACCTGTTCAGCGGTATACACCCAAACCTAATTAAGTATCTATTTTTGTCAAGATCTAACAGAGAATGAAGTTTGGTGCAATTCCGTGCATTAGTTCTTGAGGTATAGCTATGGCGGAAATTGTGAAAAATGCAGCATAGCAGCGCCACCTGTTGGATGATTTACACCAAAACTTAATCAGTGTCTATTTATGTCAAGGTATAACAGAATATGAAGTTTGATGAAATTCTGTGCATTAGTGCTTAAGCTATAGCTATAGTGAAAATCATGAATTATAGATAATATAGAATTTGAGATATATAGGCTATCGAAAAAATCATAAAAAAACGCAGAATAGCAGTGCTACTTGTTGGGCTATTTATACCAAAACCTAATCAGCAACAACTTATGTCAACATCTAGCTGAATCTGAAGTTTGATGAAAATCCGCGCATTAGTTCTTGTGATAGTGCTATTGCGAAAATCGGGAAAAATGCAGCATAGCAGCGATTTATACTTTTGGACGATTTATACCAAAATCTAATCTCAGCATAAATTTATATCAAGGTCTAACTGAATCAGACTCACAGACAGACATTTCTTAAAAACAATCAAATCGTGTTAAAGATCTTCTAAATTGTATAAATCCGTCGAAAACCGGAAGTCGACATTTTTCATGAATCCAAATTACTTTCTTCTTCTAAAGACAGAAGAAAGTAAAAATAAAATTATTTGATTTGTTTCAAAGCAACCTAATAATAAACAAAATTCTATTGATTCATAATCTAATGACTAAAATATGTGTAGTACGATCATACTTATTTCGTGTGAGTATACTATTTTTCTTTGGTACTATTTGATTAATGTTAATGTGAGAGAAAACATCAATAAATATAATTTTTGTAAAAACTAAAATGAGTAAGATAAGAAGCAACGTAAAATCAATAAATTTAGAAAAATTAACATCTATCACCTTATCTTAAATATCGACATTATTTAGAAGTTTAAAACATCGTATTATATTCTGATTAAAAGAAAAAGTAAAATATTTTTTACCAAAATAATAAAAACATCATAAAATCTTTTTTTTTTTTTTTTTTTTTTTTTTTTAATAAACAACTTTCATTAATTCGCTTATTTGTGCTTTGATCATGTTTTTTAATTTCATTTTTTTGGTACATTGAATTACAGAATTATTTTGAAAACCTGAAATTGAATTTCAGAATTTTTTTTTCTTTATAAGTTAACTATATATAGTTACGCTCGTAAATATACTTTTAAGTAATGATATATTTAAAAGTAAAGTAGAATTGATGATGAAGTTTTGTTTCAAAATATATTCTTTGTTAAATTTGTAAAATATTCCAAAGGACAATTTTCATAAAATTAAAGCTACAGAAATCCTAAGACGGTTTCCTAACGAAGCTTGACTGGTCCATATAATTTTGTTTTTAATTCATATATGATATTTTGTAGATAAATAACTTGTAACTAACTGTTTCTTTGAAAAATCGACGATAAAAAACTCTTGACAATAATTGATATTTGTAGTCAGATATTCTTGTTATATGTTTAGAAAAAAGTATTAGGCACACTTGAACTTGACTATTAACCCATTTTCTGCTGCCGATGCATTTTTGCAATGCATCATAATTGTAATTTTATATTATAAATCCATTTAAAACGTAGACTTCATGTTAAAAAACTTCAATATTTAATCAAAGCTGATATCTTATAAGCCAGAACAACTATTCACCTTAAAAAAATGTAAATAAGAAATTAATAGAGATTGATGAATGAAATTCGGTACGGATTATATACATTCGTGTCCAAAAGTTTAGCATAATTGCTTAACTTTTGGAACTTAATTGCTTAATAACTTAACTTATGTGCAAACTTAGGGAATTGTCAATAAATGTCGCACAACGATTTCTCATATTTTCGATGAGAGAAGTGATGAGTTGTGGCTTTAAAGAGTTCCAAGCCTGATGGAGAGTACTTTTCAACTCTGGAACGGAGCTTGGTGGGTGCTGATGGGCTGCAAGTTTTCTCCCGAGCATATTTCACACATGCTCTATAGGATTAAAATCAGGACACATAGAATGCCAGTGCATGCGCTGGATATCTTCAGTTTCAAGGAAGTTTTCGATGATGGCGGCAAGGAGAGACATTATTATCCATGAAAATGAATCCAGGACCGACAGTACCTCGAAACAGGCAAACATAAGGCTCAAGGATTTCACCTTTGTATCTTACAGCAGTAACAGACCACGTGTCGAAGATGTGGAGGTTTGTGCGGACGTCCAACATTATGTCTGCCCATACCATGACTCCCTCTAAACGAAAATGATGTCTTTCCGTTACGTTTCTAGGTTGAAATCGAGTTCCACTTTCTCTACAGATCATTATACGAATCATTATACAGGAATGCAAATTGCTGATCGTCTGGCACACAGACCAATTTGGTTAAGTCACCTGTAAGCAGTTTGTCAAGGAGATTCCAGCAAAGTCCAAACTCTTACTCCTGTGGCGGCTGTCAACTCTAAGGCCAATTGTCTGGCAGGTTGGTCACGCTGACGTCACGCAGTTACTGTCAGATATCGGTCTTGCCGAGCGCTTGTCACGCTGACGTCGCGCAGTTACTGTCAGATATCGGTCTTGCCGAGCGCTTGTCCGGCTGACGTCGCGCAGTTACTGTCAGATATCGGTCTTCCCGAGCGCTTGTCATTCTTGGTCGACCTGGTACTGGCCGTCGAGTAATAGCTGCAGTACTTGGAAATCTCTGCCACAGTCTGGAGACTACACACTGAGGCACATTTAGAATCGAGACACTTCAGTTTGGGATCGTCAACTTTCAAGCTTCCAATAATTCTCCCTTTCACAAACATATCCAGCTGGCGCTTTGCAATAGATTTCGTTCTTTTTGATATTAACCAACGCTTCCTATCACAACAACTGCAAAGAATGTGACTGAACTGGGCACGCCGCTTCAGGTGGTTATATCCGAGTTCTGACCTGCGCCGGAGCTCTGCACATGTCGATGTACACTGATATGTTTTGCATATGCACAAACTTTTACTTTCATCTCATGATTACACACAAATGATTTCAAACTATTTTATCATTATTTTCTCACATTGTTTTCGAATTTTACGTATTATGCTTAACTTTTGGCCACGAATATAATTAACACATAGTTGACCGGTAGTGTTACTAATTTAGCATTTTTTTAATTCAAAGTATATACCACAATTTTTCGACAGTAATTTTTTATTTATTTAATAACTCACATTTCGCGATTAAATAAAGCAAATATTACTACTCAGAAATTCTTGTAGATGTTTCAATTTAAACAAAAAAGCGCTAAATTTGTGATAAGTATATTCGTCACCGGTTAACAAAGTGTTAAGTGTTAATTCATTCCAGTTTTGTATTACTTAAACAGCAATTGCTTAATGTACATTATCAAAAAAAGAATACTTCTCACACATTTACAAGCATTTTTGAGGATCGTCCACGAGGCTAGCGAAAAAGATATGCTGTCAAAGGTGCGTTACGTGTATCTCTTTTTTCAGACCCTTTGAGTCATGTGATGTACGAATGCAGGTGCACGAAAGAGCATCACGTGACTCTAGTGGTCTAAAGCGAAAGGTAGTAGTTGCCTGTCTTTTTATTTAGCCTCGATCGTTCACGAGGGTAACGAAAAAGAAAGGCTACCGTGGTGCTTTACGCGTATCTTTTTTTACAGACCGCGGGAGTCACGTGATGCTTGAATGCCCCAATGAAGGTGTACGAAAAGAGCATCACGTCACTCTAGTGGTCTGTAAAAAAAGATAAGTGGAATGCACCACGGTAGCCTGTCTTTTTCGTTAGCCTCGGATCTTTCATTAATTACGTCACGCAAATATCGTGTATTTTTAAATCTGACTTCCCATATGTCACAGATTGGCAGACTGGTGTGATATCACCCATGTTGTGACGTCAAACGTTTTGCTGGATCAGATTTAGAAAGCATAGTGAAGGAGTCAAAGTAAATATTTTTTAAAGTAGTTATTTTCGGAACCACTTACCTAGCTTTTCTCTTATTGAAATAATTAAATTCTCTTATTATATGAAAAATTCACAACTCCAAAATGTCTTCCATTGGCAGATTGACAGATAGGATCACAATGCATTGATTTACATTGTTTATATAAGAATTGTGTGATTTCCATCAGCATTTTTTTGTTAATTAATCTAATTATTCTTGTAAATATTTTACATAAAGAACTATAACTACCGATTTATTAAATCAGTTTTAATAAAAATTAAATCTCAATTTCATATTGTTATTATATAATTTTTCTAATACATCTTTACACACTAAAAAAGATAATTATTGAGGTGGAGCTATTTTTTGAATTTATTAAAATACATACGGTAAAATCGTACAAGAGTTTTCGCACTTTTAATTTAAAGTAGAAGGAAAAATGTACCCAATACTTCCCGGTTAATAAAAAATAAGTTTTAGAAATTTTATTATGCTGCTTTCAAACAATATTTACCTAATTGTTTTCAGATTTTAGATGTGACGTCACAACATGTTAACCCACCCTTCCACCCCTGTAACCCTGTGCCCCTTCTTACCTCTTGAAGTATGACATCTTGTTTGAACACGGCATTTCGATTTTTTATTTATATATGATTTAATACGTAATAATCAATCATACTTGTATTGACTTCATTACACACATGAAATAGCAAATCATGCGTTATTACATATTACATTGCGTCATATATCATTGCTATCGATCAACACATGCACTAAATCCATTTACATATCAAGGACTCTCAAGAATAATCGATGAATATCAACAACAATTGTACTAGAATGAGATGGAATTATTCATGCGTTTCTGAACTGTCAAATTGTGTTAGGAGTTCAATTTGATCAATTATAGCATGTATTCCTACTTGAGGGAAACCTCGCATAAAATTATTATATGTGCACCCGCGACAAAGTGTGTTTTCATGAAAAATTTATATTACCGAGCTTTTATTAATAAAATCAATTAAAACAGTCCGATTTAACTGATTTCCATCCACAGGAATTACAGTTTCAGAATGAACTATGGTTTCTTTCGTACCAAATAACTATCGAATTTAAATAATGTTTATATCAAACATAACGCATCTAATTGTTCTAATTTAATGAAAGTCAGCATTTGAAATTTCCAGTTTTATTTATGTATTATTCAATTTTACAAAATCGAAATAGTAAATAATAATAATAATAAAATCCAAACAAAATTAGTTTATACGTTGCACCATTTAATAATTACTATTTTGGAATATTCTCTTTCGTACACACATGGGGGCCGGCAGAACGAAATTCAGGTAAAGGAAAATTCTGAAACAGGCGGGTCTATGGTCACAGCCTGGTGACTTTATTTCGAAAGTTCCACCTACGAAATTGATCGCCAAGCTAAAGTCCGGGCAAGCGACGGCTATCAAAATGGCAATAATTTTCTAAACTCTTAAATCCACGATTTTTCTAAAAATAAAGAATAGAATTATGAAATAGACTGAACTAAGAATTTTTGAATCTATCAACGCAATAAAGAAAAGTGTCCAGTTAAACTGATGGCATTGAGCTCACAGGCTATTCACACTAATTGTATACTTATTGTATTCTTATTTCAAAGAATAAGAGTATAATAATTTATATGCAATTAAAGTGTTGTATAATAGTGAACTAGACACTAATTATAGATCATGCTCCTGAGTAACGTAGATAATTCTCCATAATTTTGTTTACAATATTTAAAATTAGATTTAGGCAAAAAATAATGTGCGATTTATTCTGTCCAGGAAATGATAATTCTGCTTTAATAATCTATCCTCTAATTGACTCAAAAAGACAATTAGGCTGTTGATTTTTCACAATTTAGAGCCAATGTTTTAGTTGTTAATTTAATATTTCCTGTTGTTATACAGGGTGTCCTTAATTAAACGAACCTATTTTAAAGTTGTCTACAGACGAAGCTATTGTTCAAAAAATTATGAAATTTTGAGGAGGACATACTAAAGGCATGAGAATTTGTTTGAGTAAAAAAAAAAATAGCATAAATGTTGCCGCCAGAGGGCTTTTTTTAAACAATTGCACATTTAGCATACATTTACGATAGTTTACAAATTTCATTACAACAAAACCTGTTCAACAAATGTTTTTATTAGAAATTTCGAATTCACACCAGGAAATCTTAGTAGTTCTTTTTGCTTTATTTAATTTCGGATATTACGTGATTACTTAAAGTAAAAAAAAATCTTCTTTCAATTTTCGGTTTGAATTCCAAATTTTTTAATAATAAAAGCCAAAATGGCAAATCTGATCTGGAATCGTCTGGTAAAATTTCGCCGCCAGAAGACGTGAAAGTCTACAATAAAGATTTAAACAATAATGCAAATACATTTCTGTCGACGTCACGCAGCAGAAATTATACAATCTGGTAACTTTCGCGGAGGTTTTGTTTTTAATATGCTTGCTATTGCTAATAAGAATGTCGCTACGTTTACGAGATCGCGCTTTGTTAGTAAAATTGTTTTACCAAAACGGGAATTTCGCAGTAGTTTCTGTACGTAAATTTCGGACTTTGAAGGGGAGGCGAAAAAGTCCATTGACTGTTAAAAATATTCGATTAATGGCAGCCAAATTTGACGAAACAGGATTGTTGAATGTTCGTTCTGGAAGAGGAAGAAATCCTGTTTCTGCAGAAGCAATAAAAAAGGTTGCGCTTCAGGCAGAAGAGGACAAAACTTCCAACGTACAGGCTAGTACCAGTGTCCGTCGTGTGGCAGAAGTATTGGATATGCCTCGTTTAACTGTCAAGAAAATCATGCGGAATACCTTCTGGTATTATCCGTAAAAGCTTCAACTTGTGTAGGGGTTGCTTCCACATGACTTCGCGACTCGACACGTGTTCTTACTTCAGCTTCTTGCTCGCTTTGAGATTGATTCAGAATGGCCTTGGAATATCCTCTGAAAAGACGAAGCGCACTTTCATTTGGATGGTTCAGTGAATACTCACAACTGCCGAATTTGGGAACCAAAAAATCTGCTTTCAATCAGGTTTCTTTTCAGGTTCCGTTGCATTCACCAAAAGTTACGGTGTGTGTGGGTTTTTTGCATCATTTATTTTTGGCTCCTACCTATTTCAGAAATCAAGTGCTAGACGTTCAGTAACATGCTCGATCATCGGGCAGTGATATGTATCGTTGTTACAGAATAAAATTGTTCCGGATCTGCAAGCATGCCCGTGCCTTTCACGCACATATTTTATGCAAGATGGAGCTTCTCCACACATTAGCCTTTGTGTTAAAGACGTCCTCAAAAATCACTTCACAGAAGAACGTGTCATCAGCCGCCACTTTCGTAATATGTGGACTCCCCGATCCCCAGACCTGAATCCATGTGATTTTTGGCTTTGGGACCATATAAATCACCCAGCAGGTCTTGATAATCCAAGAATTTTACCTAATCTAAAAACAACATTTCACGGCATGTTCTTAGCATTGCCCAGAACACACTGCGGTCAACTATGGAACATTCTATCTTACGATTCCAGATGGGAGCTGAAAATGATGGCCATCATGGGGAATATGTTTTGCTGTAATAAAATTTGTAAACTATCGCAAATGTGTGCCCAAATCTGTAACTCATTAAAAAACGCTCTTTGACGATGAAATTTTGAATTAATACTTTTTTTCGCTCAAACAAATTTTCATCCCTTCATGATGTCCTCCTCAAAAGTTTATAACTTCCTGAACAATAGTTTTGTCTGTAGACAACTTTAAAATAAGGTCGTTTAATTATGGAGTATGTATTTTCCGTGCAATTGTTCCAGAATAAAAGCGGTCAAAAAAAGCAATTTCTTTTTATTATTGTCTATTTCACTATTTCTAATGTAACTCCGTGTTCTTTGCTGCAGATAGAACGGCAAAGATTATTTCGGTTTCAATTTGAAAAGTATGAAACACAGAAATATTCTGTAGTCAACATTCGATATTGTTTTATATGCTCAAGTTCCAATCATAGCTAATGTATATAGACAAGGTTAAGTAGAGATGAAAATTCTTAAATCAATAGACATTTAAATATAGTTTTAAAAGAGTTTTTAATTGCACTGCTGCAAGTATGGAATGAAATTAAATAAGTTAACTGACAAATATGTTTTCTGTTTCATTACAACGGCACGTATGTGAAACATCAGAGTACGTTATTGTAGATACGATAAGTACCACAAGGGGCATGACCAACTTATTTATTCAAGCAAATTCTCTTAACGAAAAGCTTTTATTATTTTAGTAGTTATAAAATCTAAAGTTCATGCTAATTTATGGTATCAAATTAAGTGCCCGTGAATCTTTCACGAAAAAATGTTCTCCTGAAGCAATGATTCTCGGTTATTTACTTCGTTTGCCACTTTAGCTTTCATATATTTGGTACTAATAGGCTCAAATATTTCAGAAGTACATTTTACTTAACAAATGTTAACGATTAGAAATTTTATTTTAATAATCATTAACCCTTCATGTATGTAACTTTTAAACCAAAATCGTTTCGACCATTATTTTTTTTCCTTTATTACGTATTTCAAATTTCTGTGTATTTAAAATATGTAATATATTATCACTAAAACATGTATTGAAACATCTCAAACATTGAAGCATATCATTTTCATTTTTTACTCTCTGACTGGATCATTTCTCAAGTAAAATCGATTCAGAAATTGCGTACACTTTAAATTTTGCTAATTATGTGTTACTCATGGAAATCGTGGGAAACACAGTAAGAGGATTAATTAATGAATGACTGGTACGTATTAAGGCGATATAGCACAGCATCGTGTTCACATCGAATGTGTTTAGCTATTTTTATGCCGCAACTCGTTTCCATTGCACACCTGTTTATGTTTGAAAAATGATTTAGGCTGGGAGTCGGGAATCTTTTTAATATCCTGGGCGCATACTCCCCGCACATATTATGTAGTATTTATACAGGGTAACTCAAAAAAGAAGGTACGAACTTTAAAATTCGATAATGCATTAACCATAATAAACATAAATACAAAATAAATGAAACACAGTTAGAGGATTAATAAATGAATGGCTAGTACGTATTAAGGCGATATAGAACAGCATCGTGTTCATATTGAATGTGTTAACTATCTTTATGCCGCAATTCGTTTCCATTTCACACCTGTTTATGTTGGAAAAATGATTTAGACTGGGAGTCGGGAATCTTTTTACTATCCTGGGCGCATACTCCCCGCACATATTATGTAGTATTTATACAGGGTAACTCAAAAAAGAAGATATGAACTTTAAAATTCGATAATGCATTAACCATAATAAACATAAATACAAAATAAATGAAACACAGTTAGAGGATTAATGAATGAATGGCTAGTACGTATTAAGGCGATATAGAACAGCATCGTGTTCATATTGAATGTGTTTAGCTATCTTTATGCTGCAATTCGTTTCCATTGCACACCTGTTTATGTTTGAAAAATGATTTAGACGGGGAGTCGGGAATCTTTTTACTATCCTGGGCGCATACTCCCCGCACATATTATGTAGTATTTATACAGGGTAACTCAAAAAAGAAGGTACGAACTTTAAAATTCGATAATGCATTAACCATAATAAACATAAATTCAAAATAAATGAAACAGAGTTAGAGGATTAATGAATGAATGGCTAGTACGTATTAAGGCGATATAGAACAGCATCTTGTTCATATTGAATGTGTTTAGCTATCTTTATGCCGCAATTCGTTTCCATTGCATACCTGTTCTGTTTATGTTTGAAAAATGATTTAGACTGGGAGTCGGGAATCTTTTTACTATCCTGCGCGCATACTCCCCGCACATATTATGTAGTATTTATATAGGGTAACTCAAAAAAAAGGTACGAACTTTAAAATTCGGTAATGCATTAACCATAATAAACATAAATTCAAAATAAATGAAACAGAGTTAGAGGATTAATGAATGAATGGCTAGTACGTATTAAGGCGATATAGAACAGCATCTTGTTCATATTGAATGTGTTTAGCTATCTTTATGCCGCAATTCGTTTCCATTGCATACCTGTTCTGTTTATGTTTGAAAAATGATTTAGACTGGGAGTCGGGAATCTTTTTACTATCCTGGGCGCATACTCCCCGCACATATTATGTAGTATTTATATAGGGTAACTCAAAAAAAGGTACGAACTTTAAAATTCGATAATGCATTAACCATAATATAACATAAATACAAAATAAATGAAACACAGTTAGAGGATTAATGAATGAATGGCTAGTACGTATTAAGGCGATATAGAACAGCATCGTGTTCATATTGAATGTGTTTAGCTCTCTTTATGCCGAAATTCGTTTCCATTGCACACCTGTTTATGTTTGAAAAATGATTTAGACTGGGAGTCGGGAATCTTTTTACTATCCTGGGCGCATACTCCCCGCACATATTATGTAGTATTTATACAGGGTAACTCAAAAAAGAAGGTACGAACTTTAAAATTCGGTAATGCATTAACCATAATAAACATAAATACAAAATAAATGAAACACAGTTAGAGGATTAATGAATGGCTAGTACGTATTAAGGCGATATAGAACTGCATCGTGTTCACATCGAATGTGTTTAGCTATTTTTATGCCGGAACTCGTTTACATTGCACACCTGTTTATGTCTGAAATATGATTTAGACTGGGAGTCGCGAATCTTTTTACTATCCTGGGCGCATACTCCCCGCACTTATTATGTAGTATTTACACAGGGTGACTCAAAAAAGAACTCACGAACTTTAAAATTCGATAATGCATTAACTATAATAAACATAAATACGAAATAAATGACATGTTTACTTAAAATTTTGGATACAGTATTTTAAAAATAGTTGAAATTTTCACCACCGCATGGTTCCCACTCACGGAAAATTATGTAAAAAAATCTACCTATCTTTCCTACGAAATATTAGACATAAGCAGTAATTTTTGGCAATATACTGTATGCGAAACTATATGCTGTTCTATAAACATTCTGATGCGATAAAAACACATTTCTGCATCAATAAAATATGAAAAAGTTAACATTGGAAATATTTGCACATATTAATTGGCTACAAATAAAATAAATCAGAATTTAAAAAGTAACAATTCTATTTTTGCCGAAACGTCAGTGAAAGTTCACTGTGAAGACGCGGAAAGTTTTTGGTTTCTGTCTGTTCCGTGATAACTGCCGTAAAAAGCGCCCGATTAAATTGATTTTTGGTGGGTAGTTTGGTGAGGCACCGGGAATTAGCTGTATAGTATTTAGTTACATTTGGTTCATTCGTTCGAAAAATATAGAACATTTATTTTTAGGTCATAATTCTTTCCTATGGGAATGCAGACGATTTACAAATTTCATTTTTAACTGAAATGAAAATCACGCATTTGAATAATGGATTTAAACGTAAAATTACTGATAATAAATTTTCAATATGGAGGTTTTAAATGTATCCAATAGTTTTGAAATTGTGCCGATACATTTATTAGAATTTAGAAATGAATTGTTTAAGTTAATGGAACATTTTTTGCATCTGTTCGAGAAATATAAAACAATTTATTTTCATATTTTTTACAAATTTTAAAATGAATTTCTTTTTACTTTGCTCTTTAATTTATCAGTTGCTTAGCAACCCTATTTCAAAGAATATCAAAATAATAATAAAATTCAAGTAACTCACACTATTTTGCTGCAATATTTTATTAGCAAAATAAATTATTTTCGATAGATTTTAGTATTTTATTCACATAAATGAGAATTTATTTTGATACAAGTTTATTTTTTTATCTAAAAAGTTACATGAATAAGGAGTTCCTAAGAATTTCAGAATATCATTGCATAAACCGTGTTTAATTTTTAACCGTGTTAATTTAACGCTTCTAATTTCTGAAACCTCCGAAGTATTTTATATGCCTATAAATATGTATGTAATATAAAAAAAATAAATTGCGATTGTAAGATTCTAAATAATATGAAAAGTGAGATTAAAAAACAATGACTTTTAGAACTGACGTTGAGGCTACTGATCTGCAGATTTACTAGTATTATTAATTCTTAATTTTTGTAACTATATTTTTGCAAATATCTAGATGAAACTTTATTGTGAAATTTAAGTAATCTTTTTAATAAAATTAAAAATAAAAATAGATTAAAATACATTTTTTGTACTGTCATGGAATGTACAGTATTATTAACAATAGGTCGAAACAACTTTCAGTCAATTGTTAGAAATAATTTTTAAGGTGTGAATTAAAAATAGATAAGCAAGAAAAAAAAACTTTTAGTTGTATTTTCATTTTGTGAAACATTTTCGTAATTGGTAAAATATTTAAAAAGATCTGGATATTAATATTGTTTAAATACACACATAAAAAAAAATCTTTATCTGTCCGAATAGCAAAGAATGCGAAACATTTGAGAAACATCTCGTATGTTTTCTTTAGGCTAATTCGAATTGTACCACAGGCAAAAACCTGCTTTTTTATCTTTTAAAATTGAAAGAGATATAGCCGATTTTTTTAAAAGAAAATATAAAAAGACAAAAATTGGAATTCATCTCAAACATAAATATAAAAGAATTCCAATAATACAAAGATAAACATAACATAAGAAAATGAGAAAAGAAGTTAAACTGATACAAATTTTTTGTCGAAAACAGTTTAGATGGCTATTTTTTTTAAATCTATCTATTATATATATATAAATAGACGTGTGTCTCCCTATATTTCACTTTGAAGCCGCAACTACCCGCCGCAGACCACTGGTGTTTGTATGTGGTACTAGCCCCGAGTCTCCCATGGTGCACTATGGTGGTTGCATGTCGGTAGCTGTGGGGGTATAAAAGATATGGGGGTTGGAAGTGGTCGACCTAGGGCATTTTCGTACAGACCCGTGTGTCCCTGTATTAAACGTTGCAGCGGCAACTACACAGCTCAGACCACTGGTGTTTGTGTGTGGTAGTAGCCTCAAGTCTCCCATTGTGCACTATGGTGGTTGCACGTCGGGAGCTGTGGGGTTGTGGGAGATATGGTGGCCGACAGTGGTCGACCTAGCACATTTTCAAATTTCGACCAAAAGTGTTTTAAAAATGTTTGGAATCTTTTTCAACGGTAATTGGTTCATTCAACTTAACATCGACTAATTAAGATATAGATAACTAAGTACGATGATTTCGCGCCCACCAGTGGTGGAAATTGAAACTAAATGATATTGCAGCGCGTGCAAAGCACGCCTGCTATACAATGCCATAGGCAACGGGGACGTTGTTCGGAAAGATGTTTGTTTAGAACAGAATGCGCGCCAAAAATGACTTTTTATCGAAACCGCAAAAGAAAATTACTGATTTTGGGGCAACAATGGATGGATCAGCTAGAAACATATAAAGTTAGAGGTAGGTTCGCTTGAAAAACTTTCAGAAAATAAAAAATAAAAAATAAAAATTTGTTGTTTGCACTTCTTGAAATCTTAAAGTGAATATGATCTAAAAACCGTTTTTTGTTCCACCCAATATTTAAGTCTTGAAAATCAGGTTCATGGACCGGTGTCACGCTGACAAAAGAGCACGCTGGACTTTAAAAGTCTTTTTCTTGAACAAAGTTTTTTTGAATCAGTGTACATACTCACGGGTAAACCGTCCAAGCTATCGACGTTTTGTGTTTTGCAAATTAAACTAGACTTTTTTAATTGGAGGACCAAACCTTCAAAAATTACAATTTTTTAATAATTTCCAGTTTTTAAACAGTTTTGAAAATGAAAACTATCGAACTAATTGTACAACTCATTCTTAAAAATTTAAACATCATAAAAATAATAATAAGAAAAAAATATTTATTTTTGCCATTTCCAACTTTTCTGGTTCTCTAAAACAACGTAATAACACATATTTAGAACTATTTGAGGAGAAGTTGCTCGGAATTTCAAAGTTTAGAAATAATCTTAAGATTTTTTATCACAGTATAATGCAGAAGTCCTGTTAAGTATTAAAAATCGAATGTACAGTAAAACCCTGATTATCCGAAAAGCATGGGACGAAAAGATTTTCGGTTGACCGGGGTTCCATAGGAATTTTCGAATAACCGGGAGGCTTCCTAATTTTATTCTACCAGATGACATTACTCACCCTTCTCACTTCCCCACAGTCAGGTAACACGTTCGTCCTTGTAGGTGAAGCAAGAGTACGTATTCTGAGTGATTTTTCTTACCTGTTTACACGTGTTTAAATTTCCTCCAAACTTTATTTACGATGAGTAATACTTTAAAGCGTAAATGGGTTTTTATAAGCATGAAGAGCTCAACATTTTGAAAAGAATTTATACTGTCCATGAACATAGAAATAGATAAAGACTTTTAACGAAATAGTTTTAATATCGTGTTACGACTTTCGAATTTAATGGCAGCTGCGCTCACGGTGAAGCCGGCGAGCATATCTGGTAAGGCCACTGCGCCACTTACAACAACAAACCGAAAGTGTATATCGGATAACCACCAGACGATGACTGTCAAGCAGACGATTTGAAGAAGCAGACGAGCTGGTGACGTATACAGCAACTGTCCTACGCAGGCGCCACCTATTTGAAACATTTTTCGAGGAAAGATTTTCTTTTTTGAAAAGCTATTGCGTTAGAAGTCCTTATCTATTTCTATGTTCATCATACTAGCACTTCAATTTACACTGGCCTCCAAAAGTTTAGGTACAGCATGTTTTTCGAAGCTCACTAGACAAAAAATGGCAGTCAGATTAAACTTCATAGTTTGTATGAATGACAATAATAAGCTTTAAAAATCTTACGCAAAAATTACAGCTACCACTTTTATTTTATAGAAAAGAATAGGCATTTGTGATCGAGAGAAAAATATGCAATTACGAAGCTTTCGTAATTTCGCGTGTAAGTTTTGTTGTATTCGATCTATTGTTGTCAGTTTTGTTCACAACAGCCAGTAGAGTCTAGAAATGTCTAGAAGAAGTCGTTTGCCTGATTCATTAAGGTGGCAAACGGTTGGATGGGTGGTGGATGGAAATGAGGTTGTCACAGGCCGATACTTCTAGACGCGTTCAATGTGTCTCGCAGTGTAGTCCAACGACTCTGGTATCAGTATGAATCCGGAGATTCTGTGTCCAGAAGACATGTTCCAGGCCGCCCACGTGTTACAACACCTGCAGAAGACCGGTTTCTAGCTCTTTCGGCCCGAAGGAGAAGACGCACTACTGTGCCGCAACTCATTGCAGACCACTTTGCAGCATCAGGGAGAAGAATCTCCGCTACTACGGTGCGAAGACGTCTTCACAATGCAGGGATCTATGCAAGGCGACCAGTTGTGTGTGTCCCCTTCAACAGACGACAGAGAAGGGCCCGCTTATGTTGGGCAAGAGAACATGTTTCCTGGACCAGACAACAGTGGGCTTCTGTACTCTTCACAGACGAGTCCAGATTCACACTGGAGAGCGATTCAGGACGTCTTCTGATCTGGAGAGAACAATGCACTTTATACCGTCAATCAGACACTGTCGAAACACACAGGTACAGAAACGGTGGAATCATGGTTTGGGCAGGGATCTCGCTCGGAGGCCACACTGACCTGCATGTGTTCCATGGAGGAACTGTGACTGGTGCGAGATATCGGGATGAGATCCTTGATTCATATGTGCGCCCATATGCCGGTGCTATTGGCAATGGTTTCATTCTAATGGATGATAATGCGAGAGCACACCGAGCTGTGGTTGTTGAGGATTATCTTGAGGATCACGGTTTGGAGAGAATGGAATGGCCAGCTCACTCTCCAGACTTGAATCCGATAGAAAATCTTTGGGACTATCTTGGAAGACAGGTTGCGGCTTTAAGTCCTCTTCCAAGGTCATTAAATGAGCTGGAACAAGGCTTACTCCAAGTCTGGTAAGCGTTACCTATTTCGGTGTCCGACAATTTAATTGAGAGAATGGAAAGTCGATGCCGCCAATGCATTCAAGTCCGCGGTGGACATATTCCGTATTAGAACCAGTTTTTTAATGTTTCTGTCACATTTTACTGCGATGTACTGATTTCTCTAAGAATGGAATTTTCCACCATGAGTGCTTTTTTGTTGTAATTTCATTTATACGTTTAACTTAAGTAAATGTCTATGTCGCTTTTAATAAATAACAGTTTAGCACACATTTCCTCCAAATTTGTTCTTTCTATTTTCATTCATTTGCAAATTAGACGCAAAAAACCGGTTGTACCTTAACTTTTGGAGGCCAGTGTATTGAAGTGCAAGAAGATGCAACACCCGCAGATGTGTTTAAAAGGTAGCGTGATAAGGTAGTATTAAAGTATTGCAAAGTTGAAAAAAAAATCTCAACACATTTTGTAAAGAAATGAAGTGTTGTATGTGTGTATGCAATAAAATGCCTGTATTTACGCGATGGTCCACATAAGTAAGTTGACGATGTTTATTTATTACATAAACAGCATGCTTGTTTAAAAATAAAATTTTTCATATTTCAGCCGGTTTTCGGATAACCGGGATTCGGATAATCGAAGTTCTACTGTATTATCACATGTTATAAAATTGAAAATAATGGAAATTATTAGTAGTTATCTCAAAACATTATGTTAATATGTTGCTTTTTAACACTTTCCAACCTAGTTGAAAAGTGTTTATGACTTCGGTTTGTCTGGCCTTATGTCCATCTGCCGTCTTTCCGTGCTCTAACTCCCGTAAATATGTTCGGATTGCCCTGCAATTTTTATATGTTATTGTCGTTATTTATAGCATGCTCCCTATTTTAACTGAAGTGTGCAGCACTCATAGTTTTTTTACAGGCACACTCAAAAGAATTCCGTTACATTACGGTCTATGGGGAAAAATCATTTGCGGTTTATTTTAATGGTGTTACACAATTTCAAATACATTGTAATTGTATTACTAAGGTGCATTAAAAGAAGCTTATTATGGAATATTGTGTGCATAGCACTTATAGTTACTTTACGGGGACAGTCAAAAGAATTCCGTTACATTACGTCTATGGAGAAAAATCGTTTGCGGTTTAAATAAAAAAATAATGTTTCACTATTTTAAACGCATTGAAGTTTATATATATCACTAAGGTGCATTACAAGAGGCTTGCTGCAGAATATTGTGTGTATAACAGTCATCGTTCATTTACAGGGACACACAAAAGAATTCTCTACTATCTGTTAACAATAATTCCTGGAAGTGCGTTTTAAGGAGCTGAACGCGATTTTAAATTTAACTAAATTTTTTTCTATTACTTGGTGTGTATAAATTCTGTATTTCATATACAGGGCAGCAAAAAAGTTCGCGAACACATTTCCGTTTATTGACAAACTCCAGAAGGAGAATTTTAAACTGTACTACGCGTTTCCTAACTAAACTAAAATTTAGCATCTTATGTAGCATATATACAAATCTATAGATCATATACAGGGCTGAATAAAAGTATTTGGATATTTTTCCAAATGTTGTATAAGTTGGAAATATATGTTGGGAATTCCTGAAATTACGTTTTTAAATATGTTATGCGTTTTCCAAATTGTTTACTTAGATGTTATCTATCAGCTTATTAAACGGTAATGATTTGTAAAATTATTTTGGAAGCGTTGGAAAGTGTTACATAATCTATGCTTGACGCATGATTTTTCGTTCTTGTTTAAATTAAATTGCATATAGATAAAGAACAAAATAACACGAACACATGTAAAAAATTATTCCACATTTCGCATTTGCAGTACAGGAGCGCCACCTGGAGTAGAAGCCTCCAATCTTGTGGTCGTGAAAGTGAAGGCATCAGTGTCTCAACAACTGTCATTAGGGGTTCCATGCATGCATAGTTTTCTCTGAGAGACGCTGCAACGTCAGACCTAAATGACTTCCAAACAGACATGATTGCTGGTGCGCTTTAGCTGGAGTCTCACTGACATAAACAGCAAAACTTTTCAGGGTGTCCAAAATTTAAGTTGTCAGCAACTGTGACAGAATACCTGAAAAACCGTAAGGTTGCGTCTTCAAAGTAGAACATTGGATGAAAGACAAAGATTACAGAAAAAGATAGACAGTTGTTAAAGCGCATGGTGCTACAAAAAGCCCGAGCAATTGACAGTTGTAATTGAAACAGGGTCCTGCCGATGGCTTTTAATTTCGGATGTCATTTCTGAAAGCGATTACTTGTGTCTTCTGGTCACTATGCTGTGAGACTCCAGCTTAAATGCGCGCCAACAGTCATACCTCTTTGGAAGTCATTCAGGTCTGACGTTGCATCGCCTCACAGATAAAACTATGCATGCATGGAACACCTAATGACAGATGTTGAGAGACTGATGCCTTCCCTTTCACGACCATAAGATTAAGATTGCAGACTTCTGTTCCAGGTGGTGGTCCTGTACTGCATGTGTCAAATATGGCATAATAGGTGTTCGTATTATTTTGTTCCCCATCTGTAGTTGCGAACACTTCCATTTTTTGTGACTGTTTCGGAATAGAAATATTAGGTTTATTTAATTTCAGAAATTCTGCGATTAAATAAGATTACAATAATGAAATAGTGGTAGTCAAAATAGAAAGGTTGACATCTATGGAAATATTATTTGTTTTTATAAAGTCTGTGCCTACAAAGTTTGTCTGCACATGACAAGAACTGAAATTAAATCCTCGAAGTTAAAAAAATTAAAAAATTAGTGGCAATTTGAAATATCTATGTTACATAACTAAATAACAAAATCCGTATAATGTAAACTCCATACATGCATATGCACTTGTAATTTTTCGCCATATTTTCTATAATAGCATGTCTTTATACAAATGCAGAAGTATTTCAAATATTTTCGAAATTCCAGGGCAAAGTTATTTTCATGCTTTGAAGTGTTTATTAGTGTGAGCAGTTAAAAAAGGAAAACCGTATCCTTAAGATTTAGAATTGTTAGCAGTCAGCAATCTGGAGTCAGTTTTGACAATAGTTAGTCCACATAAATTTTCCACCGAAGTAGGAAAGATGATAGAAGAGAAGAAAGGCCAACTGTCAAACCGGTAGCATTTATTTTACAATTTTATTATTGTCTTTGTTCTTTCTTATACTGTACGTTTAAAACATACCTACGTGTGTTTAAAAAACAATGCAACAGCAAATTTTAAATAAGAAATAGAATAAGAAAGAAACTTCTTTTTCTTTTATTGATATAGCGCTTATTTATTTGACTCAGTTTAAGTTTTGATAATCTTCCACCACAAATTTTGAAAGTTAACAATCTAAAAATGTCTACAAAATTAAAGCTATTTTGCAACATTACCGATGTTCATCTAAAACGTAATTTTTTATGAAAAAATGCCAAAAATTATTTGTCAAGTTGAATTTGAAAAATTTTGACTTTCTTATGCGCTTTTATTCGAGAAAATGTCGGAAAAGTTATCGAATAACGTAGCCACCTTGAGGAACGGCATCGTGAAGAACATCTTCATCGTCGAAGCGATGCGACACAAGCAAACGTTTCGCGTGTCTTCACAGATTTAAAAAAAAAAATTCTTTACCAATATCTTGCACAAGTTCATAACTGATTGCTGATAGGAGCTCTCATCTTGCTTCATTATCCCCGTTAGCTCACCCATTCTTAAACATGCTACATAATAGATGTATGATACATTCACTCATTAAATTTGGTCAGCAAATATAAAGTAGTTCATGATTAATAGCAATTGCCAACAGTTTCATCGTTCACAGAAATCATATTACTTTTTTTTCATAATTAATTACATTTTCTATGGATCTTTAGTTGATCTAGCAGACGACGGGTCAGCAGCTACACAACGTTCTCTTTTCACTTCTTATGGCCTATTGACATACTATGCACAATGTTACAGGACGGGAATCACTATCCCCACCTATCACTTACATGTGTGAAAACCCAAGTTTTTCCTGAATCGCCTTCGTAGAAGAGCTATCGGATAAGCTTAATCTACTTTGCTCAATAGCTCAAGAACATTTAAAGTTGAGACGATAAATTAAGTAATGGTATATTGAGAGATTTAATGAGAGAGAGAAACATAAGTTATCAAGAATTATTTAACTCAATGCAAATTGTTTCCAAATTCATTGTAATTAATTCATTGTCATATTTACGACAAAAAAAGTTTATATTAAAAAATCAATACGAATTTAAGCGGTTGAAAGAAGAGAAAGCTTGGATTGTGTTCCTTTAAAACATTAGATTGAACATATTCAATTTTGCTAATCTGGATAACTAGTATGGCGAACTACACAACATATTAGTAGTGAAGGAATCCAATATCCCTTATTGTACTCTGCCAACCATGCAGTAATTCACATAAGGATTTTGTAAGTTTATAGATTAGCGTAACACTAGTCATTATCTAAACTTGCTGTCTATATATAGTCAGTTCAACAAATAACACAATACATTATATGAATATATTTCACCCCAATTTCATTTTCCCTCTCAGATGGGACGGTTGTGAAACGGTTTTGTGAAGTGATTAAGGTGATCTCACAAAATATTGATAATTAGTTAATTAAATCTAAAACTTTAAAGCAAATCACAGAATAAAAATTCATTAATAAGCAAGGGTGCAATTAAACTGCTTCATTGTTTTTGTTTTGCTACAGCTTAACAATTCTTTCTCAGAAAATCACTTGAATGTACGATTTGGTAGCAAAATAATTTATTTTAGACGCGAAATATTTTTTCTTAAGAGTTTAAACTATAATGCACCATTTGAACATATTCTTATATATATATAATTACATTTGGAATTGTTTTTTCTTTTAAGAATTGATAAAATAATGAAAAATTTATCAACTTTTATAAACCAGTAGATTTGGAAAGGAAAAAAAAAAGTGGTGAAATTTACATAAAAATACGCATAAAAAAAGAAAGATGTTTTAAAAAATAAAATTGTTGGTTAAATTCGACATGACCTTTAAAAATACCACTAATTTTAAAAAAGAAAAATCACCGAGCTACTCTTTTACATAAAAAAATATTTTTTAATCGTACTTCAAAAAACGCGGAAAGTGCTGAAAGTATATAAACTAAATAACATCTGTATCGTGACTAAAACTCATTTTGTGAAAGAAATTAAATATTTTAATTTGAATGAAAGAGCGTCTCTAATTTGGAAAACATACTTTAGATCAAATAAAATGTACATATATATTCGGATACTAGATATTTCTGGATGCTTTTGTAAAGCATTCATAAAATAAAAATACAAAATATGCATATTTCACATTTATATTTTTAATATTAGTTATCTTTGAACAGTTTCCAGTTTTTTATAGAGCTGCAGATATGAGGACCTTTAAAAAATTCTCATGCGTTTAGAATATTTTTCTCCTTCTGAAATATCTAATAAATAGTGAGTAATAAATATTTCAGCATATTGAGTAATAATAATAACTAATATGCCCTTCGAAATATATATTAAATATAATTAGTGGATAGATGATTCGGATATACTTGAAATATACCTCTCCTCTTTACGTTAGCATTGCAAGAAAGAAAGTTATGTTAGCGCACTAGTCAAGCACACGTTCCATACTTACTCCTGTTTCCTTTTTATGAATATATTTTTCCTCAGTACAATTTTTATCAATACAGTGTTTTTTCTTTAAAATCAATAGACGTTTTACAGTGTACTAGTATTTTAAGATAGAACAGTCTAAGTATAAACATCAATAAAATAATTTATGCGTTTGAGTATACAGGTTTCATGAAATAGTCATCGCTTAGAAGAAATGTTTCAAAGAATAAGTCATTCGAAATATGTAATAAATATAATTAATATATACATGATTCGAATATACTTGAAATGTACTGATCCTCTTTATTCATCTTATAAGGAGAGTTATTAAAGTGTTACACTCTGATCTTTTTCGAACTTTGGTGGTTTGAAAGTCCTTATCAAGTATAAAAAAAAAACCCGTATGAAAATTTGGCTGATATGCATAAACAAAAAAGTTATAGCTAATTGAATGTTTCAGTAATTTAAGACTTTTATGAGTGTACCATACTAATTTTTCATAGAAATCATTGTTTTGATTTTGTTATAATGTGTCATGTTTCATATTGGTATTCTTTCATTAAATCTATTGTTAAATAATCACATCTCTAAATTCTAATCACGCTATATACTCATTATACATATGAAAATCATCCGATAAAATAAAAAGACGGAAATAAAAGTTTTAACGACATCTATTACATTTAATGATTTTAATATCAATGTTAACATTACAACTGCTTTGACAGTACTTGTTACTTATGTAATATTCAGCGATGAATTCAGGGGGAGAAGCTGGCAGTTACATTCCCCTTGGAGCATCGAAATGTCCACCTGGAAGATTTGAGTTTTCAAGCTTACTAATGCTTTAAAAAGTGCAAATCCTCCTCCTTCCCAGAGTTCTATAACGCATCAAAACTTTCTTAGATATTATAATGTTTAAAATTTTTACTTTATCATAACATTTTAATAAGTTTTCTACATTTTTTCTCCGATCATTAGCGTATTGTATAATGCGGTAATTTTGAAGCACTTCGATCGTTTGATGTGCACGAGGATTAAACATATGTGGACATCCATCTTAAAGTGGATTAAGAGGAACAAAGAACAAATGAGAAACTTTTTTTTGTGGTCAACTTTAACCACCAGACAAAATTGTGGATGTTTTGATAAGAGTCTTCGATTTCTAAATTTAAATTCATTGTTTTTCTCTTTCTCTGTCATTTTTTATACGTTTATATCGTAACTTAATCTTCCTGAATTATGACTGAATATCAGAAAATCATCAATACGTTAGAAGAAGCTGAACATGTTGTACTTAGTAAAAACGCAATCTAAGCCAAAATCTAAAATGTTTTGAGAATAGTAAATTATCTACAACTTTTCGATAATTTACTCGTTCAAAATAAAAAGCCGTATGGCTTATTTCGGATAATTTATAAAACGACTAAGTAAAATTTAAATTTTTTCGTCTTTTTGGGTGAAAAAATTAAAGGGGGCGATGCGCTAAAATAAACAAATTGAAAAAGACATTGAAAAAAAAAATGTCTAATTTTAAAAGTCAAATTTACACTTTCCTTTGAAGAATTATTTGAAGAAAGCGTAAGAACTGTAACGCTGTGACCACACGTACTATCCTATGATAGACATTATCAGATGTTTCCTCAAAAACAGGTTTTCAGGAAGAAAAGGCCCCGTGTGATAGTTTACCTTTAGTAAATTTGTCAGTGACGAACTTATGGCTATTTTCATTTGCTATGGTAGATATCAGCTCGAATTTCAACAATATCAGCGCTCTAAAAATAGTTGTTTACCATTCTTGGACTTTAACACAACTTTTTGAAACACTTAGAAGCGATTACTGGCCAAATGTACTGCGTGTTTCTTACATTAGCGAGTTACATTTGGTCTTCAAAATAACCCTACTTGCTGATCAAAAAATTTGCTCGAAGGAAGTGAGAGACACTAGCATATATTTTAAAATGTAGTGAATGATACTTTACATTTTCATGATGCTGAATTTCTGGATAAACCAATGACACTTTAGTACACATATTTTTACTTCTATTGTTTTGAGGAGACAAAATCCTATTGTCGACATGTAATTTCTCCTTAAATCGTAAAAAAAATGTATTCCTTATTTCAACAAATTGTTTATATGAACAAAGAACTTAATTAAAATTACGTTGCGTGCTTCTTCTTTTGGTCGCTAGCATTTACTCTCAAAATAAATATAAATTATTTTTAATGCTTTTGCCACTGAAAATTATTTTGAGTCGACTGTAAATTAGCCGTTAGTGTAATAGAACTCACAAGAAGAATCAGTGCATTTATGCCAAGGCATTTTGCACACTACATTAATACACATATTTTACCTTCTACAGTTTTGAGGAGACAAAATCCTATTGTCGACATGCAATGTTGTCTTACATAGTAAGAACATTTTAGTTCTTATTTCAACAAATTGCTTATATAAACAAAAAACTTAAATTAAAAGTACGTCGAGTGCTACTTTTTGTCGTGGTCTCTGGCAGTTACTCTCAAATTGATTATAGGTTGCTTTTAATGCTTTTGCAACTGGAAGTTATTTTGAGCCAACTATACATTAGCCGTTAGTGTAACAGAACTCACAAGGACAATCAGTACATTTAAGGCAAGGCATTTTGAATATTTCAAAATATAGCGAATAAGAAACATCAAAATATTATGTAAATGCGCATAAAAATTAACGGGATCTACATCTTGAGATGTTTACATTACTGTCAACTTACGAGCAATAATTATAAAGTTAGTAAGTTTGACAGCAGCTAAAAAACAACATTATGTATTTTAAAAGACTCAATAAATATTAAATAATATGTGTTAGAAAAATTCCTATGCATGTATTTAAATTCCGTTCAAAAAATATATTATGTCAGACAATTACTACATGTGCAATATTTTCGTTTTGTTTCGGTGTGAATATTCAATGTCTCAATATTTGATGCCACAGACTTTGATTCCAATCTCTAAAATGAGGGAAATAAATTTTGTAAACAATATTAGCACACGTTCTTTGTATAAGCAAACTCCAATTACCGGTTTTGTATTGTAACAATCATATTTGACAACTCAGTCCTATTTATGGAATTTTACAGGTTAACCTGTTAACCGGGGAATAAACTTTTGTTCAACTGATATGCCTAAGTACCAACGGGGCACACTTCCACCAGTAAAAAAATAATAGAAATTTTTTCCTTAT
This sequence comes from Maratus michaelseni, assembly GCA_963931845.1. Lineage (NCBI taxonomy): Eukaryota > Metazoa > Arthropoda > Arachnida > Araneae > Salticidae > Maratus > Maratus michaelseni. The sequence goes on from OZ007589.1 coordinate 369,408,896, forward strand.
TCATGGCAGTAATTTTGCATGAAAAAGTTTCAATAAGATGAAAATTTTTTATAAAATTTTTCCGGTGGAAGTAATACGTTCAAAATATTACGGAAGTAGTTCGTGTATGACGAAATATTTCGTCATACCCAATTAACAGATTAAACAGTTGCCCTAAGCTTGCAAATTTACTTGGTTCCAGATTTCATACTATGATTAAAAAAATATAATTTTTTTCTTAGCTTTATTTTATTAAGCTTTTTACAGCGTTTGCTGTGTTGTCGGCTGTTGCTGTAGTTGACGTCCCTTATTAATATATATATATATATATATAATTTAATATTGCTAATTAAGTTTTTTTTTCTGAATATATTTTTAATGTCCAAATACTCAATGCATTAGAAGGATCTGACTATCCCATTTTACATAACGAAAACAAAAATTATACTTAGAGAGTTCTCGCATCAACATCCCATACGAAGTGAGGCCATATGGAGATAGCTGAAAAATAACCATAAATATTGCTAAATTTGTCTGTGGTCAGTGTAGTAAAATCAGTGCAATCTATTTTTTTCAGTGTTTTCACTATCTTCATTCTCAAAAGTTTTATTCATCTCACAGTTGAATAATTACAAGCCCTTAAGTTAATATAGTTCTAAAAAACGTTAAAAGCAAACTTTTGTAGAAAAGAAATAAACTTCAAACTGCCAGGTGAAATATTGGTCGTTTATATATACATTTTAAAATGACAAGATTTTGCTTAGCTGAAAATGAACGTATTTTCATTGTGCCTGACAACGAACTCATAATATTTTCTGTGTAACTGGCTTATTTCTACCAACTGTTGCGAAACTTTAGAAACAATGGTATCTATTACTCTAACTACTTCTCTTCTTATGTATTTCTTTCTCTTGATATATGTAGTTAAAATTAGTGCAATATGAAGTTTTATTTTTTATTATCGCCATTCTCAAAAGTTTTATTTATCTCTCAATTGAATAATCCAAAACTCATATGTCAGCATAGTTCCAAACACCGTAAAAAGAAATTTTTTGTCTAAACGAAATAGCCTCCAAGCCGCCAGGTGCAATATTGGTCGCAACAATGTGATCTATTACTCTAACTACTTCTCTTCTTATGTATTTCTTTCTCTTGATCTATGTAGTTAAAATTAGTGCAATATGAAGTTCTCTTTTTTATTATCGCCATTCTCAAGAATTTTTATTTATCTCTCAATTGAATAATCAAAAACCCATATGTCAGCATAGTTCCAAACACCGTAAAAAGAAATTTTTTGTCTAAACGAAATAGCCTCCAAGCCATCAAGTGCAATATTGGTCGTTTATATATGACTTTTAAAATGGCCAGCTTTTTTACTTCTCTTGGTGCAAGTGGGTTTTCACTGTGTGCCACAATCTTCTCATAACATTTTCTGTATAACATGCTTATTTCCTCTAACTGTTTCGAAACTTTTGAAGCAATATTTATAACAGCCATTATTCCAACTATGCTGAAGTACATATAGAGAGCTCCTTCTATGACGTGGTGGTAGTTTCTTCTAGTGTGTTCCAGTTCTAGGGCTAAACCTGTAAAAGCAATCGTCATCGTAAAACAGAAATGAATAAATATTGGTAGGGAGAAAGTTTTGTCAAAGGATTCCACTCTTTTGATCAACTTTTCATGCATGTGACAATGATACGAAATTGAATCATGCCAGATACTGGTCATTTTAATGACAGTTTTAGATTCTTCTAGATAGTGTGCCAGTTGGAGCGTCAAGAAACAAAATATTAGCAAGAAAATCGTCGAGGGTAAGATAAATTCCATAAAATATAAGAAAAAGAGAATGAACATAAGAACATAAATAATGTATTCTGATTCACTTATTCGAAAACCCATAAGCCAAGTGTCAATAAATGAAGGCATAGAATGAGATAAAACAATGCATGTTGGCAAAAGTAGGACAGTAAAAAAATTAAATGATATGAGCCAAAAGATAATTTTATGACCTGACATTTGGTTTAAACTCTTGGTATAGACTTGAAAATTTAGATTCTGATGACTGTTTTTCAGAAGTGAATAAATTTTACTTCGACGGGAGTAAATAACATGCCATAAAATAACGGATAAGATAGAATTAGAAACTGAAAATATTCTCGATTTTGAATCATCTAAAAATGGTTTCCTTTCTGTTAAAATCAACACTATTCCTTTGAAAATCATTATTAAATGCATAAAAATGGGAAATGGATGTGAAAATATCCACAAAAATGAGCCGAATTTTGATCTTAATACGGCAGTTTGTTTAATTCCTATGACCCATAATAATGCAAACAGTAATTTTCTTAGAAATGAAATTTTCTTTTTATTGTTATCAATGTAATTCATAATTTTCTATTATTTCCTTAAAATTATGTTTTATTATATTTGAAGGATGTAAGCAGATATATTTCTACAAAAAGAGTAATGTTTACTCTTGGATTCTAGCTAGTACTTTTGATATAGTATGTTTGCTAAATTTTTTTTACAGAATCGTTAATTTACTGTAGATCAAATTTATTTAGTGGTGATATTTTTAAAAACCTAGGTTGTTACTTCTAATACATAAAACATGTAAAATCAGCAAAACATATTCTTTTACATTTTATACACAACTTATGAGGTTGAGATTAAATAAGTCAGTTTATGACGTAGTTTGTAGATGTGTTAGAGTGAAGTTTGTTACTTTTAATAAATAAAACATGTAAATTCAACAAAACATATTCCTTTACATTTCATACACAACTTATGAGGTTGAGATTAAATAAGTCAGTTTACGGCGCAGTTTGTAGATGTATACTGTGTTAGAGTGAAGTTTGTTACTTTAACTTCCACTAAATCTTAAAGGGATTCGGAAAATTGCTGTGCTTCATTTATGTATGTTCTTATTTGAACAGTCAATACACTATCTAGAAAACTAATCTGATGCAGTGAGCATTACATAGATTATATCAAAATGCACTGTTCAGTTTGAGAAGACTTACCTTAATGATTTGTAGATAATTTCCGTTTATACACATCTTGTGAAATTTAAGAGCCTCAATAACAATTTATTTAATTTATTTAATGGTGATTTCATTTTAAAAAATGAGAAATATTTTGAAATCACTTTAAACGTAACGACTTATGAATCATGCACACATAGAAATAAGCAGAAATTTATATGTAAAATGACAAGAAATTGCATTAAGGAATGAAGATTATTGATTTTTAAGGAAACTACATAACATGAAAGATTTCCTTAGTAAGAGACTATCATCTATGATGTGAAATTTATAAAGCTGACTTGCATTACAAAATCAATATTTAACATATAATAAAATAACCATGTTCATTTTAAATTCAAGTGACTAATTTAAAACATATTTTTTGAAGAATCAATAGATTGAAGAAAATGTTTTACGTTAATGGATATTGATAAATGAATTTTATCTGCTATTGAAAAATGCGCCTTTGTGTTTTTTGAAAATATAAAAGATGCTTAACAATCCTTTAAGAGTTTTTTTTTTTATTTTGTTTACTAGCTGACTCGTCCGACGTTGTCCGGGACCGTGATAATAACTTTAAATGTTCCTATAATGTTGGAGAGCTTACTGCCTTTGGCAGAGTATACCCGCAAATTTGTGTGACTTTATATTATTAAATGAAAATATATCTAAACAAACCTAGAGTTGGGGGCTCCTCTGACTTCGGCAGCGGACACTGGGCGTGTTATGGTCTGTTTGGAGTTTATATTTATTTCTAAACGAAAGACAGGCGCACAGTATGACGGAAGCGGCAGAAATACCCAAAAGTGATTTTTTTTATTTAAGCGCCGTTTCTAGTGGTTCTCTCTTCTTTGATAATTAAAGAATAAAGTCCTGCTTGAATTTTTCATATTTTCCGACCGTCCAGAGGGGTCTAAAAGTAGGCTTTTTTTAGACTTTTGGAAATTGGTCAATTTTAGCCTTTTAGCCGAATTTTGTTCCTCTTCGTGTACCTTTATTACGTATACTGAAAAGGCCCTTGGAAAAATTTCAAACTATAATTTTAACCACTATCGGTTCTAAAATATTTGCTAAAACTAAATGAGCAAGCAGACAGCAAGTTAAAAAGAAAGTTTTGGCCAAAACATTGAATGGCGACTCTATGTAATACGACTTAATGCTATTCATTAATTTCGCTAACAATACAGCTGTGTTATTTCCAACTAAACCTGAGTATTCATTCAAAATTTTAACTTTAATGAAGATAGGTCAACATACTTATATTGCTATGTGAGAAATGTGATGACATTGCGATAACTGCTGGAAATGACAACCATTCATGTCCAAACTATTCTGAGTCAGAAGGTGCGTATTTCGAATTGTAGCTGGCAATATACGATGTCATTGACCGAATTATAGTGTAATTACAACATTTCTCGTGATGCTGTCACATTTCACACAAAGAACAGAAAATCAGTTGAAAATATCGTTAAAACGTCTTCATTATCGTTAAGTTCAGATTGAAATCGTCAAGTTCCGAAAATAAAATCCGATTCAGCATTGAATGAAACACCTTTTTTTTTTTTCCCTGAATAAATGAACTGCGACCTCATATACCTTCTGTGATATGTTCTTGCACTTTTTGTCAATTTTGGACCTTGAGTCATTTGTAGGCTAATTGAGAAATCCAGCTCTTCGCAAAGAGCCAGGTTAATTGAAGAATCATTTGCTATTTTCAACTCAACCTGATATTTTTCAGGCTCATTACAAAAGGAACTACGAAGCTTTATGCTAATTCAAGGGGTCGTGGCAAGAGAGTGCCACGCCACATTTTTGAACTTCTGAGATATTTCAATTTGAAAATTTGATCAAATACAGAAATCAAGATATATAACCTAAAATTTATTAGCCAATGTTTTAGTAATATTTAGATAGTAGGAGTAACAATATGGCATTACTTTAATGATATTACTATTACTTTTTTGTAAATTAGCTATCTTCTATGGGGGCATAAACACCTGGGGCAAAAACAAAACCTGTCACATATGCCGCCACCAAGTGACATTAGAAACAAGTTATATGTTGGATATTATAATTTACAATATTAAGCAGGAGATTACAGTGTTAGATTTATTTCACCAAAATGTGGCTTGGCACTTTCTTTTCGACCCCCTCAATTAGAAAAAGACAAGTTGTTTCCCAATCAGCCCCATTTCTTTTCAGGCTCATTGCAATGAGATTGAGTAATTTTATTCTATTTAGAAAATGACAAATAGTTTGTTCAAACAGACTGGTTTCATCCTTGCTTATTTCAATAAGTTCTAAGCTAGTAAATATATATGTATAATTTTAGTATAGAAATTAGCAGCAGGAACAATGTTTATAAAAAAGTATTAGAAAACAGTCGTATTGGCAGATTTTGCCTTAGTGTCTCATCAGTGAATAGTTAGGGATATATTTTGTGCAAACTCCACGTATAGAAATATCATTAAAAACCACAGATGAGACAAATCTTTAATGTTTTCCCAGCATTATGCAGAGGGAATAGATTATGAATGGCAGATTTGATTTAAACTCCTGATTGATAATTCAGATTAATATATACTTAAAATAAACACTTTATGGGTAAACCCCCTCCCCTCTCCGTAAAGATTAAAAAAAAAGTCTACAGACTAGGTGAATTGATTTAATAAAATAATATAGTAGACATGTCAAATGTTATTTTTTTTTAAAATAAGCAACAGAAATTTCCGTATGAAAGGAATTTTCACTTAGTATTTATTGATTAAAAAGAATGTAGTGCATTTAACTTTTTTTTTTAATAAGCGACAGATTTGAAATATACGATGATATTCTTTTTTATATATATTTATTATAAATTAGATAAAGTTCTTTAATAAAGATCTATCCATAAATTTTCACTTTGATTCATAAAATTTTAGGTTTTACCCGCGTACCTTATTGAGACAAACACATCTGATTGAATTTCACGTATTTTTGTAAGATTAAATGGCTGTTTTTAAAAAATATTGAAACTTTAAAGCCATACATGATGTTGATATTATCTCAATTTAAGATCTTTCTTAACTTTTACATATTTTAAGTGATAGAGCAGTTGTTTTCGTTTATGCATGTTAAAAATCTGTAGCAAACTGTCCAATCATTTGAACATTTATAAACATAACGGTTATTTGACCATATATTAGGAACATTATCTGACTATATTATTGATAATATTATGGCAGAGTAGTGGTAAATCACGATTATGTAACCATTTTATATAGAAAAGGTCGAATGGCTGGACAATTTGCTGCAGATTTTTAACATAGGTAAAATTATTGTTAAAAAATATTCTCAGAGACTACAAGCATGTGGGGGAATTCCTCATTTTAATTGCATAGGTGTTTTATTAAGTTTTAGTTAAATTTGAATAATTTTTGATGCAAAATAAACCGGGAACAATGAAATAAAATTTTAAATGAAATAAGTTTATCTTTAAGTTTAGTTAAGTAGAGTAAGTTAATAAGTTTTAATAAGATATCTTACTTTTCTTACATTAACTTCTTAATATTTTATTTTATTATATTTTTAAAAGATGTCTTTTGCATATCATTTCGTAGGACGAAAAGAAACTTTAATCTTGGAAAATACGCAGAAATTCCCATTATGCAAAGGGAACTTACAAAAATTATAAAGTGATTGAAAATTAAAAATATTATAAAGATGCCTCATGAACGAATTTCCTTGATATATCTGCGTATGAGGAGTGACAAAATATACACTTAAAAAAAAGTAAGTATTCACTAACATCAGGAACTCAGGAGCATCGTACTCTTAAGCTTTATTTTCAATGCGCTATAAACTTAAAATAAAAACAAAGTAGTCCTAAATCAGTCTCTCAGGAGCGTACATATCTGCCAATAGGACAGTTTTCTTACATATACATTTTAATTTATTTTCATTTAGCAACCAATATTCTCTACATAAAGTTGGGAACATATTAAAAATCTGCATTTGATTGATACAACATTTGATTGATTTGATTGATTTGATTGATGCAACATTTGATTGATTTGATTGATATAACACTTTTCTGATATATATATATATATATATATATATATGAATTATTTACTTCATAACTTATTTACTTCATAAGTTAAAACTATTTTATTGAAAACTGCATTTCGTTTTACTTTGGTTTTAAATGAGATACGAAATAATTTTCTTCGGAATTTCAGAACTCTTTTAAATTGTATATTTGTAAAATTTCACTATATATATATTATAATTTTTTTCATTGAGTAATCCATCTTCTCTACGTAACACTGGGAAAACATTAAAAATCTGCCTCAGCTGCAGATTTTATTGATACTTCTGCGCGGCGTGCTTGGACAAAACATACCTTTAAAATAAAAATCAACTATTCACTAAACTTGCACTCAAGCGCATAAACCAAATCTGTGAATAGGACAGTTTTCTTCAAGATTGGAGTAGCACAGTTGAGGGTTATTTTATTTTGTAATATTCAGATTGCTTCATTGCTATCACGTTTTTTGAAAAAGCCTTATTTAATTGCCATCATATAAGGGGAATGTTATAGTATTTCAAAGAAACTAATCAAGTAATCAGAATTTTAAAAATCCCTGCCAAACTGGAAACACCGATTATTTGCAACAATGCACTCTTTGTTTCATTTTCTTCACTATTTACTTCATACGTTAGAGCTATTTTATTGAAAACTGCATTTCGTTTTACTTTGGTTTTAAATGAGATACGAAATAATTTTCTTCGGAATTTCAGAATTCTTTTAAACTGTATATTTGTAAAATTTCACTGCAGAAGATTGAAAAAGTTTTCTGTGAAAAAATTGTTATCTACTGTTCTGTTGTAGTAAAAAAAAAATAGCATTACTGTTTGGATCAAAATTCCTATTTGCATTATTTTAAAACTTATTCAGATATTTGAAGGAAAGTGTACAATAAATTTCGAATCATTTTTAAATAAATAAACGTTTTTAAAAAAAATGATTATAAGGAATTAAATTAATTAAATAAATATATAAAAGTTCATTATTCTGTAAAAAAAAAGAAGAAATATCTAGAGAGAGAAAAAAACTATCTAAAACCTTAGACAGAGGAAAAAAAAACTATTCTCTCAAAATCCTATCCAGAAATTCATACTTCGTGCATTGATTATAAAATACACTCTAATACATTTCCATACTGTGCTAATAAAACTTCATCTTTTGATAAAGTAATATATATATATATATATATATATATATATATATATATGAAAAGGAAAAATTAGAAAACGCATATTGTGTTTAATTAAAATTCAATTTAACCAATTATCACCCATAGTCGGAGAAGTATTCGAATTATCTTGTATAGTGTAATGTAGTATAGTGCAGTACATACTACACGCTATATTAAAACTAAATTCAGCTAGAGAAAGCAAAACACAAATAAACTGCACTTTCAGAAATTACCACAAATATACGGCAATGCATGCAACCACTTTTGCGCAGTCCTGTAATTGAATTTATTGATATTCTACAAAAATATCTTACTGTACTAAAATATAGTAACTCATAATACAGTTTAAAACACACTTTTAGCAATTCATGTTCATAGATGATTATGTTTAGGATTTATTTTGTGCAATCTAGTATATGATGATTAGAATTTATACATATCACGTTTTATGTTAAAATTTAGTTAAGCTTATAGATGTGTACAGCAACTGAAAGTTCACTTTCAGCAAATTGTTCTTAGACAATACTATAAAAAATTTGTTTGCATCTCCCTGTAAAAGAATCATGCTACGCACTACATACTACGTATATGAAAGCATGTTAAATAGTGCATATCAATTTAAATATGTTTAAAGTAGTGTATCAACATTAAGTACAGTTATTGTTTTTCCCCATAGACCATATGTAATGGAATTTTTCTGTCCATCCATATAAACGAAATACAAGTGCTACACATTCCACTTTCATTACAAAACATCTTATTGTGAATCTCATTGATATATATACCAATGGCGCGGCAATCTAACAATAAGTATATCTATAAAAGTTACAGCACGCCCAGACGGCCTACAGCATGGAGCCGGCCAATCACACACACGAACCGAAATCACAAACTGTAAACTGTGAACCGAAAACTGTGTTGAAATGTGTTAAAAATACAAAATGACGCATGCAGTCGTTACCAAAATTAAGTACAAACTACTCGCTCATTTATTTAAAGGTCTAAAAAGATATTGTAACTTTATTTAAGCTTAACTAGCCGCCACTGGCGACCAGTTTGGCCTCCCTTAAATGTATGTTAAACATTGAAACACGTTACATTTATTCATAATTTAATTTTCCCTTAATCCTTCGCCAAATCGGAAGATTCTAATAGACAAATCATGAACTTTTGCCATCATGGTAGCATTTCGCATATTTTTTGGGCACAAATGTCACATACGCACGTTGGCGCGATTCGCCCCCCCCTCCCCCGCCAATTTGGCGAAAACTTTGTTATGGAAATTGTTGTTTATTTACTTTTATTTTTTATTTTAATTCTATAAATTATTTTTGATATGTATATCAATATTTATTTACAACAAACTATCATTTATTTATTTTTATTCTTTTTTTAATTATGAGTATTTTTGTTAGCCGGGAGCAGATGATAATTCGCCAAATATCGTTCCCATCACCGTCATTCATACTACAATTAATTTAATTTTAAATTATAAACCTACCTCATTTCATTTAAAATACTTAACTTTAATCTAAAATGCTTATATTACATAAATTTAAAATACTTCACACTTTTCATTTAAAAGAGAAAATAAATAAATAAATAAGAAATAATATCATAAATCAAAACATTTGATTTCAAAATCAAAGTATCATTTCTAATTTGTACACGCGATAAATAAAAGCTGTATTAGCGATTTTAAAAATGCTAAAAATCTGATTCATTAAATATTATTACATGAGTTCAATTTACGTCAAGAAAAGGTCCGAAAGTTGAGTTGTATAGCACATAATTATGGTAAACTTTGATTGTCTCACTGGTGCGAATTTTTTTGACGCGAGGCAGCGGTCCAAAAATTCATTCGCGGAGAAATTGCTTTGCGAATGATTACCTCCATGATTTAATATTTTAAATGTTCACGACGAATCAATCTTTTTTTTGTTTACTTTTATGAATAGAGAATTTGAACTGCGAATCTTTCGACTGAAGTTATTGCAGAATATATACATAATTGAACGCAAGTCATCTCTCAAATATTAATTTATTTTGAACGATCTTTCTTAAAATGTAACTTTTATGCAGTTTATTCGAAAAAATAATTTTGAATAAAAATGGCCGCTTGGCATATGAAAAAGCGATGCGGCATCCCGGAACTGTTGAGGACAGTCACATGACTTACAGTTTTATTATAGAGATATTTGCAGAACTGATAAAGTACATATTAAGAAATGCACTGAGCTAACAATAACAAGGAAGAAAAATCGGTACTTTTAATGTTAGCCAGACGTCAGTGATATAAAACTAGCCTGCGCCGCCTAGAGCCCACGGGGGTCGCCGGCGTCACGAATACGACCATTGCGCCCAAGCCTCTGAAGGACTGATAACGCACCAGGGGCTTTGTCTCGCCCAGGCGCTGCGATCGGCCTGGGGCCGCTCCCCACTGCGGACCCCCAGGTCATTTTACCAAGGTCGATGACCTAGGTCGCTACGATAGTAACCTCACACTTGGAGGAAACTTCCGCAGAGACGGAATCTTGATGAACCGCCGAGGAACCCCCGACGACTTCGTTCGTGAAACCCCATAGGGGGAGACGGTCACTAGGCCATATGTCGAGCTACCGCGACGGCTCTTGCTTTTTCACAGCTCGAGAGGTGCGAAAACCAAAAAGGTAGTCGCGTTCCCTCTTGCAGTGGATCCTGAAAGGGAAAGGATTAGTACAACAACATATAAAACTTTTGTAAAACTCTAACAACAACAAGTTTGACTAGAATGAAACTGAATTTCAAACTTCATCAACAAACTTCAACAACAACAACATATATTTACAACTGTGACTAGCCCCTTTTATCACATAATAACTGCTGGCTTATGAGACGAGTCTCAAGCCTGCGCACTTATTGCACCATTACCTCTACCTCTACGTCCTGAGCCGCGGGGACCACGGGCATTTCGTAGTGCGTTCAAGCGTGGGCGTGGAAGAGCTCGGTGATTGCGGACTGCTCTTTGGCGACCAAGGTTTCAATCTAGCGTACGCATGAGAAGTCGGTGAATAATCAACCGGACTCCCTTTCTGGCGTAGCCGTCTAGGCAGAGATCGCTTGGCGCGCGCGTCCGAAAGTCGCGAGGAAAGTACTTTTCCCGCACAGATTTCCAGAGCTCGCACCGAAATAGCACATGGCTAATATCACAAACATCAACTCCACAAAAACATGTAGAGTCGTGGCTGAAGAATAGAGCCTGATGATCGCTAAAAGCGCCGTGTCCCGTGAAGACCTGATTAATGAAGAAATCTCCCTACAGTCGGCGAGTGCCGACGCATGGGAAAGACTCATATGTCCTGCGGCCGGTCCCAGATTGGTTCCATCTCTCTTGCCACTTGGACAAGGCACGTCCAAAGAGGTCTTTTTTGGCTTGGCGGCGCGTGACTGGAATCACTATGTCGACGGACTGCCGAGTAGTGGCTTCTTTTGCCAATATGTCCGCCCTCTCGTTAAAGACGTGACCAACATGGGTCCGGACCCAGTGCATGTGAATCTCAATTCCTGTGGATTTAATCATGTCCCTAATCTTGGCAATGGCCCTGTGCTGAGGCACAAGTCCGTGAAGCACTTGGAGCACCGACCTCGAATCTGAATAGATGTCGAGTTCACCGAGACCTCTCCGGTGGGCGTGGGTGATTGCTTCTTTGATCGCTTGGACCTCCGCCGCAAACACTTCCGCACCGTCGGAGAGGCGGAACTGGCTCTCCGCAATAACTTGGTTCTCTGACACAGCAAGGAACGCGCAGCCTACTGTTGCGTTCCCTTGCTTGGATCTGTCCGTGTAGTACGACCACGAAGTCCGCGGTGCCAAATCCGCGGTCCAACGGACTCTCCAGAGATCCTTAAGTCTGGGAGTGGGCCTCCAGAGGTCGACGGACTCGGAGTCTAATCCGGTACCGTCAACACTCTTCTTCCATCGGACAAGGGCCGTGTAGTCCCTTTCCAGCCCCGCACGCAAGTCGAGGGGGAGAACCCCTGATAAGACGTGAAGGGCATCCGTGGAGGTTGTCGCGTAACATTTTATTACGCAAAGGAGTAGTCTCCTTTGCATGCTGAGTAACCTGTTTGCTACCACTACCTTCTTTGAGTAAAACTAAATAGATGCCGCGTAAAGAATGATTCTTTCCGCTATGATAGAGTAGAGCATCTTTCGAACTTTCGGTCTCAGACCCCATGTGGCTCCTGAGAGACGGTTCATCTTATTCAACACCTTAAACGCCTTTTCCTGGATGGCAGCCAGGTGCGGCATCCAACTTAAGTGGTGGTCGATTATGAGGCCCAGGTACAGAATCTGCCACTTAAAGCCGATTCGGTTCCCTTCCATGCGGATAGGAATAGAGGGGGCATGTTGTAATTTGCCCTTGGGCTTCATAACCGTGTAGCCGCATTTCTCGAAGCTGAATGTGAGGCTGCATTCCGTCGCTCAGGCGTGAATCCTTGAGAGAACCGGTCCCAGCAGCGGCGCAAACCCCATAACAGCTCCTCGTCGTGCAGCCTCAAAGACGTCATCGGCGAAGACCACAACGACATAGGCCTCGTCCTTCTCGTCTGGCAACCGTATCAACAGGAACTCGATAACCACTAGCCAGAGGTATGGTCCGAGACACGAACCTTGAGGTACTCCTACGTTAAAGTAGTGGTCCCCGTCATCTGATTGGATGATAGATCTATCCCACAAATAGTTTTCTATCAATCTTAGGAGCCATGGTTCGACGCCCAATTCTTCCAAAAATCTGAGAATGTCTGTTTCATCGAACGCTATTGAATGCTGACTTGATATCAAGCGTGAGAAGACATGTGAATTCTCCACGACTCTTCGAGGTAGCTATGTAATCCATCACTCGATGGAGCGCATCAACCGTACTGACATTCTTACGAGAGCCGTACTGCCTTGCGTCGATTAAGCGATTGGACTCCAAATATAGTACCAGCCGAGTTGCGCACATTTTGTCTAAAACCTTCCCGAAGGCCGGTAAAAGACAAATAGGGCGGTAGGTCGCTGGGTTACTACGCTCCTTCCCTGGTTTGGGAAAAAACACAGCAATGGCCCGCTTCCATGTCCGCGGAAAACAAGTCTCTCTCAGACAGTGGTTGTACAAGGATAACAGCCACTGAGGGTGGTGTTTCAAGACCTCACGGACGATCGCAAGACTGAATCCATCATGACCAGGCGCCTTGTCAGGCGGCAGAGATTCCACTGCAAATTCAAGTTCATGAATCAAAAACAGAGTCGGTTCGTCGGTCTTAATGCATGTGACCTGGGAAACATCATCAGCCGATAGGAAGTGGTGTCTTGTAAGCGCGGCCTGGGATTCCTCCCAAGTCGAGACCTCTTGTCCGGACGGAAGCACAAGTTTTTCTTGGGTTTCCCTTCGCCACTTACCTCGCACTACCTCGACTATCTGACCTAGTTCGTCCGTGCTAAGTCATTCGGATATGAATCTTCGGAACGAAGCACGCTTTGCGTGCAGGATCGCCTTCATGTACTCTGCCCGCTTACGCTTGTAGAGAGATACAAGTCTCCCCCGCTCCGTCGGCTCCAGCGTTCGCTGGTAGAGTCGACGGAGCGCACGCAACTGGTTTCGCCGGCCGGCCAGCTGGGCTGACCACCAAATCGCCTCACGACGCATTGCCGGTCGGCGCTTTTTGCGTTCAAGACATAGCCGACTCAAAGTCGACATCAAGTATTCGACTCCCTCATCAGGGGTTTCAAACTCGTATCGAGTCAGATTCGCGGCTTGCAGGTCGTGGGAGAACGCGCCCCAGTCCAAGCCCCTTTTATACCAGCGACGGCTGACATCTCTCGGGAGGCGATTGGCTGGTTTGCCCTGATAATCCCACTTCATGACTCGATGGTCGCTTAGCGTCGGGACCTCGGATATCTCCCAGTCGGTAATGAGGTTTGCGCAGAACCGGACCAACAGGATGTCGATCCACCCCTCACCTTGAGGACCAAGGAAGGAGGACAAGCTATCCGGGTCGTTGACAAACTCCAGGTTTGAGTTCATTGCGAGAGCGATGACATCTCGCCCTCGTGGATCTGTCGGCCGTTGCCCCCAGATCGCTGACTTAGCGTTGAAGTCACCCACTAGAATGACATTGTCATTCGGGTAGGTTCCTAAAAGGGTCGTCAACGGTACGAGCACAAGGTCAATGTCTTGGGACGGAGCGCAGTAACAAGTTATCACTAGTACCTACTTCCCTGACCATCTGCAGCGGATAGCCACCACGTCAGAGCGCCGTAGGACGGAGACGAAGTGTATGCGCTTGTTCACCCAGAGGGCCGCCCGAAAGCGGTTACCTGCTGCATGTACTTGCACGTAGTTCTGAGGAGTCCCGTTGACAGAACCTTCGGCGACATGTGGTTCGTTCAAAGAAACCACATCCAAACCCAGGGAGATCGTATCACTACTCAATTGGTCCATGCACGCCACTGCTTTGTGGCAGTTTAAGTGAGCAAAATGGATTTTACTCCCCATTATGAAGCTTTTTGATTCGCTCGAACTCCATCTGGTGGATGTGGCACTCTTTGGAACCTGCCGCGTGAGTGGTCGACAATTTCTCATCTTCCGTTCTGCGCAAGTTCCTGAAACTACAGTTTGGGCACTTCGGTGGAAGAGTGCAGCCTATCCTCTCATGTCCTTTGGCCCCACATCTCCCGCAAAGGGACGCTCTGTGACAGACTGAACGTGTGTGGCCGTATCTCCAACATTGATAACAAACCAATGGACGTCGGTTCTGTCGGAATACCGCCTGACCCCAGCCAACTTGCAGTGAACGCAGCCCTTTCAAGCGCTGAAACGAAACTTCGTCTACCGAGAGGACAGCGTTGCGGCCTCTCACGCTGGCGAAACATGTTCGTAGCTCGAGAGACGTCAGTGATATATATGTTTCGGTCAATATGATTGATCCAGTCATTATTAATAATAACCGGTTATTATTAATAATGACAGGATTAATATATTGGCCGTAACATATATACATATATATATATACATACATACATATACACGCATATTTATACATATATATATATGTGTGTATATACATACTAGCCGGTCTTCGCCCGTCTAGTCAGTCGTTTCCAAGTGAGGCCCAGATACATAGTACAGCGTACCGCCCTGACTTCGCTTGGGGCCCAGAAAGTGCATTTTATATGCAACCAGAAAAATATAAATAAAATACTTTAAATTAAAAGTATACGAAAATAACTAATAATAATAAAAAAACACTTAAATAAAGATTTCGCGGCATAAATATTTTTTTTTATGAGCCCCCTCACAAAATACTACTGGGCCCTTTCCCGTGATTATCTAGGGGTGGGTCCCAAGTAGTACATTGTATCTCGGCCCCACTCGGAAGCGACCGGCTAGTATATAATAAAATATCAGCAATAGTTCTGTTTTTCGTCTAATCTTCCGTAATCGGTTTATAGCAGATGTTGCCCACAAACGCGCTAGCTCTAAAATCACTGAAGAACATGATTAACTACTTTTTTTTGTAGATTTGTAAAGCGGAGTTTCACATTCTTACTTAAAACTGCTGCTGAGATATGGCACAATTACCTAAAACTTTCGACACACAATGTGACCCCCATGATGGATTATTATCTAAAATTGCTGAAATACATAGCTACCTATTTTCTAGTACATTTGTTATCCTAAATTTCACGCAACTACCTATTACTGAGATATCGCAAAATAACATAAGAAATCCGACCCCCATTTAACCCTCTTTAGTGGCCGAATATCTAAAATCGCGGACATACATGTTTAACTATTTTTTAGTACATTTGTTATCCTGAATCTGTGATTTCAAGCTCATAACTAAAAATGCTGCTAAGATATGGCAAACATTTGAAATGACCTAAAATTTTCGACCCCCATTTAGCCCCCCGCCCTTAATAGGTGAATTTCTATAATCGCTGAAATATGTGTTTAATTATTTTTATAGCAGATTTGTCATCCTGAGTTTCACGCTCTTATCCAAAACTACTGATGAGATATGGTGAAAAGGTAAAATCATCGAAAATTATCGCCCCCCCCCATTTAACCCCCTTAGTCGTTGAATTTTTAAAATCGCCTGAAATTCATGTTTAACTATTCTTTAGTAGATTTGTTATCACCAAATTCACGCTCCTAACTATAACTTCTACTGAGATATGGCAAAATGGCGTAAAACAATCGACCCCCATTTATCCCCCCTTAGTGTCTGAAATTCTAAAATCGCTGAAATACGTGATTAACTATTTTTTTAGTAGATTTGTTATCCTGAGTTTCATGATTCTACCTATAATTTCTAATGACCTAAAATATTGGACCTCCTATTACTGAATTTCTAAAATTGCTGAAAAATATGTTTATCTATATTTTTTGTAGAATATGTTATCCCGAATTCCGAACTCCTAACTAAAAATGCTGTTGAGATATAGCGAACAGGCAAAATGACCTAAAACGTTCAACCCCCCTTTTAACCCCCTTAATGGATGAATTTCTAAAATCGCTGAAAAAAGTGTTTAATTATTTTTTTAGTAGATTTGTTATCCTGAATTTCAAGTTCCTATCTAAAACTGCTGCTGAGATATGGCGAAAACGCGAAATGACTAAAAACTTTCGACCCCCATGTAACCCCTTAGTGGTTGAATTTTTTAAATCCCTGAAATTTGTTTTTAACTAACTTTGAGTACATTTGTTATCTTGAATTTCGCGCTTTTAACTAAAAAGGTTGTTGAGATATGGTGAAAAGGCAAAATGACCTAAAACTTTAGACCCCCCCTTTTAACCCCCTTAGTGGTTGAATTTCTAAAATCGCTGAAATACGTATTTAATTATTTTTTTTGTAGATCTGTTATCTTGAAGCTCACGCTCTTACCTAAAACTGCTGATGAAATACTTTGAAAATGTGAAATCACCAAACTTTTCGACCCCCATTTAACCCACTTCGTGGTAGAATTTCTAAAATCGCCTGAAATACATGTTTGACTATTCTTTAGTAGAATTGTTATAACGAATTTCATGCTCCTACTTAAAACTCCTGCTGAGATATGCCGAAAAGCTTAAATTATCTAAAAATTTCGACCCCCTATTTAACCCCCTTAGGATGTAAATTTTCAAAAATCCTTTATTAGTAAGCGCCTACATTGTGTAAAGAACATGTCTTTCAAATTTCATTGTTCTAGGACAAACGGTTGAGGCTCGGCGTTGATTATGAGAAAATCAAGCTACTCCTTTATAAGTATATATAAACCTTAGATAGATAGATAGGTAGATAGATAGATAGATAGATAGATATATGTGTACATACACACGCACGCACACACACACATATATATCACTGGCGTCCGGATAACACAAAAGTACCGAAAAATCATGCATAAAGCATGGATTATGAAACACTTTTCAACACACTGAGAATATTGACACAAAATTTCACCGTTTAATACGGGTAAAGATAATGTCTAATTAAACAATTTTGAAAACGCATAACACATTTTTTCAACAATTACCATCTATAGTCGGAAAAAAATTCGAATTCTTCCGTTAAGCCTTGCATAGAATATATCGATTTGTATATATACCACATAATATGCAAAAATATAGTTCAGTTAGGAAACGCAAAACATAGTTGAAAATTCCCCTTTTACAAATTCCACAAATAAACGGAAATGTACCCGAATTCTTTTGTGCAGCCCTGTATATGATCTATACAATTTATACACACCAAATAATATACAAAAATTAGTTAAGACGCATACCACAATTGAAAACGCACTTCCAGCTATTATGGCTCATAGACAGTACTGTAATCGAATTATTTTGTGTGTTCCTGTAAATGAACGATAAATGCCATCCACACCATCTATACTAAGCATCTTGTAGTGTAGCTCAGTGATGTACCAAATATAGTTTAGCTGGAAAATGCAAAACTCAATTACAAGCAATCTGAAGCAATTCATGCTCATACACAATAATGCTTACGGATTATTTTGTGTAACCTTGATCTATAGAATTTATACACACCAAGTAGTATGCAGAAATTTAGTTAAATTTAGTTAAACGCATTACACAGCTCAAAACGCATTTCCTACATTTATTTCTCATAGACAGTACTATAAAACCGAAATATTTGCGTGTCCCTGTAAATGAACGATAACTGTTATGCACGTCATATTCTAGAGTAAGTGTCCTGCATTGCGCCCAATAATGTACAGAAATTTCATTTTGTTTGATATACTGCAACATAAAAAAAAGAATGCTAAAAACAATTTTCCCCTGTAGACCATTATGTAACCGAATTCTTTTGTATGACCCTGGAAATGAATGATAAGTGCTTTGCACTCCATATTCTACAATAACCATGTTTGAGTGCACTTCAGTAATGTAAATCAATTTCAATATGTTTGAAATAGTGTAACATCATTAAAATACACAAAAAATGATTTTTCTCCTTATACCTTAATGTAACGGAATTCTTTTCAATGCCCCTATGCAAATGAACTACGTATAAATGTTACATACTTCATTTTGAATACCGAACATGCTGTAGTAAACCTCAATAACGTATATCAATTACATAGCAATCCGAGTATATATACTTGAGTCGGAGCACGGCCAGCCAGACAGGCAAACCAAATTCATAAACACTTTTCAACTATGTTGAAAAATGTTAACAACCATGTTGGAAAGTGTTAAAAAGTAATCGCTATAATAGTTTTGTTGCCTTAATATACCAATCCTTCATTTTCAGAAAAAAATAACAAAAAATAACAAAAAAGGATGAAAAACCATGCATTACAAGATAGATTATGAAACTCTTTAATTTTTATCCGTACAATAAAATGAGATATCTAATTTAAAAATAAAAAACGCAATAAAAAATTATTTTTATAGCATTTATTGTGTGTGAATTATTTTGTGCAGCCCTGTATATCATCTACACACCTCGTAATACACAAAAATTAGTTTAATTTTAAAATGCATATCGCAGATGAAAACGCACGTCTAGCATTTATGGCTTATAGTCTCTGCTGTAACCGTATTTTTTTTAAGTGTGTCTGCAAATAAACGATAAATTATATGTGCATTATTGTATATCGTATAATTTGTATTACTGCTTTTAAAAAGGTTTTAATCATATTTTTATTTCAGACATTAGGTACTCATCTTAAATCTTCATATACAATCTAAACACCTTTTTTATTTTCACTCCTTTTTACGTAAACATTATGCCTTAATCTAGGCTGTTTTTTTTTTTTTTTTTTTTTTTTTTTAGAACGTATTTTTTCTATTCTCACATGTTTGTTAATGTTCTACAAATTTTTTGATGAATAAAATCTACTCTTCAATTCTAAAAGAAGAGTCTCTTATTCTCATTAAAAATTAAAATAAAAGTAGCATTTAAAAAATATTATATGATACTAAAAAAAAAAAGTTAAAAACTAAATTATGCAAAAAAATGTGTTGAAATTTTGACTCATTAAAAAAAGGAAGTAATGTTAAAATTTCCCCTGAGGTTAATTTTGTAAGATTAATAAAAGTAAGTACGGCATACTTGCTTTTTTTTTACCTTATGCATGATTAGATTGTTGATTATAATCGTAAACTAGTCGTTGGAGGCCACCGTAATACTTACCCATCATGGATATGCATAATATAAAATATGAAAATAAAACGTGTGTAAATTATTTATAAAATGCATTGCAATTCGAATAAAATCGCGGCTTGGTGACGTCATAAACTTTAAATGCTCTATTACTGAATTGCGTAAAAGAAACATCCTTATAACTCCAAAATTAATAATCATATTAACTAACGGTTTACTTTGTCGGATTAAACGTCACATTTCCAATTAAAATATATCTTTGAATTTAAATTTGAATGAAATACAGGGTCATGAAAAATCGAAGAATGTGGAAAATGTGATTACAAATATCTCGGCAACTAATAATCCAATCGACTTCATTCTTTATGGAAAATTTATGATTTTTGTTATTGTATTTTATATTCACTCCTTAAAAAAAAATTCAAAAATTTTTATATACTTTTTATTAGAACGAATATTTCAAGAGTCCGAAAAAAATAGTTCCGGATAATCGAGGTTACTGAAATTCAATAAGCTTCTTCCCATGTTTACATACTAAGTACATACCAAATTTCAAATCTCTATCTCAATTTGTTCGGGAGATAGAGCGTTTACAGACACACACATAGACACACAGACACACAGACAGATGGACGGCAATTTTTTTTTTCTAAAAATATGTTTTTCGGAATCTCCAGTGTCTAAAACGTGTAAATCCGTCAAAAAAAAATTTTTTTTTTGATTTTCAGAATGATTACAAGATTTACCCTATACTACGTATGATGGGCAAGTCATTATTGTTCTCAATAGTTACTTATGCTAATCGCTTTATAAAAAGCATTTCTGAATTGAAATTTTCGTTTGTTTTACCATTATTTAATCATTTTATTGTTATTTATTTTCAGTTATATAACTAATTACAGTGAAAACTCCTTAACAGACACCACCGAATAGCGAACACCTCTTTTTAGCGAATATTTTTAAAATCGTGAATACCTGCATATTTATTTGTATGTTTTCACCTCTAAAAAGCGGACACCTCCGAAAAATAAAAAAATCCATGGTTCCGAGATGTTTGCTATTTATTCACTGTATTTTTACAGGTTTTACTGTATATTACTGAAATAATATTACCCATCACTTTTTGCTTGAAACAGATATATTTAAAAAAAAAAACGGTATCAGAATTAGTTTCACTTTTATTCAGTGTTTTTTACAAGCATTTTAGTAGCAGTTGTGATCCATATCAGTTGTGAATAAATAGCATCCGTTGCAAGTAAAGCAGCGTTTAGAGCTTTCTTGAGCCAGTCAGTAGTCTAAGATATCAATAACGCATACAACTTCCCATTCCTTTCGAATCATTTTGTGGTCAGTAACAAAAGAAATTCAACAAAAGAAAGCAGTGGTTTCAACGGCTGTAACACCTGTCAACTGCTCACGTTTTGCCCTCTGAACTTTAGACACACTCTGAAAACGACATTTTCAAAATTGACCAAAAAAATACTCAAATCTGAGTATGTCGCATAGTCAAAATGGCTCCGAATCAAAATTACTCAAGTTTGAAACATGTATATACACATTTCTGAAAACATGCACACACTCAAGAATAAAACATCATGTGCTCATATTTCTATGTGCTCATTACTTACCCATCATACGTAGTATAGGGTAAGTCTTGTAATCGTTTTGAAAATCGAAAATTTTTTTTGACGGATTTACACGTTTCAGACACTGGAGATTCCGAAAAACATATTTTTAGAAAAAATTTTTTGCCGTCCGTCTGTGTGTCTGTGTGTGTGTTTGTGTGTGTGTCTGTGTGTCTGTAAACGCTCTATCTCCCGAAAAAATTGAGATAGAGACCTGCAATTTGGTATGTACTTAGTATGTAATAATGGGAAGAAGCCTATTTCATTTCAATAACTTCGATTAACCGGAACTATTTTTTTCGGACTCTCGAAATATTCGTTCTGATAAAAGGTATATAAAAATTTTCGAAATTGGTTATTTTAAGAAATGAATATAAAAGACAATAAAAAGACATAAATTTTGCATAAAGCATGAAGTCGATCGGATAATGAGTTGCCGAGATATTTGGAATCCTATTTCCACACTCTTCGATTTTTCATGACCCTGTATTTCATTCAAATTTCACTTCAAAGATATATTTTCATTGAAAATTTGACGCTTAATCAGATACAATAAACCGCTAGTTAATAGGATTATTATTTTTGGAGTTATAAGGATGTTTCTTTCAAGCAATTCAGTAATCGAGCCTTTAAAGTTTGTGACGTCATCAAGCCTCGATTTTATTCGAATTGCAATGCATTTTATAAGTAGTTTACACATTTTTTATTTTAATATTTTACATTACGCATATCCATGATGGGTAAGTATTACGGTGGCCCCCAACGACTAGTTTTTGAGTGTGCTCGTGTTTCAAAAATGAGTATGAACTGACCCTAATAATTGTTTAGTATGTCCATGTTTCAATATTAAGGTAGTATTTCTGGTATTTCAGAATTAAAAGCACTGGGTCGTCCTATTTGAAACAAAAAGTTTCATAACAAAATGTGAACATCGATTTACTCAGATTTCAAAGTGTCATTTTTCTCAATGCATGCTAAGAAGTCACTAAAGATCAAAGATTCCGGCATACCGCAAGAAAAGAAACCGACCTAACTCTGCCGCTCTGTTTGAGCATTAAACAGAAATCACAGGCTCAGGAAAATTCTGTTTAAACACGAGTATCAATTTTCTTTACTTCTTTTGCTGGGGCTTCCGTATATCGGGCGACTCTCCTTAAAATCCAAACCCTGGAAGCTTCAATCCCTATTCTGCTCTAAACTAGATTTCAAGCCACTTCAAGAAGCAACTTACAAGTAATACTAGAATACTATTTAGGCGTCAGTTACAAAAAGCATCCAAATCTCAAGTGCTGACAATTTTTTTTATTTTTTTTTTTTAAGTTGAATGATGAAATATAAATAGAAATGGTAATGTTTTTATTTTTTATTGACAGGAAATATATACTTTTATATAATTAAATAGTTATATTATACTATCCATAATGGGTAACTTCCCAGGTTACATCCTCTGTCATGCCTAACGTAGCACGTAGTAACGATTTAATACTAACTTAACTAATATCTGCATATTCACGATTATGTAAAGATGCTACACTACCGCAGTAATCGTCTTTAAAGGTAACGCAGGTATCTTACATATCACCGTCACAAGTTCTAAGGTAAAAAGATTATTTTTTTAAACTGATGTTTTATTCAATAGGGCATTTTTTCAGCTACTGTACAGTTTGAATAAATCTACAAAAACCGTAAAATGTTTATCAACTTTCAAACATCCTTTACCCGTATTTTTGTAGAATCTTGAAAGCTCAGTTCCAAAATAACGGATATTTCTGTAATGCAAAGAAATACTCCAATTTATTTCATAAAAATTTAAATTCATGCTTGTGCTATAGCTTTTAAGCAAATCCTTAACCGGCCAAAATATAGAGACATTTATGTTTAAATAGACAGTTATATACTGATCTGTATATATATATATATATATATATATATATAATTATAATATCTTTGAATTTCAAAAAACATATCAATTCTTGTAACATTCTAATTAAATCTCCAAAGAGATAATTAATAATAATGTGTAGACAGAATACCACATAGTTAATAAATTAACAAGTGCAATCATAATTTTATCATAGCTTGCGCTTGAATGGTAATTGGCCAAAAATACTGAAAATATGAAGAATATTTAAAAGGAGAGAGAGAGAAAATGATATAAAAAATATATGTAATAATAAAAAAATTTTCGCCATTTTTCCTTAGTTAAATTATTCCAAATTCTTACAATTCTAATTTTTTCCCCTATTTTATTCCAATTTACTACTCTATATTCATTAAATCCTTATTCTTAATTTAGCTCTATCGTTAACTCTGTTAAATTCCCTTTTATTTAATTCTAAATTGTCCAAATTTACTTAAATATACAGCTTTTAGTTATTATTAATTTCTATCATGATCCCCGATCGTTTCTGGGTTTTAGAATGTTTTTTGAGAGCCATTTTCATTTTTATTCCGATATTAATTTCCCGCTCTAAAGTCACTTTAATACAAAATTAATCCACTACCTCTCTGTCCGAACTCTTTTACTAATTATCTTTCATTGGTCGTGACGTAGCATGACGCGTCTTCTTTAATTCCTCATTGGTTCAGTGCGCGTTCTACGTCATAATTTGTGTAATTGCGCTGGGTAACAAAAAGCAGCTACCTGCGGTGCTCCCTCAGAATTAAGTCGTATTTTCACTTGTAAACAACTCCCTGGCTGCTCGTTTTGAGAATCATTGATATGTTCTGATACTTACCCTCTATACCTTGATGACGTAGTGATGCACGGCTATTATGGTTATGGTGGAAACTGCCCAAGAGAAATATTGAATAAAGGATTGAAATTGAAAGCCTTGTTCGTTTGAATTCATGGAGAAACGCCTCTGAGTTTTAAATTCTACTGCCGCTATGGCCGCGTCGAAACTGCAACTAAAATGTTACGACTGCTTCTAAATATTTATATCATCAATAACAACCAACGTTCTTAACTTCGTTGTGCGACCATGTGTGCTCCTGCTTCTATAATCAACGTTATTGAAACTACAACATATGATGGTAAATCATCGTAATATAATATATATATATATATATATATAATAAACCATAAAATGTTAATAATTTGGAGTTGATATCAAGTGAATACAAATGGATTAACAAATAAAATATGAACAAAATATAGCGGAAAATTGGATAACAAGAGATTTTAATTAGAATTGGATATGAAAAAACACGTGTAGATATAATTTTCAACCTGGATGTACCAACACGTGTTTTAAAAAATAATTCAGTATTTCATAATTATACTGGCATATATGCTAAGATCAGTATAATCATCCAGGTATACTGAATTATTACCAGAAGACATTTAGAAATAATAAAAATGGAAATAAAAAATTTGTAAAGAATAGATAAAATATTTTACTCACAATAATTATCCAAAAATCCGTATACAACACTATACTGAATTATTACCAGATAACAGTTGGAAATAATAAAATTGGAAATAAAAAACTTGTAAAGAATAGATAAAATATTTTACTCACAATAATTATCCAAAAATCCTTAAACAACAAAAGGTCTACATTTATACCAATATGACCACATGGCGCACATCATAAAATATCAAATACTTGATGATATAATCAAGTTGAGAGAAATTATTTGAAGGTTAAGTTGAGAGAACATATTTTGAAATATCACCTTTATTATTACAATATATATATATATATATATATATATATATATATATATATATATATATATATAATATATATATATAAATAAATCTCTCTCTCTCTCTCTCTCTATATATATATATATATATATATATATATATATATATATGGTTAAATAGCTAGCTAAAGACATTGAAGAATTATATATTTATTTTAAATTCACCCAGTTTCAAGAATTTTGCAATTTTTTTTTATATATTTAAACATAAGATTTTTAAAAAATTAAAATAAAAAGTGCACATAAAAACATGTGATTCCATTACCAAAAAGATGATTAAAACCTTAATTAGATTTTAAACATTAAAATCGAGCACTTTCGACAGTGATTCCAGCCTTCATCAGGATTTATAAAAACAGGTGTTAAAACACAAACGTCCAGATCACATTCTTGTAAACAGTATGTCTCTGTACTGCGAGCCTACAGGAGAGTTCAAACACCTGTTTTATGAATCCTGATGAAGGCTGGATTCACAGCCGAAAGGCTCGATTTTAATATTTAAAAATCTAATTAAAGTTTTAATCATCTTTTAGGTAATGGAATCACATGTTTTTGTGTTCACTTTTTATTTTAATTTGACAACGATGAATTTAAGCCTTCGGATTTTTTTTAATTAGTTTAAACAGATAAATTATATTTCATTACAAGTACTACTTATAATTAAATTAACGGTACTTTGGGGCTTCTTAAGGTAGTTGTAATCAACTGATGAGCTTGAAATTTTATTTAAGTTCTCGTCAGATAATGAAGAAGAAATCTGGAAACTTACGTCAATACGTTTACTACCAGGTGTAAATGTGGTGCTAAAATGATGAGAATAATATAAGAAATAAAAATTTAACTCATAATAATTTAAATCAAATATTCAAAAGTTATGTGTTCTGTTTAAATTGCAACAACAAATATTTATCATCGACAACTAGCGGTAAAATTTTAAATTATTTTTCTTATTACTTTCTTCCACATACATAAGAAGAAAGCATTGAAATCGCGAAAATTTTCGATTTCCATTTTTTTTTTTAAATTTATACATTTTGGGATGTCCTGAACACTATTTAACTAATTTTTTAATATGTCTCTCTGGAGTCTATATGTATGTGATATAAATTTTGTGGGCGCTCTATCTCATAAACTAATCGATGGGATTTCATCAAACTTCATATTCTGTTAGACCTTAAGATAAATTTGTGCTGATTATCACTTTACAGGTGACGTTGCTATGCTGTGTTTTTCACGATTTTCGTGATAGCTATATTTCGGCATCTATGGGATAGAATATCATCAAACGTCATATTCAGATAGATCTTAGCATATATATGTGCTGATTATGTTTAGGTGTATATAGCTCAACAGGTGGCGTTGCTATAATGTTGTGATAGCTATATCTCGGCATCTATGGAATGGAATTTTATCAAACTTCGTATTCAGTTAGACCTTGACTATAGTGTCTAGAAGATATAGTGTGGCAATCGCCCAACCAAAAAGTGCTAAAAAATTGAATCCCATAAATGTTTAACGATGCTGAACGCAGCGATATCTGGTGGTTCAAACATAAACATTGTAAAAGGATTCATTTGAAAAACCGTTTCGGCCATGATAATAAAAAATTACGTTGGTTCAATTTTGGCTTTGTTCACTCAACAATGGCGCTTCTGTACTGTGCTTTCACAATTCCATGTAACTTATATCTCAGTATCTATGGGATGTAAGTTACAGGATATAAGTATCAGTATGTATGAGAGGTAGCAGATGTCGCTACGATCGCCATTTGTCATTCAGCATCGTTAAACATTTATGGGATTAAATTTTTTAGCAATTTTTAAAGCATTACTGGAATAGGTTGCTACACTATATCTTCTAGACGCTGTACCTTGACATAAATTGTCATTGATTAGGTTTGAGGGTGAGAGGATTATTGCTCAACAAGTGACGTTGCTGTGCTGCGTCAGGTGATGTTCTTTTCGTGAACTTGCATTCGTGCATTCGAGCATCACGTAATTCAAGTGGTCTGCAAAAAGAGACAGGTGTAAGGCAATGCCGCAGCCTGTCTTTTTCGTTAGACTTGTCCACTGCCGATATAGCGTCAGCATTACTTATGGACTTGATTTTGCTTTATAATACATATATATATATATATATATATAGAGAGAGAGAGAGAGAGAGAGAGAAGAAAGTTTTGTGAAGGCCACAGCATACTAGTTTTTCAATCTCTTACCCCTTCACTTGAATGGTATGCATGCAAAATTCCGTATGCATCGATTCATTAGAACAGATTTCAGAGGCGTTCTCAACACCATCAGACTAAGTTTCATTAATGCAATTTAATGTAGCTATCTTTTAAAATACTGACTGTACTAAAATGTCTAATGTCACCATATTAGAATATTGTATCGTTTAAATATGACTGCATTCTTTATAATAACATTTTATATAACAAAGCTTTAACTCTGCTTTATCTTTTAATTCAACATCAAATTCAGTTCAAATGATACATACATATTTGTATTACATATAAAATGTCATTTTTTTTAGCATGGCAAATTGGAAAACATGAAAAATTAAAAAAGTTTTCAATATTTTAATCACAGTTGTAGATCAGCATGTAAAGATATTTCTTTAAATCCCATATCACAAACATAATCTCAAATATTTATGAAAGAAGACAAAATATTTCTTTGCATAACAGAAAGCATTTGCGTTCAGGAACTAAATTTTCTGAAATCTTATAAAAATAAGGCTAGAAAGTTTTTGAAAGAAGATAAATATTTTTCGATTTTACATATATTTTCACACCATGTATAGTAGGTGAAAAAATATCCTTTATATTCCTTGGAAAAAAATATATTATTTAAAATAAAAGAATTTTTTTTAGGTTAGAATTTCGGATGCTTAGATGAAAGACACCTGCTTCGTCTTGGAAAAACGTTGATATATTTTATATTTACAATGAACTTCTATATTTGTACGTATTTATGCATATATGTATGTATAGATCTATACACATGGCATTTGTACGTATAAAACATTAAAACCCATAAGAGAAAATGATAGATAGAACTAGTCCAGGTATGTTACATATTAAATACTCCTTGAAAATGCCGTAAAAGGTCACAAACATCGAAATTGCCATATTGATGATGTTACATATTCTTTGATACTATGCATTTCCCATGCCGTACGCATATTCACAATACATACTCGGTTCAGAATTAGCGTCGTTCTAATTGGCTCACCCAGATATCTAGACCATAGTGATTCTCAATGTCTTGGAAGCGCTGATATCGTGAATAAAATTTATTTTCTAAGCAGTTCTGGAACGACTGCGTCGTAATGGCGTGCTATGTCGTTTGTCTCAAAACTTTTGACCTTCAGCTCGATCTCAGAAGGAGGAAGTTTGAAAAAGGTGGAAGATTATTTTTCAATATTTATTTAAGTTATAAAAAATAATTTGAAGGGAAAAAATGGAAAATTTTTGCTTTTTAATAATTAATTAAGTATAAAAAATAATGCGAAACAATATTAACTATTTATATTATGTTTTTATTTTTACATTCGTTATATTGATTGCGGTTTTAACGAATTTTCTATAATTAGACATTTAACAAATTAACAACAATTTAACAAAATTCACTTTTTTTTAATGGGCTCGAATTGCTTATACACGCGTTATAGTGATATCGGTTTTAACTAAGTTCATGCATTTTTGAGACTTCTGCACATCAAGATTTTTGCATCTAGTGATTGTTTTTTGTTTTTATGTGCGCAAAGCGCTCACACATGCGCTTATGATCGCGGCTTTAATGAATTTCATACATTTTTGAGATTGCTACACAACTAGATTGCAGTGATGTTTCTTGTTCTTGTTTTCATGTGTGCGAAGCGCTTATACATGCATACATAATTAAAAAAGTACTAATTTACAAAATTTACAAACCCTTGCACAAACAATACTGATATTATAAACAGTGCAATTGGCTTTGTTGCGTTTGTATCTATTGATGAAAATATTTGATAAATGTACGTAAATTATTTATGTACGTATATTTTTAATTATTCAGTATCATCATTAAATTGGGTTATAATTAATATTTATGCATCAAAAATAGGGGTTGCGTGATGCAGTCAATTATCACTTTCAAGACATTAAACATCAGTATGGTCTGAAATCTGGCGAGCCAATCAGTACGGCGCTAGATCTGAACTGAGTAGGTATTGTGATTATGCATGCCCGCAAATTTTCAGTCAAAACATTTAATTTGTTGGTAGTTCAGAGCTTCGATAAAAATTTTATTGCTTCTTAGGATTCCGTACCTAAAAATAAAAAACGGTATCCTCATAGTTTTGCTTTATAAATCCTGATATTGGAAAATCACCTAAAAAATCAACACCGAAATATAGTTTAATGATTTTTGGATTTTTTCCTTTACATGTGCTATAAGACCTTCCTTCGTGCCACATTTCAAGGTTCTAGGGCAACCGGAAGTACCCTATAGGTTTTACTCTCGAAACCTATAGGGTATTTCCGGTTGACGCTGGACATTGAAATTCGGCACGAAGGAAGGTCTTATAGTACATGTAAAGGAAAAATTCCGAAAATCATTAATTTATAATTTCATGTTGATTTATTATGTGATTTTCCATAATCAGGATTTTCAAAGCGAGATTATAAGAGTTCCATTTTATCTTTTTCAGGTACAAAACCCTAAAAAAAAAAAAAAAAAAACAGAGAAGCAAACATTTCGTTTTTAAATCTGAACGAAATTGAAACGGGAGCCATCAGAACGAGGATTTTCCAACAACAAAAAATATATGAAAATCGGAGCACCTGTTCAAGAGTTGGTGGTGCATTAAAAAATATATACGAATGAAATGAATTACATTCTTTGCTTTAAGTCGTTTAAAAATCTTTAATAATTCATATAACTAAATCCAGAAAAATAATATTACCGGAAATATTAACAAAAGTCCAATTGTTTATGTAGTGTGTTTTGAGACTAAATTTAATTCAAGCTAGCTGGCTGCGACAATCCACAGCTAGTTATATTAAATTATAAACAACTTGAGGTTAGTTCACTTCTACTAAACAGTCTTTGTCGTCAGAAGGGATTTTGTTGATGGGTCTACGGAATTTAATCATTTGAAATGAACATTTTAGGTACATGTTAAAAAAATCGTTGGATACGTGAAGTTTTTTAAAAAAAGTTAATATATGTTTAGCTATTTTTTTTCTCATTTTTTATGTTCTTATTTCGATATATATATATTATTTATCTTATTAAACTTTTCTATTTAGTAAAAAATAACAACAATATTACATCTTTGTCATTTCATTTGCTTTTTTAGAAAACTTGAATGTTGTTTTAAAGTTTACCATATGCTAAATTGAATCATACAGCGGTTGATAAGTTAGATTTAAATTTGCATCTTTCGTATTTTCGAGAAACATTTATAGGACGCAAATTCGTAAATTTAAGCAGCATACGTGACTATTATTATTATTATCTTAACTTTTCACCGAATGTCATTAATGAATAACGAGCATTAAAGTTTACTGTTCACATTTTCTTGAGGAAAATTTAATATTTTTTTGTGTTGCCTTATATTTGATTAATTTTATCCGTTGTAACATGAATTCAATACAACAAAATCGTTCATATATTTTTGTGTATTTTTCTGTATTTGTGAAAAGTACATTATGCAAAAATAAAGGAGTAATATTACTGATTTTGTGGAAAAAGCTTATATTGTATATTTTGGATTAAAATCTGTAAAGCAAAATAAATATTCATTTCTTTTTAATACCTGTAAATCATATATATAATCTTTAACATTTCTGAAGAAAAGGAGAATGTTCAGGATTAGATTTTTGTATTCCTATAATACGATGAAAAAAAAATCCCCACTACTTTAATATTTCTTTGCAAAAAGTGTAATACGTTTCACGTGTTATAAGAACGGGAAATATTTCAATGTAGAATAAAAAAAAAAAAAAAAAAACACAGTAAAGACCGTCTTAAGTGCGTATTCCTACATCGCAACTGGAATTTATATCGTCAAAAGCACTGCTGAATTCACAAAGCTTTGGGAAATATATAGGTGCTTGTATAAATGAATATAAATTACATTTTTGAACATATTGTGGCTTTCAGCTCTATACCATTTTTTCTCAAAACGGACTAAATAATTTAATAAGATATCTGAATTTATCAAACCAGGTATCAGAATTACTGTCATCACGAAATGTTCCTTCTTCTTGGGGCAGGAAGAACTAAAAAGCGATCATTAGACATAGAGCAGACCCTCTTGAAACTGATCTTTTAAAGATTGGAACGTATATCAAAACTTTTGTACCATGATGCTAAAAACGCGAAGAAAACTAGAAGCAGAAATTTGACATAAACCCATTTCTATCGGCACGATCATTTTCTATCTTAACGATTTCTAAAAGATTTCTTCTTGATATAACCAACAATATTATTTAATAAAATGTAAATATCGGCAGAATTGTATAATAAACATACATAAATCAGATTAGTGTGTTATTTATGTATTTCAGGTTTTTGTATAAGTGATCCAGTTCTTAAAAAAATGCGGGTATGATTTTCATTTGCTTTAATTAATCTTACACGTTACCTACACTGCAAAAAAAATTGTTAATTTTACGGTATAATACTAGCGCCCCAGCTGCCAGTATTATACCGGAAAATCAACAATTTTTTTTTGCAGTGTATGATCCTTCATATAAGAGATGTTTGTTACCTTCATTTTTCAATTCCTGCTATTAGTTCACACTCTCCCTATATATATTTATATATATTGTTCAAATTTTCAATCGTTAATAAAATACTTTTTATTCATCTACTCAAGTTCAAATACATATTTTTAAACTTGTAGTGGATGACACTTGATGTTAATACAGTTTTTTCAAATATTAATTCATTAATTAAATTTCATTAATAAATTGCATCATAAAAAGCGACTAAAATAAGTAGCGACCCTTGAGAAAATGGAACATCTAGTTATGGTGATCACCTCCAGTTTAGTACAAGGAAGATTGAGGGTTCGATTTCTCATCGTGGCAAGGTTTGGTTATTTAAAAAGTTCGAAAAAAGAAAATGTTGGTACATTACTTTTTGTTTTACGCATATAATACATAATAAGTTAAAATTTATCTGTTATAAGGCATCAAATAATAAGCAAAATATTGAAAATTATGAAAAGAAAATATTTTTGTTTTATACGGGAGAATTTTTTTTCTTATATAAGATATTTAGCAGGGTAAATAAATTTAGGAATAATACCGTCAGTGGCGAAGCGGGTAGATCGCTGGAAAAAAAAATTCTTTTTCAAATTATTTTTTCATTCTGTGTTCTAGTCTAAGTAGGAATTGACTTAATTTTTTTTATATTACTTGCTGTTATTTCTACAGCAGGCGTGATAAAAATATTACTGTAACCTCTGAAAGCCAGTATGTGAACCATATCGTTGAATTCAACAAAAAATGATCAAATTTTACGACATTAAGTTATATTTATATATAAAATCTGTAAATATGAATATAAGTAAAAAATAACATTTTAAACCAAATCTGACACAGTCTGTAATAATTCATTTTAAAAACCGGAAAATTAATTTTTCCAACAGTTTTATTATTCTCAATCTTGACTATGTTTTATCATTTTTTTTAACTTCATTAAACAAAACGATTTCTCGTTCAGAGATATTTAGAAACTTGGTAATTGTTTATTTTGGAAATGTTATCAAAGTAACAAATGGAAAAAAACAACAACTTGTTTTCACTTTATTTACAGATAGATTTTAGATCAGCTTTATGTTGCCAATAATTCGTCTTTTAAAAATAGAATTTTCAAAGAAACTGCATTTTTTAATGCAGTATCATGATTTTCACCATTAATTTGTCATTAAAATTGACTCTCTATCAATAAAACTAACAGTCAAATAAAAAAAATAAGAGTGCCTGAATATAAACAGATTAAATTTATGTCCCAAATGTATTTTATACAATAATCAACTATTAAAAATCTAATATCCGAAATTTTCATAAGTTAGTTACGATTCTTTTTTCCGTGACGCAAATATATGATTTTTTCCTTCACACATTCACCTATTACGTATTACCTCATAGTTGAACATCAAAGTGTTAAGGTTTATCAAACTTGTCTTTCTATTCCATGCAACTATATATATACATTTAAGTCATATAGAATGAAAACAATTAGAGATACAAAGGAAAAAACACATGCTTTACTGTAAGTTATCTCACAGATGGAAATTTTTCTGCTAAACTTGATTAAACTAATCGTTTTATTCCATCCAACTATATGTAATATTGCAGATTTCATTCCCTATTCTTTACAAGTGAGTCAAGGTGTCTTTCTGGATTATGCTCTATAGCCCAAGTGGCGACTGAAAAAAACTAGCTTATTTATTAAAAGCTGAAAAATGTAAAAAGTTGGTATTTACCATGGTAAAACTAGGCTGTGCCGCCAGGCGCCTGAGTAGCGCCCGGCGCGTCTAAGACCACCGAACCCAAGTCCCGAGGGACTTTTATCGCGCGCGACCGGATTTGTCTCTCCGTATGTGCTTCGGCCGGTCGGAAGACCGCCACCTCCAACCCTTAGACCCACGTGTTGACGAAGTAAGTCATTGCGATACGCGGTGGATCCCATTATCAGTGGAAACCACCACGAGACACTTGGAGACGGGCCGGCGTCCCCCAACAGCTTCCGGGCTGGGCGCGAAGCTCTAGGCCTTAAGTCGGGTTTTTCCGACCCGTACTAGCTTTACCATAACTCGAGGTATTTACCATGGTAAAGGAAATGTCATAGGGTTACCTAGTCAAAGCGGGTAAAGAGAATATATATAAGCTCATTTCCGGTGGGAATTACCATCGCTTACTTAGTTCATTAATTAAAAGATAAAATCAGTACTAAAATGAAGATCTTATAATTATGTATTTAAAAACATAGGGTGTAGATGATTAGTTACTCTTCTATGAAGGAAGTCTAGTTTTTTCAGTGGAAGCGTTTTGTCAGATGTTAACCTGTGTGCGTGTAAGCGACCTCTGTCCGTCCTTCATATTTCTTTAACTTTCTCACGTAAGTTTGTGCCTCTCGGATTCTGCGGTGCGCAGTTTTCGCTGTAGTTTTATCCTAATTAGGGAATGCTGATCAATCTGCGTAGTAAAAAAGTGGGATTGAAATTTGTTATAAGTGGATTTTGGGTCGAATCCTGCCTCATCGAGAAATACAAGACTGGTGTTCTCGGCTTTTGAGATTTGAATCTCGTACCTATGCCACGTGCCTTGAGATATTTGAGATCTAGAGTTAGGCGAGAGAATTCGTCATTTTTGGAAGAAATATTTCGCCATAGTTTAAGAAAGTTTTGCGCGCTAGTATTTTGTGATAGTTTACATAACATTTGAATTTGTGTGCTAACGAATTTCTTTCAGAGACAGCATTCTTGGATATAGTTTGAGCAGCCAGCCTTCCATACGTAAATTAGATTTAGATTTACTATTTAGCATTTTCACATTTTTGAGAGTTAATTTGAATATTGAAGGGAATTCAGTTCGTCTAAATTTAGAAGCTCCACTGCAGGTTTTCTCTATTTTAGTTTCAATAAAGTGTTTTATACTTTAAATCTGAGCATGTCTCAATCACCTCGTGGTGACCTTGATGGAGTCGTCACAAGGATTGTCTGCTAAAATTTGGGTACGACTGGTGAGAACCATCTAAAAATTAAGACTATTTTTGGTTTGCGGCCTTGAAGACCAAAGCAGAGTCTCACTTATGGTCCGTGGTCGGTAACGCCCGCCAAAGTGGGATTCAGGTTAATATCTCTTGTTGGGACGGCTGGGTGGTAAAAGGACATCACGTTGGCCAATCCCTCGCGCCTAGGCGCTTTGCACCCGCCAAGGATGGTAACACGAGGGCAACGGCTAGCTAACGGTAGTAGGACAGCTTCCAAATTTATCTAAGGCGTGGCGAAGGCGAGGACGGACTCCGCAGGACAAGGAGCGCAGGTGGTTCCGTAGTGACATCTGGTCAGTGCGTGAGGTGGCATGCAGCAACATTCGGTACTGGCAGGCGGCGGAACGTAGACAAGGACAGAAGGTGTGGGAAAGTAGACGAACCAAATGAAGTCCTCCTCCCGATCCTTCATCCCCTGCACCTGCCTCTGTAGCTGGAGTAGTTGTGTGCCGCCCTCAAATTTCGGTCGGGAAGAGAAGTTTCCCGTTTGACCAAGAGTGGTTGGAGTTGCGGAGGGCCTTTCAGGTCTGAGGTCTGCGACTCGTATCACCTTTTCTGGAAGGGGACCTGAGCCCCTTCTTGGACTGACCGATTACGAGGAACCGGGCCGGAGGCTCGTCAGTCAAGTCCAGTCGGCGTCCAGACCTCAGTCGAACCTTGGGTCGAAACCAGTCCAGCGCGTCTATTCGTAGTCAAAGTTTTCTGTACCTGACGGTTGGGACTAACAGGAGTCTTTGAAATAAATTTCAAGCTACTAATCTCGATTGGAACCGCCTCTTTGGCGCTTTTGAAGGATCTTTATGTGCCCTTCAGAGTCCGACAGTGGTGTCTAACATAATTTTCTGTTTTTGTCTAACATTTGTTGTGTTTTTGTTTGTTTGTGTTTGTTTTATATGCCATGCGTTTCCGAATGATCCCCTATTGAGTCGGCCGGCACGCCTGCTTTCTGCCGTAGGAGTTCGCCGGAGGGAAAGCTTTAGGAGGCCACGTGGAGACAACCTAAGCCAAGACGTGTCTATGCGTTCAGGGACCCCTTTCCTCAATGTCCCGGGCTGGCAAGAGGCCCCTCCTGCTCGCCGCAGCCGATGACCAAGTCGTTTCCTCCCTCCCTACGAGTTGATGATCGGAAACTGCGGTAAAGCAAGAGTTTGTCGAGGGAAACCTGCTTAAGGCCTAGGGCCCGGTTTCCTCTTTCGGATTCCGGATCCGAAGCTGTCGGGCGACTCAGGCGGACTCCCCAAGTGTTTTGTGGTTGTGTCCTATAAGTTTGGGCTCCATCGCATGTTGCAACGACCTCTGTCGTCACTTCATTTGGGTTAGGGGAGAGATGCGCAGGAGGCGTATGCTCCCCAGGCCAAAGAGCCTGCCTAAGACGGACAAAGCCTAAGACGCCTAAGACGGACAATTTACGACGTCTTCGGCGGCCTAGATTGTCTTATCACATGATAAATACTATTTTTTCTATCTTAAACATTTTCAGCTTTGAATAAATGAGATTTTCCCCCAGTCGACGCTTGGACTAGAAGCAGCGGGAGAGACTAGATTTATTTGGGTGAACTTGTTTGCATTTTTTTCGCGTTGAAGCATTAACAAACTTGGTCGTTTCTAATTGGTTCAGGAACTTTGAAGGGAGGGATTCTAGAGGTTGGATGCTACGGAAAACCTCTCGAAACCCCCTCACTGATCACAAATCAACGTACCGCGCGGCGCGGACGAAATAAAAAATGGAGCAAGTCGATTTTGACTATAGTTCGACTGCTTTTTTAGCTGCTTAGCCGTGCTTTCAGAGATTGTGAGCTCCCGGCATTGGAATGTGTCTTTATGTTATTACCATTCATAAATTTCTGTGTATTGAGTCGTACTCA
Source organism: Maratus michaelseni (assembly GCA_963931845.1). NCBI lineage: Eukaryota > Metazoa > Arthropoda > Arachnida > Araneae > Salticidae > Maratus > Maratus michaelseni. Next base: position 369,445,761 of record OZ007589.1, read on the forward strand.
GTCAAACTAATTTCGTGTGACAGATGTTCATTTTGAATTGTTTTGAAATATTTATTCCTGTAATTTTTATGGCAGGAGATGTTTATTTCGAGAATTTAGTTCTCTGTATTGGAATATATATTCCAGTAACTTTTATGACCGACTATGTTTTTTACGAATTGAAAATTTTCCAATTGAGTAAAAAAGTGTCCAGTCCCCAGAGACTTTTTCACTCAGTTGGAAAAAAATCAATTAGTATGGTATCTTTACCAATCAGTTTGATTGAGTTAATAATAACAATAAAGAATGTGCTTTATTAGAATATTTAGATCTCTGTGTTGGAATATTTAATCATGAACTTTTATGCCAGAAGTTGGTTATTTAGAGTAGTTAGATTCCTGTGTTGGAATATTTATTCCTGTAATTTTTATGACAGATGCTCATTTAGAGTAGTTAGATATCTGTCTTGGAATATTTATTCTTGTAATTTTTATGACAGATGCTCATTTAGAGTAGTTAGATATGGAATATTTATTCCTGTAATTTTTATGACACATGCTCATTTAGTGTAGTTAGATATCTGTCTTCTTATATTTATTTCTGTAATTTTTATGATAAGAGATGTTTATTTAGAGAATTCAGTTCTCTGTATTGGAATATCTATTCCAGTAATTTTTATGACAGGTTATGTTATTTACGAATCGAAAATTTTCCAATTGAGTGAAAAAGTGTCCAGTCCCCAGAGACTTTTTCACTCATTTGGAAAAATTTCAATTAGTATGATATATTCACCGATTAGTTTGATTGAGTTAATAATAATAAAAAATGTGCTTTATTAGAGTATTTAGATATCTGTGTTGGAATATTTAATCATGTACTTTTATGACAGAAGTTGTTTATTTAGAATATTTAGATCTCTGTGTTGGAATATTTATTCCTGTAATTATTATGACAGATGCTCATTTAGAATAGTTAGATATCTGTCTTGGAAAATTTATTCCTGTAATTTTTATGACAGATGCCCATTTAGAGCATTTAGATATGGAATATTTATTCCTGTAATTTTTTTATGACAGATTCTCATTTAGAGTAGTTAGATATCTGTCTTGGAATATTTATTCCTGTAATTTTTATGACAAGAGATGTCTTTTTAAAGTATTTAAATCTCTGTCTTGGAATATTAATTCCTGTAATTTTTATTACAGAATATGTTCATTTAGATTTAGAGTATTTATTTCTTTGTGTTGGAATATTTATTCCTATGATTTTTATGACAGATGATATTTATTTAGAATAATTATATCGTTGTGTTGGAATATTTATTCTTGTAAATTCTATTATATTACGCTGTGACTGTCGGGTAATAATGTTCGTCTTCTGCTGAGAATATATACACTTTTATTCCATCCAGAAATAATAATATGTTTAGAGTAAAATATAGAAATAACTACAGAAATAGACTGAAGAAAGGGCTTCGCCACCTATAGTCATTTATCTCACGTTTTAAACTCAATTTGTTCAACTTTTTTAAACTAATGTTTTATTTCATCCAATAACAGATAAAGACTTACACCAAACCGTAATTGTCCTTATATAGTAAAAATTCCTCATATACTATTTTCAAACGAAAAAAATAGATAGCGACAGTTTAGACTGGTTAATTAGAATTCCGGAGAGATACTAAATTTAATATCTTCTTTTATCTCCAGGAATGTTTTATAAAACATTGCATCAAAAGCATTCACTTTCATTGAAGTTACTTAAATACTACATCTAGAATAAGAGAATCTCTTTCAATAAAAGTATTGGAGAAGTCAAAAAAAGTATTTTAGAAGTATTTCGTCTCCTTAGATATTATCTCTTGTGCTTTTATAGAACTCTACTATATTATTGGTATAGACTGGAAAATTTAGATTCTGATGACTGTTTTTCAGAAGTGAATAAATTTTACTTCGACGGGAGTAAATAACATGCCATAAAATAACGGATAAGATAGAATTAGAAACTGAAAATATTCTCGATTTTGAATCATCTAAAAATGGTTTCCTTTCTGTTAAAATCAACACTACTCCTTTGAAAATCATTATTAAATGCATAAAAATGGGAAATGGATGTGAAAATATCCACAAAAATGAGCCGAATTTTGATCTTGATACGGCAGTTTGTTTAATTCCTATGACCCATAATAATGCAAACAGTAATTTTCTTAGAAATGAAATTTTCTTTATATTGTTATCAATGTAATTCATAATTTTCTATTATTTCTTTAAAATTATGTTTTATTATATTTGAAGGATGTAAGCAGATATATTTCTACAAAAATAGTAATGTTTACTCTTGGATTCTAGCTAGCACTTTTGATATAGTATGTTTGCTAAATTTTTTTTACAGAATCGTTAATTTACTGTAGATCAAATTTATTTAGTGGTGATATTTTTGAAAACGTAGGTTGTTACTTCTAATACATAAAACATGTAAATTCAGCAAAACATATTCTTTTACATTTTATACACAACTTATGAGGTTGAGATTAAATAAGTCAGTTTATGACGTAGTTTGCAGATGTGTTAGAGTGAAGTTTGTTACTTCTAATAAATAAAACATGTAAATTCAGCAAAATATATTCCTTTACATTTCATACACAACTTATGAGGTTGAGATTAAATAAGGCAGTTTACGACGCAGTTTGTAGATGTATACTGTGTTAGAGTGTAGGTCGTTACTTCTAATAAATAAAACATGTAAATTCAGCACAACATATTCCTTTACATTTCATACACACCTTATAAGGTTGAAATTAAATAAGTCAGTTTACGGCGCAGTTTGTAGATGTATACTGTGTTAGAGTGAAGTTTGTTACTTTAACTTCCACTAAATCTTAAAGGGATTCGGAAAATTGCTGTGCTTCATTTATGTATGTTCTTATTTGAACAGTCAATACACTATCTAGAAAACTAATCTGATGCTGTGAGCATTACATAGATTACATCAAAATACACTGTTCTGTTTGAGAAGACTTACCTTAATGATTTGTAGATAATTTCCGTTTATACACATCTTCTGAAATTTAAGAGCCTCAATAACAATTTATTTAATTTATTTAATGGTGATTTCATTTTAAAAAATGAGAAATATTTTGAAATCACTTTAAACGTAACGACTTATGAATCATGCACACATAGAAATAACCAGAAATTTATATGTAAAATGACAAGAAATTGCATTAAGGAATGAAGATTATTGATTTTTAAGGAAACTACATAACATGAAAGATTTCCTTAGTAAGAGACTCATCTATGATGTGCAATTTATAAAGCTGACTTGCATTACAAAATCAATATTTAACATATAATAAAATAACCATGTTCATTTTAAATTCAAGTGTCTAATTTAAAACATATTTTTTGAAGTATCAATAGATTGAAGAAAATGTTTTACTTTAATGGATATTGATAAATGAATTTTATCTGCTATTGAAAAATGCGCCATTGTGTTTTTTGAAAATATAAAAGATGCTTAACAATCCTTTAAGAGTTTTTTTTTATTTTGTTTACTAGCTGACTCGTTCGACGTTGTCCGGGACCGTGATAATAACTTTAAATGTACTTATAATGTTGGAGAGCTTACTGCCTTTGGCAGAGTATACCCGCAAATTTGTGTGACTTTATATTATTAAATGAAAATATATCTAAACAAACCTAGAGTTGGGGGTTCCTCTGACTTCGGCAGCGGACACTGGGCGTGTTATGGTCTGTTTGGAGTTTATATTTCTAAAAGAAAGACAGGCGCACAGTATGACCGAAGCGGCAGAAATACCCAAAAGTGATTTTTTTATTTAAGCGCCGTTTCTAGTGGTTCTCTCTTCTTTGATAATTAAAGAATAAAGTCCTGCTTGAATTTTTCATATTTTGCGACCGTCCAGAGGGGTCTAAAAGTAGGCTTTTTTTAGACTTTTGGAAATTAGTCAATTTTAGCCCTTTAGCCGAATTTTGTTCCTCTTCGTGTACCTTTATTACGTATACTGAAAAGGCCTTTGGAAAAATTTCAAACTATAATTTTAACCACTAACAATATTCTAAAATAATGTCAATGTAAAATAAAATCAATGTTCTAAAATATTTGGTAAAACTAAATGAGCAAGCAGACAGCAAGTTAAAAACAAAGTTTTGGCCAAAACATTGAATGGCGACTCCATGTAATACGACTTAATGATATTCATTAATTTCGCTAACAATACAGCTGTGTTATTTCCAACTAAACCTGAGTATTCATTCAAAATTTTAACTTTAATGAAGATAGGTCAACATACTTATACTGCTATGTGAGAAATGTGATGACATTGCGATAACTGCTGGAAATGACAACCATTCATGTCCAAGCTATTCTGAGTCAGAAGGTGCGTATTTCGAATTGTAGCTGGCAATATACGATGTCATTGACCGAATTATAGTGTAATTACAGCATTTCTCGTGATGCTGTCACATTTCACACAAAGAACAGAAAATCAGTTGAAAATATCGTTAAAACGTCTTCATTATCGTTAAGTTCAGATTGAAATCGTCAAGTTCCGAAAATAAAATCCGATTCAGCATTGAATGAAACACCTTTTTTTTTTCCCTGAATAAATGAACTGCGACCTCATATACCTTCTGTGGTATGTTCTTGCACTTTTTGTCCATTTTGAACCTTGAGTCATTTGTAGGCTAATTGAGAAATCCGGCTCTTCGCAAAGAGCCAGGTTAATTGAAGAATCATCTGCTATTTTCAACTCAACCTGATATTTTTCAGGCTCATTACAAAAGGAACTACGAAGCTTCATGCTAATTCAAGGGGTCGTGGCACGAGAGTGCCAAGCCACATTTTTGAACTTCTGAGATATTTCAATTTGAAAATTTGATCAAATACAGAAATCAAGATATATAACCTAAAATTTATTAGCCAATGTTTTAGTAATATTTAGATAGTAGGAGTAGCAATATGGCATTACTTTAACGATATTACTATTACTTTTTTGTAAATTAGCTATCTTCTTTGGGGGCATAAACACCTGGGGCAAAAACAAAACCTGTCACATATGCCGCCACCAAGTGACATTAGAAACAAGTTATATGTTGGATATTATAATTTACAATATTAAGCAGGAGATTACAGTGTTAGATTTATTTCACCAAAATGTGGCTTGGCACTTTCTTTTCGAGCCCCTCAATTAGAAAAAGACAAGTTGTTTCCCAATCAGCCCCATTTCTTTTCAGGCTCATTGCAATGAGATTGAGTAATTTTATGCTATTTAGAAAATGACAAATTGTTTGTTCAAACAGACTGGTTTCATCCAGGCTTATTGCAATAAGTTCTAAGCTAGTAAATATGTATGTATAATTTTAGTATAGAAATTAGCAGCAGGAACAATGTTTATAAAAAAGTATTAGAAAACAGTCGTATTGGCAGATTTTGCCTTAGTGTCTCATCAGTGAATAGTTAGGGATATATTTTGTGCAAACTCCACGTATAGAAATATCATTAAAAACCACAGATGAGACAAATCTTTAATGTTTTCCCAGCATTATGCAGAGGGAATAGATTATGAATGGCAGATTTGATTTAAACTCCTGATTGATAATTCAGATTAATATATACTTAAAATAAACACTTTATGGGTAAACCCCCTCCCCTCTCCGTAAAGATTAAAAAAAAAGTCTACAGACTAGGTGAATTGATTTATTAAAATAATATAGTAGACATGTCAAATGTTATTTTTTTTTAAAAATAAGCAACAGAAATTTTCGTATGAAAAGAATTTTAACGTTTAAAAAATATTCTAATTACACAGAACAAACATCATCAATCTAAATCTCATTTTCACTATTTGAGTGTTTAATTTTAAATATTAAAAATTGCTTTCTTTTCTACAAATTTAGGTCATATTTTTAATATGAATTATTTATTTCTATTAAAAAAGTAAAATGTCGTTTTTATTATTAACATTTTAGATACCCACCAAAGCCGAAACGTTAGTGTTTGCATAGGGGTGAGTTAAGGCTGTTCTTAAATCCAAATTGGCCACTTTTTGACACATTCTTGAGGTTCATTTTTGTTCGTAAATGTATGAGATTCGAAGGAGATTTTATTCAGAAACTATGAAATCGATTTTTTTTGTAATTTTTGTATAAAATCAAATGTTTCTTTGCAAAATTCTATCAAAGTAGGCGTTTTGAACCGAATTTCTGGAGGTCATCATGAGGGGGCAATTATCAGTTATAACTCAAGATGTAATTAATTTATAGAAAAATTAAAACATTCGATTCCAAAACACTTCATTAATCAGGTCTGCGAATGTCAGCTGCATACGCTTTTACGTTTAAAAGAGAGTTCGTAACTATGTAAGAAAGTTTCGCGTGCAAAAATATTTTTTGAGGGCACTCTTAGTATTTATTGATTAAAAAGAATGTAGTGCATTTAACTTATTTTATAAGCGACAGGTTTGAAATATACGATGATATTCTTTTTTATATATATTAATTATAAATTAGATAAAGTTCTTTAATAAAGATCTATCCATAAATTTTCACTTTGATTCATAAAATTTTAGGTTTTACCCGCGTACCTTATTGAGACAAACACATCTGATTGAATTTCACGTATTTTTTTAAGATTAAATGGCTGTTTTTAAAAAATATTGAAACTTTAAAGCCATACATGATGTTGATATTATCTCAATTTAAGATTTTTCTTAATTTTTACATATTTTAAGCGATAGAGCAGTTGTTTTCGTTTATGCATGTTAAAAATCTGTAGCAAACTGTCCAATCATTTGAACATTTATAAACATAACGGTTATTTGACCATATATTAAGAACATTATCTGACTATATTATTCATCATATTATGGCAGAGTAGTGGTAAATCACGATTATGTAACCATTTTATATAGAAAAGGTCGAATGGCTGGACAATTTGCTGCAGATTTTTAACATAGGTAAAATTATTGTTAAAAAATATTCTCAGAGACTACAAGCATGTGGGGGAATTCCTCATTTTAATTGCATAGGTGTTTTATTAAGTTTTAGTTAAATTTGAATAATTTTTGATGCAAAATAAACCGGGAACAATGAAATAAAATTTTAAATGAAATAAGTTTATCTTTAAGTTTAGTTAAGTAGAGTAAGTTAATAAGTTTTAATAAGATATCTTACTTTTCTTACATTAACTTCTTAATATTTTATTTTATTATATTTTTAAAAGATGTCTTTTGCATATCATTTCGTAGGACGAAAAGAAACTTTAATCTTGGAAAATACGCAGAAATTCCCATTATGCAAAGGGAACTTACAAAAATTATAAAGTGATTGAAAATTAAAAATATTATAAAGATGCCTCATGAACGAATTTCCTTGATATATCTGCGTATGAGGAGTGACAAAATATACACTTAAAAAAAAGTAAGTATTCACTAACATCAGGAACTCAGGAGCATCGTACTCTTAAGCTTTATTTTCAATGCGCTATAAACTTAAAATAAAAACAAAGTAGTCCTAAATCAGTCTCTCAGGAGCGTACATATCTGCCAATAGGACAGTTTTCTTACATATACATTTTAATTTATTTTCATTTAGCAACCAATATTCTCTACATAAAGTTGGGAACATATTAAAAATCTGCATTTGATTGATACAACATTTGATTGATTTGATTGATTTGATTGATGCAACATTTGATTGATTTGATTGATATAACACTTTTCTGATATATATATATATATATGAATTATTTACTTCATAACTTATTTACTTCATAAGTTAAAACTATTTTATTGAAAACTGCATTTCGTTTTACTTTGGTTTTAAATGAGATACGAAATAATTTTCTTCGGAATTTCAGAACTCTTTTAAATTGTATATTTGTAAAATTTCACTATATATATATTATAATTTTTTTCATTGAGTAATCCATCTTCTCTACGTAACACTGGGAAAACATTAAAAATCTGCCTCAGCTGCAGATTTTATTGATACTTCTGCGCGGCGTGCTTGGACAAAACATACCTTTAAAATAAAAATCAACTATTCACTAAACTTGCACTCAAGCGCATAAACCAAATCTGTGAATAGGACAGTTTTCTTCAAGATTGGAGTAGCACAGTTCAGGGTTATTTTATTTTGTAATATTCAGATTGCTTCATTGCTATCACGTTTTTTGAAAAAGCCTTATTTAATTGCCATCATATAAGGGGAATGTTATAGTATTTCAAAGAAACTAATCAAGTAATCAGAATTTTAAAAATCCCTGCCAAACTGGAAACACCGATTATTTGCAACAATGCACTCTTTGTTTCATTTTCTTCACTATTTACTTCATACGTTAGAGCTATTTTATTGAAAACTGCATTTCGTTTTACTTTGGTTTTAAATGAGATACGAAATAATTTTCTTCGGAATTTCAGAATTCTTTTAAGCTGTATATTTGTAAAATTTCACTGCAGAAGATTGAAAAAGTTTTCTGTGAAAAAATTGTTATCTACTGTTCTGTTGTAGTAAAAAAAAAAATAGCATTACTGTTTGGATCAAAATTCCTATTTGCATTATTTTAAAACTTATTCAGATATTTGAAGGAAAGTGTACAATAAATTTCGAATCATTTTTAAATAAATAAACTTTTTAAAAAAAAATGATTATAAGGAATTAAATTAATTAAATAAATATATAAAAGTTCATTATTCTGTAAAAAAAAAGAAGAAATATCTAGAGAGAGAAAAAAACTATCTAAAACCTTAGACAGAGGAAAAAAAAACTATTCTCTCAAAATCCTATCCAGAAATTCATACTTCGTGCATTGATTATAAAATACACTCTAATACATTTCCATACTGTGCTAATAAAACTTCATCTTTTTATAAAGTAATATATATATATATATATATATATATGAAAAGGAAAAATTAGAAAACGCATATTGTGTTTAATTAAAATTCAATTTAACCAATTATCACCCATAGTCGGAGAAGTATTCGAATTATCTTGTATAGTGTAATGTAGTATAGTGCAGTACATACTACACGCTATATTAAAACTAAATTCAGCTAGAGAAAGCAAAACACAAATAAACTGCACTTTCAGAAATTACCACAAATATACGGCAATGCATGCAACCACTTTTGCGCAGTCCTGTAATTGAATTTATTGATATTCTACAAAAATATCTTACTGTACTAAAATATAGTAACTCATAATACAGTTTAAAACACACTTTTAGCAATTCATGTTCATAGATGATTATGTTTAGGATTTATTTTGTACAATCTAGTATATGATGATTAGAATTTATACATATCACGTTTTATGTTAAAATTTAGTTAAGCTTATAGATGTGTACAGCAACTGAAAGTTCACTTTCAGCAAATTGTTCTTAGACAATACTATAAAAAATTTGTTTGCATCTCCCTGTAAAAGAATCATGCTACGCACTACATACTACGTATATGAAAGCATGTTAAATAGTGCATATCAATTTAAATATGTTTAAAGTAGTGTATCAACATTAAGTACAGTTATTGTTTTTCCCCATAGACCATATGTAATGGAATTTTTCTGTCCATCCATATAAACGAAATACAAGTGCTACACATTCCACTTTCATTACAAAACATCTTATTGTGAATCTCATTGATATATATACCAATGGCGCGGCAATCTAACAATAAGTATATCTATAAAAGTTACAGCACGACCAGACGGCCTACAGCATGGAGCCGGCCAATCACACACACGAACCGAAATCACAAACTGTAAACTGTGAACCGAAAACTGTGTTGAAATGTGTTAAAAATACAAAATGACGCATGCAGTCGTTACCAAAATTAAGTACAAACTACTCGCTCATTTATTTAAAGGTCTAAAAAGATATTGTAACTTTATTTAAGCTTAACTAGCCGCCACTGGCGACCAGTTTGGCCTCCCTTAAATGTATGTTAAACATTGCAACACGTTACATTTATTCATAATTTAATTTTCCCTTAATCCTTCGCCAAATCGGAAGATTCTAATAGACAAATCATGAACTTTTGCCATCATGGTAGCATTTCGCATATTTTTTGGGCACAAATGTCACATACGCACGTTGGCGCGATTCGCCCCCCCCTCCCCCGCCAATTTGGCGAAAACTTTGTTATGGAAATTGTTGTTTATTTACTTTTATTTTTTATTTTAATTCTATAAATTATTTTTGATATGTATATCAATATTTATTTACAACAAACTATCATTTATTTATTTTTATTCTTTTTTTAATTATGAGTATTTTTGTTAGCCGGGAGCAGATGATAATTCGCCAAATATCGTTCCCATCACCGTCATTCATACTACAATTAATTTAATTTTAAATTATAAACCTACCTCATTTCATTTAAAATACTTAACTTTAATCTAAAATGCTTATATTACATAAATTTAAAATACTTCACACTTTTCATTTAAAAGAGAAAATAAATAAATAAATAAGAAATAATATCATAAATCAAAACATTTGATTTCAAAATCAAAGTATCATTTCTAATTTGTACACGCGATAAATAAAAGCTGTATTAGCGATTTTAAAAATGCTAAAAATCTGATTCATTAAATATTATTACATGAGTTCAATTTACGTCAAGAAAAGGTCCGAAAGTTGAGTTGTATAGCACATAATTATGGTAAACTTTGATTGTCTCACTGGTGCGAATTTTTTTGACGCGAGGCAGCGGTCCAAAAATTCATTCGCGGAGAAATTGCTTTGCGAATGATTACCTCCATGATTTAATATTTTAAATGTTCACGACGAATCAATCTTTTTTTTGTTTACTTTTATGAATAGAGAATTTGAACTGCGAATCTTTCGACTGAAGTTATTGCAGAATATATACATAATTGAACGCAAGTCATCTCTCAAATATTAATTTATTTTGAACGATCTTTCTTAAAATGTAACTTTTATGCAGTTTATTCGAAAAAATAATTTTGAATAAAAATGGCCGCTTGGCATATGAAAAAGCGATGCGGCATCCCGGAACTGTTGAGGACAGTCACATGACTTACAGTTTTATTATAGAGATATTTGCAGAACTGATAAAGTACATATTAAGAAATGCACTGAGCTAACAATAACAAGGAAGAAAAATCGGTACTTTTAATGTTAGCCAGACGTCAGTGATATAAAACTAGCCTGCGCCGCCTAGAGCCCACGGGGGTCGCCGGCGTCACGAATACGACCATTGCGCCCAAGCCTCTGAAGGACTGATAACGCACCAGGGGCTTTGTCTCGCCCAGGCGCTGCGATCGGCCTGGGGCCGCTCCCCACTGCGGACCCCCAGGTCATTTTACCAAGGTCGATGACCTAGGTCGCTACGATAGTAACCTCACACTTGGAGGAAACTTCCGCAGAGACGGAATCTTGATGAACCGCCGAGGAACCCCCGACGACTTCGTTCGTGAAACCCCATAGGGGGAGACGGTCACTAGGCCATATGTCGAGCTACCGCGACGGCTCTTGCTTTTTCACAGCTCGAGAGGTGCGAAAACCAAAAAGGTAGTCGCGTTCCCTCTTGCAGTGGATCCTGAAAGGGAAAGGATTAGTACAACAACATATAAAACTTTTGTAAAACTCTAACAACAACAAGTTTGACTAGAATGAAACTGAATTTCAAACTTCATCAACAAACTTCAACAACAACAACATATATTTACAACTGTGACTAGCCCCTTTTATCACATAATAACTGCTGGCTTATGAGACGAGTCTCAAGCCTGCGCACTTATTGCACCATTACCTCTACCTCTACGTCCTGAGCCGCGGGGACCACGGGCATTTCGTAGTGCGTTCAAGCGTGGGCGTGGAAGAGCTCGGTGATTGCGGACTGCTCTTTGGCGACCAAGGTTTCAATCTAGCGTACGCATGAGAAGTCGGTGAATAATCAACCGGACTCCCTTTCTGGCGTAGCCGTCTAGGCAGAGATCGCTTGGCGCGCGCGTCCGAAAGTCGCGAGGAAAGTACTTTTCCCGCACAGATTTCCAGAGCTCGCACCGAAATAGCACATGGCTAATATCACAAACATCAACTCCACAAAAACATGTAGAGTCGTGGCTGAAGAATAGAGCCTGATGATCGCTAAAAGCGCCGTGTCCCGTGAAGACCTGATTAATGAAGAAATCTCCCTACAGTCGGCGAGTGCCGACGCATGGGAAAGACTCATATGTCCTGCGGCCGGTCCCAGATTGGTTCCATCTCTCTTGCCACTTGGACAAGGCACGTCCAAAGAGGTCTTTTTTGGCTTGGCGGCGCGTGACTGGAATCACTATGTCGACGGACTGCCGAGTAGTGGCTTCTTTTGCCAATATGTCCGCCCTCTCGTTAAAGACGTGACCAACATGGGTCCGGACCCAGTGCATGTGAATCTCAATTCCTGTGGATTTAATCATGTCCCTAATCTTGGCAATGGCCCTGTGCTGAGGCACAAGTCCGTGAAGCACTTGGAGCCCCGACCTCGAATCTGAATAGATGTCGAGTTCACCGAGACCTCTCCGGTGGGCGTGGGTGATTGCTTCTTTGATCGCTTGGACCTCCGCCGCAAACACTTCCGCACCGTCGGAGAGGCGGAACTGGCTCTCCGCAATAACTTGGTTCTCTGACACAGCAAGGAACGCGCAGCCTACTGTTGCGTTCTCTTGCTTGGATCTGTCCGTGTAGTACGAACACGAAGTCCGCGGTACCAAATCCGCGGTCCAACGGACTCTCCAGAGATCCTTAAGTCTGGGAGTGGGCCTCCAGAGGTCGACGGACTCGGAGTCTAATCCGGTACCGTCAACACTCTTCTTCCATCGGACAAGGGCCGTGTAGTCCCTTTCCAGCCCCGCACGCAAGTCGAGGGGGAGAACCCCTGATAAGACGTGAAGGGCATCCGTGGAGGTTGTCGCGTAACATTTTATTACGCAAAGGAGTAGTCTCCTTTGCATGCTGAGTAACCTGTTTGCTACCACTACCTTCTTTGAGTAAAACTAAATAGATGCCGCGTAAAGAATGATTCTTTCCGCTATGATAGAGTAGAGCATCTTTCGAACTTTCGGTCTCAGACCCCATGTGGCTCCTGAGAGACGGTTCATCTTATTCAACACCTTAAACGCCTTTTCCTGGATGGCAGCCAGGTGCGGCATCCAACTTAAGTGGTGGTCGATTATGAGGCCCAGGTACAGAATCTGCCACTTAAAGCGATTCGGTTCCCTTCCATGCGGATAGGAATAGAGGGGGCATGTTGTAATTTGCCCTTGGGCTTCATAACCGTGTAGCCGCATTTCTCGAAGCTGAATGTGAGGCTGCATTCCGTCGCCCAGGCGTGAATCCTTGAGAGAACCGGTCCCAGCAGCGGCGCAAACCCCATAACAGCTCCTCGTCGTGCAGCCTCAAAGACGTCATCGGCGAAGACCACAACGACATAGGCCTCGTCCTTCTCGTCTGGCAACCGTATCAACAGGAACTCGATAACCACTAGCCAGAGGTATGGTCCGAGACACGAACCTTGAGGTACTCCTACGTTAAAGTAGTGGTCCCCGTCATCTGATTGGATGATAGATCTATCCCACAAATAGTTTTCTATCAATCTTAGGAGCCATGGTTCGACGCCCAATACTTCCAAAAATCTGAGAATGTCTGTTTCATCGAACGCTATTGAATGCTGACTTGATATCAAGCGTGAGAAGACATGTGAATTCTCCACGACTCTTCGAGGTAGCTATGTAATCCATCACTCGATGGAGCGCATCAACCGTACTGACATTCTTACGAGAGCCGTACTGCCTTGCGTCGATTAAGCGATTGGACTCCAAATATAGTACCAGCCGAGTTGCGCACATTTTGTCTAAAACCTTCCCGAAGGCCGGTAAAAGACAAATAGGGCGGTAGGTCGCTGGGTTACTACGCTCCTTCCCTGGTTTGGGAAAAAACACAGCAATGGCCCGCTTCCATGTCCGCGGAAAACAAGTCTCTCTCAGACAGTGGTTGTACAAGGATAACAGCCACTGAGGGTGGTGTTTCAAGACCTCACGGACGATCGCAAGACTGAATCCATCATGACCAGGCGCTTTGTCAGGCGGCAGAGATTCCACTGCAAATTCAAGTTCATGAATCAAAAACAGAGTCGGTTCGTCGGTCTTAATGCATGTGACCTGGGAAACATCATCAGCCGATAGGAAGTGGTGTCTTGTAAGCGCGGCCTGGGATTCCTCCCAAGTCGAGACCTCTTGTCCGGACGGAAGCACAAGTTTTTCTTGGGTTTCCCTTCGCCACTTACCTCGCACTACCTCGACTATCTGACCTAGTTCGTCCGTGCTAAGTCATTCGGATATGAATCTTCGGAACGAAGCACGCTTTGCGTGCAGGATCGCCTTCATGTACTCTGCCCGCTTACGCTTGTAGAGAGATACAAGTCTCCCCCGCTCCGTCGGCTCCAACGTTCGCTGGTAGAGTCGACGGAGCGCACGCAACTGGTTTCGCCGGCTGGTCAGCTGGGCTGACCACCAAATCGCCTCACGACGCATTGCCGGTCGGCGCTTTTTGCGTTCAAGACATAGCCGACTCAAAGTCAACATCAAGTATTCGACTCCCTCATCAGGGGTTTCAAACTCGTATCGAGTCAGATTCGCAGCTTGCAGGTCGTGGGAGAACGCGCCCCAGTCCAAGCCCCTTTTATACCAGCGACGGCTGACATCTCTCGGGAGGCGATTGGCTGGTTTGCCCTGATAATCCCACTTCATGACTCGATGGTCGCTTAGCGTCGGGACCTCGGATATCTCCCAGTCGGTAATGAGGTTTGCGCAGAACCGGACCAACAGGATGTCGATCCACCCCTCACCTTGAGGACCAAGGAAGGAGGACAAGCTATCCGGGTCGTTGACAAACTCCAGGTTTGAGTTCATTGCGAGAGCGATGACATCTCGCCCTCGTGGATCTGTCGGCCGTTGCCCCCAGATCGCTGACTTAGCGTTGAAGTCACCCACTAGAATGACATTGTCATTCGGGTAGGTTCCTAAACGGGTCGTCAACGGTACGAGCACAAGGTCAATGTCTTGGGACGGAGCGCAGTAACAAGTTATCACTAGTACCTACTTCCCTGACCATCTGCAGCGGATAGCCACCACGTCAGAGCGCCGTAGGACGGAGACGAAGTGTATGCGCTTGTTCACCCAGAGGGCCGCCCGAAAGCGGTTACCTGCTGCATGTACTTGCACGTAGTTCTGAGGAGTCCCGTTGACAGAACCTTCGGCGACATGTGGTTCGTTCAAAGAAACCACATCCAAACCCAGGAAGATCGTATCACTACTCAATTGGTCCATGCACGCCACTGCTTTGTGGCAGTTTAAGTGAGCAAAATGGATTTTACTCCCCATTATGAAGCTTTTTGATTCGCTCGAACTCCATCTGGTGGATATGGCACTATTTGGAACCTGCCGCGTGAGTGGTCGACAATTTCTCATCTTCCGTTCTGCGCAAGTTCCTGAAACTACAGTTTGGGCACTTCGGTGGAAGAGTGCAGCCTATCCTCTCATGTCCTTTGGCCCCACATCTCCCGCAAAGGGACGCTCTGTGACAGACTGAACGTGTGTGGCCGTATCTCCAACATTGATAACAAACCAATGGACGTCGGTTCTGTCGGAATACCGCCTGACCCCAGCCAACTTGCAGTGAACGCAGCCCTTTCAAGCGCTGAAACGAAACTTCGTCTACCGAGAGGACAGCGTTGCGGCCTCTCACGCTGGCGAAACATGTTCGTAGCTCGAGAGACGTCAGTGATATATATGTTTCGGTCAATATGATTGATCCAGTCATTATTAATAATAACCGGTTATTATTAATAATGACAGGATTAATATATTGGCCGTAACATATATACATATATATATATACACACATACATATACACGCATATTTATACATATATATATATGTGTGTATATACATACTAGCCGGTCTTCGCCCGTCTAGTCAGTCGTTTCCGAGTGAGGCCCAGATACATAGTACAGCGTACCGCCCTGACTTCGCTTGGGGCCCAGAAAGTGCATTTTATATGCAACCAGAAAAATATAAATAAAATACTTTAAATTAAAAGTATACGAAAATAACTAATAATAATAAAAAAACACTTAAATAAAGATTTCGCGACATAAATATTTTTTTTTTATGAGCCCCCTCACAAAATACTACTGGGCCCTTTCCCGTGATTATCTAGGGGTGGGTCCCAAGTAGTACATTGTATCTCGGCCCCACTCGGAAGCGACCGGCTAGTATATAATAAAATATCAGCAATAGTTCTGTTTTTCGTCTAATCTTCCGTAATCGGTTTATAGCAGATGTTGCCCACAAACGCGCTAGCTCTAAAATCACTGAAGAACATGATTAACTACTTTTTTTTGTAGATTTGTAAAGCGGAGTTTCACATTCTTACTTAAAACTGCTGCTGAGATATGGCACAATTACCTAAAACTTTCGACACACAATGTGACCCCCATGATGGATTATTATCTAAAATTGCTGAAATACATAGCTACCTATTTTCTAGTACATTTGTTATCCTAAATTTCACGCAACTACCTATTACTGAGATATCGCAAAATAACATAAGAAATCCGACCCCCATTTAACCCTCTTTAGTGGCCGAATATCTAAAATCGCGGACATACATGTTTAACTATTTTTTAGTACATTTGTTATCCTGAATCTGTGATTTCAAGCTCATAACTAAAAATGCTGCTAAGATATGGCAAACATTTGAAATGACCTAAAATTTTCGACCCCCATTTAGCCCCCCGCCCTTAATAGGTGAATTTCTATAATCGCTGAAATATGTGTTTAATTATTTTTATAGCAGATTTGTCATCCTGAGTTTCACGCTCTTATCCAAAACTACTGATGAGATATGGTGAAAAGGTAAAATCATCGAAAATTATCGCCCCCCCCATTTAACCCCCTTAGTCGTTGAATTTTTAAAATCGCCTGAAATTCATGTTTAACTATTCTTTAGTAGATTTGTTATCCCCAAATTCACGCTCCTAACTATAACTTCTACTGAGATATGGCAAAATGGCGTAAAACAATCGACCCCCATTTATCCCCCCTTAGTGTCTGAAATTCTAAAATCGCTGAAATACGTGATTAACTATTTTTTTAGTAGATTTGTTATCCTGAGTTTCATGATTCTACCTATAATTTCTAATGACTTAAATATTGGACCTCCTTTTACTGAATTTCTAAAATTGCTGAAAAATATGTTTATCTATATTTTTTGTAGAATATGTTATCCCGAATTCCGAACTCCTAACTAAAAATGCTGTTGAGATATAGCGAACAGGCAAAATGACCTAAAACGTTCAACCCCCCTTTTAACCCCCTTAATGGATGAATTTCTAAAATCGCTGAAAAAAGTGTTTAATTATTTTTTTAGTAGATTTGTTATCCTGAATTTCAAGTTCCTATCTAAAACTGCTGCTGAGATATGGCGAAAACGCGAAATGACTAAAAACTTTCGACCCCCATGTAACCCCCTTAGTGGTTGAATTTTTTAAATCCCTGAAATTTGTTTTTAACTAACTTTGAGTACATTTGTTATCTTGAATTTCGCGCTTTTAACTAAAAAGGTTGTTGAGATATGGTGAAAAGGCAAAATGACCTAAAACTTTAGACCCCCCCTTTTAACCCCCTTAGTGGTTGAATTTCTAAAATCGCTGAAATACGTATTTAATTATTTTTTTTGTAGATCTGTTATCTTGAAGCTCACGCTCTTACCTAAAACTGCTGATGAAATACTTTGAAAATGTGAAATCACCAAACTTTTCGACCCCCATTTAACCCACTTCGTGGTAGAATTTCTAAAATCGCCTGAAATACATGTTTGACTATTCTTTAGTAGAATTGTTATAACGAATTTCATGCTCCTACTTAAAACTCCTGCTGAGATATGCCGAAAAGCTTAAATTATCTAAAAATTTCGACCCCCTATTTAACCCCCTTAGGATGTAAATTTTCAAAAATCCTTTATTAGTAAGCGCCTACATTGTGTAAAGAACATGTCTTTCAAATTTCATTGTTCTAGGACAAACGGTTGAGGCTCGGCGTTGATTATGAGAAAATCAAGCTACTCCTTTATAAGTATATATAAACCTTAGATAGATAGATAGGTAGATAGATAGATAGATAGATATATGTGTACATACACACGCACGCACACACACACATATATATCACTGGCGTCCGGATAACACAAAAGTACCGAAAAATCATGCATAAAGCATGGATTATGAAACACTTTTCAACACACTGAGAATATTGACACAAAATTTCACCGTTTAATACGGGTAAAGATAATGTCTAATTAAACAATTTTGAAAACGCATAACACATTTTTTCAACAATTACCATCTATAGTCGGAAAAAAATTCGAATTCTTCCGTTAAGCCTTGCATAGAATATATCGATTTGTATATATACCACATAATATGCAAAAATATAGTTCAGTTAGGAAACGCAAAACATAGTTGAAAATTCCCCTTTTACAAATTCCACAAATAAACGGAAATGTACCCGAATTCTTTTGTGCAGCCCTGTATATGATCTATACAATTTATACACACCAAATAATATACAAAAATTAGTTAAGACGCATACCACAATTGAAAACGCACTTCCAGCTATTATGGCTCATAGACAGTACTGTAATCGAATTATTTTGTGTGTTCCTGTAAATGAACGATAAATGCCATCCACACCATATTCTATATCTATACTAAGCATCTTGTAGTGTAGCTCAGTGATGTACCAAATATAGTTTAGCTGGAAAATGCAAAACTCAATTACAAGCAATCTGAAGCAATTCATGCTCATACACAATAATGCTTACGGATTATTTTGTGTAACCTTGATCTATAGAATTTATACACACCAAGTAGTATGCAGAAATTTAGTTAAATTTAGTTAAACGCATTACACAGCTCAAAACGCATTTCCTACATTTATTTCTCATAGACAGTACTATAAAACCGAAATATTTGCGTGTCCCTGTAAATGAACGATAACTGTTATGCACGTCATATTCTAGAGTAAGTGTCCTGCATTGCGCCCAATAATGTACAGAAATTTCATTTTGTTTGATATACTGCAACATAAAAAAAAGAATGCTAAAAACAATTTTCCCCTGTAGACCATTATGTAACCGAATTCTTTTGTATGACCCTGGAAATGAATGATAAGTGCTTTGCACTCCATATTCTACAATAACCATGTTTGAGTGCACTTCAGTAATGTAAATCAATTTCAATATGTTTGAAATAGTGTAACATCATTAAAATACACAAAAAATGATTTTTCTCCTTATACCTTAATGTAACGGAATTCTTTTCAATGCCCCTATGCAAATGAACTACGTATAAATGTTACATACTTCATTTTGAATACCGAACATGCTGTAGTAAACCTCAATAACGTATATCAATTACATAGCAATCCGAGTATATATACTTGAGTCGGAGCACGGCCAGCCAGACAGGCAAACCAAATTCATAAACACTTTTCAACTATGTTGAAAAATGTTAACAACCATGTTGAAAAGTGTTAAAAAGTAATCGCTATAATAGTTTTGTTGCCTTAATATACCAATCCTTCATTTTCAGAAAAAAATAACAAAAAATAACAAAAAAGGATGAAAAACCATGCATTACAAGATAGATTATGAAACTCTTTAATTTTTATCCGTACAATAAAATGAGATATCTAATTTAAAAATAAAAAACGCAATAAAAAATTATTTTTATAGCATTTATTGTGTGTGAATTATTTTGTGCAGCCCTGTATATCATCTACACACCTCGTAATACACAAAAATTAGTTTAATTTTAAAATGCATATCGCAGATGAAAACGCACGTCTAGCATTTATGGCTTATAGTCTCTGCTGTAACCGTATTTTTTTTAAGTGTGTCTGCAAATAAACGATAAATTATATGTGCATTATTGTATATCGTATAATTTGTATTACTGCTTTTAAAAAGGTTTTAATCATATTTTTATTTCAGACATTAGGTACTCATCTTAAATCTTCATATACAATCTAAACACCTTTTTTATTTTCACTCCTTTTTACGTAAACATTATGCCTTAATCTAGGCTGTTTTTTTTTTTTTTTTTTTTTTTTTAGAACGTATTTTTTCTATTCTCACATGTTTGTTAATGTTCTACAAATTTTTTGATGAATAAAATCTACTCTTCAATTCTAAAAGAAGAGTCTCTTATTCTCATTAAAAATTAAAATAAAAGTAGCATTTAAAAAATATTATATGATACTAAAAAAAAAAAGTTAAAAACTAAATTATGCAAAAAAATGTGTTGAAATTGTGACTCATTAAAAAAAGGAAGTAATGTTAAAATTTCCCCTGAGGTTAATTTTGTAAGATTAATAAAAGTAAGTACGGCATACTTGCTTTTTTTTTACCTTATGCATGATTAGATTGTTGATTATAATCGTAAACTAGTCGTTGGAGGCCACCGTAATACTTACCCATCATGGATATGCATAATATAAAATATGAAAATAAAACGTGTGTAAATTATTTATAAAATGCATTGCAATCCGAATAAAATCGCGGCTTGGTGACGTCATAAACTTTAAATGCTCTATTACTGAATTGCGTAAAAGAAACATCCTTATAACTCCAAAATTAATAATCATATTAACTAACGGTTTACTTTGTCGGATTAAACGTCACATTTCCAATTAAAATATATCTTTGAATTTAAATTTGAATGAAATACAGGGTCATGAAAAATCGAAGAATGTGGAAAATGTGATTACAAATATCTCGGCAACTAATAATCCAATCGACTTCATTCTTTATGGAAAATTTATGATTTTTGTTATTGTATTTTATATTCACTCCTTAAAAAAAAAAATTCAAAAATTTTTATATACTTTTTATTAGAACGAATATTTCGAGAGTCCGAAAAAAAATAGTTCCGGATAATCGAGGTTACTGAAATTCAATAAGCTTCTTCCCATGTTTACATACTAAGTACATACCAAATTTCAAATCTCTATCTCAATTTGTTCGGGAGATAGAGCGTTTACAGACACACACATAGACACACAGACACACAGACAGATGGACGGCAATTTTTTTTTTCTAAAAATATGTTTTTCGGAATCTCCAGTGTCTAAAACGTGTAAATCCGTCAAAAAAAATTTTTTTTTTTGATTTTCAGAATGATTACAAGATTTACCCTATACTACGTATGATGGGCAAGTCATTATTGTTCTCAATAGTTACTTATGCTAATCGCTTTATAAAAAGCATTTCTGAATTGAAATTTTCATTTGTTTTACCATTATTTAATCATTTTATTGTTATTTATTTTCAGTTATATAACTAATTACAGTGAAAACTCCTTAACAGACACCACCGAATAGCGAACACCTCTTTTTAGCGAATATTTTTAAAATCGTGAATACCTGCATATTTATTTGTATGTTTTCACCTCTAAAAAGCGGACACCTCCGAAAAATAAAAAAATCCATGGTTCCGAGATGTTTGCTATTTATTCACTGTATTTTTACAGGTTTTACTGTATATTACTGAAATAATATTACCCATCACTTTTTGCTTGAAACAGATATATTTAAAAAAAAAAACGGTATCAGAATTAGTTTCACTTTTATTCAGTGTTTTTTACAAGCATTTTAGTAGCAGTTGTGATCCATATCAGTTGTGAATAAATAGCATCCGTTGCAAGTAAAGCAGCGTTTAGAGCTTTCTTGAGCCAGTCAGTAGTCTAAGATATCAATAACGCATACAACTTCCCATTCCTTTCGAATCATTTTGTGGTCAGTAACAAAAGAAATTCAACAAAAGAAAGCAGTGGTTTCAACGGCTGTAACACCTGTCAACTGCTCACGTTTTGCCCTCTGAACTTTAGACACACTCTGAAAACGACATTTTCAAAATTGACCAAAAAAATACTCAAATCTGAGTATGTCGCATAGTCAAAATGGCTCCGAATCAAAATTACTCAAGTTTGAAACATGTATATACACATTTCTGAAAACATGCACACACTCAAGAATAAAACATCATGTGCTCATATTTCTATGTGCTCATTACTTACCCATCATACGTAGTATATGGTAAGTCTTGTAATCGTTTTGAAAATCGAAATTTTTTTTTGACGGATTTACACGTTTCAGACACTGGAGATTCCGAAAAACATATTTTTAGAAAAAAATTTTTGCCGTCCGTCTGTGTGTCTGTGTGTGTGTTTGTGTGTGTGTCTGTGTGTCTGTAAACGCTCTATCTCCCGAAAAAATTGAGATAGAGACCTGCAATTTGGTATGTACTTAGTATGTAATAATGGGAAGAAGCCTATTTCATTTCAATAACTTCGATTAACCGGAACTATTTTTTTCGGACTCTCGAAATATTCGTTCTGATAAAAGGTATATAAAAATTTTCGAAATTGGTTATTTTAAGAAATGAATATAAAAGACAATAAAAATACATAAATTTTGCATAAAGCATGAAGTCGATCGGATAATGAGTTGCCGAGATATTTGGAATCCTATTTGCACACTCTTCGATTTTTCATGACCCTGTATTTCATTCAAATTTCACTTCAAAGATATATTTTCATTGAAAATTTGACGCTTAATCAGATACAATAAACCGCTAGTTAATAGGATTATTATTTTTGGAGTTATAAGGATGTTTCTTTCAAGCAATTCAGTAATCGAGCCTTTAAAGTTTGTGACGTCATCAAGCCTCGATTTTATTCGAATTGCAATGCATTTTATAAGTAGTTTACACATTTTTTATTTTAATATTTTACATTACGCATATCCATGATGGGTAAGTATTACGGTGGCCCCCAACGACTAGTTTTTGAGTGTGCTCGTGTTTCAAAAATGAGTATGAACTGACCCTAATAATTTTTTAGTATGTCCATGTTTCAATATTAAGGTAGTATTTCTGGTATTTCAGAATTAAAAGCACTGGGTCGTCCTATTTGAAACAAAAAGTTTCATAACAAAATGTGAACATCGATTTACTCAGATTTCAAAGTGTCATTTTTCTCAATGCATGCTAAGAAGTCACTAAAGATCAAAGATTCCGGCATACCGCAAGAAAAGAAACCGACCTAACTCTGCCGCTCTGTTTGAGCATTAAACAGAAATCACAGGCTCAGGAAAATTCTGTTTAAACACGAGTATCAATTTTCTTTACTTCTTTTGCTGGGGCTTCCGTATATCGGGCGACTCTCCTTAAAATCCAAACCCTGGAAGCTTCAATCCCTATTCTGCTCTAAACTAGATTTCAAGCCACTTCAAGAAGCAACTTACAAGTAATACTGGAATACTATTTAGGCGTCAGTTACAAAAAGCATCCAAATCTCAAGTGCTGACAATTTTTTTTTATTTTATTTTTTTTAAGTTGAATGATGAAATATAAATAGAAATGGAAATGTTTTTATTTTTTATTGACAGGAAATATATACTTTTATATAATTAAATAGTTATATTATACTATCCATAATGGGTAACTTCCCAGGTTACATCCTCTGTCATGCCTAACGTAGCACGTAGTAACGATTTAATACTAACTTAACTAATATCTGCATATTCACGATTATGTAAAGATGCTACACTACCGCAGTAATCGTCTTTAAAGGTAACGCAGGTATCTTACATATCACCGTCACAAGTTCTAAGGTAAAAAGATTATTTTTTTAAACTGATGTTTTATTCAATAGGGCATTTTTTCACCTACTGTACAGTTTGAATAAATCTACAAAAACCGTAAAATGTTTATCAACTTTCAAACATCCTTTACCCGTATTTTTGTAGAATCTTGAAAGCTCAGTTCCAAAATAACGGATATTTCTGTAATGCAAAGAAATACTCCAATTTATTTCATAAAAATTTAAATTCATGCTTGTGCTATAGCTTTTAAGCAAATCCTTAACCGGCCAAAATATAGAGACATTTATGTTTAAATAGACAGTTATATACTGATCTGTATATATATATATATATATATATATATATATATAATTATAATATCTTTGAATTTCAAAAAACATATCAATTCTTGTAACATTCTAATTAAATCTCCAAAGAGATAATTAATAATAATGTGTAGACAGAATACCACATAGTTAATAAATTAACAAGTGCAATCATAATTTTATCATAGCTTGCGCTTCAATGGTAATTGGCCAAAAATACTGAAAATATGAAGAATATTTAAAAGGAGAGAGAGAAAATGATATAAAAAGTATATGTAATAATAAAAAAATTTTCGCCATTTTTCCTTAGTTAAATTATTCCAAATTCTTACAATTCTAATTTTTTCCCCTATTTTATTCCAATTTACTACTCTATATTCATTAAATCCTTATTCTTAATTTAGCTCTATCGTTAACTCTGTTAAATTCCCTTTTATTTTCCCCTTTTATTTTCTCCCTTTTATTCCCTTTATGTCCAAATTTACTTAAATATACAGCTTTTAGTTATTATTAATTTCTATCATGATCCCCGATCGTTTCTGGGTTTTAGAATGTTTTTTGAGAGCCATTTTCATTTTTATTCCGATATTAATTTCCCGCTCTAAAGTCACTTTAATACAAAATTAATCCACTACCTCTCTGTCCGAACTCTTTTACTAATTATCTTTCATTGGTCGTGACGTAGCATGACGCGTCTTCTTTAATTCCTCATTGGTTCAGTGCGCGTTCTACGTCATAATTTGTGTAATTGCGCTGGGTAACAAAAAGCAGCTACCTGCGGTGCTCCCTCAGAATTAAGTCGTATTTTCACTTGTAAACAACTCCCTGGCTGCTCGTTTTGAGAATCATTGATATGTTCTGATACTTACCCTCTATACCTTGATGACGTAGTGATGCACGGCTATTATGGTTATGGTGGAAACTGCCCAAGAGAAATATTTAATAAAGGATTGAAATTGAAAGCCTTGTTCGTTTGAATTCATGGAGAAACGCCTCTGAGTTTTAAATTCTACTGCCGCTATGGCCGCGTCGAAACTGCAACTAAAATGTTACGACTGCTTCTAAATATTTATATCATCAATAACAACCAACGTTCTTAACTTCGTTGTGCGACCATGTGTGCTCCTGCTTCTATAATCAACGTTATTGCAACTACAACATATGATGGTAAATCATCGTAATATAATATATATATATATATATATATAATAAACCATAAAATGTTAATAATTTGGAGTTGATATCAAGTGAATACAAATGGATTAACAAATAAAATATGAACAAAATATAGCGGAAAATTGGATAACAAGAGATTTTAATTAGAATTGGATATGAAAAAACACGTGTAGATATAATTTTCAACCTGGATGTACCAACACGTGTTTTAAAAAATAATTCAGTATTTCATAATTATACTGGCATATATGCTAAGATCAGTATAAT
Organism: Maratus michaelseni; assembly: GCA_963931845.1. Taxonomy (NCBI): domain Eukaryota; kingdom Metazoa; phylum Arthropoda; class Arachnida; order Araneae; family Salticidae; genus Maratus; species Maratus michaelseni. The sequence goes on from OZ007589.1 coordinate 369,471,236, forward strand.
CATCCAGGTATACTGAATTATTACCAGAAGACATTTGGAAATAATAAAAATGGAAATAAAAAATTTGTAAAGAATAGATAAAATATTTTACTCACAATAATTATCCAAAAATCCGTATACAACACTATACTGAATTATTACCAGATAACAGTTGGAAATAATAAAATTGGAAATAAAAAACTTGTAAAGAATAGATAAAATATTTTACTCACAATAATTATCCAAAAATCCTTATACAACACAAGGTCTACATTTATACCAATATGACCACATGGCGCACATCATAAAATATCAAATACTTGATGATATAATCAAGTTGAGAGAAATTATTTGAAGGTTAAGTTGAGAGAACATATTTTGAAATATCACCTTTATTATTACAATATATATATATATATATATATATATATATATATATATATATATATATATATATATAATATATATATATAAATAAATCTCTCTCTCTCTCTCTCTCTCTATATATATATATATATATATATATATATATATATATATATATATATATATATATATATATATATATATATATGGTTAAATAGCTAGCTAAAGACATTGAAGAATTATATATTTATTTTAAATTCACCCAGTTTCAAGAATTTCGCAATTTTTTTTATATATTTAAACATAAGATTTTTAAAAAATTAAAATAAAAAGTGCACATAAAAACATGTGATTCCATTACCAAAAAGATGATTAAAACCTTAATTAGATTTTAAACATTAAAATCGAGCACTTTCGACAGTGATTCCAGCTTTCATCAGGATTTATAAAAACAGGTGTTAAAACACAAACGTCCAGATCACATTCTTGTAAACAGTATGTCTCTGTACTGCGAGCCTACGGGAGAGTTCAAACACCTGTTTTATGAATCCTGATGAAGGCTGGGTTCACAGCCGAAAGGCTCGATTTTAATATTTAAAAATCTAATTAAAGTTTTAATCATCTTTTAGGTAATGGAATCACATGTTTTTGTGTTCACTTTTTATTTTAATTTGACAACGATGAATTTAAGCGTTCGGAATTTGATTTTTTTTAAAAATTAGTTTAAACAGATAAATTATATTTCATTACAAGTACTACTTATAATTAAATTAACGGTACTATGGGGCTTCTTAAGGTAGTTGTAATCAACTGATGAGCTTGAAATTTTATTTAAGTTCTCGTCAGATAATGAAGAAGAAATCTGGAAACTTACGTCAATACGTTTACTACCAGGTGTAAATGTGGTGCTAAAATGATGAGAATAATATAAGAAATAAAAATTTAACTCATAATAATTTAAATCAAATATTCAAAAGTTATGTGTTCTGTTTAAATTGCAACAACAAATATTTATCATCGACAACTAGCGGTAAAATTTTAAATTATTTTTCTTATTACTTTCTTCCACATACATAAGAAGAAAGCATTGAAATCGCGAAAATTTTCGATTTCCAATTTTTTTTAAATTTATACATTTTGGGATGTCCTGAACACTATTTAACTAATTTTTTAATATGTCTCTCTGGAGTCTCTGGTATGTGATATAAATTTTGTGGGCGCTCTATCTCATAAACTAATCGATGGGATTTCATCAAACTTCATATTCTGTTAGACCTTAAGATAAATTTGTGCTGATTATCACTTTACAGGTGACGTTGCTATGCTGTGTTTTTCACGATTTTCGTGATAGCTATATTTCGGCATCTATGGGATAGAATATCATCAAACGTCATATTCAGATAGATCTTAGCATATATATGTGCTGATTATGTTTAGGTGTATATAGATCAACAGGTGGCGTTGCTATAATGTTGTGATAGCTATATCTCGGCATCTATGGAATGGAATTTTATCAAACTTCGTATTCAGTTAGACCTTGACTATAGTGTCTAGAAGATATAGTGTGGCAATCGCCCAACCAAAAAGTGCTAAAAAATTTAATCCCATAAATGTTTAACGATGCTGAACGCAGCGACATCTGATGGTTCAAACATAAACATTGTAAAAGGATTCATTTGAAAAACCGTTTCGGCCATGATAATAAAAAAGTACGTTGGTTCAATTTTGGCTTTGTTCACTCAACAATGGCGCTTCTGTGCTGTGCTTTCACAATTCCATGTAACTTATATCTCAGTATCTATGGGATGTAAGTTACAGGATATAAGTATCAGTATCTATGAGAGGTAGCAGATGTCGCTACGATCGCCATTTGTCATTGAGCATCGTTAAACATTTATGGGATTAAATTTTTTAGCAATTTTTAAAGCATTACTGGAATAGGTTGCTACACTATATCTTCTCGACGCTGTACCTTGACATAAATTGTCATTAATTAGGCTTGAGGGTGAGAGGATTATTGCTCAACAAGTGACGTTGCTGTGCTGTGTCAGGTGATGTTCTTTTCGTGAACTTGCATTCTTGCATTCGAGCATCACGTAATTCAAGTGGTCTGCAAAAAGAGACAGGTGTAACGCAATGCCGCAGCCTGTCTTTTTCGTTAGACTTGTCCACTGCCGATATAGCGTCAGCATTACTTATGGACTTGATTTTGCTTTATAATATATATATATATATATATATATATATATATATAAGAAAGTTTTGTGAAGGCCGCAGCATAAGGTAAAGCCAGGAGAGATGACGCAGTCGGAGAGATTGCGCACATAGAGGTTTGGGGGGAAGGAGTAGAGTGAGCGTGCAGCGACTCCAGGTAGTTGTACAACAACAGTAATGGAGTGTCTACTTGAAAGTGCACGTTGATTGCTTTGAGTGTTTAAGATAAAGTATTGCTATTTTGTTTTGTTTTCCCAAAGTAAGTGCTTGAAATTTCATAGCTCTTCATCAGAATTTCTATACAATGTCAATAGTACAAAATATTTTAAACTTAAACGATTTCTCATAAGCTACTAATCTAAACTAACAATGTGAACATCAACGGTTCGTTTTAGAAGAGGTCATGTTTAAATAAAAGGCCGCGCAATCTTTCCTATCGAAATTGGAGAGTTTGCGCATTTGCTACTTAGGAGAGATGGCGCAGTATTCCCATTCGTTTCCATGGTAGGAGAGATTACGCAGCTTATTGGTAAATTTGCATTAAAAAAATGAAAAATGAAAATGGACTAATTTTTAGTTAAACGTGTTATTAAGTAACATTATTTTATTTTTTAATCTTATCTGGACTTGCTTTTTCTGATTCTTTAATTTTTTTCCTTTAATTAAAATTTTTTAATCGTTTTTAAAATTATTTCCTTTTTCTGATTCTTTAATTATTATGTTGAAATATTCACTCATAATACAATAATATTTGTTCACAAAAACCTTACAGCAATGCCATTTAAGTGTAATTATTACTGTTAACAATTTAATTGTAGTTATTATAAGTAACAATCTCTCCTACCCATGTGCGCAATGACACCAACCCTATAAGGAGAGATTGCGCAAAATAACTTTCTTAGTTTTATTACAATTGTTCTATTAAATTGCAACATAACAACAAAATAGCAATGGAAATGCATAAAAAACAAATGAAGTAAAAGTTATTCATGAATAGTTTAGCAAAAAATTAATATTTAGATTTTTTATTGCTATTCTTTTGAATTGTGCGCAGACTATCCTAGCTTTACCTTACTAGTTTTTCAATCTCTTACCCCTTCACTTGAATGGTATGAATGCAAAATTCCGTATGCATCGATTAATTAGAACAGATTTCAGAGGCGTTCTCAACACCATCAGACTAAGTTTCATTAATGCAATTTAATCTATCTTTTAAAATACTGACTGTATTAAAATGTCTAATGTCACCATATTAGAATATTGTATCGTTTAAATATGACTGCATTCTTTATAGTAACATTTTATATAACAAAGCTTTAACTCTGCTTTATCTTTTAATTCAACATCAAATTCAGTTCAAATGATACATACATATTTGTATTACATATAAAATGTCATTTTTTTTTAGTATGGCAAATTGGAAAACATGAAAAATTTAGAAAGTTTTCAATATTTTAATCACAGTTGTAGATCAGCATGTAAAGATATTTCTTTAAATCCCATATCACAAACATAATCTCAAATATTTATGAAAGAAGACAAAATATTTCTTTGCATAACAGAAAGCATCTGCGTTCAGGAGCTAAGTTTTCTGAAATCTTATAAAAATAAGGCTAGAAAGTTTTTGAAAGAAGATAAATATTTTTCGATTTTACATATATTTTCACATCATGTATAGTAGGTGAAAAAATATCCTTTATATTCCTTGGAAAAAAATATATTATTTAAAATAAAAGAATTTTTTTTAGGTTAGAATTTCGGATGCTTAGATGAAAGACACCTGCTTCGTCTTGAAAAAACGTTGATATATTTTATATTTACAATGAACTTCTATATTTGTACGTATTTATGCATATATGTATGTATAGATCTATACACATGGCATTTGTACGTATAAAACATTAAAACCCATAAGAGAAAATGATAGATAGAACTAGTCCAGGTATGTTACATATTAAATACTCCTTGAAAATGCCGTAAAAGGTCACAAACATCGAAATTGCCATATTGATGATGTTACATATTCATTGATACTATGCATTTCCCATGCCGTACGCATATTCACAATACATACTCGGTTCAGAACTAGCGTCGTTCTAATTGGCTCACCCAGATATCTAGACCATACTGATTCTCAATGTCTTGGAAGCGCTGATATCGTGAATGAAATTTATTTTCTAAGCAGTTCTGGAACGACTGCGTCGTAATGGCGTGCTATGTCGTTTGTCTCAAAACTTGAGACCTTCAGTTCGATCTCAGAAGGAGGAAGTTTGAAAAAGGTGGAAGATTATTTTTCAATATTTATTTAAGTTATAAAAAATAATTTGAAGGGAAAAAATGGAAAATTTTTGCTTTTTAATAATTAATTAAGTATAAAAAATAATGCGAAACAATATTAACTATTTATATTATGTTTTTATTTTTACATTCGTTATACTGATTGCGGTTTTAACGAACTTTCTATAATTAGACATTTAACAAATTAACAACAATTTAACAAAATTCACTTTTTTTTAATGGGCTCGAATTGCTTATACACGCGTTATAGTGATATCGGTTTTAACTAAGTTCATGCATTTTTGAGACTTCTGCACATCAAGATTTTTGCATCTAGTGATTGTTTTTTGTTTTTATGTGCGCAAAGCGCTCACACATGCGCTTATGATCGCGGCTTTAATGAATTTCATACATTTTTGAGATTGCTACACAACTAGATTGCAGTGATGTTTCTTGTTCTTGTTTTCATGTGTGCGAAGCGCTTATACATGCATACATAATTAAAAAAGTACTAATTTACAAAATTTACAAACCCTTGCACAAACAATACTGATATTATAAACAGTGCAATTGGCTTTGTTGCGTTTGTATCTATTGATGAAAATATTTGATAAATGTACGTAAATTATTTATGTACGTATATTTTTAATTATTCAGTATCATCATTAAATTGGGTTATAATTAATATTTATGCATCAAAAATAGGGGTTGCGTGATGCAGTCAATTATCACTTTCAAGACATTAAACATCAGTATGGTCTGAAATCTGGCGAGCCAATCAGTACGGCGCTAGATCTGAACTGAGTAGGTATTGTGATTATGCATGCCCGCAAATTTTCAGTCAAAACATTTAATTTGTTGGTAGTTCAGAGCTTCGATAAAAATTTTATTGCTTCTTAGGATTCCGTACCTAAAAATAAAAAACGGTATCCTCATAGTTTTGCTTTATAAATCCTGATATTGGAAAATCACCTAAAAAATCAACACCGAAATATAGTTTAATGATTTTTGGATTTTTTCCTTTACATGTGCTATAAGACCTTCCTTCGTGCCACATTTCAAGGTTCTAGGGCAACCGGAAGTACCCTATAAGTTTTACTCTCGAAACCTATAGGGTATTTCCGGTTGACGCTGGACATTGAAATTCGGCACGAAGGAAGGTCTTATAGTACATGTAAAGGAAAAATTCCGAAAATCATTAATTTATAATTTCATGTTGACTTATTATGTGATTTTCCATAATCAGGATTTTCAAAGCGAGATTATAAGAGTTCCATTTTATCTTTTTCAGGTACAAAACCCTAAAAAAAAAAAAAAAAAAACAGAGAAGCAAACATTTCGTTTTTAAATCTGAACGAAATTCAAACGGGAGCCATCAGAACGAGGATTTTCCAACAACAAAAAATATATGAAAATCGGAGCACCTGTTCAAGAGTTGGTGGTGCATTAAAAAATATATACGAATGAAATGAATTACATTCTTTGCTTTAAGTCGTTTAAAAATCTTTAATAATTCATATAACTAAATCCAGAAAAATAATATTACCGGAAATATTAACAAAAGTCCAATTGTTTATGTAGTGTGTTTTGAGACTAAATTTAATTCAAGCTAGCTGGCTGCGACAATCCACAGCTAGTTATATTAAATTATAAACAACTTGAGGTTAGTTCACTTCTACTAAACAGTCTTTGTCGTCAGAAGGGATTTTGTTGATGGGTCTACGGAATTTAATCATTTGAAATGAACATTTTAGGTACATGTTAAAAAAATCGTTGGATACGTGAAGTTTTTTAAAAAAAGTTAATATATGTTTAGCTATTTTTTTTCTCATTTTTTATGTTCTTATTTCGATATATATATATATTATTTATCTTATTAAACTTTTCTATTTAGTAAAAAATAACAACAATATTACATCTTTGTCATTTCATTTGCTTTTTTAGAAAACTTGAATGTTGTTTTAAAGTTTACCATATGCTAAATTGAATCATACAGCGGTTGATAAGTTAGATTTAAATTTGCATCTTTCGTATTTTCGAGAAACATTTATAGGACGCAAATTCGTAAATTTAAGCAGCATACGTGACTATTATTATTATTATCTTAACTTTTCACCGAATGTCATTAATGAATAACGAGCATTAAAGTTTACTGTTCACATTTTCTTGAGGAAAATTTAATATTTTTTTGTGTTGCCTTATATTTGATTAATTTTATCCGTTGTAACATGAATTCAATACAACAAAATCGTTCATATATTTTTGTGTATTTTTCTGTATTTGTGAAAAGTACATTATGCAAAAATAAAGGAGTAATATTACTGATTTTGTGGAAAAAGCTTATATTGTATATTTTGGATTAAAATCTGTAAAGCAAAATAAATATTCATTTCTTTTTAATACCTGTAAATCATATATATAATCTTTAACATTTCTGAAGAAAAGGAGAATGTTCAGGATTAGATTTTTGTATTCCTATAATACGATGAAAAAAAAATCCCCACTACTTTAATATTTCTTTGCAAAAAGTGTAATACGTTTCACGTGTTATAAGAACGGGAAATATTTCAATGTAGAATAAAAAAAAAAAAAAAAACACAGTAAAGACCGTCTTAAGTGCGTATTCCTACATCGCAACTGGAATTTATATCGTCAAAAGCACTGCTGAATTCACAAAGCTTTGGGAAATATATAGGTGCTTGTATAAATGAATATAAATTACATTTTTGAACATATTGTGGCTTTCAGCTCTATACCATTTTTTCTCAAAACGGACTAAATAATTTAATAAGATATCTGAATTTATCAAACCAGGTATCAGAATTACTGTCATCACGAAATGTTCCTTCTTCTTGGGGCAGGAAGAACTAAAAAGCGATCATTAGACATAGAGCAGACCCTCTTGAAACTGATCTTTTAAAGATTGGAACGTATATCAAAACTTTTGTACCATGATGCTAAAAACGCGAAGAAAACTAGAAGCAGAAATTTGACATAAACCCATTTCTATCGGCACGATCATTTTCTATCTTAACGATTTCTAAAAGATTTCTTCTTGATATAACCAACAATATTATTTAATAAAATGTGAATATCGGCAGAATTGTATAATAAACATACATAAATCAGATTAGTGTGTTATTTATGTATTTCAGGTTTTTGTATAAGTGATTCAGTTCTTAAAAAAATGCGGGTATGATTTTCATTTGCTTTAATTAATCTTACACGTTACCTACACTGCAAAAAAAATTGTTAATTTTACGGTATAATACTAGCGCCCCAGCTGCCAGTATTATACCGGAAAATCAACAATTTTTTTTGCAGTGTATGATCCTTCATATAAGAGATGTTTGTTACCTTCATTTTTCAATTCCTACTATTAGTTCACACTCTCCCTATATATATTTATATATATTGTTCAAATTTTCAATCGTTAATAAAATACTTTTTATTCATCTACTCAAGTTCAAATACATATTTTTAAACTTGTAGTGGATGACACTTGATGTTAATACAGTTTTTTCAAATATTAATTCATTAATTAAATTTCATTAATAAATTGCATCATAAAAAGCGACTAAAATAAGTAGCGACCCTTGAGAAAATGGAACATCTAGTTATGGTGATCACCTCCAGTTTAGTACAAGGAAGATTGAGGGTTCGATTTCTCATCGTGGCAAGGTTTGGTTATTTAAAAAGTTCGAAAAAAGAAAATGTTGGTGCATTACTTTTTGTTTTACGCATATAATACATAATAAGTTAAAATTTATCTGTTATAAGGCATCAAATAATAAAGCAAAATATTGAAAATTATGAAAAGAAAATATTTTAGTTTTATACGGGAGAAATTTTTTTTCTTACATAAGATATTTAGCAGGTTAAATAAATTTAGGAATAATACCGTCAGTGGCGAAGCGGGTAGATCGCTGGAAAAAAAATTCTTTTTCAGATTCTTTTTTCATTCTGGGTTCTAGTCTAAGTAGGAATTGACTTAATTTTTTTTTATATTACTTGTTGTTATTTCTACAGCAGGCGTGATAAAAATATTACTGTAACCTTTGAAAGCCAGTATGTGAACCATATCGTTGAATTCAACAAAAAAGGATCAAATTTTACGACATCAAGTTACATTTATATATAAAATCTGTAAATATGAATATAAGTAATAAATAACATTTTAAACCAAATCTGACACAGTCTGTAATAATTCATTTTAAAAACCGGGAAATTAATTTTTCCAACAGTTTTATTATTCTCAATCTTGACTATGTTTTATCATTTTTTTAACGTCATTAAACAAAACGATTTCTCGTTCAGAGATATTTAGAAACTTGGTAATTGTTTATTTTGGAAATGTTATCAAAGTAACAAATGGAAAAAACAACAACTTGTTTTCACTTTATTTACAGATAGATTTTAGATCAGCTTTACGTTGCCAAGAATTCGTCTTTTAAAAATAGAATTTTCAAAGAAACTGCATTTTTTAATGCAGTATCATGATTTTCACCATTAATTTGTCATTAAAATTGACTCTCTATCAATAAAAACTAACAGTCAAATAAAAAAAATAAGAGTGCCTGAATATAAACAGATTAAATTTATGTCCCAAATGTATTTTATACAATAATCAACTATTAAAAATCTAATATCCGAAATTTTCATAAGTTAGTTACAATTCATTTTTACGTGACGCAAATACATGATTTTTTCCTTCACACATTCACCTATTACGTATTACCTCATAGTTGAACATCAAAGTGTTAAGATTTATCAAACTTGTCTTTCTATTCCATGCAACTATATATATACATTTAAGTCATATAGAATGAAAACAATTAGAGATACAAAGGAAAAAACACATGCTTTACTGTAAGTTATCTCACAGATGGAAATTTTTCTGCTAAACTTGATTAAACTAATCGTTTTATTCCATCCAACTATATGTAATATTACAGATATCATTCCCTCTTCTTTACAAGTGAGTCAAGGTGTCTTTCTGGATTATGCTTTATAGCCCAAGTGGCGACTGAAAAAAACTAGCTTATTTATTAAAAGCTGAAAAATTTAAAAATTTGGTATTTACCATGGTAAAACTAGGCTGTGCCGCCAGGCGCCTGAGTAGCGCCCGGCGCGTCTAAGACCACCGAACCCAAGTCCCGAGGGACTTTTATCGCGCACGACCGGATTTGTCTCTCCGTATGCGCTTCGGCCGGTCGGAAGACCGCCACCTCCAACCCTTAGACCCATGTGTTGACGAAGTAAGTCATTGCGATACGCGGTGGATCCGATTATCAGTGGAAACCACCACGAGACACTTGGGGACGGGCCGGCGTCCCCCAACAATTCCGGGCTGGACGCGAAGCTCTAGGCCTTAAGTCGGGTTTTTCCGACCCTTACTAGCTTTAACATAACTCGAGATATTTACCATGGTAAAGGAAATGTCATAGGGTTACCTAGTCAAAGCGGGTAAAGAGAATATATATAAGCTCATTTCCGGTGGGAATTACCATCGCTTACTTAGTTCATTAATTAAAAGATGAAATCAGTACTAAAATGAAGATCTTATAATTCTGTATTTAAAAACATAGGGTGTAGATGATTAGCTACTCTCCTATGAAGGAAGTCTAGTTTTTTCAGTGGAAGCGTTTTGTCAGATGTTAACCTGTGTGCGTGTAAGCGACCCCTGTCCGTCCTTCATATTTCTTTAACTTTCTCACGTAAGTTTGTGCCTCTCGGATTCTGCGGTGCGCAGTTTTCGCTGTAGTTTTATGCTAATTAGGGAATGCTGATCAATCTGCGTAGTAAAAAAGTGGGATTGAAATTTGCTATAAGTGGATTTTGGGTCGAATCCTGCCTCATCGAGAAATACAAGACTGGTGTTCTCGGCTTTTGAGATTTGAAGCTCGTACCTATGCCACGTGCCTTGAGATATTTGAGATCTAGAGTTAGGCGAGAGAATTCGTCATTTTTGGAAGAAATATTTCGCCATAGTTTAAGAAAGTTTTGCGCGATATTATTTTGTGATAGTTTACATAACATTTGAATATGTGTGCTAACGAATTTCTTTCAGAGACAGCATTCTTGGATATAGTTTGAGCAGCCAGCCGTCCATACGTAAATTAAATTTAGATTTACTACTTAGCATTTTCACATTTTTGAGAGTTAATTTGAATATTGAAGGGAATTCAGTTCGTCTAAATTTAGAAGCTCCACTGCAGGTTTTCTCTATTTTAGTTTCAATAAAGTGTTTTATACTTTAAATCTGAGCATGTCTCAATCACCTCGTGGTGACCTTGATGGAGTCGTCACAAGGATTGTCTGCTAAAATTTGGGTACGACTGGTGAGAACCATCTAAAAATTAAGACTATTTTTGGTTTGCGGCCTTGAAGACCAAAGCAGAGTCTCACTTATGGTCCGTGGTCGGTAACGCCCGCCAAAGTGGAATTCAGGTTAATATCTCTTGCGAGGACTTCGGGACGGCTGGGTGGTAAAAGGACATCACGTTGGCCAATCCCTCGCGCCTAGGCGCTTTGCACCCGCCAAGGATGGTAACACGAGGGCAACGGATAGCTAACGGTGGTAGGACAGCTTCCAAATTTATCTAAGGCGTGGCGAAGGCGAGACGGACTCCGCAGGACAAGAAGCGCAGGTGGTTCCGTAGTGACATCTGGTCAGTGCGTGAGGTGGCATGCAGCAACATTCGGTACTGGCAGGCGGCGGAACATAGACAAGGACAGAAGGTGTGGGAAAGTAGACGAACCCAATGAAGTCCTCCTCCCGATCCTTCATCCCCTGCACCTGCCTCTGTAGCTGGAGTAGTTGTGTGCCGCCCTCAAATTTCTGTCGGGAAGAGAAGTTTCCCGTTTGACCAAGAGTGGTTGGAGTTGCGGAGGGCCTTTCAGGTCTGAGGTCTGCGACTCGTATCACCTTTTCTGGAAGGGGACCTGAGCCCCTTCTTGGCTTGACCGATTACGAGGAACCGGGCCGGAGGCTCGTCAGTCAAGTCCAGACGGCGTCCAGACCTCAGTCGAACCTTGGGTCGAAACCAGTCCAGCGCGTCTATGCGTAGTCAAAGTTTTCTGTACCTGACGGTTGGGACTAGCAGGAGTCTTTGAAATAAATTTCAAGCTACTAATCTCGATTGGAACCGCCTCTTTGGCACTTTTGAAAGATCTTTATGTGCCCTTCAGAGTCCGATAGTGGTGTCTAACATAATTTTCTGTTTTTGTCTAACATTTGTTGTGTTTTTGTTTGTTTGTGTTTGTTTTATATGTCATGCGTTTCCGAATGATCCCCTATTGAGTCGGCCGGCACGCCTGCGTTCTGCCGTAGGAGTTCGCCGGAGGGAAAGCTTTAGGAGGCCACGTGGAGACAACCTAAGCCAAGACGTGTCTATGCGTTCAGGGACCCCTTTCCTCAATGTCCCGGGCTGGCAAGAGGCCCCTCCTGCTCGCCGCAGCCGATGACCAAGTCGTTTCCTCCCTCCCTAGGACTTGATGATCGGAAACTGCGGTAAAGCAAGAGTTTGTCGAGGGAACCCTGCTTAAGGCCTAGGACCCGGTTTCCTCTTTCGGATTCCGGATCCGAAGCTGTTGGGCGACTCAGGCGGACTCCCCAAGTGTTTTGTGGTGGTGTCCTCTAAGTTTGGGCTCCACCGCATGTTGCAACGACCTCTGTCGTCACTTCATTTGGGTTAGGGGAGAGATGCGCAGGAGGCGTATGCTCCCTAGGCCAAAAGAGCCTGCCTAAGACGGACAAAGCCTAAGACGCCTAAGACGGACAATTTACGACGCCTTCGGCGGCGTAGATTGTCTTATCACATGATAAATACTATTTTTTCTATCTTAAACATTTTCAGCTTTTAATAAATGAGATTTTTCCCCAGTCGACGCTTGGACTAGAAGCAGCGGGAGAGACTAGATTTATTTGGGTGAACTTGTTTGCATTTTTTTCGCGTTGAAGCATTAACAAACTTGGTCGTTTCTAATTGGTTCAGGAACTTTGAAGGGAGGGATTCTAGAGGTTGGATGCTACGGAAAACCTCTCGAAACCCCCTCACTGATCACAAATCAACGTACCGCGCGGCGCGGACGAAATAAAAAATGGAGCAAGTCGATTTTGACTATAGTTCGACTGTTAGTTTAGCTGCTTAGCCATGCTTTGAGAGATTGTGAGCTCCCGGCATTGGAATGTGTCTTTATGTTATTACCATCCATAAATTTCTGTGTATTGAGTCGTACTCAGTCAAACTAATTTCGTGTGACAGATGTTCATTTTGAATTGTTTTGGAATATTTATTCCTGTAATTTTTATGGCAGGAGATGTTTATTTCGAGAATTTAGTTCTCTGTATTGGAATATCTATTCCAGTAACTTTTATGACCGACTATGTTTTTTACGAATTGAAAATTTTCCAATTGAGTAAAAAAGTGTCCAATCCCCAGAGACTTTTTCACTCAGTTGGAAAAAAATCAATTAGTATGGTATCTTTACCAATCAGTTTGATTGAGTTAATAATAACAATAAAGAATGTGCTTTATTAGAATATTTAGATCTCTGTGTTGGAATATTTAATCATGAACTTTTATGACAGAAGTTGGTTATTTAGAGTAGTTAGATTCCTGTGTTGGAATATTTATTCCTGTAATTTTTATGACAGATGCTCATTTAGAGTAGTTAGATATCTGTCTTGGAATATTTATTCTTGTAATTTTTATGACAGATGCTCATTTAGAGTAGTTAGATATGGAATATTTATTCCTGTAATTTTTATGACACATGCTCATTTAGTGTAGTTAGATATCTGTCTTCTTATATTTATTTCTGTAATTTTTATGATAAGAGATGTTTATTTGGAGAATTCAGTTCTCTGTATTGGAATATCTATTCCAGTAATTTTTATGACAGGTTATGTTATTTACGAATCGAAAATTTTCCAATTGAGTGAAAAAGTGTCCAGTTCCCAGAGACTTTTTCACTCATTTGGAAAAAATTCAATTAGTATGATATATTCACCGATTAGTTTGATTGAGTTAATAATAATAAAAAATGTGCTTTATTAGAGTATTTAGATATCTGTGTTGGAATATTTAATCATGTACTTTTATGACAGAAGTTGTTTATTTAGAATATTTAGATCTCTGTGTTGGAATATTTATTCCTGTAATTATTATGACAGATGCTCATTTAGAATAGTTAGATATCTGTCTTGGAATATTTATTCCTGTAATTTTTATGACAGATGCCCATTTAGAGCATTTAGATATGGAATATTTATTCCTGTAATTTTTTTATGACAGATTCTCATTTAGAGTAGTTAGATATCTGTCTTGGAATATTTATTCCTGTAATTTTTATGACAAGAGATATCTTTTTAAAGTATTTAAATCTCTGTCTTGGAATATTAATTCCTGTAATTTTTATTACAGAATATGTTCATTTAGATTTAGAGTATTTATTTCTTTGTGTTGGGATATTTATTCCTATGATTTTTATGACAGATGATATTTATTTAGAATAATTATATCGTTGTGTTGGAATATTTATTCTTGTAAATTCTATTATATTACGCTGTGACTGTCGGGTAATAATGTTCGTCTTCTGCTGAGAATATATACACTTTTATTCCATCCAGAAATAATAATATGTTTAGAGTAAAATATAGAAATAACTACAGAAATAGACGGAAGAAAGGGCTTCGCCACCTATAGTCATTTATCTCACGTTTTAAACTCAATTTGTTCAACTTTTTTTAAACTAATGTTTTATTTCATCCAATAACAGATAAAGACTTACACCAAACCGTAATTGTCCTTATATAGTAAAAATTCCTCATATACTATTTTCAAACGAAAAAAATAGATAGCGACAGTTTAGACTGGTTAATTAGAATTCCGGACAGATACTAAATTTAATATCTTCTTTTATCTCCAGGAATGTTTTATAAAACATTGCATCAAAATCATTCACTTTCATTGAAGTTACTTAAATACTACATCTAGAATAAGAGAATCTCTTTCAATAAAAGTATTGGAGAAGTAAAAAAAAAGTATTTTAGAAGTATTTCGTCTCCTTAGATATTATCTCTTGTGCTTTTATAGAACTCTACTATATTATTCCAGGCAGATACTTCGTATATTGAAAAAAAATCAATCGAAAACATGATATACCTTACATACAGTTCATATTATTTTTTTCCAGAATAATGGACATACACAGACATATAAAGTAGAAAACATAAAATAACAATTGACTAAATTTTACTTTTTGCATGTTAAAAACTAAGAAAATAAAAACTTACATTTCTTTCTTTCAAAGAATTTTTTTTATTAATTACCATATTTACACGAGTTTAATTAGAGTTTCTAAAACTCCAATAGATTTGAAATAAGTGTAAAAACCCGGTAAATTTGGGGAAGAAAATGAGAAATTTAAGACTTAATCAGGAAAAATACAAATCTAAGAAGTTTTCAAATGCAAAGTGTTTCTTAAACGATTTCAGCAAGAGTCAAGTTATATAGCTTATAAAACTCTAATGTTGTATTATGTATATTATATATAAAAGAACTAGCGTCAAAACATTGGCTTTTCATATGCGAAGCAAGCTAATATACGCGTATGTAAAGTAATTTTTTATTGTTAGATTCGTTTTCTTTTGTTAACTAGTTATTTTTCTTTTATAATAGCTTTCATAGCTTGTTTTTATGTTATTTTGAAGAGGGTTAAATTAGGTAAAACTTTTAGTATTCTTCTATTGGATGTTCAGTTGTTTGTAAACATTATGCAGAAAACAATTGCTTGCTAGCTTAATTATTTTATGGTTTTACTCAGAAATATTTAAACAAATTTTAGTTTAGAAATTTATTGCATGCTTGTTGGCATGTTTCTAACAATGTTTCTAGAATGCTGACTAGTGTAATCACGTATCCAGCGTTTACTGGAGTTCCAAATTACCTGCGATTTATTCTGTTGAGCTGATTCAGATATCAGACCGGAGGCTATGATCAATAAGGTTAACTTGATGAATTAGGTCCTCCAAATTTGACCGGGATGGCTCAATTGCTAGAGCATTGCCAGCTTACGCCAAGAGATCCCAGGTCCGAATCCTGGCACGGACATTATTTGTCCAGTTAGAAAATTACAACTCATATGATTTCTTTACCAATTTGAATAATTGTGTTAATATTAATCTTCTGTGTTGGATAGTCTGATTAATTTACATTTACCATCCTATTACTCTTTGTATATTCTAAATTTAAAAAATGAATGGTTTCCTAAAAGTTACAACCATAGATGTGATACAGATGTCGAGTTATAGATTTCATTCTTTTATTACGGCGATAAGTTACGTTCATACAAATTATTAAAAAACCAATTACAGAAAGAAACCTTTTGAATTTCATGCTTGCTTAAATACTAATTCATAATTCCGTTATAAGTACCATTTATAAAGAAATGCGTTATTAAGCACTGTTTATACACTTTTCTAGTGATTGTGGGAAAAAAAATCGACGCATAAATGAAATTGCGTACAACCGAAAATCTTGTTTTTAAGTCTTAATGAAATATCAGTCTTTCATTTAATGCAACTTCACTTTTATTTTTCACTTAATACAATAGCAAAATTTAACGCATTCGTTCTGTAAATTAAGTTCTCTTAAAGCGTGTTCTCAAATCCAAAGGAACTACTTTCTGATACGTTTCTGAATTCCTTTTTGATCGGAAACGCATGGAATTGGCAGGTGTTCTTATTCAAAAACTATGTAATTGAATGGTGTTTTCTATTTTTTTGGTAAAAGCGGAAGATCTTTCAGAAAATACTGTTAAAGTGTCGTTTTGAACCGAGTTTATGGACATGATAGCACGAGAAAGGAGAAAAACCTGCTTCACGTGACATCAATCGCTTATAATTCAATAAGTAACCCATTTATCAAAAAATGGAGAACACCACTCGATTCCAAATAGATTCAACAGTCAGGCCTGAAAGTGCCCTACTTTTGAATTTAAAAATGAGTCCGTAAATATTTCCGAATATTTCGCCTTATTGAGTGGGGATAAATAATTTTTTTAGAACAATTTTAGCAATAACATACTTTTAAATACTATTTATATAAATATTAAACCTAATGCACATTTTTAAAATTTCAATATTTCAATATCATAAGAAAAAAGAACGAAAAATCCTGCGTCAAGCATAGATTATGTAACACTTCCAACACTTCCAAAATAATTTTAGAAATCTTTACCGTTTAATAAAGTGAAAGATGATGTCTAATTAAACAAATTGGAAAAAGCATAACAAATTTAAAAACCCAGTTTCAGGAATTACCAACAATATTCGGAAACATATCCGAATTATTTTATGCAGCTCTGTATATGATCTATAGATTTGTATATATACCCCATAGAATGCTAATGTTTTAGTTCAGTTAGGAGACGCGTAAGCACCGTTTAAAATTCCCCTTCTGGAATTTCCATCAATAAACGGAAATGTCCTTGAGAACTTTTGTACTGCCCTGTATAGGATCTATAGAATTTGTACACAACGAGTAATAGACAGAAAATGAGTTAAATTTAAAAATGTGTTCAGCAACTGAAAGCGCACTTCCAGCAATTATTGGTAAGAGACAGTACCGAATCCTTTTGTGTGTCCCTGTAAACGAACGATGAATGCTATACACACAATATTCTATAGTAAGCATCTTGTAATGCACCTTAATGATGTGTATATGTATTTCAATATGTTTGAAATGGTGAAACATTATTAAATTAAACCGCAAAGGATTTTTCTCCATACACCGTAATGTAACGGAATTATTCTGAGTGTCCCTGTAAAGAAAATATAAGTGCTATGCCCACCATATTCTATAGTATCGTAATTT
Source organism: Maratus michaelseni (assembly GCA_963931845.1). NCBI lineage: Eukaryota > Metazoa > Arthropoda > Arachnida > Araneae > Salticidae > Maratus > Maratus michaelseni. The sequence continues at coordinate 369,488,953 of OZ007589.1, forward strand.
CGCGTGTATACGCCGCACCTCAGACAATTCGATTTCCTAGCAGAATTTATTTTAAATAAAATGTGACTTACCTCTGCTTAGCACTTATTTGACTTCTTATTTTCAATAAAATTTTCGGTTTGAAAAAGACTTAACTAAGGTGCGGCGCATACGTGCGAAATTACGGTAAGTCTCTTGTAGTAATCCGCAGTGATATATATCAATTTCAATATGTTTGAATCTGTATAACATCATTAAAATGAACCGCAAATGATTTTTCCGCATACACTATAATGTAACGGAATTCTTTTGAGTGTCCCTGGAAAAAAACTATAAGTGCTACATACTTCATTTTCAGTACCGAACATGTCATAGTAAACCTTAATAACATATATCAATTGCATGACAATCCGAATATATTTACGCGAGTTAGAGCATTGAAAGACAGATAGGCAGACAGACGACAGACAGACGGCAGACAGACGGACAAACCGAACTCAAAAACACTTTTTAACTATGTTGGAAAATGTTAGAAAGAACGACTTAAGAAAACCACCACCTTTCCTCTAATAATACTTTCGCTAATTGTTTGTTTTTCATTGTTACCGTCTAAAAGTTCTATTTTGTCTTAAGAGCCTACATCAGTCACGCGAAAAAACGCTCCAGCTAATGTTAAGTCTATGGGAATGTTATCGCGCGATTTCTCGCTCGCATTTTAATATTTTTAAATGATTTTTTTGCATAGGATAGCTGAGGTCGATCTCTAACGTTGTTAGTTTTTACTTTTTAGATTTTGGCTCTAGTTTTTTTATATAAGGATAATTTCACTTTCAGAACCGGTTCCAACCGGTTCCAAAATAAAAAATGTCCTCTTATAAAAAAAACCGTAACCAAAATCGAAAAAGTAAAAACTAACAACGTTAGAGATTGACCTCAGCTATCCTATGCAAAAAAAATCATTTAAAAATATTAAAATGCGAGCGAGAAATCGCGCGATAACCTTCCCATAGACTTACCATTAGCTGGAGCGTTTCTTCGCGTGACTAGCGTAGGCTCTTAAGCAGGACTCGCTTTAGAGGTGAGTGATGTTGTGCGACCGTCGATGACGTGAATAACCAAAATACAGGGTGATTATAAAAAAACTATCCCGACATTTGGGCCTCTAACTATCATACCATTCACAGAAACTGAATGAAATTTTGGCAAAAGGTATTTTGAGGTATGCGCTCAAGAATGATATGGAAAACAACAGTGTCACTCAAACAGTTACGGTTACAGTGAGAAAATTTCGAAAATATCAAATGGTAACAGCCAGTTTTTTGTATTGGAATGTGATCTTCATTGTGAAAAACCCTAAATAGCGTTGGAACGGCAATTGTAGCATGAAAATCACCGGCGGTAGATAGGCTAAAAGTGAAGACAACCAATAAGGACAGAGAAGCAGCATAAAATAAAGCATTTTATTGTGTTTCACAAATTTTCCACATGACCTCCTTCACACACGATGACACTTTGCATGCGGCTGATGGTGGATAGCACTACAGCACGTATCATGACAATAGGAATCTCTTGAATCGCAGTTCTGATGGCATCTTTCAAATCAGATGCAGTTTGAGGACGAAACTGATGCACTTTGGATTTCAGATATCCCCACAGCCAGAAATCCATTGGTGTCAGATCAGGAGACCTTGGTGGCCTCGGAAACGGGAAATGACGGGAGATAACTCTGTCCCCAAACTGTTGAGTTAAGACACGTTTGACTGACGACCCGACATGTGGAGGAGCGCCATCTTGCATCCACACAACTTCAGATAGAGCATTTTGCCGTTGCAATGCGTGAATCGCGTAATGAGTTAACATGTCCAGAAAGCGAGCACTCGTTACTGTACACGTTTGCAGATCACCGGCAGTAACCTCTTCAAAAAAGTAAGGGCCGAGGATGAACGTACTCGTTATACCACACCACACAGTCATTTTTTCTTCGTGTAATGGACGTGCATGCACATCATGTGGATTATTCTCTGCCCAGTGCACACAATTTTTCGAATTCACGTTACCAGTTAACGAGAAATGCGCCTCATCTGTCCACAGAATGCGTAAAGGCCAGCTGCTATCTTCCTCGTACCGGATAATGAATTGATTTGCCAAATCCAGCCGTAATTGATAGTCTTTTGCTTCCAACATCTGGACACGCTGGAATCGATACGGAAACATGTTTAAAACAGAGCGCAGAATCTTGCGTACAGTTGAATTCGGCAGATCCAGAACACGTGAAACACCGCGTGCAGTTGCGGGACGAATTGTGCTTATCGTCTGATGCACTTCTGCAACAGCTTCCACAGGAACGGAAGCTCGTCCAGACCGAGGTCGATCGCATAAGCAACCAGTTTCTTCAAATTTATGAATCAAGTCCCGTACAGCTTTGACAGTGCACGGGCCTCGCCGTAATCCATGTTTTCTGCGGTAAACACGCAATGTCTCTGCGGCATTTTGTCCATTCAGGTAATAAATCTTTACGATTTCCCCACGTTCTTTCCCTGCAAGCGGCATCTTGTTCGGAATGGCAGAAAGGAACATACGCGGCTCGCATTTCGCAGTGCCTTTTCTTTCACCTAGCGTGACGACGTCAGTCATGACTGTGTCTTACGTAGAATCCGAAATTTGCGTTTCTTGGTTTCTTCTTCTCGTTTTGTGGAGAATTAATCAGGCTGGGATATCCGCCAACGAAACGGTGTGACGTGTGACGTAAATGAAGCGAAAATTAATGCTCTGGTGCACGACAAAGTCCTTTTTACTTTTCCCTTGCCTAGTTCCGGTGATTTTCATGATACAGTTGCCGTTCCAACGCTATTTAGGGTTTTTCACAATGGAGATCACATTCCAATACAAAAAACTGGGTGTTGCCATTTGATTTTTTCGAAATTTTCTCACTGTAACTGTAACTGTTTGAGTGACACTGTTGTTTTCCATATCATTCTTGAGCGCATACCTCAAAATACCTTTTGCCAAAATTTCATTCAGTTTCTGTGAATGGTATGATAGTTAGAGGCCCAAATGTCGGGATAGTTTTTTTATAATCACCCTGTATTATGTCAATAAATTTCGCAATTAAACGAAACTGCCGCAGGTTATCGTGGGTAGTAAAGCCTCCGCTGGTCTTAATATATCGTGTGAAACTTTAGAACACACTAAAATGAAAATGACAATAGTCGAACAAATATTTTTCAAAAAGGATTATTATTAGAATTTACGAAAGTGATTTCTCTATTTCTTTATTTGAAAAGCTCGGCTGTCAAATGGCAGTCTTAATGCAATTTCAGTCTTTTATTTAATGCAAATTCACTTTTATTTTCACTTAATACAATAGCAAAATTTAACGCTTCGAAATTTGAACAAAAAACAAGTTTCGAGATATTCAATATTAAAGTTTTCAATTTTTCTTTCCAAATAAAATTAGTTATCATTGCTTTCTCTAAAACAGCTCATTTATTAAGACTGAAGCTTCAGTTAACTGTGTGCAAAATTTTTTGCTGATAAATTTTATTTTATAGCACTTGTTAAATTTAATAAAACTCGATGCACTTACTGAAATTTATTATGATGATATCTTTTGAGTGATAAATAGACTTTATGCTTTTAAAAAGGATATCTGGATGCAGTTAAATAATTTTACATGAAAATCAGAAAAAATCCAAAGATGTCTGTTACCTTGTTCTATACCCGATCACCTCATTTTTAACACTTTTTAACATACACTGCATGTAAAAACTTTAAGGACAGCAAAAAAAATGTTAATTATTTTGATAAATTTCAAATCAGATATAAAAAAGTTTACTGTAATGTGTATCAGAAATTTAAAAAGCTAATAAAAAAGTCAACAAGATTTATCTGTAATTATTTTATTACGAAAATAAAGTAATTATACAAAAAAGCACTATTTCTGTCTGTGTAAAAACTTTAAGGACAGCAAAATAAAAACAATACAGTATTGAAGAAACAAATACTTAATATGTTGTGCACCCACTATTGTTTTTAATGACCGCAAAAAAGTCTATCTTTCATGGACATTATTAATTTTGACACAGTTTGCGAGTGGTTTTGTACCATTCATCTTGAATCGTAGATTTGAGTTCTGAAGCTGAGGAAAAATGCCTTTTATCAATAACTCATGTAAACTCATCTGGCTAAATCCCCCACAAGTTCTTGATCGAGATTAAATCAGGACTGCTAGATGGCATTAGAGTACTGCAATATTTTCCTTCTGGAACCAAAATTTTGTCTTGCGGTTTGTGCGGACAGGCACATTATCTTGCTGATAAATCCATTTTTCCGCTTCCAAAAATGTTGCAACCGGTGAAAGATGGCTAGAAAGAGATTTCAGATAAGTCTTTGAATTAACTTTTCCTCAAAAAACTGCAGTTGACTCCACGCCATTAAACGAAAACCATCCCCGTGCCAAAATGGATCCACCACCAAAATTGACGTTTTAAGAAAAATCCCTTTTCTTTTCTCAAATCATGCCAATACTCCCAGCAATACTCCCAGCAATACTCATCAGGACAATCTAAGTTCTATTTTGTTTCATCGAAGAAAATAACCTGCAGTCATTTGTCGTCCCAAGTCATCACTCGTTTGGAAAACTGTGACCGCTGGATTTTGTGTCTAGTCAGTAAAGAGTGTTTACACAATTTTCTTGTGTATTGGAAATTTCCAAATCGAGTAATTGTATTGCATATAATTTTCTGACAAACATTGAACAAAGTCGTTCGTAAAATCTCCGCACTTTAGTCTTTTCCAGTTGATGCTAACTTTAAAACTCTCTTTTATTATCTGGGTGGGAAGGCTTTTGGTCTGCCTCCAATGTTTCATTTTTGCCATACTTTTATACTTAAAAAATTCTTGATGACGGCTTTAGATCTTCTTAACTGTTATTCAGTAGATCGATGTCTCATTTCTGACAATGCAAAAGATCCAACAGTACCTTTTTCATATTCACTCAGTTTACTTGCTTTTGGCATTATTATAAAATTAACAAAACTCTTAACAGAAAACGTCACAAAAATCACTATACTCAAGAGTTTTTAACATGCAAATCAATAATAGTTACACGTAAAATTTCTATAACCAGTAATATAAAAAAATTTTTAAGTCAATTCCTACTTAGGTCAAATAGAAATTTTTTTCCAGCGATCTACACGCTTCGCCACTGGCGGTATTTATTCCTAAATTTATATCCTGCTAAACATCTTACATAAGAGAAATTTTTGAAATGTATTAAAAATTAAATAAAAAATAAATAGCTAAAATACCAAAAATTAATAGCTCGAAAAGTATTTCTCACAAAATTGTTAGACAAACTGCGTTAGAAAGTTAAAAAAATTGTATTTTTCTTGATATAAATTTAAAATCTAATGATTATGCCGTTTTTCAAATATTGAATTTCAAAAATTACCAAACTTCACAATAAAGTGCCGATGTTACAGTTAACGATAATACAGTTTTTTTCAAATATTAATTAATTAATTAAATTTTATTATTTAATTTTAGTTTTATACTTCATTTCTGTTCAAAAGTATAGACTCACTCCACATTTATAGTCTCCTTCGCCCGCGAGCCGCCTGATCTTCGTCCGTGAACAGCACCATTATCTTTTTACGTGTGAAGATGAGACTATAAATATGGAGTGAGTCTATACTTTTGAACAGAAATGAAATATAAAATTAAAATTAATTAATTAAATTTAATTAATGAATTAATATTTGAAAAAACTGTATTAACATCAATTGTCATCCAGTACAAGTTAAAAAAAAATTTGAACTTGATAGGATGAATAGAAAATATTTTATTAACGATTGAAAATTTGAACAAGATATATAAATATATAGAGAGTGTGAGCTAATAGAAGGAATTGAAAAAAAAATAGTAGTGTCTTAGAGTTTTTACACAAACGAAAATAGCGTTTGTTTGTATAATTATTATTTTTTCGCAATAAAAAGCTCACAAATACATTTTGTTGGCATGTATATTAGTATTTAAACCTTATGATCAATATTAAATTTCCATTTTAAATATCGCATTTGAAATTTATCAAAATTTTTGTTATCCTTAAAGTTTTTACACGCGCTGAAATTGAAAAGTATCTTTATGATTTCGGTTTCTTTGTCCGTGCTCTAATTCTTCTATATGAATAAATTCATATACATGGCTACGCAATGAACAAGATGCTTTGCCGTTTATGGTTAGTAACTGCTGGAAATATGTTTTAAGTTGCGTTATGCATTTTTATCTAAATTAAGTTTTAGCTTACTATACGGTGCGTACAAAAGTCTTTAATATACACGGCTGTACAAAAGAATTCAAGCACATTTGCATTTATTGGCAAAAATTTCTAAAAGTGAATTTTCTAACTGAACTAAATTTTAGCGTGCTATGTAGTATATATGGAAATCTATAGATCATATACAAAGCTGCACAAAATAGTTCGACTATTTTTTTGATTATGGAAGGTAATTGCTAAAGCTGGAGTTTTAAATGTGTTATATGCTTTCTAAACTCTTTATTTGAATATCTTCTTTCAACTTATTTAACGATGAAGTTTCTTTAATTTTCTAAATTTGTTGGAAAGTTTTTCATATCTATGCTTGACGCTTGATTTTTCATTCTTGTATTTTTCTTAGTTTGAAGCTTTCACATAGCAATATATTTAATAATCAAAGTATCATTGTAAAGTAATTGCTTGATTAATATTTGAAATGAAACAAAAAGAAAGAAAACGGAAATGTATTTAATTTCTAATTCTAAAGCGGAAGAAATGCTGTTATAAAGGAAATTATGCACCATATAAGAGAAATACTTTTCTATTTAAATGAATATGAATGAATCTGGACAGCAATGAAGCGACATATAAATGTAAAAGTCGTATAAATGCGAAACGTAGAAACGATACTTTACTGTATATATTAAATTCAGAAATAAAGAGAAAGAATGAGTATTTTTCATTGTATTTCAAGAAATGAAGCATACGAAGATAATTTGAAGTTTAAAATTAGTTTATCACTAAAACAGAAATTTTTAGAGTTTAGTAAACATCATACATTAAAATGCGCAAATAATACTAGTAGTTCGCTATTCAACATTATTAACATTATAGAATAAAATGTTTTAGAAGAATAAATGCAGTCAAAATTTATTATAAAACTTTTTCGTTGATTTTTTATCATTCTTCAAATGAAAAATTTTAAACTATCTTTTACAAATGTTTTGAAATTATATTGACTGAAGAAAAGGTATATAATGTAGTTTAATTTAAATTACTACTTTTTTCGACAACTAAGATATCAATCATTAAAATGGTTAGAAATTTTTTATATATGATTCTTATGGTATTTTCAGTTGGATACATTGGCCACTTCTAACTATTTTAACTTAACTGGATTTGACTAGAACGAAAAATAATGCGTCAAACATAGATTATGAAACACTTCCCAACACATTGAGAATACTGTAACAAAACTTCACAGTTTACTATATAAACAAGGTCAAGATCAAATCGAGCGGAGAGGCATGCCTTTCGGCTTAAGCTCAACTAGCCCAGCCCATACTATGTAAACAATTTAGAAAAAAGATTTCGGATATTTTGCTCGACTATTGGTAGTAATCGCTAAAATTGTCTTTACAAATGTGTTATACGTTTTCTACTATGTAAAAAATTTAGAAAACGTGTAACACATTTGAAATGACAATTTTAGCCATTACTACCGATAGGCGAACAAAATATCTAAATTCTTTTGTGCAGCCCTGTATATGATCTGTAGATTTGTATGTACACTGCACAGTATGCTAACATTTACTTCAATTAGGAAACTGAAAATTCCCCTTCACAACTGAAAATTCCCCTTCAGCAATTTCCGTCAATAAACGGAAATGTACGTGAGATCGTCTGAGTAGCCCTGTATATAATCTGTACAATTTATATACACCAATTAGTACGCAAAATATTTGTTACATTTAAAACCACAACTGAAAACGAGCTACCAGCATTTATTGTTCATAGACAGTACTGTAAACAAATTCTTTTGAGAGTCCTTGTAAAGGAACTGTAAGTGTTATACACATCATATTCTATAGTAAGCCTTTTGTAGTGCATCTGAGTGATATATGTCAATTTAAATATGTTTGAAATTGTGTAACATCATTAAAATAAGCCACAAATGATTTTTTCCCATAGAGCGTAATGTAACTGAATTATTTTGAGTGTCCTTGTAAGCGAACAATAAATGCTACACACTTCATATTCAGTACCAAACATGCCAATACTAATAACATGTATCACTTTCATGACAATCTGAGGACGGACAGACGGCAGACAGACAGAGAAACGGAATTCATAAACATTTTTCAACTCTGATGGAAAGTGTTAACAAGTTGGTAATTGTACGTTAAACGTGACAACTGAGGTGCGTTCTTTTCGTGCTATAGCTAGTTTTTCAATGTAAAGTATCATTGTTATTATTTCAGTGAAATGAATTATATAGTCTGTTATGAACGAAATGAGGATACCTTTTTTTTTCTTATCAAGTGTGCCATGTTTACAGATGCGAATTTTTTTCGACACCAGACAGTGCTGTGTAAAATTCACCATGGAGATCTTGCTTTGCGAATGATTACGTCCATGGTTTAATATTTTTATGACTCATACTGAACGAATCTCCTGTGTTTATTTCCTCTAATGGATTGAGCTATTCAACTGTTAACGTAATTTCCACTGTAGGTATCTCAGAATCTATACATTTTTAAAAAAATGGTAACTTAGCTCTCAAACAAACAATTTTTTTGAATGATCTTTCTAAAAATGTAACTTTTATGCAATTTTATTCGAAAAAATATTTTTTAATAAAAATGGCCGCTTGGTATAGGGAAAAAGATGTGGTTAACCCGTGTGTGTTTTCCTTAGTCACATGACTTGCGCTTTTATTATATAGATTACGTATGATAGGAGTTAATAGAATGAAGAAAACTTTTATTAATATCATTTTAAGTTCTGTTTCGATTTTGATAAAATTTGAAATAATTCGACAAAATTCTGCAACGATTATATATATTAAATTTCAAACTATTCGGTTGGGTAGTTTTTGCGCTGTGATATGCGGACAGGCGGACGGACAAACGGACAGACAGACGGACCAGACGACGAGTATAGGTGCTACGTTTTTATAAAATTACGAACACACCTAAAATATGGAATACAGGGATCAAAATGTTAAATGATAAGCAAAACAGAAAAAAAAATTGAAATATTTTCTGAATTTAAGATGATAGATAAATTAGATAGAAAATTGGTAAAACTGAAAAGTATCAGCATAAGAAAGTCGTACTTCTTTCACTACCGGCTTTTCTTTTGTCGTCAGAAATGATTTATCCACTTTTCACCGTCTGCCAATAATTGGTTTCTATTTTTATCGCTCACACATCACTTTAAAATATCACATTGTTTCGATTTTTTCATCATCGAATAGGAAAAAATGTACTGTTGATATTTGTTTGAAAACTGTCACACAACTTATTGACTTTTCTAAATAATTTTCAAGCATCATTTAAAAAATTTATCTTAAAAATGAGAATTTGTTAGCTACAGTAATGTAATGTAACTAGTGATAATGAGAACACAATTGACAATTCATTGCCCATAGCATATTAACCCAGCGTTAGTCCGTCGCGTGTTTATCTCTTTGATACAAGCCGCCATTTTCCTCTTATAAGTTTTGAACCAAGTATAATTGGAACATGGGACTCCCTGTAACTTCCTATCACCGGTGTGAAGTATTCTCCTAGTTTTTCTGAGAAAAGTAAAAGGTCATGTTTTTCTCAGGCTATCCCGAATTATCCCTCTATAAGAGTGAAATTTCTGTAAATAACTTTTTATTTTCAGGCCGTAAAATGTTTTCGAGTGTTGGGGTCAAATTCAATTCTGACAATCTGAAGTATCATAATTTTATGAACACTTGGAAAAGCTGAAGGCTCTCCTGACATGGGAATGTAATAATTCTCTACATGCTTGAGACCATGTGGTAAGTACTCAACCTCCACTTGAAATACAATGGTAGAGCCTAGATATATACACAGCTGAAAGAGGCCAAAAAGAGCACTTTTGAACGAAGAGAGTGAGCTAGATGCACCTCTGATCTTTTCTTTGTCGCAAGTGAGGCGAGCAGGCAAAAAGCCCGGACTTGGTCCGGTCATGCGAAGTGTACGAAGCCTGGACGTAGGCTTATTTTTAACGGGATAAAAGGCTATCCCCGGAAAAGTTATGAACATTGCTAAGAACATTAGCGAAGCCAAACCCACGTGCAGAACATAATTCTGTCGACAGACTAATTTAATGTAGTCTAGTTGTTATTTTCTAAAAAAATTCTTTCTGTCTAGTTGTTTAGTACATTGTGCTGTCCTGTAGCTGAATGTAATAAAAACCTCTAAAAAAACTATCCTGACTCAATCCATTGGTCGTTACGCTACACCGGTATCAATTTTTCACCGGTGGCACTTAACTTCGAATAGGCTAATACCTTCGAAACTTAAAAGAGGAAAATGGCGGCTTGTGTCAGACATATATACTTATACATGCGACTAACGCAGGGTTAACAAGGAAGAAAATTTGATTAACCATAAGATATTGTACTGTGGTACTAAACTAAATTCTGTCAATGAATAGACATATTTTCATATTATATTGAACATAAAATGAATATCTAGTTAACCCTTAACTGCTGTGTCAGAAGTTGTCGCATAAAAACTGTGAGCGGTTACTGAGACTGCTTAATCGAAAAATGAATAAAAGACTCGGGATCCGTGTCTCTAATTAAAGCCTTTTGAAAGGCATACCGAAGCATGTCATCCAAGGTGGCGAGGAGAATTTGTTATTGGCCAACTAAGACATTTTTATTATGCTTTCTCTAATGGTCATGTCGACATCTCCACAAACACTGTGATGAGATTTTGAATAATCCACTATTCTCTTTATTAAGTACTTGTATTGTTGAAAGAAATAAACGTCTAACGGCTGAAGAAATTTTGTCATGCCCAGTGGGAGAAAACAGGCTCCACATTTAATCCAATTTTCTCAATGCATAAACGTAGATCCGTTTGACCACTCCAACTATCCAGCAACATGATTGTTTCCTGATCACCAATCGATTCTTTTAGCTTATCGAAGTATGCCGCAGTTATTTGTTTTGTGCTCTTTCCTGACTTGAAACATGTTATGAGCAAATTTGAGGATGATATTTGTTGCACATTTTCCATTACTTTGGGACCAAATTCCCCCTGACATTCCTGTGTTACAAGAAGTAAAGGTCCCATAAATTGTCCAGCGGCGTTAATACAAATTTGCACGGCATAGGAATGAGTCGTTTTGTTTTTACTGATTACCAATGCACCCACGTTTTTAGATCACTTCATATCGAGAGTTCTGTTAGATCAGATCAATCTCGTATTGGAAGCCACTTTGATAGGTATTCAGGACGTTGGACAGTGGACACTTTCGATGCTCAATAATTTTTTCACGTTCTCCCAGAATTCGTCGATCACAAGTTGCAAAGACACTTCCGGAAACAAATCTCTTTTTGTTACGATTTGTGTCACCTTTTGAATTGCTATTTTATGTGCCTGTTTGAAATTCCTGATGAAGTGGGAGCTTGCTGTGAATCCGGGAATTCCAAGCTCCAATGATATGTCAATGGCACACATTTTGTAGTCCCTGTCATGAACGGTGGCTTTTAACTGTCTGCGATGATGATAAAATTGTGATTACACGTGTTTGGAAATTAATTTCATTTTGCTCTGCATGTTCCTACCTTTTCTTACGTATTGTGTCCACCGTTGAATCATCTTGTGGTATTTTGCCTGCCTACATATATGTTGCACAGATTTTAGTTTACTTTTCTTTGCCTTCTTATACGTTTATACTGCTTTCGCCAGTATTTCTACGGATACTCCTTCACTTCCTGACCGCTTTTTTTGCAGGTTCTTCATAAGCACTGCTGAGTTGACGGGGCACGGTCAGTGAACAACCAAGTGAGCACCTCTATCGCTGATGTTCCCAAGCCGATGGACATAGCGTGTGAAGATGACACCAATGCATCTGCCGAAGACGGGACAGTCAATGTCTTGTTTTCATTTCAACTCAATACGCTAAATAGGACTTGCTGCCATACACGTTACACGCTAAACCAACGGCAGGGTGGCTCGACACAGCTACACCCAATTTTTCGTTTTGTTTTCGAAGTATAGTGATCGCATCGTTAACGAAATTCATGCTATACAATAAAGTTGAAGACTCTAATGATTTTTTTATTCTTTTCTCTTTTTTTCTTCATTTTTCGTTGTTTTTTGTTGGACATAATAGAGAAATCATCCTCTAGTGTATTCCACCCAAAAACTATAAGGTATGCACAAACTGTGAAATATGCAAAATAAGTTTGTGAAAATACGTCTTCAAGTTTAAATTTGTATTTGTGAATTAAGTGTACCACATTAAGTGTTTCATAGTATCAACAGATGTTGCCACTTAACTAGGACTTAAATGCTTCAAATTAGTGTCACCAGATTGCAGCACCATGAAATTAAAATGACAGGGTTGAACTTAACTAAGACAATGAAGAAAAAGCCTGTCTAATCAGCAATTATCCTTTGTAATTTCTCTGATGCACATTCCAATATGAAACTTTTAAAGTACTTTCTAAAACCCCAATCAGTTGGCTTACTGGATCTCAAACCAAATAGTTGTCTATGACTCTCTCTTTGATTTTGTAGCAAGCGTACGTTGCTGCAGTATTAATTTAAATGATTTAATAATAGTTTAAAAAGGTTAGATTGCTTCATGTATATAAATAACTTAAATTTGTAATCAAGAATATTATTGTATCTTTACAGTTTCTAATGATCTCAACATCATTTCATTAAAGTTTGTTCAGGATAAAAATAAGCCCAACTAATGGATTTATACACAGCTTCACCTATATTCATTTAACAATAATAAAATTATAATAAATACTACACACATCCCAGCCGTGTGCAGTACTGAAGAAAGAAAATCGCCCCACCAGTGGCTGAGAGGTTCTGCTCTCAAAGTTGATAGACGTGAGGTGCTGAGTTCAAACCCCTGTCATGCTCGTCGACCTAACCGTTCGGAGTTTTCCGTGGTTTTCTTCGAACCTTGTCGTAAATACCGGTTAGGATCCCTTAGAAAAACCCGCACGGAGGGCATTCCCCCTAGGGCCTATATCCCTCGAGTAGATAATCGGACGTCATAAATCTAACAACCAACCAACCAAGAAAGAAAATCAGATGTTGCTACCAATTCAGGTAATAAATTTCTTACTTACCTCTTTTGAATAATATAAATATATATATATAAATAAAAGGGTCATAATATAGTTTAATGAGACTCACGCAATTATAACAGTTTTCATGGACGTAAAGTGAACATACAAGCGATATTGTGAGTGCAGTACTAAGGATTTTCACGTATTTTGAGATTCATAGAGAGCGAAATCGACTGGTGTTCTAAAAATAAGAACGGTTCTTTCTTTTTAACCTCAAGTGATCCAAAATTCTACAAAAACGCATATGTATGGTTTTTGTTGATTTTTTTTTTAAAAATTACATTTTTATAAAATTGTCATTGTCTCAATATAATGTACAATACTGCAATATGTTTTCTATTTTATTGTACTGTACTGTACAGTGTATTATTTGAAACAGCTATATATAATGGGTAACTTGAGAGATGGTAACCAATTAATCATATAATCTTATAATAAGATCACTAATTATAATTAAAATATAGATAAAAATGTTTAAGTGATACAAACAGAACACAAAACGGCTTATAAAAGCATTTTAATATAAAGATTGATATATGTTTCGATGCTCAAACGGTGCCATTATCAAGATCTACAATGATAAACAAACTATTCTCGCAAATTTGAAAATAAATTTAAAAAACATAAATCACGAGATCATATATATAAATAAGCAGGTGCTTAAATCAGTCAACTGTAAACGTGAAAATTAATATTTCCTTGTTGATTTTTTAAAACGAAAAATACCTCGGGCCAAATTTTAGGTAATTCAAATGGGGCTGATTCATTGCAAATGTTCTCGTTACGCATATAAATTTCTATTGATTCACGGATAATAGGTGGGAAAATAAAGCTTTGATGGATAAATTATTTTATTATTTTTAAAATCAATTTTTAAAGTCTCAGTTCTATGTAGTCTTGCCAATGCTGTAGTATTTCTGTCATATATGATATCTGCTATATGCTCTTTTAATCTTGTTTCAAACTTTATAGTTGTCATTCCTATATAATATTGTAATGTTCCTTCTGCTTTGGTAAACGGGATTTCATAAACATCTGATAGTTGATATCAACTGTGTTCAACTCTCTCTTTTTAAAAGTGTTCGGATAATAATAAAAGAAAAAGTTGATTACTTATTTATTTAATTGAGCTGCTCGTTGACCTTTGAAATAAAAAAAAAGGGTATATAATATTGAAAATTGTGTTCTTCTGTAGCAATTTTTATTCATTTTCAATAGGTCTTTTCTATCGTATATATGTTATTTCATGTATCATGCATGTTTGCTTGTGAAAAGTAAAATAATATCTAATAATAAAATTATATATAAGTATAAAACCCAATTCGCTTAAAAAAAGTTTTTCGCTTATCTTTTACTGAAAGTATTGATATTTCCTTTGTTTTATTCCTTTGTTGATTTCCTTTGTTGTCCCTTTTCTTTAAACACATCCTTTTTATGTAATGAATGATATAGGTGATTTCAATACACACACATTCACACAAATATATATATAAATATATATATATATATCTAAGAACTCATTTATAATACATTCAATTCGGAAAGATAAAATTACAGAATAGACAGTTTGTAGAGAATAATAATTATGAGATATGATATTTCGAAAAACAAATCATATTTTAAAAATGAATGATCCAACTTGGTAGAAACATTAATCTTTTAAAAAGCAGTCTTTCTATTGATAAAAAGACAAATGTCATTTTTTAAAATCTGCTTTAGCTGTTTGTATGTACGATCTTTCATTTTGATATGGAACTATTATCTAATAAAACTTTTTATGTATTAAATGAAGATAAAATCAGATAAAATAAATAGTTTTAATCTCAATATATTCCTAAAGAGTCTTTCACAATGTCAACTGCAAAAAATTACATAAATATATTAAGAGAATTGAATTACTTCAGTTGTTACTAAGATGGAACTAATTTGAATGAATTCCATGAGAATTTAATGAGTATAATCTATATATTTGTATAATATTGGAGTGTCTGTCTGTGATTTTCAGAAAAATACCTGATTGTAAGTTCATACGGTTATTTAGAGGACGTACAGTCTAAAGCAGTGGTCACCAATTATTTTTCAAGTAGGTCCGTTTCAAAACTTTGACAAACTTTCGCGGTCCAGAAAACTCAAGCCTCACACCTCCAACTCCCTACACAGCCCTCCAACTCCCCTGTTACCATCTACTCTACTAACCTAAGCTACATATTTTGAAAGTTTGGCTATGATGTCATACACTCACGCACCGTTGTTTTCTTTTAATCGGTTATAAAAAAGAAAAAAGTTGCCAAATTTAGGGGAATTTTTTCCTTTAATGGCAACCAAACCATTGTATTAAGTTATTCGTTTGGCGTGGTCTTGAAAATCGCGCCAACCAAAAAGTTGACAAACTTATGTTTATATGTTTGCGTGAGTGTAAAGCATCTGTTCCGAAAATTTAAACTCCTCTATAGTATTAATTATTTCTGTAAAAGAAACCATTAATATAACCAGTAAGGCTTGATCTGCCGTATTAGGAGTGATACTGGGTGGAACCGATCCACAAAAATATTGGTGTACTAAACTTAGGGTTTTATGTACCAAATTTCCAAGGTTGGAGACTAGTTCACGATTCTTTATATCCTAGAAATCTTTCCAGGAGTTAGTAAAACTTCTCTTTGAAAACAGTGTTTATCTTACGTGCAAAACACAATGAATACAGAGAAATGACGTGCATAAATTCCAAATGAATAGATTTTTATTATGATTCTCAGAATACGAGAAAAACAATACAAAGTGCAGATAAATTTAAAAAAATGTACTCACTAAAGTTTCATTTGGGTTAATGTTCAATGTGGAAAATTACAAGTTTTATTTTACACAACCAAAATTGGTCCAAAATTTAATCAAAAATTAGTCACTGAGCAAGAGTTTTTATTCACAATTTTGGCGTGGTCCATACAAAACATGTCTGCGGTCCGGATGCGGACCGCGGTCCGTCATTCAGTGACCACTGGTCTAAAGTAACATTTGATTTTTTTTGTCTGTTTGTCTGGAGTAGGCTCACAAACGGTTGCATAACAAACACTAAACTTAGCAGGGAAAGATAGATAATGTTTCAGGATACAATTTGCAGTTTATTGCGTTCCGATACCTAAAATAGTTTTTGAGAAAACAGGGAAAAGTTAATTATTTTTAAACAATCAGTCAATCAACCGATCTTTCAACTCTCAAAAACTTGTGAACTAATTGAACAATTTTAAGGCATCTTGCGCTGATTGAAATGCATAATTAAGATTTATAAATGATAACAAAATTACATGACAGTCCATTGTCTAGATTATAACTGATATATTTTAATTTTAGAATTGGATTGATAAGCATAAAGGCTTAATATTTCATAATCGGGTTAGGTTAAAACTGGTAAGCGGATTTAGTTATTTTTTTTAATACTTTCCAACATAGTTGAAAAGTGTTTATGGATTCGGTTTGTCTGTCTGTCTGTCGTCTGCCGTAAACATTACTATATCGATATGCTCAAAAATGGTTATTTTCAAACGAGAAAAGTTCCATATACAGCTGAAATTCGTATCTGCAAAAAAATGGTCAAAATGTTTGAAGAACATGCATAGAAAAACTGTATATTGTTGAATTGAATAGCCTGTATTTTGTATAACAATTAAAAATAAAAATAAGGTAATAGTAATTTGTTTTCATGTACAAGCACACTCTCTGATAATTATTCTTGATTAAATTAAATTTTGAAATTATGTGTTAACTACAAGTTTAGTCTCAATGTAAGGAAACGTAAATATTCTACTTGGATAAAGCTTTCAAAAGACGCCAATCTTTGTAAACTTTACTAATTCCTAGAATACTTTCCGTAAATTATGTTCATTTACTAAAATCTTCTTTTAGGCAATTCTTCCTTTACCTTTTCAAAATTGGTTAAGGTTCAAAGTTTAAAACGAAAGAATTTGCTTACATTTGGCCAAAAGAACAGTTAATCTGACTTCCAAGGTGATTTGATAGGTCAATAAAGATAGAAATCGTTTTAAATCTAATAGAAAACACAATAACGATTTAACTCGAATAGTGAAATATATAACGAATAATATGGTAAATAAAAGGAATACTTTATTACATTTAATTTTTCTTTATTTTAAGAAAATCATTTAACAGAATATAATGAGTTTGCAAATAAATGGAAAGTATCAAATAAAGCAATTTCTGAAATTTTATTTTAAAGCAGTAATTTAATGCAAATATAAATGTTTAATTTGATAAATTTAAAAATATTTCACTGAATAAGAAACATTATAAATGAATGTATACGAAGCAGAGTATCAGTAAGTAGTTCTTTGTGTATAATATTAAAACTCTTTTGATGTGTAACGGAGGAAAAAACAAGTCATTACATATAAATATTATACATCTTAAAATTAGAAAATTAAAATTGCTGTTTGAATGTTTAAGCTTTCAAGAGTTTTATATAGTGATTCTGAAAATTTCTCGAATTCCTGGAACAACGTTCCTAACTTAAAGTTTAGATTACTACTATCTGAAATGCAAAAATTCCTTTAAGTATTTCTGCCTTTTCCATGTTTAAGTAAAGTTCAAAGAGTAAAGGAATTGATTTGCTGCATTCAAAGAAAGGGATTAAGAAGTATTTAAGAAGGCTATGTTGGAGGTATGAAATTAAAAATCTTTAGTTCTTATGCTTAATGGGTAGAAACACTTTGAAGTGTAAGAAAAAATGCTTTAATTTCTTTTAAGGATAAACAATAGTATAATTTAATGAAAATAAATTTATTATTTATATATTCAAAAATGTAAGAATGATAATACAGTAAAACCTGTCAAAATGAACCTATTTACTTCAAAATTCCGCCTTAATAAAAAAACAAGAACGAAAAATCATGCGTTAAGCATAGATTTTGAAATACTTTCCAACACATGCAGAAAACAGTAACGAAGATAAACCATTAAATAATGTGAAAGAGGATATGTAAGTAAACAGTATAGAAAACATATAACACATTTAAAAGTCCAGTTTTAGCAATTACCTGCCATAGTAAAAAATGTAGTCGAATTATTTTGTACAGTCCTGTATATGATCGATAGATTTGGATATATACTACATAGCATGATAAAATTTAGTTCATTTAGAAAATTCACATTAAGCAATTTTCGCCAATCGATGGAAATGCATTCGAAATCTTTTGTACAACCTTGTATATTATCTAAAGACTTTTGTACACGCCCTATATTGAGCTAAAATTTAATTTAGGTAAAAAACGCATAAGGCAACTTAAAACAAACTTTCAGCAATTACCAACCATAAATAACAATGCGTAGACCTGTATATGACTTTATTCTTTTCCACAAACTTCTATAAGTCTACTAACTATAATTTTGTAGGAAAATGCGTAACATAATTAAATATACACTAAGCAATTCACTCGCATTGTCTGTAATAGTTACGAGTTCCCTTGTGAAGCCCTGTAAATAATCAACATAATTTATACGCACCACGTTCTATGCAAAAAATTCGCACTTCCAGCAATTGCCGTTCATAGGCAGTACTGTAACCGAATTCTTTTGTATCCTTGTAAATTAACAATAAATGCAATCAACACCATACTTTCCAAAAAGAAACATACAGTGCACATCAGTAATGCTTATAAATGTTACTATGTTTGAAATAGTGAAACATTAAATTACACTGCAAACGATTTTTACCCATAGAACAAAGTGTAACAGAATTCTTTTTTTTGACCCTGTAAATGCATAATAAAGGCTATGCACCCCATATTTTGCAAAAAATATATTTTAGTGCTCTTCCTACTTGTATATCATCAAAATGCACATAAAACCATTTTTTCCCATTGACTATGATGTAACGGAATTCATTTGACTGTTCCTGTAAAAAAAACTATAAGTGCTACGCACTTCATTTTCGATAAGGATCATGCTATAGTAAACGACAGTAGAATACAAAAATTTCAGGACAATCCGAGTATATTTACGCGAGTTAGAGCACGGACAGACGGATAAACAAACCGAAGTCGTAAACACTTTTCAACTAGGTTGGAAAATGTTATAAAGAAAGAAAGAAATTATTTGTCTTATCAAAAAAAAAAAAAAAAAAAAAAAAAGGAAAAAAAAGGCTACGCAGTTGTGTACTATTAAGACGGTAACATATCTAAATTGGAATTCTTTTTCATCCAGTCTTTTGCGATTCCGTTCTTAGCATATGTATTACTGTATTTATTATTATTATTTATAAAAAAGGAAAATGACATGGTTACACATATTTTAGGTAAATATTATATATATATATATATATATATATATATATATATATATATATATATATACAGTGGACTCTCTCTATCTGAACACTCCCTAATGTGAACACCCCGGTATTATGAACACTTTTTGACGATCCCGGTGAGACTCCATAGACTTAACAAAAGATGAACTCTCTGTAATCTGAACACCCCACTATTATGAACGCTACTTTTCATCCCCATTCTAACCCGCCTATCCGTAATCTGAACTTGTGTTTGCAGTTAGAATGCGGGGAATTCCCGCATCATGGAAATTCGGAAACATTGTTGCAGAAGAATAAAAGGGTTCAATGAACTTGATTTAAAAATAAAGAGACAGAATCGTTTCTTGATTTTAAGATCTATCCTATAGATTGCTCTGGATTTTGCAGAAAATGAGAAAATCATGGAATTCAAGGCATCAGAAGGACGGCTGACTTGCTTCAAAAGTCTGCATAACATCGAATTCAAAATAAAAAATGCTGAAGCTGCAGACGTAAATATCGACACTGTGGAGGAATGGAAAAGAAAGCTTCTGGATATAACGAAAGATATCGATGCCGCAGACATTTTCAATGCCGACAAAACCGGCTTGTTTTTCAGAGCTCTTCCAAATAAAACTCTAGCAGAAAGAAGCGAGAAATGCATGGGCGGAAAAATGTCAAAAGAAAGACTTACCGTCATACTCTGTGCCAGTTTTACCGGTGAGAAGCTCAAACCAGTTGCGATTGGAAAAATGAAAAACCATGATGCTTTAAAAATGTGAAGATAGCATCATTGCCTGTGCACTGTAAATCAAATCGAAAAGCCTGGATGACATTCACAATTTTCTCACAATGGTTGGAGGGCATTAAAGAGATGATGAAGAGAGAAGAAAGAAAAAATCTGCTTTTTGTGTATAATGCCAGATCACATTCAAATGTGCAGCTGAGCAACGTGAGCCTGAAGTTCCTGCCACCAAACTGTATTTCTGTAATCCTGGATCAATAAGTAATCAAGACCTTTAAAACTCACTACCGAATTCATTTTTTGAAGAAAATGTCCATGGTGATGGTGGAGGCAAATTCGGCAACCGAACTAACGAAGAAAATCAACGTCATGGATGCTGTCCATTGGATATCAATGGCTTGGAATGAAGTAACCCCCTACACCATCCAAAAATGCTTCTAAAAAGCTGGATTCCCATGTGAGAATGAACAATCAAGGACAGAGGACCAAAAAGCAACAACTGTGAGTGACTTGGGGTCAATTCTTAAGGAGCTTCATACTGAAATTGAACCTGGAGCTTATCTCGAAGCACACGGAAGCCTTCCTGGTTGCGACAACACCGTTGAATAGGGTAATGAAGACGAAGCAGAACCAGAAAAGACCAATGAAACACGAAGTACGATTACCTTCAAGCAATATGGCCAAGGGATTCAAGAACTGTTGAACTATGCTGTTGAAAATCACCCGGAAACCTCTCCACTTCTTAAACAACTAGTTAACATGTACACTGCATGAGCATACACAATGCAAAAACAGACTACAATTACTCACTTTTTTAAGTAATGTACCGATTATGTTTTCAAGTAATGTATTGTATGTATGTAATTGCATGTTTTGTAAAAAAAATTTAATATAACTTTTTTAATTAAATTTTTTAATAGTTTCTAAATTCAGCACCTCCATCTCTGTAACTTGCATGGTTAACCAGGATAAGTATTCTATACAGTCAATAAACTCAATACATAGTAGTAGTAGTAATGCATTTCCCAATCTCCCTCTATAATGAGCACCCCCCATAATCTGAACATTTTTGGTTGGTCCCATGAGTGTTCAGAATAGAGAGAGTTCACTGTATATTAGGGTGGTCCAAAATTTGGAAGGTGAAAATTTTTTGGGTCCTACCCTTCTGTTTTGTTCCAATGTACTAAAAAATAAAGCAGATCAAATTTGAGAGCATTTCAGTAAAATTTAGAGGTAGCTCAATGTAATTTAAGTTTGCAACATTGTACTACAGTGGCACCCAGTGAGTAAATATCATTTGAACTGCAACTTTTATCAGATTGTTTCTAAATCATAACTTTTTATTAGACTGTTTCTAAACCATAACTTTTTATCAGGTAATTTCTAAACCATAACTTTTATCAGCTAATTTCTAAACCATAACTTTTATCAGCTAATTTCTAAACCATAACTTTTTAGCAGATAACTTCTAAACCGCAACTTTTAGCTTATTCTAAACCATAACTTTTGTGAGATAGTTCCTTTGCTTTAAACAGCTTTACAACATTTTCACAGTGTGTTTATAGCATGTTTTGATTTCCAAAGTGATATGTTTAGCAAGCATCAGTAATCAGGATCATGTCTTCACTTTTTTTTTTTTTTAAAAAGAAGATTAAATAAATATTTTTCTGTAAAGTATAATACTTAATTTTAAGTATTATTATGGCAACATCATTTGCTTCAACAAGATCAAAAACAAACATTTATCTCCTTGGTTCTACTATAACTGAGCTTACTGGCAATAAACTACCTTCAATACGCATGGCACTGGTTCTTTTTTACATCACCATGTTGAAATGAACAATACTATAAGGGAGTCTTCAGCAACTACAATAAGAGAAATTACAAAATTTTGGCAGAAAGCTAGAATCCCAGTGCAAGAGCTCAGAAATAGTCAGTTAAAGCTGGAAAAATTGTTTGATAAGTGGAGGCTATTAAATAAAAAAAGAAAGAAGAGCAAAAAGCCCAAAAGAGCAAAGAAGATGAATTTATTTCAAAATTTGATGACCTGTTTGATATTGCACATGTTAATGCTCTTAACATGATAAAAATTTCTGAGGATAAAGACTTCCTGTTAGCACAGCGTGAGAAAGGGTTCTATGCTAGGTGTGGATAAGTGTTTGGAGAAGAAAGAAAAAATGGCAGATTTAAGAAGGAAAGCTATCTCTGAAAGAAATCAAAGAATGAAAGCAGTTTGTGACGAAGCAGAAGCAACTGTTCATTTATTATCATCAGAAGAATCAGACAAAGTTGAAAATGAAGTCGAACAGGCATCATTCCCAGTAAAAGAGAAAGGAACGAACAGCTCATCCAAACAGATAAGAAAAAGAATGAGAATTATGACTCCAAATCTGGCTGTAGCTTTAGACAGGACCAAAGTTTCAGACCGAAAAGCTGTGTTTGTCGTTGCCGAAACAGTAAAGAGCTTGGGTTGTGAAGTAACTCTTAGTAGAAGTTCCATTCGTCGAGAAAGAATTAAACACTGGTCTAAAATGTATGAGCAGCTCAAAGCCGAATTTGGAGAACATGTTAACTTAACAGTTCACTGGGATGGTAAACTCTTACAAGACCTAACTTTGAAAGAGAAAGTTGATAGACTTCCAGTAATTGTGTCTGGAAAAGGAGTCTCTCAGTTACTTTCAGTGCCCAAGCTTCCATCAGGAGATGGAGAAGGTCAAGCTGCCGCAGTATATGCGACCTTACAGGATTGGGGTACAGATGATAAAGTAAGTGCCATGTGCTTTGACACAACAAGTGCCAATACTGTTCGAATTAAAGGCACTTGTAACTTACTTGAACAAAAAATGAATAAAGAGATGCTTTCTTTGGCATGTCGCCACCACATTATGGAATTGATGATTAAGGCAGCTTTCGAAAAAGCTTAGGATTTTCTTCATCACCAGAGGTACCACTATTTAAAAGATTCCAAGCCAACTGGAATTTTATTGACAAAGAGAAGTATGATATGGGAGTTGGTAATACAGAAATTTTGAATCAAATAATAGATTATAAAAGATGGCATAATTAATTTTTCTAAAATACTACTGGACAAAAATAAACAACCAAGAGATGACTATCGAGAATTTCTTGAACTTATCTTAATCTTTTTAGGCGAAACCCTTTCTCGAGGAGTCAGATTTATGGCACCTGGAGCCATGCACCATGCTCACTGGATGGCCAAAGTGCTGTATAGTCCAAAAATATGGATGTTTAGTAGCCAGTTCACCATTACTTCAAGAGAAAAAAAAGGATTGCAAAAATATGTGTATTTGCGGTACGAGTATATCTAAAAGCTTGGATGACAGCACCATTGCCACAAAGTGCACCTTTCAATGATTTCAATTTAATGAAATCTCTGTTACAGTATAAGAATATTGATGATGAAATATCTAAAGCAGCATCAGAAAAGCTAGCCAAACACCTTTGGTATTTATCTGAGGATCTTGTCGCCTTAGCTCTTTTCGACAATCAAGTGCCTCATTACCTTATAAGGCTCATAGTAAAGGCCATGAAAGACGTTAATTGTAAAAAAGAATCCACAAACCGTCCTAACATTACACTTGAAACTTTTGTCGACATGGAATTTGAAGACTTTGTAACGAAGCGGTCAGCTTTATTATTCCAACAAATGTGCCTACCAGATGCGTTCCTCCAAGTAGACCCAGAAATATGGGAAGATCAGGAGACTTTCAGTAAAGCATTAGAAATATCAAATCAATAAAAGTTGTTAATGATCATGCTGAAAGGGGCATAGCCCTAATTCAAGAGTTTTGTGGAAAAACAACGTACAGTGAGACACAACTACAGTACTTATTGCAGGTGGTTGAAGAAAATCGACTAATATTTCCTGACTGCAAAAAACAGAGTTTGGCAGGTACTGTACTATTTCCCTGATCTATAGCCACCTGTACAAATACATGATTATTTAAATATTAATGGCGTATATTTACTTGTTAATTATTTATAAGATATATTGAATGTATAAGTGTACTTTAATTACTTAGAATTCTCACCCCCCATGTATGGCAAATCTTTTTTAGATATTAGTAGCAGTTGAATTCTTTAAATTGTAAATTTACAAAAAAGGAAATTTTAAGAGTATTGAGCTACCTCTAAATATTAAAATTTTAAGCTCAAACTTCACAATATTTATTTTTTAACTAAAATGAACAAATTAAGAGGAGAGCACCAGTAAAAAACTTAAAAAAAATAACAATCGACCTTTTTTGGACCACCCTACTGTATATGTATTATAAAATGTAAAATATACTATATATGGGCGATTCGCCAATAAGTGGGTAATTTCACTCTGTGATTTATTGCAAAATAATCTTTTATTATAAATAGGCAAGGCATAGGCTGGTGAGTAATATACAATATTTAAACTTTAAACAGTTTTTTTTTTAAACAATTATTTCATACAGGGTGGCAACAGATGTGGAAAAGACTCAGCCGTAAAATAAGGGAATGCACAAGTATTTTTTTATTAAAAAATTGGACTTTTCAATCGCTCAAATAAACAACACGAATTTTTCCATGAGAAAATACTGGGTGTTTATCACTTTTTTTGACTGTGTATTTCCCTGATCTATAGCCACCTGTACAAAATAATGTTTTTAAAGAAAACATTAAAGGTATTTCACATTGTCACATGTGAAATAGCTTAAGTACCGCAGTTGAAATTCACCAATTTCAAATTTATTCCAAATTAGCTGATATAATTTCCTTGAAAGGTGACAGTAGTGACAAAATTAAGAAATTCGCTTATGTGCAAACAGTACATTAATCTCAGTAAGACTGTAATATGATATTTTGGACTAAGAAAAAGTAATTTATATCATGACAAAATCATATATAAATAAAAATAATAATAAGGATAATTTAAGTAGGGAACAGTAGTGACAAGTAATAAACATATATTTATCTTTCTATCAATTTTGTAGCTTATAGCTTATTTTCCGGCACAGTAGTCCCACTCCGGACGCACCTAATTTTAATTCCAAACTTGTATTCGACACCAAGAATATTTAATAAAATTTTGTTTCTAGAATGAAAGCATAAAATAAGGTGCTCTCATCTTCTAAAAAAGTCGTTTGTAAACTCCGGTGTCAGTCAATTTCTCATTTTACGAACAGACTTTGTCTGTGCCGGAAATGGTTAAAAAACGAAAATGTCCGCTTTGATTTTCCTATTTCCCCCAGAAATATACAGAAAATTAATCAGTCTAACTTATAAATAACCTGAATTTCTCCAATGTAAAGCTGCATATTCGTCAAGTCACCAGGGGTTTTCCGGCAACTGTGCTGCGTTGTATTTTTTCGCATTAGAAACGTAATTTTTTTAATGTTTTTTTCCCTCAAAACATGAAAAATTCGCGAACCGAAGCTCAAAATTTTCTAAAATTCTCCCGTCAAAAGACGAAGATTTCTTCAAATAATGGAAAAAATATCTTTCAATTACGGGGGTGTTCCAGCAACTTGCTTCCTGTACTTTTTACGTTTTTTGACAGAGTATACTATTCTTGCAATTTTTTTTCCATATCAATCATAACAGAAGTTAGTGATATGTGTCATATTTAGTCTTCATTTATACTATATAAAATTTTCGAGAAATATATTGAACAAATCTCCGGAAACTTTATGAGGACATAACATACATTCTATCACATTACTGCAAATTTAAATTCTAAACGGACAAAACGTAACTGATAAGTCGCATATTAAAATAGGAACATTTTTTTGATCAAGCGTTCATTTATTTTCATCTCATGTCAAATACAAATTTCCATACAGATTTTTCCCTATTCTAAAATTTTTATAAGCAATATGGCCTAATAAAGTAAGGAATATGAGTGGTTTTAATATACCGTATAATTCTGGCGTATAACGCACACTTTTGAACCAAAAAAATTGAATAAAATTTACAGACGTGCGTTATACGTAGGATATATAAAAATGAAGTTTTAAAAATTAAGCATAAAACTTGCGATTTCTATATTAATAAACATGAGAGGAAGACGTAATTATTCTAATAAACGAAAGTACGATTCCAGTTTTCCTAATATGTTTTTTACTTTGTATTTAGCATTATTTTTATAACTTTGAGCTAAAAGTTTTAAAACTTAAAACAACCTTTATCCAGTTACGCAAAAAACTGCACAGTATTTCTATTTAAATAATATTAATTATCGAAATTTTTTGAAGTTAAAGATATGCTTTTTTACCTAATGATTCATAACTTTTTTTTTTGATAGTTCAGAAGAATATATATATATATGGGTTGCCAATAAGTGGGTAATTTGTATCTTTTGTAATGTCTTTCTACAATTTCAAAAGGTATTTTCAAGAAAATAACTGTAAATTTTACTCCAATAGCATTTTAAATAGTCAAATTGTCACTACTGCTCCTTGTCCTCATGTTATGAGCTCATCTTCTGGAGCAATTTTAAATGTAGTGACAACCTCTTTTTATCAATTTTACCACAAAAAATAAAAATTTTTACTCTAAAGTACATAATAAAGAATTTTTCTTTTGTAAATTAAAAATACTTTTATATGTATTCTCGTCAGAGAAACATTGTCCCGTAATTTTTATGTCTCTACTGTTCCCTTGTATAAAACTGCTCATATTAGCTGCAGGAGGTCAGGCAAAATTTAGGGTACAGCTGCATTTAGTAGAAGCAGCAATGAAAAAAAAAAAACCCTCAATTCACAGATTTGTCTGAAAACGTACGCAAATAAAATTCTGTATTTGGATGAAAGTTATTGTTTAAATTTAATTGTAGAATTAAATGATACTCTTTCTTTTTCTTTGAATCAAATTTCGCCATAATATTAACACTTTGCCGTTCGGCGACACTACAGTGGTGTCGTACGTAAAGTAATTTTATTTTAATCTTTAAATGCTACATTGGCACCAGAATTTTGGAATGAAAAATTCCCTTTTATGAACCACATGAAGAAAAGATTTTACTTATTTTCAAATAAATTTGTTTCTAAATTCTGGTGTTAATCAATCATTTCAACCTTTTACGTATAGAAGTATTTTTAAGAGGCATGCGGACGGCAAAGTGTTAAGTTGAATGTGTCATTTTTACAAACTATTTCCAAAATCAATTAAATTGCTTGTACATAGTTCGTTTTGTCCTTTACAGCTTTTTATCTATAAAAAAGTGGAATATTTTCAATTATTTAGTGCCAAGCTACTTCAAAAACTATAAAAAATAATAATCCAAAATAACAAATTAGAAAATAATTACACCTTTCTGGAATAATATCTTATTTATTTTCTCATGCGAAAAAGCGTAGTGAAGATTTAACGCAACCTCGTAAAATTTCAGAGTCAACTACGATTCCATAAGTATATCCCTTATCTTTAGAGAACATGAGACAATAACTCACCCAAACGTCTTAAAATCTACAGATTTGTAGAAACGTTCGTGAAAAAAAAAATCCTTTTGAGGAATGCTTTCAAAAATTACGTTCAGAAAAGTGTCTCTTTTACTTCAAAAACGAATTTTGTGAATCTTGGAAACCCATTAGTGCTTTTCTGAATAACCGTTCTCCTGATGTTCATGGAGGGAAAAAGTTGTTTCCAAAATCAGGTGTACTCATAATTATTTTTGCAGAGAAAAAACAAGATTGAAAATTTAATATGAAAAAAAAAAAATCTGCTGTTTTAGGAAGTGATTAAAATTTCCATTTTTCAAAATGACAAGCGCGATTTTGATAAGCAATTTAATAACCAGCTTAAATTAATTGATTTAAATATATTTTCTTTAATAAATTATCACCAATTAAAATAATTAAAATGGCTATTTGATAGTTTGGAACTATGGGAATGTCCGGAAAATTATCTGTATTTTTTTATAAGGTTTCTGACTTATTTATAATTCAAAGTATACTGCCTGTCTGCCTCAACGTTAAGTCACATTTCAGGATGTTTCAAAATTTCATTAGGAATTAATTTAGAACCTAACTGGTCTTAAAGCAAAAATTTATCAAAGGGATTTTAAAGAACATCTTCATCAGCAAGTGATTTTCCACTTGAAGAATTTTGAAGAGAGAGAAAGAAATAAAAGTTAGATAATGCATTGCCTACTGGGTTTTTAGGAAGTGATTATCCTTCTGAGCGCCTGAGGGCTATCCTGCATTTTTACATAAATGCTCATGAAATTAATATTAATTGAAATTTTCTTTCACGGTTTGTTTATAAAATACACTTCACCTCTCTTTATAGTATATATATCTTAAAGTGAAATTCTATTACAAATATTTATGTCTACAGCCGATCTAAGTTGTTTCTGGGAAACGAAAAAATGCGGGAAATACGCTTAGAAGGTTAAAATATTCCGTAGTTATTACATCAGGCGTATTTTTATCGGATGACCAATGCCACGTGAGATTTTACATTACGGTGATGAAACGCGAATTTTCGAATTTCCTACTATTTTGTTGCTCCTGAAAATGCTGCTGCACATTTTGTGCAAGTTTATTTAGATTCACTAATTAATTACGTCATACTTCAGAGATAACACAAAACAAATAATAAACCTATTAGAGAACAAACTATTGTATTTTAAAGCTAAATGAGGAAGGAGTCCACTGAGAATGATACAATGTGACAGGCGGAGGGGGTGGGTTAACGTTGTGATATCCCATATAAATTATGAAGATAGTTAAGTAGACATTGTATGCCAAAAAAGATAACCAAATTCAGAAAAAAGTATATAGATTTTTTTCTTTGATAGTATTAGGTATATTTTTCCTTTGAATTGTCATAGCTTGTATTAAAAGTGCTTGAAAATATTAACGGTTTATGGTATTTATTTCAGTAGGTAAATGGACAACATATAACTTTTTTAAACAATAATTGCAATATTGTTTCAATCAAAATTAACTCTAAATTAACATTGACAAAAAAAATGTGACCTCGCAATACGGAGGACATATCACTCAATTGTGATAACATGTGACATATTGAAGGAAGGGGTATAATAAATTACAAAATGTGCGTGACGTAATTAATGGATGATCCCTTAAATGTGATAAGCCAACATTACTATTCATTTTATAGTATAGTAAAAGAAATTCACAATAAATAATAATTTTATATTCCTACCAGACACAAAGCGTAATTTATTATGTATGGATACAGTATAGGATATTGGACATTGCTGCTTATTTAGATACTTATTTAGGTGTCATTTGTTTTGTATGTCATTTTCATACCACTTTTTATGTCATGAAAAATTCTTTTTTAAAAAGGTTTCTGACTCCTGTTTTTTTATGAATCATTATAATAAATATCCATTAAATTCTTAGACAGATTGTATGGTACCCAAACATCATATTAGTAAACGCATTCCAGATCCATTATACGAACTTTTGTTAACCTTTGTGATTTAAACTTTTATTAACAATAAATTGTAACTATATCCAATGATTGGAGTATCATATTTAATTATTTTTCAACAGAGCGAAAAATGCCGGGATCAGGACTCGAACCGGGATACTTTGACTTGCCGTGCCAACGCTCTTCCTACTGAGCTATCCCAACGATATCCTGGCTGGCATATTTCACTTTTATTTGTTAGACAAGGCTGCGAACTGAAATGCTAATTTAATTCATCAGAGCTATAACTATAGCATTTTACATGATGAATCTGAAATAATACGGAAACTCTTGTATACCATGTAATTAGGTCTTAATGAACAGAGGTCAGTATTTTCAACTAGGTAAATTATATTCAATGGTTGGAGTATCATAGTTGACTTTTTTAAACAGAGCGGAAAATGTCGGGATCGGGACTCGAACCGGGATACTTTGGCTTGCCGTGCCAAACTTCTTACTGAGATATCCCAACGATATCCTGTAACTATTTTTAAAAACATTGCTGAGTTTTGAGAGGATAACTTTGGGTTTTCATCATTGTTTTGCTTTTTATTATATTTTTCCTGTATAATAGGTTGTCGACAACAATACAGATTTTGTGATGGAGAATGGTATTTTTAGTTTTAAACCTTGCTAACAACCGTTAAAGCATTGGTTCATATAAAATATGATCTATAAATGCTACATAAATGTTTCTAAAATTTGCAGCAGAAGTTATTTATATTTTCTAGCAATTAATAATTTTGAACGCTTAAAATGGCAGTTTTTATCATCCATATGGAACATCCTCTAAATAGAATTTAATTGCATCGATGTTTGTAAATTCTTATCCTACTCCTAAATATTTCTTCTTCAACATTCTGACCAAAAATATTTATTTCCTAACTTTATGAAAGCTCATTCGCAGCTGAAATGTTTCCATGAATTGCGAAAATACATTTTTTAATTATGTATAAAAATACACACTAATGATTTTAACCTTTAAACTTGTTTGTAAAGAAAAAAGGAAGGGAATTCAGGAAATTTTGAAGAGTTTATGACTTTGAAAGGATAAGTATATTTAAAGAAGTTTTGAAATTTAGAAGAAAGATAGATGAAATATGAATGTGAAAGAAAATCTGAATAGGGAGAAATTTATCATGAATTCAACTATTCATCTCGAAAGAAGTACGTAAACGTGAAACTGGGTTTTTATCTTTTTTTTTAATAAAAAAAAAATTAAACAAAATGTGAAAAGATTTGGTCAAAAGCATTTGATGAATATATGATTTAGTAGAAAGTTTATCACAACTTACTTTCAATTTATGGTAGACATTAAATTTTTATTATAAAACATTGTTGTCAACTTTTATGTTTTTATGTTATCACTATTTTTATTATTTTTGTAAATATTTTATTTAATCTCAATTTTCTGAAGGTAATTTTTTTTTAATATATGGATATCAAAATAGCGTAAAAGTTCGCAGTTATGCTATAAAAAATATATATTTATATTTTTATAGAATATATATTTTTAATTTTGAAGGCAGGTTGATGTCATATATGATGTTTTCATTTATTTTATTTGTTTTAGTACCAGAAAACAGAAAGAGCACGTGTATATATTTCGTTTGTTTAAAGTATTGTA
Source organism: Maratus michaelseni (assembly GCA_963931845.1). Lineage (NCBI taxonomy): Eukaryota > Metazoa > Arthropoda > Arachnida > Araneae > Salticidae > Maratus > Maratus michaelseni. The sequence continues at coordinate 369,520,410 of OZ007589.1, forward strand.
AATATATTATCAGTTTTGTGTTTCTTCATGATATTTAAATATTTCACATATTTTCTTCCAGAAATGAAAGCTCTGGACTTTTAAAAAGACTTTGATCGACTTAAAAACGTTTTCTTTAATTAATGTTATATATATACAAATACATATAAACAGACGTGCGTATCCGTATATAAAATTGGTCATTCTGTAGTGGTTTTTTGAAAAATTCGTAAATGCTTATGATCAAGACATATGAAATGCATTTTTTCTGAAACACATTTCATCCTAAAACAGCGAATACTGTTGCAACAAAAACACAATTTTCAGTGTATCGTTTTGAACTATAAAAATCATTTAATTTCAACACCCAGCGTAGCCTTGAGTCTCCCATCGTGCACTATGGTGGTTGCATGTCGGTAGCTGTGGGGTGTGGGAGATATATCGGTCGAAAGTTGTCGACCTAGGTCATTTTCAATATAAAAATAGACGTGTGTGTTCCTATATTTCACTTTGAATACACAACTACTCGTGCAGAGCACTGGTGTTTGTGTGTGGAAGTAGCCTTGAGTCTCTCATCGTGCACTATGGTCATTGCATTAGCTGGGGGGGGGGAGACATAGTGGTTGAAAATGGTCGACCTAAGGCATTTTCATCTTTCGACCAAAGTGTTCTAAAAATGTTTGAAATCTTCTAGAATGTACTAAAATGTTCTTTATATTTTATTCATACATATATATTCTGTTACATACATATAAACATACATATAAACATACATATACATATTTTTTTAATTAGGTTTACATATTGAAATGAAGGATCGACATCGTTCTGGAACGTTCGAGGACCATTTTATGGGGTGTGGGAGATATGGTGGGTGCAAGTGGTCAACCTTTTGGCATTTTCCTATTTCGACCAAAGTGTTCTAAAAAATGTTTGGAATCTTCTAGAATGTAGTAGAATGTTCTTGAATGTACTAGAATTTCCTAGAATGTAATAAAATGTTCTTTATATTTTATTCGTATATATATATATATATATAAACATACATATACATATTTTTTATTAGGTTTACATACGGAAAGGAGGGATCGAGAACGTTCTGCAATGTTAGAGGACCATTCTGTGGGGGTGTGGGAGGAATGGTGGTTGAAAGGGGTCGACCTAGGACAGTTTCATATTTCGACCAATGCATTCTAAAAAATAAAAGAAGAAACAAAAAAAGAAATTTTTAATGAAGCCAATTAATTAAAATGAAATTTTTAATGATGATTTTTTAAAAAAACTTTTAATGCACGTGTTCTATGTTAAATTTAGAAACAAGAACGAAAGATCATGCGTCAAGCATAGATTATGTAACACTCTCCTACACTTCCAAAATAATTTTGAAAATTTTTACTGTAAGTTGTAAGATATCTAACTAAACAATTTTGAAAACGCATAACATATTTAAAAATCCAATTTAAAGAATTACCAACAATATTCGTAAAAATATCCGAGCTCTTTTCTGCAGCCCTGTATATGATCTATAAATTTGTATATATACTAAATAGAATGCTAAACTTTAATTCAGTTACGAAACGCCTAGCACAGTTTAAAATTTCCCTTCTGTAATTTCCGACAATGAACGCACATGTACTCGAGAACTCTTGTGCTGCCCTGTATACAACGTATACAATTTATACACACCAAGTAATAGACAAAAAATGAATTAAATTTAAAAACGCGTTCAACAACTGAAAAAACATCCCCAGCAATTACTATTAATAAGCAGTACTTTAAAAGAATTATTTTGTGTGTTCTTGAAAATGAACGATTAAAGCTATACACACAATATTCTATAGTAAGAGTCTTGTAATCCACCTTAGTGATATATATCAATTTCCATATGTTTGAAACAACGAAACATTATTAAAATAAACTGCAAACGATTTTTCTTTTTTGACCGTAATGTAACGGAATTCTTTTGAGTATCCCTGTAAAGGAACTATAAGTGCTATGCACACCACATTCTATAATTAGCGTCTTGTAGTGCACCTCAGTGGTATATATCAATTTCAATATGTTTGAAATTGTGTAACATCATTAAAATAAACCGTAAATGATTTTTCCACGTAGACCGCAATGTAACGGAATTCTTTTGAGTGTCCCTGTAAAAAAAACTATAAATGCTACACACTTCCTTTTCAATACCGAGCGTATTTACGCGAGTTAGAGCATGGACAGACAGACGGACAAACCGAATTCATAAGCACTTTTCAACTATGTTGGAAAGTGTTACAAACTGCACAGATGTACAAAAAAAAACAAAAAAAAAAACTTAACAGTGTAAAGGGTGGTTTTCAGCTACTTTAATATACGAAATAACATAATTTCCATGATATAATCTTTTCTAGGCAGCCAAACACACACATTTAGCAATGTTTGTCTCTACATAAATGATTCATAAACTCTCCCTTTCCATACCGCGCAGCACCTGTGCCTGGCATTTGCTATGAGCTTTTGATTATTTAACTTTTTTTGAACTAAAGTAGGTCGGGACTAAAATCTTTAAAATTGATCTCTGATAGATATATTTTTTGTTTTCAGTTATTTTTAATTTGATTAACTATCGAACATAACTCAAAAGTATTTTCAATTGCTTTTACCTATAGTTTAATTATTTTTTAAGATAAAAATAATTTCTGTGATATTTAAGTGCATTTTAAAATCCAAAGTAATCAGAAAAATCTAGAAGAGACAAGTAAGTATATTATAACAGAAGTATTTTGTAATACAATTGGGTATATCACTGACTTTAAACTTAAACTTAAGTTTAAACATTGACTTTGAATTTAAAGACTTTAACAATAAATCTATTTTGACGGATTATTAAAAACGTGTGCGCATATGTGAAAATTTCGACGAGTGTTTGCCACTACTTTTTTTTAAATAGTATTCTTTGTCTTGTTTAATCACAGAATCTGCGATTAAGTACAGAGAATAATGCTGTAAATGATGCGCACATTGATGCACACGCGTGTCTACTTCAGTACTACTACTTAAACTTAAACACTGTCTTAAAACCTACTATCGAAAACAATAGATCTATTTTGAATAACAGAAAAGAAATAGTTGTTGTAAATGATCAAATCTTTATGCTCGGGAGTTATTGATTGATTTTAAGATTTCACAGTATAATTAAATGATAAGTCAATTAATTAATAATTCATTTAATCACAGCTTGTCTTAAAACTATCATATTAATTTACTTTAATCAAAATTAATTTAATCAAAAATACTGCATGTAATCAGAATTTATATGTAATTAATTAAAAGGAACGAGATTTCAGAGAATTTAATTAGATTAGTTCCATTTAAACAATGTTTTACGAAAGAGGAAAAATAATATTTTTTGTTTTAATTGTATTATTTTCCTTTGTGAAAAATAATGTCAACTTTTTAATGAATTACATTATTTGAATGTTTGTTGGTCTTATAGTAGTCGTGGTTAATTTAAAATGTCTCAATTCTTTTCACGTTTTAATGTGAAAGATTTATTTATTGCGAAATTTTTTATAAATGAATATTTTCCACATCAGAGATATTGATTAACGTGATTTAAAAAATAATAATTATTCTAATAACTTGAGGCGCGATATATTTGCTATGGTTAAAAATGTAGTCCTTCTTAGTAAGGATTTATTTCTTTCAGAATACTTTTCATTATATATAGATTTTCATTATTATTATTTTCATTGTATATATATCTAGCATTTTGTAAATATCCTTTAAACATTATGGTTTTTTTTATTATTGTTTTCGTATATCATTTCTATTTATTTCTTGTTGTAAAATTTATAAAGTTGTAGTTTTTACTTTGTTTTTGTTCACATAGCCTCAAAAGGATTCTCCGATAAAAGGTTTTCTCACAAAATTTGGCTATTAATTATTTGGCTTATAGTTATTTAAAATTCCCATACACTACATTTCATAAAGATATGACAATCATATTTTTTCCCCTTACAAACAAAGATATGATGATTTAGCTTGCATAGAACGTTCGTTATAACATTTAGAACGTTAAAGGAATGATAGAGATATTTCATAAAAAGAGTTGCACATATTAATATATTTCTGAAAAATCAAATTTACTTTAAAAAATTGCACGTCAAACGTGAAAAACGAGATGCGTTCGTACTATAGATAGTTATATAAATAAATGAATTATATCGTCATTATATCTGTGAAATGAATTATATCGTCATTATATCTGTGAAATGAATTATATCGTCTGCAGATTAATTTCTGCAATAAAATAAGTATCTCGCTCGCTTGACGATTAAACTTCGGGAGCTCCTATAACAAAAAAGCACCGATTAAAAGAAAAAAAATTCAAATTTCTTAATAAATATTTTTATTAATATCGTCTAAAGTATTGATTCGATTTTCATAAAATTTGAAATGTCACGACAAAATTCTGCAAAGATAATATATCTTAAATTTCAAACCATTTGGTTGGGTAGTTTTTGCGCTGTTATATGCGGACAGACGGACGGACCAGACGACGACTATAGGTGCTACGTATTTATATAATTACGAACGAACCTAAAAAGGTGTTGCATAATGATATAACCATAGCAATATACCCTTAAAATGCCGCTAAAATCCCCCATAACCGAAAGATGTCATTAATACCAATCTTGTTTCAACTATGGAAATTAAGTTGCATTTATAAAGTGGAGTTTAATCTTCCATTAGATCATTTTGTGCATCAAACATGATGGCCCGACGAAATGATTTAAATGAATATGATAAATGCTTATTGCTTACAAGGAATGTAGTCATTTAACGAGAGCAATGGATGGAACAAGAACCTGGACGATCTCATAGAGTTATTTTAAATTTTCTTAAGCTAAGTAAATCATTTGGTGGGAAAAAGCTACCCAAACAATCTCAAAAACTCACATCATAAAGTATATTTTTCAGCAAGCTACAATGTTCCAATTTTCCAGCCAAGTAGAATACCTATTTACGTCAGCAGCCATACATAGAACAAATGTAAGTTCTGGAAATTAAAGATATTTAATGAAAAAATCAAACTGAGAATGACTGAGAGACACAAACTTGAAAGTTCGTTATGGCCCTAATACCACATGTCCTGGAAGTCTGAATTTGAACGAGTTATGTTATCTGATAAAAAGAAATTAAATTTGGATGGTGTGGACGGGTAGGGTCATTATTGGCATGATCAGAGAAAAGAACCTGGATGTTTTCCTAAAGAGATAGTGGTGGATGTTTTTGGAGGTGTGGGGCAGTCTATAGCTGTAAAGAAAACAACCGTAACGTTTACAAGATCGCCAGACGAACAAACACTATGACATATCATGACTTTCTTGAAGAGAGCTTATTTCCCTTTGCGTGAAATGTAGAAATTTTATTTTAGTTACATCCACAAGATAATGTTTCAATTAAAAAACATCAAATTCAACCAAGCAGGGAGGTCTACTATATGGCTTAAACTCTACAAGCCCAGCTCGTCAGGTTCATTAAAAAAATTACAAATGCGGCCATTAGGCTTTTACATAATTACAGAAAAATATCATATGCTTCAGCAATACAACATTTTACTAATCTTCTAATTGGTCTGCAACTGCCACATTTTGAAAAATAAGTTCTCTTTTTTTTCCAAAATTTTAATACACTTTATTATGTTATGTTGTAAATTTGCTCTTTTTAGAACATAGCTAAACCAATTGGATAGAGGCATGGAGGTAGGTTTCTTTATATGGTATGTTGTTGTGACAGTGCACTCTAATGTATAGTGAAGAGATGTGCCTCTGAGGCCGCATACGTAGAGACTTTAAGGCGATTTTATAAACTTATACAAGTAGGATGTAAAAGGACTGTGATTTGTTACGAATAGGTATAAAGTTTTGTGATGCAGAATTATGTCTTCTTTTATTTTTGGAAATAGTTGATACGTATACCGACCAGTCTTTGCATTATTTCATTCACTTTGAATGTTTCAATACATAAAATTAATAGTACCTAGGTGTAATACATAGATCAGGAGGTTTCATACAATAGACTGGCTGCAAGTTTCATTTGATTTAAATGCCATGCAGAACGTTTGCAGTTTATTAGTTGGATCAGTGTGCATCAACTGTGGAAAACAATAACTTTTACCAAATTATGAGTTTCTATAATTTTTGAATAAGAAAGTATTAATCAAACTGTGCTTTAAAAATGTTCACTCTTTGCTTGATTGTATTTTTTCTGTTATTCAAAATTCTGGTGGGTATACCAAGTATTACAGGAAAGTGTCATTATGAAACAGAAAATTTTGTATCAAACGGACAAATAATCACATCCTGATATTATTTTCTTTAATTCGAAATAATAGATAATTGCTCACTTTCTGAAATAAAATATATAATTTATAGCAAATGGAATTTGTTGTGATTCTATTAAAAAAAAAACGCAGTGCATTTAGTGTTGTATAGTCTATAACCGCCATAACTACTGATCTGAAAGTTATTAAATTTTAAATACTTCTTAATGAAGAATTAAGAAATACATATAATCCAAGGGAAAATTAATTACAGATATTGCAACCAATTTTACTATTTCACTTGGAAAAGAAAAGAAAAATACATTATAAAATGGATTAATCAAGGCCAATACAGCTCATTAGGCCAATATAGCTCCCTATTCCCACCTACCTTTTGAAATCTGAAAATGGAACGTTCAATAGTCAAATGTTGAGAGCAAAATACAAATTGACGTTTATGAGTAAGGCAAAATCCCTGCACTGCCACAATTGATCAGTCTTTTAAGTATTTTAAGATCCAAAAATCACCTGGATTTACGTTTGAGGGATGACTCGCGCGAGACATAACGAAAGTGGCAACTGATGTTCTTCTAAAAAATTTCTCCTGTGCACATCGTGAACGTAAGTCGTAATGTGTAGAAGAATTCTATCCTGCATCAAACTTTTTCTGTCAAGAAATTGACATGCTTTCAGCGTCTGCACTATGGTTTTGTCAAGAAGCCATGCATAATATTTCACAATAAGGGAGAACATCATCAGAACGTTCGGTGTTCATTGTTCGAAGAAATACGGATCGAGCAGAAACGAAACATTAAATACACAATATGCCATAATCTTCTAAAAATTTGACTCAAATTGCTGAATCAAGTAAATAAATAAATAATTCACTAAGATGCGGTAGTTGGGCATATTCATCAAGCCATCATGAAGAAAATGCGCCTCGTCAGTCTAAACCCAATCCATGTTGACCACTTAAATAGAACAAGGAATTCCAACGAGAATGTTAGATGTGTATCTAGTAGCAACTGCAGCAATAACGTAGGATTTTCCTTATCTTCGAACCTTAAGAAAAGCAGTACTTGGCTAAACAAACGCTGTTGCAGTGTTGCGAATGTTTCAGTATAGCCCATCAAGTTTAAATTCCTTATATCTTCCATCGTGAACGTAATATCTCCAGTTTCTTCTACAGAAACGTTTTTTTTTTCGGAAGAATACTACGCGATCCTTGAATTTCTTGGTCGGCTTTTGTAACACGTTTGAAGTTATCGGACATACGCACAGCTTTTTCAAATCTTAAAATCTCTCCAAAGCGCACATCCAAAATTACACCAGATTGATAAAAAAAGAGCGATGTTGTAATCTTAATGTTATTTTCTGTGAAAAGGCATGAGAATGAAAATAATTTTATTGTGAACATTTAATTACAACGTTTCATTATGCGCGAACAAATACGTCACGTAGCTGTTGAACTTTACATGTATGGTAAAATGTTACTATTAAACGCTTCTGGTGACAACATTTTAAGATTCATTTTGGCTAAAGCGATAAAGCGATTTACGCTATATATATATATATATATATTTACTTTTACTGACCGAGAGGGACTACTCAGACTAGGAAAGAAGTCTGTAAAGCATAGATGTTCCACCGGCTCCCTTTATTGAGGTTGAAAAAACACATATTAAGCCTCCGGTAAACACAATAGAGGGTGGGGAAGGGGGTGAACAACAGATAAATGAGAAATTGAATATATCGGAAACAATATTTGCAAAAAAGACAATAGTACAAAATAATATCACTGCCGGATCGGCAACATTTTCATGAATCGCAATAACATCATTTTTGAACATCCCAGTTACAATTTTGATTAGGATCTGAAAATACAACCAAATATTTTTTTCTTGCCTGAATCCGGGTGTCATATACCCTATGGCATTGGCTTTAATACTACACGTTCCTCCTGATATTTTCGTGCGAATCTATTGTTTTTATTCATTATGTACTATTTACTACAGCCGTATCTCATATAAACCATACATATAGACATATACATATACATATACAGTAGAACTCCAATTTTCCGAATCAATTGGGACCGGACCCCATTCGGATAATCAAAAATTCGGATAATTGGATTTTTTTCGAAAAAAGGGTCTATTTTAATTATTTACTGTATGTATGTTGAAAATGGGAGAAAAAACTATTTTTAAAGAAAAAGAGCTTTTAATTAATTAAATGAAAAGGCAACACTTTTACATGTTAAGCGTACTTACAAGTGCTGTACATTAGTACAGTATGTACGTACCGAACTGTAAATGAAAGTCATTGCTTGCTGAACATCTCGTCAAAGTAAGCTGTTTGACAGTCTTCACCTGTTTTTGGTTAGCCAAGTCGCGCATCCGCTTGACAGTGAGAAGTTGCATGTGGTCACACTCGGGCTGACGCTCCATCCACTTCAACGCAATTTCGAGGCCGGCAAATGCTTCACTAGCTGATGGTTTCGTGTCTGCTTCAAATTCAACACTAAGGTCATCTTCTTCCTCGACATTTTCTTCTCTCACACTTTCAATAATTTCATCATCATTTAAAATTTGAAATCGAGTGTCGGACGAATCACACACCATCCATTCTCCTACATCTTCTATATCTTCGTGCGTGGACAGAATCATTAGTTTGCGAATCGCAATACGTTTCCGTCTTAATCTTTTTTTCTGAAATTCTGAAAGCGATTCGGATAATCAGCGATTCGGATAGTCGGAGTTCGGATAATTGGAGTTCTACTGTATATTTATATATAAAGATATTTGTTATTACCGATTACTCCTTACGAGCAGGGAAGACCGAGCTATGCTCGGTCAAAATTAAATTTGAGTTCAAATATCATGACCCATGACCAAAATGACCCACTAATTGAATTTTCTCGAACATGTGACTTAGCCCAACAGTCTTCTCGTGCCGGATAACCATAGGATGCAAAATTTAGTGTAAATTGAGCCGCTTTTTAGATATTGACAAACAATGACCCAGAAATGACCCACTAATCGAATTTCTCGAACATGTGACCTAGTCTAATGATTTTCGCGAGCCCGAAACTCGTAAAATACAAAATTTAATCAAAATCGTTAGAGCCGTTTTTTAGATAAAATTACTTTGACCCGCTTTGACCCAAAAATGACCCCCTAATCGAAAGTTCTCGAACATGTGACCCAGCCCAATAGTCTTCTCGTGCCCGAAAATAGTCGGATACAAAATTTCGTCAAAATCGTTTGGACCGTTTTTTAGATACAATTAGCTTGACCATGACCCAAAATGACCCAAAATGACCCACTAATTGAATTTTCTCGAACATGTGACCTAGCCCAACAGTCTTCTCGTGCCCGGAAACCATTGGATGCAAAATTTAGTGTAAATTGAGCCGCTTTTTAGATCTTGACCCACAATGACCCAGAAATGACACACTAATCGAATTTTCTCGGACATGCGACCTAGCCCAATGCTTTTATCGTGCTCGAAACTCGTAGGACACAAAATTTAATCAAAATCGTTAGAGCCGTTCTTTAGATAAAATTAATTTGACCCGCGCTGACCCAAAAATGACCCACTAATCGAAAGTTCTCGAACATGTGACCCAGCCCAATTGACTTCTCATGCCCGAAAATGGACGGATACAAAATTTCGTCAAAATCGTTTGAACCGTTTTTTAGATACAATTAGCTTGACCATGACCCAAAATGACCCAAAATGACCCACTAATTGAATTTTCTCGAACATGTGACCTAGCCCAACAGTCTTCTCGTGCCCGGAAACCATTGGATGCAAAATTTAGTGTAAATTGAGCCGCTTTTTAGATCTTGACCCACAATGACCCAGAAATGACACACTAATCGAATTTTCTCGGACATGCGACCTAGCCCAATGCTTTTATCGTGCTCGAAACTCGTAGGACACAAGATTTAATCAAAATCGTTAGAGCCGTTCTTTAGATAAAATTAATTTGACCCGCGATGACCCGCGATGACCCACTAATCGAAAGTTCTCGAACATGTGACCCAGCCCAATTGACTTCTCATGCCCGAAAATGGACGGATACAAAATTTCGTCAAAATCGTTTGAACCGTTTTTTAGATACAATTAGCTTGACCACGACCCGAAATGACCCAAAATGACCCACTAATTGAATTTTCTCGAACATGTGACCTAGCCCAACAGTCTTCTCGTGCCCGAAAACCATTGGATGTAAAATTTAGTGTAAATTGAGCCGCTTTTTAGATCTTGACCCACAGTGACCCAGAAATGACCCACTAATCGAATTTTCTCGGACATGCGACCTAGCCCAATGCTTTTACCGTGCTCGAAACTCGTAGGACACAAAATTTAATCAAAATCGTTAGAGCCGTTTTTTAGATAAAATTAATTTGACCCGCGTTGACCCAAAAATGACCCACTAATCGAAAGTTCTCGAACATGTGACCCAGCCCAAATGACTTCTCATGCCCGAAAATGGCCGGATACAAAATTTCGCCAAAATCGTTTGAACCGTTTTTTAGATACAATTAGCTAGACCATGAACCAAAATGACCCAAAATGACCTGCTAATCGAATTTTCGCGAGCATGTGACCTAGCCCAATGGTTTTCTGGTGCCCCAAAACGGTAGGATACGAAATTTCGTCAAAATCGTTAGAGCCGTTTTTAAGATAATTTTTGCATATATATATATATATATATATATATATATATATATATATATATATATATATATATATAACCACCCACAAGATTTGCTCGTATTAGAATATATGATATGATTTACTTAAAAATATCTAATTATCAACTAAAAAATACTAGTACAGTGGAAAGGAACTCTATAAATAAACGCACTTGAACTCTGATATCAGAGTTTTCAGCATAAAAGAAAAAAAGTACAGGTTTTTGCATTGATAATTTTTTTCGCTCGTGATATTTCATGAAAAACTATACGATATGTCAACATATGAAAAAAGTTTCAATAAATTGAAGTCATATGCATCTGACACATCATTATTTCGTTGTCAACGAAATTTATACAACAGAATGTTTTCGTAAAAAAATATGGTGATAGTTTTACATAAACAAACACAAAATGCATTGAAGTTGTTGCATCTGCATTTGAAAAAATGTGAAAGATTTGATAATTTAAATAGAAAAATTCAACAGTGTTTATGTTTAACATTAGCAGAATTTGTTTGGACAAAGTTTCTTTTGTTAAAGGATGCTAACAATATTTCCATGTTTTATGGATTCCATTGCATGAAAGTTTAATAAATGTTAGTGGATCCATATTAATTTTATAAAAACTATGCGTAGATAAAGCCTATTTTCGGCCCCTCTACAAAGACAAAGTGGGCCAACCCTCTTCTTTTTTAAAAATTATTTTGGGGATTCTGATAAATTTAGGATATAAATTTATTGATTCTGCAATTGATTTTTGTATAAAGCATGTTTAGACATGTACAAGATCTCAAACATTCGACTAATTAAACAATTTTGACGTTTAATTTTTTTTTAATCGAATGAGAAGCGCTCTATTTTTTTATACGTTAATTTTTTATTTATGAAGTAAAACATATTTAAAAATCAGCAACGTGTTATGAGCGTTTATTATACATATATATCAATAAAATTAAATTGCTTTAAAATTTTTTGAAATGCAGCAACATTTCTACTAAATAAGATCTTGTTTTAGACCTTGTGTAACATGACGTCTTTAAACTCATTTAAAGTATTAGACGTAAATCCATTATGTAATCAGTAAATATATTCAGTGTATATGTCACTAATATAACGGAACCTTATATACTATATATACTATATACTAGTATAATAATAATAATGAAGCAATAATTTATAAGCACATATCACGTGACAACCGAAACAAATACGTGACAGACCGCTTCACATTTTAGAAGCCAGTCCGCCATTTTTTCTCAGCATTATATTTTTGTGAAAAGCTGCATAAAATTTACCCTTTTAGAAAGATTATGAAATTAACCCTTTCAGGGCAGTGGTATGTTTATGAAACCACTTAATTCTAATTCCAAAACGCCACAATGGCACCAGAATTTTGCTAAAATCTTTTCCATTTAATATGTATGTGAAATATATCCTTTTTAGCACTTTCCAACCTAATTGAAAAGTGCTTATGACTTCGGTTTGTCTGGCCGTCTGGCCGTCTGTCCGTGCTCTAACTCCCGTAAATATGCTCGGAATTGCTCTGCAATTTTTATATGTTATTGTCGTTATCTATGGCACGTTCCCTATTTCAACTGAAGTGTGTAGCACTTATAGTTTTCTTACAGGGACACTCAAAAGAATTCCGTTACATTGCGGTCTATGGGGAAAAATCATTTGCGGTTTATTTTAAAAATGTTTCACTATTGTAAACGCATTGAAATTTATATAGATCACTAAGATGCATTAGAAGAAGCTTAATATGGAATAGTAGGTGTATAGCACTTAGAGTTACTTTACAGGGACAGTCAAAATAATTCCGTTACATTACGTCTATGGAGAAAAATCGTCTGCGGCTTATTTAAATAATGTTCCACTATTTTAAACGCATTGAAGTTTATATATATTACTAAGGTGCTTACTACAGAATAGTGTGTGTATAGCAGTCATCGTTCATTTACAGGGACACACAAAAGAATTCTCTACTGTCTGTTAACAATAATTCCTGGAAGTGCGTTTTAAGTTACTAAACGCGATTTTAATCTTAACTAGCTTTTTGTCGATTACGTTTTGTGTATAAATTCTGTAGATCCTATACAGGGCAGCACAAAAGTTCGCGAACACATTTCCGTTTATTGACAGAAACTCCAGAAGGAGAATTTAAACGGTGCTACGCGTTTCCTAACTAAACTAAAATTTAGCATCCTATGTATATATACAAATCTATAGATCATATACAGGGTTACATAAAAGTATTCGGATATTTTTCCGAATATTGTGTATATTGAAAATTCCTGAAATTACGTTTTTAAATATGTTATGCGTTTTCCAAATTGTTTACTTAGATGTCATCTTTCAGCTTATTAAACGGTAATGATTTGTAAAATTATTTTAGAAGCGTTGGAAAGTGCTACATAATCTATGCTTGACGCATGATTTTTCGTTCTTGTTCATATTTACAAACAATATTTTTTGTAATTTCCGGTGCCAGTCCATTTTCAGACGCATTTTCTTGATTTTCATTAGAAGGGAAAAATATTTCCTTTGAGCGTGAAAGGGTTAAAAGATTTTATATGAGTTATATTCAAATATGTTATATTCAAATCCAAAAATGAGTTACATTCAAAACTTTTGACGCATCTTCATTTGAAATTCGACAGACTACTCACTATCTAATTCCATCGAAATAAACAAAACTGAATAATTTCTCTGTAAATGCCAAAACTATTAAACAATGGTAGAAATCATACGCAAAGCAAGTTACGGAGCGATGAATTTTGCAGCGCTCTCTCGCGCCCGAAACATATTCCGCGCATGTGAACCAATCAAAGTTTAGCACAATTCTGTTAAGTGAAGTTCTGGATAACTCAACTCACTAAAATATGACTTCACGTTTTTTTCTTTATGTAAGTTAAATGTAAACAAACTCATTTGAAACATTTGTGCAATTCTTTATCATTTCAATATACAGGTTTTTAATCACGTGGCATGGAGGAGTTGAAATCATAATTTTTTTTATAGAGTAAACAGGATGCGAGTAAATAATGTTATTCTCTTTTCTAATAAGAAATAAAAAAGTCGCATTTATTAATCATTGTGTTCTTTATGAAGCCTTTTTTACCCCATATGAGTTAAAAGCGATCTGTGTTGCTGAAATCCACGAAACCACAATAATAATTTATCCGGGTCTTCAGATATCAAAAACTAAAAGAATTAAAGAAATTGTTACTTTTTTGTTTTGTTTAAAGCTATTTGGGAATTTTCAACGAATTTTTGCAATTTTGTTTAAAGCATACCAGCGTGTTATATTAATTTTGTGTATCAACAATTTAACTTAGTTTCTCATCCCATGACATAATAAGATTATTCATTTAGAAAAATATTCAATCGATGCATCCTGTTTAAAAGGAATGCCTAAGTAATATGTTTTATTTATCATTTACCAAATGCAGGATACGTCATAAATTTGTGCAAACTTAAAAAGTTCATAATAAAAGAAGTAATGCTCGGAAAAAATTTCGGTTTGCGTGTATATGATCAGAGTGACATTGGATTCTTTTTCCATGTATGAAAAAATGATTCAAAAACTAATCGAAAGAGGACGCTCACACGTCTTATAGAGTAGAGTAGAGATCCTACATTACAGAGTGATTGGACATTGACGAAATGTCCGCCATCTAAGATACAAAGCAGATGGAACGCAGTAGAACGGAATGTATTTTCATGACTCTCTGAAGGCATATAAAACGAATTTTCCACTATTTTAATACAATAAAGAGTGTTAGACGGTGATGAAAATACATTGCGTTCTACTGCGTTCCATTTGCTTTGCAACTTATATGGCGGGCATTTCGTCAATGTCCAATCACTCTCTAATGTAGGATTTCTAATATAGAGACGCTTTATGCAAATCAGGACGATCCTCTAAACTCCCCGTTTCCTCAAAATGTTGTATCAAATTCAGCATTCCATTCAATGAAATAGGGCTTTTTTGCGCCTCCAGTCCTTTCTCCATGTGAAACTTTCGCAATGCAATAGTTGTGGATTCACCATTCTTGTAGAAAAGTTCAACCACCAACAGTCGATCTGGTAAGGATAGCATGCTGCTGAGATCGAATGACGAATCCATTTCTAGCCAAGTGGTTTATTGCTAGCCTGACAGCATTCCATTCAATGATATAGGACTTTTTTGCGTCTTCAGTCCTTTCTCCATGTAAAACTTTCGCAATGCAATAGTCGTGGATTCACCATTCTTGTAGAAAAGTTCAACCACCAACAGTCGATCTAGTAAGGATAGCATGTTGCTGAGATCGAATGACGAATCCATTTCCAGCCAAGTGGTTTATTGCTAGCCTGACAGCATTCCATTCAACGAAATAGGACTTTTTTGTGTCTTCAGTCTTTTCTCCATGTAAAACTTTCGTAATGCAATAGTTGTGGATTCACCATTCTTGTAGAAAAGTTTAACCAGCAACGCTAGATCTGGTAAGGAGAGCATGCTGCTGAGATCGAATGACGAATCCTTTTCTAGCCAGGTGGTTTATTGCTTGCCTGACAGTTTTTACGACAGGGGTTTTATCATAATCGCCAAATGGGAGATCAATTGGAAGTGCCGTTTGGGACTTGTCGTGTTTACTCACACGCAGGATATTACAAATTTGATAAAATCTGATAGCTAGCAGTTAGCTGATAGCTAGTTCTAGTCGCTGCTAAAAGTATTTACCGCCCACCCACCCCCATCATTGATTTTTAAAAAGCACACAAGTTATTTATGAATTAATTGAGAAAAAATAATAATACGCAAACTTTAGAATTTTTAGTTACATAGTTTAGAATAGTAGCGGATATTTTTAATTAGATTTTTTAAATTGATTTTTTATGCGATTTTTAACTGGTTTTTTGTGTTTTGCGGTGATTATTTTACATTCTTTAAAAGAATCCTATTTCAACCTTTTAGCTCAATATAAATTTTGACCTCTTGTTTAGCGATTTTTAGCGGATTTTTTTTTCTTTCAGTTTTGCTGCAATTTTTCGACAGTGGTGAAATGAATCCGGTTTCAATCTTTTATCCCAATGCATTAAATTTTATCCTCTGCGATTTTTGAATTTTTAGTGATTTTTTATGGGACTTGTAGTTTTTTTTGTGTTTCTGCGCAGGTTTTTGACGTTCTTAAAAGGAGTCCGGTTTCAGTTTTTTAACTCAGTATAGTCAATTTTGTCCTCTGCGATTTTTTTTAATTTGTAGCAATTTTTTGCGTTTTTTAAGCGTTTTGAGGCATTGATATTCGTAAAGGAATCAGGTTTCTATCTTTAAACCCACTAAAGTAAATTTTGTTCTCTGATATCTTGACTTTTTATGGGATTTTTAGCGTTTTTCGCGCTTTACGCGATTTTTGAACAATTTACTTCTGAAACGAAAAGAACTCTTTGGTAACCATTGTCAATGCTGTTTCCTCTCATTCGTTAGGTCTTTTTTGTTTACAAAATATAAAGAAAGGAAAAGAAAAGAACCCTCCTGATTAAATAACTTGGTCACCAGAGTTTACGCGGTGATTGCATATGTCAAACTTTGCTCATACGCATACATACAAATGAGCGAGGCTAACGAAAAAGTCAGGCTGCCGCGGTGCATTCCACTTATCTTTCTTTTTTTGCAGACCGCTAGTGACGTGATGCTCTTTTCGTACACCTTCATTGGTGCATTCGAGCATCACGTAACTCCGGCGGTCTGTAAAAAAGATATGCATAAAGCACCGCTGTAGTTTTTCTTTTTCGTTAGCCTCGCAAATGAGGACGTGAGTTTCGAAACTCACCTTATCCAAAAAATCAAATTCGAGAAAATCGCGAAAAACCTCTGGTTGCTTCTATAGTATTTTAAGTACTTAGATTAAGGAAATTAAAGCAGCAGCATTATTAATTAGTCGAGGTGGACTTTAAAGAACTTTAATTTACATACTATCACAAACACGTACATCGAGCACTAACGAAATACAACAGATACATTTTACACACATAACAGTAAACAAACTTTTTCCCGTAATTGACAGAATTTCCGCAGTGGTGCTGCCATCGATTAATTAGATTAATAACTAAACACCATAGTTTCCCCCCTCCTTAATTTGGGAATTTGCAGGGATCTTCTAGGTACCTGTTGGGGAAAAAGAAGAGTTAATTAAAGTATATTTAGCATCATCAATAGAAGTATTGGACACCATGGGTTTGGAGCTGAAGGTATCCCTTTAGAGTCTACTGGAGCCGGACTTGGAGTATTTGGGAGGACACAGTCCTCTGACTTTAGGACACAGTCCTAAACTATTGTTTAGGATTTGGAGTAGATGGAACAACAGAGTCATCTGGTTGAGGATTTGGAGCAGATGAGACAACTGAGTCAGCTGGTCGAGGATCTGGAGTACTAGGAGGCATTAGCTGAGAAACACGTTGATTAACAACTGCATTATCACTTTTGTGACTTTCTGTACCACTCTCTTCAGAATTTGAATCATTAGTTAGATGTATCTTCGAACCGACATTAGTTATCTGATCAACATGCCTTTTCCAAATATTCGAACCAACTTGAATTCTATAATGCAACTTGCCCTCTCTTGCAATAATGCGACCAATTTTCCACTTGGCTTCTGGAGTATAATTTCTTACAGCCACTTTCTGGTTGATTTGAAATTCTTTTACTTTAGAATTGGCCTTTCTCGCATTTTGTTTATCATGCACAAAATTTGTAACGCTTGGAATTATCAAATCTATTTTCGTTCTTATATTTCTCTTTAGAAATAGAGATGCAGGACTTTCTCCCGTAGTAACATGAGGCATCTTTCTATACTGTAAAAGAAAGTTATTTATTTTCATCTGTAAAGTACCAGCTTCAGAAGATAAGGCTTTTAACCCTTTTTTAAGAATCTGCACATATCTCTCTGCCTGACCATTTGTAGCTGGATGGTATGGAGCACTAAACCTATGTTTAACCCCATGATTCTTCAAAAATGTCTCAAATTCTTCAGAAGTAAATTGTTTTGCGTTATCAGATACCAGAGATATAGGATACCCGTATCTGGCAAAAAGAGAAGAAAGACAAGTAATTGTATATTCTGACGTTGTATTAGGAACAATAAAAACTTCAGGCCATTTGCTATGAGCATCAACCACAATCAAAAGCATTTTACCCATCACAGGACCAAAATAATCTATGTGAATTCTTTGCCATGGAGCTGTAGGCCATTCCCAATGATGAGTATCTATCTACCTTAGGAGGATTATTTTTTAAATTGACACAAGTAGTGCAATTTCGTGCTAGATCTTCAATATCTTGGTCAATCCCTGGCCACCAAACAAAACTGCGAGCTAAGGACTTCATTTTCACTATACCAAAATGTCCATAGTGCAAATCACGTACAATTTGTTTACGGTGAACTTCTGGGATAATTACTCTACATCCTTTTAAAATACAACTATGTTGAAGAGTAAATTCTTCTTGTTTGCCACCAAAAAGTAAATTTTTAGGAATTGGAGAACCAGAAATTAGATGATGAAAAAGTTGACGTAATAAAGGATCAGATTTTGTAGCTACAGCAATTGATTTGGCATTTAAAGGCAATGTAGAAATTTGGTTAATTTGAAAAAATTCAGATTCATCAATTACATTACTTGAATTTAATTGTGGGGGTAAATCTTCACTACGTAATGGAAGTCGTGAAAGAGCATCGACATTTCCATGTTCAGATGTTTTCTTATAACGAATATCATATTTAAACGCTTGTAAGTATAATGCATATCTTTGCATCCGAGCAGCTGAAAGAACAGGAATACTTTTATTTGGAGAAAATATGGACACAAGTGGTTTGCTATCTGTAAATAAAGTAAACCTATTACCATATAAATATTGAAAAAATTTCTTTACTCCAAAGATAATAGCTAGTGCTTCCTTATCCACCTGGCTATATTTTTTTTCTGCATTCGTAAGCGTTCTGGACACAAAACCAATTGGTTTTTCCACATTATCTGGCATCACATGCGAAAGAACTGCAGAGATACCATATGGAGAAGCATCTGTTGCTAACACTAAAGGCAATTTAGGGTTGAAATGTGTAAGAACTCTTTCTGAAATAATTTCATTTTTTATATTTTTAAATGCTTGTTCACAAACAGGAGACCAAATAAATTTTACATTCTTCTTGAGCAATTGATTTAAAGGATGAGCAATTGTAGATAAATTTGGTACAAATTTAGAATAATATGTGACTAAGCCTAAAAAAGCTTTAACTTGTGACACATGAATTGGTCTAGGAGCATTGACAATATCCTCAATTTTATCTTGCGTTTTATGAATATCTTGCTTATCAATTTTATAACCACAATATGTAATATGGTCAGCCAGAAAAATTGATTTATCTTTATTTATCCTAATATTATATTCACGTAATCTTTCTAAGACTGTTTTAGTCTTTTTAAATTAATTTCATCAGTTTCCCCCTTAACACCAATATCATCAATGAACACAGTGTCACCACTTAATATTTGTTCAATCGATCTTTGCCAAATTGCTGGAGAGCTAGTAAGACCCATTGGTAACTTTAAAAATTGAAATAAGCCCTTCGGAGTATTTATAGGTAACAATTCCTGTGATTTTTCGTCTACAGGTAACTGAAGATAATCTTGATTGAAATCTATTTTCGTAAAATGTAAACCACCACCTAAAGTAGCTAACATGTCCTCTACCCTAGGTAAAGGATATTTTTCCACCTTCAAAAATTTATTTACTGTAACTTTAAAATCTCCGCATAACCGAATTTTACCATTTGGTTTTACCACTGGAACTATAGGAGTTGCCCACTTACTACTGGTGACAGGTTTAATAATACCCTCATCCTGTAACCTTTGAATTTCATCATTTACTGCATTACGTAGAGCATACGTGACTGTTCTAGCCTTACAAAATATGGGCGTAGAACCTTTTTCTAGATAAAGTTCTGCTTTCAAACCTTTTATTTCCCCTACTTTATCCGAAAATAAATCAGAAAAATCATTTAATAATGTTTTCAATTTATCTGCAGAATTTGCAATTTCATTGACATACACAGATTTAAAGTTAGTAGGAAACAAATTAAATGCAGCTACCCAGTCTCTGCCAAATAAAAGTGAGAAATTATCTTCTTTAATCAAATACAATTTAAGCTTTTTAATAATATTTGCATAAGAAACATCTACTGTTACATACCCCACAGGTGTAAACACCTCACCCGTTGCAGTTCTCAACTGAACGTCTGGCGGAAAAATTTTATTATTCGGAAAAATTCTCCGAAAACGATTTACAGGTACCGCAGAAAATCCTGAGCCCGTGTCTACCTCCATTTCAGCTTTAGTTTTATTTTCAATTAAAACCCACACTTTTATAGGAGTAGAACTCTTATCATGACTCACGGATAAAATATCAACCGTCTGCAATACATTTGTTTGTTTCTGAGAACTACTTTTACATACTTTACCAATGTGGCCTTTTTTTTACGAATTTTACAAATAGTATTGATATGTTTACACTTATTGGCAAGATGAGAAGGATTTCCACATCTATAACACTGTAATTTATTTTTATTTACTTCAAAATTTCCCTTATTTACACTGTTTATTTTCGGTTTCTGGAAATTATTTGAAATTTTATTCGGTTGAATATTTTTAGAATATGCCAATTTATTAACATTTACATTCTTGTTTTTCAATTCAGAAATATCATGTTCGTTATTTTGCAAAATAATTGCTTTTTCAATGGCTTTCTAGAATGTTAAATCATCTATTTGTGAGAGTAATTTACTTTGGATAGTTTCATTTTTTAAACCTCGTAAAAATCGTTCTAACAAATTTTCATTATCTTTTTCACCAGCAAACGCACAGAATGTAGTTAACTTCTTTAATTTTGAAACAAAATCTTGTATAGATCCGTTCTCATTTTGATAAGAATTACGGAATTTAATTCTAGAACAAAATTTATTAGGGGCGGGGCTTAAGTGCTTTAACAGAATATCAACTATTTTCTCATATTTCAGTGCTTCAGGATTTTTCGGAAATGTTAGATCTGACAGCAAATTATACAATTTAGGCCCCATACAGGAAATAATTGCAGGTACCTTTTTTTTCCCCTCAACATCATGTAATAAAAAACTCTGTTCCAACCTCTTAACATATGATTCGAACGATTCAATTGAATCGTTAAATTCTTTAAAATTAGCAAACATTATGAACTTTTATTTATTGCAGAGAAGAAAAAAAATGTCAGCACTTACCACCCTCGAAATGATGTACGTATTAAAACATTAATGCAGCACATACTCTTGTAGATGTAAAACCCGAAGTATCGCCATTTTGCGAATAATTTGGAATTTCTTTTCGAATTCCGGTAAGAAACTTGATTTTCTCGTCGCCATTTTTATTGTAAAGCAAGATTTTAGAACGACAGAAATACATGCTAAAACTAGTTTTTCTGCGGATTGTAGTGTTTTTTCAGTGAAGATTTACCAATAGAATAAATTGATTAAGGAAAGACTTTTTAAATTTTGGATAAGGCGAGTTTTGAAACTCGCGTTTTCAAATCAAGATTACAATGCTTTCCTTACACTATGTGATCGGAAAGTAAAAAGAATTGAATATATTTGTCTTATATATATATATATATATATATATATATATATATATATATATATATATATATATATATATATATATATATATATATATATATATATATTTAGAGACTAAATAACTAAAAACTATTCAAAAAATGAATCTTGGTCCTGTAGAAGCTATGTGGGAAATGAAGGGTTAATCTTAGAGAGTTCAACATGAGATAAATTAAGCAATACTATGTGCGCATAAATTCACAGACTGTATCACAATTTATCCATAAAATGAGTCAAGTTAGTTTTTCTACGGCACACAGTGAAGTATTTAATGCAAAATCCTGGCCAAAAAGGCAGAAATTAAAATTTGCTCAACAATTGTAAAAAACATATTTTATAATAGCAGACTAACTGGTGCATCGATCTATGTGTATTTCAGGAGTATTCGGCGGCTCCTAGCCACAGTTGAATTGAAAGTTTCGTTGTGAGAAGACGTGCTTTTTTGTTATGTTTCAGCTTTGTTATTCTGTTTAAGGTAAAGCTAGGATAGTCTGCGCACAATTCAAAAGAATAGCAATAAAAAATCTAAATATTAATTTTTTGCTAAACTATTCATGAATAATTTTTACTTCATTTGTTTTTTATACATTTCCATTGCTATTTTGTTGTTATGTTGCAATTTAGTAGAACAGTTGTAATAAAACCAAGAAAGTTATTTTGCGCAATCTGTCCTTACAGGGTTGGTGTGATTGCGCACATGGGAAGGAGAGATTGTTACTAATAATAACTACAATTAAATTGCTAACAATAATGATTACACTTAAATGACATTGCTGTAAGGTTTTTGTGAAAAAATATTATTGTATTAGGAGTGAATATTTTAACCTAATGATTAAAGAATCAGAAAAAGGAAATACTTTTAAAAACGATTAAAAAATTTTAGTTAAAGGAAAAAAAAATTAAAGAATCAGAAAAAACAAGTTCAGATAAGATTACAAAATAAAATTATGTTACTTAATAACACGTTTAACTTAAAATTAGTCCATTTTCATTTTTCATTTTTTTATGCAAATTTACCAATAAGCTGCGTAATCTCTCCTAGCATGGAAACTAATGGGAACACTGCGCCTTCTGTCCTAAGTAGCAGATGCGCAAACTCTCCAATTTCGGTCGGAGAGATTGCGCGGCCTTTTATTTAAATATGACCTCTTTTAAAACGAACCGTTGATGTTCACATTGTTAGTCTAGATTTGTAGCTTATGAGAAATCGTTTAAGTTTAAAATATTTTGTACTATTGACATTGTATAGAAATTCTTATGAATAGCTATGAAAATTCAAGCACTTACTTTGGGAAAACAAAACAAAATAGCAATACTTTATTTTAGACGCTCAAAGCAATCAATGTGCACTTTCAAGTAGACACTCCACTACTGTTGTTGTACAACTGCCTGGAGTCGCTGCGCGCTCACTCTATTCCTTCCCCCCGCACTTCTATGGGCGTAATCTCTCCGACCGCGCCATCTCTCCTGGCTTTACCTTAAATGTTTACTTTGACATGTGAATTTAAATAATTTTACTTTTCATATAATTTTGTAATATATTCAAAGCTTTTTAAAGCTCTGTCGGGGTTTGACGGACCATTTTTGATTTATAATCGTATTGGTTATAGTTTTGATGACAATTTGTTTTAAATGCTCCGCATATTGTTGCCATTTTTAGATATCAATGTTTTTGGGAGGGCTGCAAACCTATTAAAAACACTCAAAAACCAGCATCTCTATACTATAGAGACTCAACTATGATAAATACTAAATGCAAGTAATATATATATTATATGCATTGATTTTTATAAATAATTAAACTTTTATGTGAAGTAAAATGAACCACATTTAATAAAACATTACTTGTAAATAAACAAACCCATGAACAATTATTTTCCTCTTATAAACAATAAACAATGAAGTAAATGTTGTATTATATATATATTTATTTATTTAAATACATACATTTATGCATATATAACATTAATTAAGTATATTTACTAATAGTAAGTTAACAACGATGTTTTTATCTTTAAAATACATGAAAATGAATTTTGGCCAGTATTTTGTATCAAATACGTCACTGTGCGGTACCTTTATACAGTTTAATTGAGAAGCAATGGGTTTTTCAGTATAACCCAGAAACATACGAACAAGGTGAAGTACACAGTAATTCTCATAAAAAATCTTTATTTAAATATGAAAAGAGAAAAAAAAAGATAAAGGCGCCATGAATAAAAAGATAAAGAAAAAACCCATTAAACCTACAAAGAAGAGAATTTTTTTCATTTACAGAGACAAAAAAAAGAAAAAAAAAATGGAAGAGCTAATTTTTGAAGTTTAGGGGTATGCATTAATCTATAAAAAATATGTATCAAAAGACAATTCATTCATGTAAAAATTAATGGTTATTCACTTTAAAAAAGAACATGTTTACCCATTGTAAATGTAAATATAAAACATATATATTTTTTAAATGTGCGAAACATGTCCTCATTAAAAAAAATGACACTTAAAGAAAAAAGTTCGCCCAATCTTGACTTGATATAAAAAAAGTGATTTTTTTAAAATTTAATATTTATTTTTTGTAATTATCTTAAAACTGGGGTAAAAAATAACGTTCAGATTACTTTAATTAGAAAAATGAAGAATAGCTTTATTCTCTGATAAGGCACGCTGAAAATAACTATCTACACATTTTTTAAAAGTTGTGTGTGGGAAATAATGGAAATAGATGATTACAGAGATATGAAAAAAAAATGTTGAATTTAATCAGAAAGGACGTTTTGAACAGGAATATGAATAATGGCTTTGAACTATGCGTAAAATTGTTATTTATTTATCATCGAATTTAATTTTTTGTTTTCTGATACATATTTAGGCTGTTTTCCTCTATTGATTATATGAGAATCACGTGATTTATTAAAATTGTGTAAAATTCTTATGGTATTTCAAATTTTAATTGCCTAAAAGGCGTATAGTTAACATAGTGAAAAGGTATCCAAGCCGGGACTCGAACCCGGGTCATCAGTGTAGCGCATTGACGTTCTTCCAATTGAACCACTTGGGAACGATACCCAGCCTGGCACTTCTCACTGTCACATGTTGGCAAGGCTACAAACGCAGCACAAGATGGAATATTTTTCCGTGAGCCACCAACCCTGGGGGAAACACGAAACTAAAGAGAATCCAGCATCGATAATTCAATAAAACTATTTTAATACTTGGAAAGTTTTCTATAGAAAATTTCTCACGCTTTGCATTCATAATATTTCAAATTTTAATTGCTTAAAAGGCGTATAGTCAACATAATAAAAAAGTTTCCAAGCCGGGGACTTTTTCACTCTGTTGGCTATACGACTGTTATACAATTAAAATTTGAAATATTATGAATGCAAGGCGTGAGAAATTTTCTATGGAAAAATTTCCAAGTATTAAAATAGATAAATTCTTATGGATAAAAGAAAACTGAAATGTTTGTATTTTATACAGACAGTTCAGTCAGGAAATGCATAAGAGAGATGAAAATTTCCCTTCACCAATTTCCGTCAATAAATGAAAATTCTATTGTGTAGCCTTTTATACATGATCTATAGAATATTAGATATTAATAATTAATATTATAGAATATTTATCCACATCAAGTAACATGCAAAAAATTAGTGATTCGTCGACTATTTTAAAAACATAAAGTAGTACTGTATACTTTAACAACATACAGACGAAAACTACTCACTAGAAAGAGAAAAAAAAGAGAGAAAAAAGAAAGAAAAATCATTAGTTCAGCATACATTATGAAACACTTTCCAACACATTCAGAATATACAGTAACAAAACTTCCCCGTTTAAAAATATAAAAGGCGAAATATAAGTAAACAATTTGGAAAACGCATAACGCATTTGAAAACTTACTTTCAGAAATTACCGTCTACAGTAAAAAAAGTACCCGAATTCTTTTGTGCAGCCTGTATATGATCTATAGATTTGAATATATACTGCGTAGTATGTCAAAATTTAGTTCAGTTAGGAACACAGATGAAAAATACCCCTTTAGCAATTTCCGCCAATAAACGGAAATGCAAATTTTCATTCTTTTGTGCAGCGTTGTATATGATCTATAGAATTCATGCACACCAAGTAATATCAGGGCAACACTAGATACTGGGCTTGCTCATTCATTCTCATGACGTCACAAATAGTGGCTGGCCAAGAACAGCGATTCCCATCTCTGAAGAGGCGAGCCCATCGTTTTGTGCCAATCGCTGTACGTCTTTGATTGCGGCCAGCCACCATTTGTGACGTCATGATAAGTAATGAGCAGGCCCGTATCTAGTGTAGCCCTGGTAATATGCAAACAAATACTGAGATTCATAAACGCATAACACAATTGGAAACATACTTTTAGCGGTTATTGCTCATAGACAGCACTGTAACCCGAATCCTTTGTGTGTCCTTGTGAATTAACGATAGATACCATATTTAACAGTATCATTTTGTAGCGCAAATCAGTGATGTAAATCAATTTTAATATGTTTGAAATAGTGCAACGTAGTTAAAATACCGAGTGAAACAAAAGTTCGTTAAAACTTTAAAAATTCATAAAAAAGGAAGATATGATAAAGAAGTGCGGTTTGCACGAAAGGACTCACAAGGTAGTCGGATTTTTTTTTAGCAGCAAAAAAGTTTTAGTTACAAAAGTCACCTGCAGATGACGCTAACATACGAGAGATTCCACAGAATTTTGCAATATAGGTTGTGGGGCTATTTGAAATCACCTGTGTACCGTTCATCATCTTCAGCATTGGCCGAACTCAAAGATTCTATCTGTCGTGAGGTTTCTGCAATTCATTCCGATATGTTGCATTCAGCTGTAACGGGCGCTGTGAGTCGCCTTAGTTGTGTCGTACAATGTTTTGGAGGTCATGTTGAACAATTGTTATTGCAAGAATAAATGGATGAAGCGTACTGCTGTCCTGTTCATTGTGTTTCGCGTCGTCAGCGCCCTCTACCAGTGACATTTTTAACTAAATATTATTTTCTGCTAAATAAAATCCGACTACCTTTTGAGTCCTTTCTTGAAAACCGCACTTCTTTATCATAATTTCTTCCTTTTTTATGAATTTTTAAAGTTTTAACGAACTTTTGGTTCACCCAGTACATTGAAAACTACCTTTTCCCATAGGAATTCCCAATGGAATTCTTTGGAGTGTCCTTGTAAACTAACTACAAATGCTACACACTTTTTCAAAAGCGAACATACCATGTTAAACCCAAGTAACAGATATAAATTACATGACAATCCGAGTATATTTACATGAATTAGAGCACGAACAAACATGCAGACGGAAAGACAAACCTAAGTCATAAACATTTTTCAACTATGATTTAAAATTTAAAAAAAAGTAAAACTTTTTATTTTATCATCTATTTACATTTGAAACATGCGTAAAATATAATGTTGTTTTATTGCACTAAATAAATTAAAAACATTTAAAGTATTATAAAACGTCAAAATGATTTTTAGTTTTTTTTACCTGAGTGTTAGTGTTTTAGAAAAAAAAAATAGAAGTGATAGTGTAAAAATGTTTCGGTAACTTTGATATGACATTATAGCAAAACATTCTTGTGTTTCATGCCAGTTGACATTTTTCATATCTAATCTAATATAAAGTAACAATGACAAAAAGTAGTATAAAATGATGAATAATGATATTTTTAATATTATAAGATACTGCAGACAAAAAAATCAAAGAATTTTTTTTTCTTAGCTAAAGAAAAATAGTGTTAATATCTGAATAAAGCCACTTTAAAGAGGAATGAATAGTTATTGAAAAGAGGAAAGCTTCTTTTGCACATGAACTATCCAATAATACAAAGTGAGGAAAAAATTTTGGTGCATCAAAAAATATCATTTTTTTTCTATTTAGCTATTTAAATATTGACATTATAGTGCTATTGTAGGACATTAGGTATGTGTTTCAAATGCTCATTAATTATTGTTTGCATGTTATCAAACACAATGATGGGTTCGAAATATTTACCTATTCAAGTTTGTTTTGATTATCACAAAATTTATTTACATACTTAGAAATGATAGATATGGGACATTCGAAGAGATTTTGTGACTGACAGTTATTTACATATTTACAAAATTACAGATTAATTTTACCTTGAATTCGGATCATCGTACTTTACACCAAAAAAGATGATATTAAAAAAAGGGGTTTTATATACATTCTATTAAATTCTCGTCGTGCTTTTTCAGGAAAATAGGCAGAATTCTTCTAAATTACATTCATAGCTACCGACGACAAAAACATTATTTTTAGCTACTCAAAAAAAGCAGATGCCAAATTTTTTCCTAAATTTACCTACTATCGAGATATAAAAAAAATTAAAAGAAAAAAAAACCATAGCAACGAAATAAAAGAAACAATTTTATCGGCATTAGCCAAAAGTCGTCTGCATAAATAAAAATATTAATTTACCGATTCCTAACAATTATTTTTTTTTGTTAAATAAAAGCATGTCTGGAAAAACTCAAAGGACTAAGATTGATTAATGACATGCACATGTTTTTTGGACAGAGGTACAGCTCTTTGCAGTTGAATAATCATTTAAGAAACAAAATGAAAAGATATTTGCTCTTGTCAAATAATCTCCACATTTCACTTTTGTGATGGTTTTAAATGACGTAACGTCAGATGCAAAAACTCTGCTTGGTGTAGTAAATGGTGTTTAAAGGTTATGAAGAGTATTATGAAAACATATCCAAAATATAATAAAAAATAATATAAAAATTATTGTTAAACAAATTGAAAAACCGTATGTACAAAAGTGCTAAAAGAAAAAAAAAAGATTTCTTCTGGAAATGGCACTTGTTCATCGGCAAGAAACCAGATGCATCAAAACTTTTCCGGCACTCTCTAGGGTTACAGAAAAAGTGGATTTAGGAAATACCTTTTGAATCGCAGGATGAACGTCAAAATTAACGAAGTTCATTTTTTGCATACTTCTAAATTTGAGTAGTATCTCCCTTCCATAAGACTGTTGGAAGTGTGTCAATGTCATCATAAATCAAATTTATTTTCTTACTAGCTGACCCCCGCCCGGCGTTGCCCGGGACCATGATAATAAATTAAAAAAAAAACATCAAGTTTTTATTATTTTTTATCTTTAACCCGATTTTGTATGAAATTATATTTTAATATGAAAAATTCGCAAAAAAATATTGATATTTAGTGATAAAAGTGTTCATTTTCTTATTTTTTTTTTTTACGTAGCGTCGTTTCATAGTTTTAAAATAAAAAGTTCTTTTTGTCTGAACTCTTTGACATCTTTATTGGTGATAAATAAAACGGTTTTACAGCCCGTGTAAAAATTTCGTGAAAAAATATTGTTATCTAGTTGTAAAAGAAATGTTTTCTTGTCACATTTTTGTTTGTTTGTTTGTTTTCACGTCGGCTCCTTTAACACAGCAATAAAAAAATAGTTCTCATCTTCTGAACTCACTGACATTTCAATCGGTTATAAATATAACTGCATCCAAACTCTCTTTAAAATTTTGCGAAAAAATATGCATATTTAGTAGTGAAAACATAAATTCTTTAAAAAAAAAGCTTTAGCTTTCAACCTCAGAGCAAAAATACATTAGAAGGTCTATGCTTTCAATGCAATGGTACGGCTTCATCCGTTTTCAATGAACCCTTTTTATTCCCCCTAGAATAAACAAGTGAGAGTTGGGTTAATCAATCAGGTTTCCTGTTTCTGAGGGTAGAAGCCTTAAAAAAAAGACTTTGACGCATGCGCAAAGAGACGATTTTTATGTGGATTTGACAGAATGCGCTTTTTGTTTTAAACATATATATGTACGTCGAGTTGGAGCAACATTTAAGTGCAGGCGCAGCTTTAACAGTCACAGCGCCTTGAGTGAGATATTTTTCAGCGTCGCTACGAATAATATCTTCTAAAGAAACTATTAAGTTTTAACCAACTATGGCTTCTGCTCCATAGGATGTGCCAAAAAAATTCCAAATCAGTTCATTTCATTGCTATACCGCGTAAAAGTTGCGAATCTTGAAAACAAAAGAAAATATAGAAAAGCTAATTCATATTGTTGGTATGTATTGGAGGTGTAACATATACATACCTTGTTGTATACATACTTTGTTGTTATGTATTATTTCTACTATGTATTCATATCTTCCAATCGCGCATAGGCCTTAAATTTCATGAAAATGGACGAAAATCTACTATTTACGATATATTTTACGATTTTTATTATTTTATAGATCTGAAAGCTATAGCTCTAGTTAGTAAGTGCTCAAATAGTAGAAACATGTATATTTAGAATTTTACTACATATAAATGTCTAATTATTTAAATAAAACAATGCATATAATATAGGAAGGAAATCATCGAAATTAGACAACGCCTTCTGATCGCGCATCAGCAGCGAATATATGCAAAATATTGAGGAATGATGTACTCGCCTCCCATATTTTGTGCCTTACCCCTTTCCATCCCCTATCAATTGCTTCGTTCTGTTGGCAGTCGATCATTTGCTACGGTGTTGTTACAGTTTTGGGATCTATTATGACCACATCTATGAAAAGAATCACAAAACAGGTATTTGAATGTAATTTATATCCAAAAAAAATTTAAGTAAAAAGGTTTACCTTATATTAAAACATTATTTGGTGCTGTTTCAGACAAATTATAATATATTTCTAGGCAGGTAAGGGCGTCAGTTTTTGTTAAATTATATGTTAAGT
The DNA here is from genome assembly GCA_963931845.1 of Maratus michaelseni. Taxonomy (NCBI): domain Eukaryota; kingdom Metazoa; phylum Arthropoda; class Arachnida; order Araneae; family Salticidae; genus Maratus; species Maratus michaelseni. The sequence continues at coordinate 369,550,842 of OZ007589.1, forward strand.
GTGATTTTTAAAATAAAACGATTTTTTGGCAAAACTTCCATTTCGACAGTTTGTAGTTACAGATTTGTACAGCGAAAGTCTTAGACCTGAGATTAAAATATAACGTCTAACGAACAAAACGTATAAGAATTGAACCAAATATTTACTTTACTTTTTAACCTAGGCTTCTGCAATTACTTCATTGTCATGGTGTGTACAAAACCCTCGATTTCTGTTGATATGGCATTAGTGTAAATTGTGACTCTGCATAAATGAACATGATGCTTGTTATTGCACTGAAGTTTGTTTATTTAGAACGAAAATTCAGATAAATAGACTCTTATGAAATATAAGATAAAGCTGACTGAAAAATCCGAAATGAAAACTCGTTACCGCAATTTAACTACGCATGGTGCTTCAAAGCTTGCCTGTTTAAAAACCAATGGTAAATCATTTCGAAATTGAAGAAGAATGTTCTTCTGACGAAGATTAGTACATTGACATACAGTGTAAGATGATCCATCAAGTCCCATCTCTTACGGCTTCCCTTGGCCTTGCAGATGACTACAGCGCATTCTATGATAATTTTGTTTTTGTCGCATGGCAACAGTTAGTCTCTCCCGCATTGTTGTGATATTAGCACGAAAAATTCAACATGGAATAAACCGCATAATGGAGCTATTTTATTAGCTAAAATGACCATGGTTATTATTAAGTATAGTAATAAGAAGTCATTTCTTAAACATAGTAAGAATAGTATAGTTATCTCATTTCTCAATCATAGTAAGAATAATATAGTTATTATATTCTTCATGTGGTATTTTCCACTCATTCATTCTTCTATTGTTCGAAACTGACTATAGTGTCAGCACTTTGGATTTAAACCTAATGTACTGTATATATGTATATAAACATTTTAGTAATTTAGAGACAATTCGCATTATTCGCATGAACGCATTACGTATTTTCTCAATACAGTCCACTCAGTCAATAACAATTTGGGGCAGCTTCAACACCACAAATTTGTAGATGAAAGTGAAATTAAAATCTATTGCATTTCTTAGCGATCGTTACGATGTGCAGATCGTGCAAGTGTTGCGATTGAATTAAGTATTTTACTATATAATGATCTAAATATACTGTATCTGATTCAGCTATTGACAAGAATAAAAACAGGAGGACAAATTGGTCGTCGAGGGACTCACTTTTTCGTTTCATTCTCGCCTTCCAGTTGGCGGGAACTTGATGGCTAATTCTACAGTCCTGGTCGATGCCTACATCTTTATCAAAAATATGTTCGTCTTCAACTTCGTGTTCAATTCCTTCACTGTTCCTTTCACTGTGAGCATTAGGCTTTGAAAGGCCGTGCGCAGTCAAATTGTGTTTGCGAATTTTCCTTCAGAAATTTTTCTTTCACAGTACGTTCTAAAAAAGTACTAAATTATTTTCAAAATCAAAAATTTATCTTTTCTGTCAAAACATTTTTTTTTCTTTTTTACTTTATACGAAATATCTTGAAACGTTTAAAGAAAAGGTATTTTTTAATAATTGCCTTCAATAATTGAATTCAATTGGAAGAAAAAACGCTGACTATTTATCAACTTGATACGCCTTATCTAACAAAGACCTTGTACAAAGTTTAAACTTGGCATTGTGCCAAGCACGCTTCGAAATGTCGCAAAGTTGCAATGCTGCCTTTGTCCGTGCCGCGTTTTTCTAAATAGGTTTTTAATTAATATGTCAACAAATTACTGGAATTTTGTTCAGAAAACATTATTATCAATCCTTGAATAATTCCGGGTCAACAGGTACTCCGATCTTCCCTCAACTCTCCCGCTGAGCGTCCGTAAAAAGAAAAAAATTGTGTGTAACGGAAAAATGCGATTTTCTCAAAAACTATGTGACTTAGGATAATCGCTATAGTTTTCCTGCAAACTTTAAATAAACTCCTAGTACCTCTAATATTTTCATAATTTTAGTTTCAGTAGACTCAGAAATAGGGGGGGGGGGCATATTTTTGCAGTACATTGTCGACGATATCTCTGAAAATATAATATCTAAAAATTAAACAAGGTCAAGTTCAAACCGGGCGGGGAGGCCTACATTTCGGCTTAAGCTCAACTAGCCCGGCCCAGCAGGTTTGTTTACCTAATTGTACTAAACAAATATATTTTTGAGTGTTACAAGATCTTTCGAACGATACCTCCACACGATATACCAAAACAACCTTTTTCCAAGTAACTTAATTAGCCCTCTAAAGTTTTCCTACAAATACTTGTGATTGGCTAATACACTGCTCAAAACAATTAAAGGATATTTGAAGTTTTATATAAAATAAAGATATAAACGAAATTTTTTTTGCCGAAAATAGAAGAAGAGAATCACAAATGCAAATTTTTCTGGTTTTCAAACTGTGGAGTATGCAAATTTTGAGTTCGACGACAAAAACGTCGCTTCAGCGGCAGCGAATGAAATTTGACTTTCAACTGGATAAAAGAGGATGAAGACAAGGATGATCGGCATTCAGTGATTGCTTTGTTTCGATGAGTACGATGTCTCAGCGAAGTCATTTGACAGATTCAGAAGCTTGGAGAATTGTTGGTAGGTTAGAAGGGGGCCAAACTCAAGCCGAAGTAGCGCAAGCCATTGGAGTGTCACAAAGTGTCATTTCCAGGATCTGGAACCGTTTTTTGGAGAGTGGGTGTGCAGGCCGAAGACCAGGGCAAGGTCGTAGACGGGCAACAACGCCCAATGAAGATCGGTATTTAGCGTTGACAGCTCGGAGACACCGAAACATGAACGCTACTCTTCTCCAACAACACCTTCGCTCGGCTACAGGCACCACGATTTCAACTCAGACTGTCCGAAACCGGCTCCATGCTGTAGGTCTGTATGCTCGCCGACCGATGGTATGTGTTAGATTAACATCAAGGCATCGTCGCGACCGCAGGGAGTGGGCAACCGAGCATGTCAACTGGAGGAGAAATGAATGGAGCAATATTCTGTTTTCTGACGAGTCCCGTTTTTCTGTGCATCCGGATAATAGGCGTATTTTCATCTGGAGGGACCGTGGCAGTAGGAATAATCCTGCGTTCGTGTACGAAAGTGTCAGATTTGGCGGTGGAGGAGTGTTGGTGTATGGTGGCATCTCGATTGACGGGCGCACTGACCTCTACATCATTCGAGGTGGAGCTCTGACTGGTCGCCGATATAGGGATGAGATCCTCAGCCCTATTGTAGTCCCTTACGCTGCAGAAATCGGAGATAACTTCATTTTAATGGACGATAACTGCAGGCCACATCGTGCAAACCTGGTGGAGGATTTCCTTTTCGAGGAAGGAATCGTTCGAATGGAATGGCCAGCGTGTTCTCCAGACACGAATCCAATCGAGCACGTTTGGGACGCTCTAGGAAGACGAGTTTCTGGCCGCCAACAACCCCCACAAACTCTCCAAGAACTGGAAAGAGCTCTTCTGGAAGAGTGGGGCAGAATACCCCAACTCGTCATTAATAGCCTCATTGAGTCCATGCCTCAAAGGTGTTCAACGTTGCTGGCCGCCCGTGGAAACCATACCCCCTACTGAAAATGATTTTCTTTGAAGAAAACACCTTTTCTTATTCTTTTTTTTCTCATATGCACAAATTGTGTTTTTTTCCTTTTGTACACAAATGCGCAATAAAATGCATTTTTTTCTGCCAAACATGTGTAATTTATTCTCATATAACCTACTATGTCTGTCGACCATGTATCAATCAGCTAAAAAGTTTCCCAGATACAAAATCCACCTAAAACTGCAATATCCTTTAATTGTTTTGAGCAGTGTATTTCAGAAATGTGTGGTTCGATAGCCTTTATAACTCTGTCAAGTTTGAACGTTCTACGTTCCATAGTTTTCGAGAAAAACGGCTATGACACACGGAAAGACAGACACACGAGTTATCTTATAATTGTTCCGTTTTTACTTTTTAAGTACGGAACCCAAAACTGGAAGATGTATGTTATAAAAATACAGGAAAATCTTTTGATAAAGCAGAAATGTTCGCAAAAATTCAATGTAATCTAATAGTTCTATTCCCACTATCACCTTATCTTCAGAAATGATTTGGAGAAATACAATCATAAACTCCAAGAAACAATATATGTAGAGATCGGGGCAAGTGAGTGCCAAGCCACATTTTTGAACTTCTGAGATATTTCAATTTTAAAGTTGGATCAAATACTCAAATAAAGATATATAACCTAAAGTTTTTTCGCCAATGTCTTAGTAACATTTGAAATATTCTGAGTAACAATATGGCCTTACTTTAATGATATTACTATTACGTTTTTTTGTAAATTAGCTGTCTTCATTGGGGGCATAGACATCTGGAGCAAAAACAAAACCTATGTCACATATGCTGCCACCAAGTTACATTAGAAACAAATTATATGTTGGATATTATAATTTACAATATTAAGCAACAGATTACAGTGTTAGATTTATTTCACCGAAAATATGACTTGGCACTTTCTTGACCCGACCCCCTCATATCTTTTTGAGGTTTGCGAAAATATTTCTCAAATAAAAAGGGCCCCTTGCTTCCATTATAAATTTCAGAAAATATATGTCTGTTAATTTTAGAAACATAATCGCTTTTTAAGTTTATATTTAATTCTTCTCTTAAAGGTTTTTGAAGAGGTATACTTCTATATATATAATCATGCGTAACTACAAAGTAAATTTACGAAATTGTATTTTCTCTACCATTAAACGTTTCTGATTTTTTTTTTCACATTGCTATTACGAAAACCAAGCCTACACTTTTTAAAATTAGCATTATTATTTAAACACTACTGAAATGTATATAAAGAGTAATATTTTCTATTGCTTACCACCATCATTTAGCGTAAATAAAATATTTCTCTTTAACTAGAAATGAAGCTCAGCAATTTCCTGTGAATAATTTATGCTAGCGTTAATGTAGTAATAAAAAGAGGAAAAGGAAAAAAAGAAATGTATTTAACAAATAGTATTTTTTTTTTTTTTTTTTTTTTTTTTTTTTTTTAGTATGTTAGGTTTAAAAAGTCTAGTTAGAAACAGTTCTGAGTATTTTAATAAAAGATTCATAAGTAAATATTATATGCCTTTTTAAATATATATTTGCGTTTTTGTATGCATAATACAGAGCGTTTAACGTTTTAAAACGTGAATATTTTTTAATCTTCCTTTTAAATTAAAATAGTTCTTACAATATTTACACGCTCTCGTATAAAAGGAAATAAGCTTTTTAAGATGTTTTGAGATCATAAAAAATATTTATAATATAATTTACTGTCGGAATCTTTGAAGTAAAATGTTGCATTTTTTATCAAAATGCCATGTTCCTATTATGTTCAGTTAAGTAGTTTATTGAATTATTCTAAGCGGCAGGTGTTTATTTATATCTTTTTGTGATATCACATGAAAAACATTTTTTGCGGTAGATTTTCATATTTATTAAATTTGATTAGTGATTTTCATGTCTTACAATTTGTGATCTTTTTTTTTAGAATATACAAAATAAGAAGTTTTTGGAGAATAAATTGTCAGATTTTTCAAAATATAGCATTTTGGAAAAATTAATAAAATAAATAAATGAACTCATTTTTTGAAGAAAAATTGTAAAAATAGAATATATTTCTTCTCGGTTTATGCAAGCAAAAGTAAAATAAGGAATAATTCTTGTATTAAAGATAATTTCTATGTTTTTTTTATGTAATGCATATTATAATTTATAAACATAAAGTAAATATTGAATAGCTTTAGATGTTGCATTGGAGAGCAAATTTTATTAAAGAACTGCATAGCAACCCATTGCATTTGCATTGTGTGACATAATTCAATTTTTTTGGGGAAAAATAAATCTAATTTTCTTCTGCATTTAAAATTCTTTTACAACATAAATTTTATTAAAATTTATTATCAGCAAAAAATTATATTCAAAATGTAGTTTAATTAAAATTAATTTTGTAAATTACTCGATTTTGATGCATTTATATTAAAGTGCCTTTATAAAAGGATTGGGACATACGGGATAATAGTAGAGTTGCAAAAAACCGGTTTCATTCCCAAGTTTATTTCCAATAGACCCGGTTTATTCCTACGTTTATTCCCAAAAGACCTGGTTGATTCCTAAAAAAACAAGTTTATTCCCCAAAAACCCGATTTATTCCTAGGGTTAAAACGGGTTTTTTCTAGCCTTTGCAACTCTAGATAATAATAATAAGAAAATGTAGTGTGGCAATCCGCTATTACAAAAAGTGATAAAATAATTAAGCCTGAACGATAAATGTCGCTACGACATTTGACATTTGACATAATAATGCTTTGAGACCTATAGCTACTATAGCTCCTATTCCACAGGCTGAATCATACCGCCATTTAACAACCCAACGGACCAAAAACCAAGCTAAAACCGGTTAGCCTACCGTAGTAGTAGACGGCGAGTGACGATGACAGGGACGGCAAACACCTGCTCGGACGGTTTCCTAATGCTGAGCTGGGTTACAATATGGCGGTTATTTTGGGCAACAAGATGGATATATGTCAGCTCCCCTTATATGAATCTTAATAGCTAAAAGGCTGTTGTCCCGAATGATCCATATACATTTTTATTCACAGAAACACATACATGACTTCGACAATTACACAAATCTTGACGAGATAGCACAAGGACATTTGCAACAAGAAGATTTACATCCGGGAGCTCCACAAAGTGCGTGCAATGGAGCTGGCGGGAGTCGAACACCGCCGGCCTGCTTCCTACGCTCTCAAGCGATTAGCGGAATGGTGCCTTAACCACTCGGCCACGGAGGCCCCTGTCGCTACGACATCTGGTAGCTCTTTTGAACGTAAACATTGTACATATAAAGGTTGAATTGAGAAAACGTTTACGCCTGAGATGAAGGGTTTAAATACTTAAATTATATCCTCTTTCCGATAGTGTTTTTCATAAACTTTTAAATTATGTTAGATGTTTCACACATTTTAGATAAATAGATTAGAAAGATAGTTACACATTTAATAATAGTCTACTGCTACCAACCAGATGATCAGTTTTTCGTGCCCGTAAAATCATCTTAAATCATGAATTATGATATTAAAAAACAAACAAAAAAAGTAGCTTGTACATGAAGATGGCATTAAATTCTTCCTAAATGTGATTAATAATATCTCAAAATTTTATGCATGTAGGTATAAAAGTGGTTTCATACGATATATGTATAATAATGTTTCCAACACTCAACGGGCAAACTTTTGATACAATCTTTTTTACATTCTTACATGAAAAAAAATCAGGTATACTTATTGCGGTAAACTTTTTAAAAAATCTTATGAAATGTGATCGCTTTTAATTATTATCTACTGCTACCCCATGTCTAACTTTTTATGTCTGATTTTTTTTCGAAATCAGGTTGTTAAACAGGGCGCGATCAAGCTAAACCGAGGTCTAGGGCCTAGTGATCATTCAGGGCCTCCTCCCCTTTCTATATTGTTATAAAATATTGAAATGTTTCATCTTTCTTTGCATGTAAATATGACCAGTGCTGCATTTCTTGTTAAATGGGCTCAGGTATAAGAAAAGTTTTGGACTCTAAATTACTTCCGTAGATAAAGCAAAAACTATTGGTGGAGGGATTTTTTAAGTAAAGCAGGTGCAGGTTTAAAACTAAAAACCAAATTAACTGAAAAAAATTCCTTAATCTCGATGAGGGCCTCCTAAAAGTAAGGGGCCTGGGTACATTGCACCACCCCACTCTTGCGATTGCCCCTACATATGACCATATGTACATGTAAATACACCATTTAGATAAATGTGTTTATTTTTTCTTTAATCTAACTCATTTATTGTAAAAGTACAGAGTACTGATTATAGATTAGTGTAGGATAAATTGCATTTTAACTATAGGAACTGAAAGAGAACCCGGGTGCAGAACCGTTTAGGATATTAACACAGAATGACTGAAAATATTTTAATCTTGTTGTGGGACCTAATAAGCGTGGACCTGGCTGCATTACATATACTGCATCCTCCGTTTCCTGTGGCTACCCTTCAAGTGGCCATAAAATGATACGTATGAATACATATGTAGAGAAATGTGTTTTCTTTTATCTTATTTACTGTAAAAATACAAAATATGGATTATAATAAGTATAACGGCCTAGTGCGTGGCTGGGTGCAAAACTGTTTCGGATCCAAATTAATAACTGCATATGACCACACAGGTTATAGACAGGCTGTTATTATCGTGTTTTCTTCCATGGCGGTTCATCAAGGTTCCGTCTCTGCGGAAGTTTCCTCCGAGATGTGGGGTTACTACCGTGACGACCTAGGTCACCAACCTTGGTAAAATGACCTGGGGGTCCGCAGTGGGGAGCGGCCTCAGGCCGATCGCAGCGCCGGGCGAGACAAAGCCCTGGTGCGTTATAAGCCCTTCAGAGGCTTGGGTGCGATGGTCGTTTACGCGCGTCGGCGACCCCCGTGGGCTCCAGACGGCGCAGGATAGTTTTTATCGTGTTTTCTATACGAGGGGAAGGGATATTCACAAAGTTCAGAGGTTAGAAACGAAATTTTTTGTTCACAAAATTATTTCAAAGAAATTACTTGTATCGTGTGTAATCAAGTCACTCTCATTGCTTTAAGGGTGACTGCCAACTTAGAGATAAAGGGAGAAATTTTATTTGAAAGATAACATTACGCTTACTGATGGGATAATCATCACAATACCTATTTTTTGAATTTCCTATCCTGTGCGCATAACTTGCTTTCACACTTGAAAAGAGGGGTCACACTTAAAAGGAAATGTCTCATATATAATAGCTATTATACTTGTCTTTAAAAAATGTAAATTTCATTAAATGAAAAAAGTTATAAACTGCAGTTCAGTGCACAATTGACCTTGAATAAATAATTTATATCACAAAAATATGTGCAAATAACAAATGTACTCATTACTGAAAGGTGCAAAAATCCGTTAATTGTTGTCAAGATATCAAAAACACTAAAAATACTCTCTAAACGTTTTCAACCGAAACCCGGTCGACTTCAGGGATAATGCTGTTATTTTTTCTACGATTTCACTCGAGCTCCAGTCCGGGAGAAACCATTATTGTTCAAGGGTACGGAAGGTAAAGGAGGGGGGCGGAAAAAAATTACTGCAACAAACTTTACCTATTTTCTAACAATTCACTCAAAATTCTATGGATATCATATGACAAAATATCATTACAAACAGTTTCATTTCTTGAAATTATTTCAAGAGATTCTCTTATAATTGCTTCTTGGTAATTATCTGTACGGAAAATAAATTTGTATTTATTAAATTCAACTCCTATAGGTTGAGTTTGAGTTAATCTTGCTAACACTGTACGGGGCAGACCTTAGATTAAACAGACCCCGTACTGCGTTAACAGGATTTTGACCAAAGGACAGCCGGTTTTCGCACGCCCACATAGGCTTCATCCGGAAAAATTAACTGCAGCTAAACGTGAATTTGAGTACATGCTAGAGCAAGGTATATGCAGACTTAGTACATCTAACTGTTCTAGCCCTTTACACCTTGTCCTTAAAGACTCGGGAAAAGACTTTCGCCCTACTGGCGACTACAGATCCCTAAATCAGATCACGATACCGGACAGATATCCGATACCTCACTTGCAAGACCTTTCGAGTCAATTGCATGGAAAAGTTAGTTTTTCTAAAATGGATTTAGTTAGAGCGTATCAACAAATTTCTGTCCATCCAGATGATATTCCAGAAACTGCTATTACTACCCCATTTGGTTTGTTCGAATTTTTATATATACCTTTTTGGCTTATTTAATACCGCCCAAACATTCCAAAGATTCATAAATGAAGTATTGCAAGGTTGTCCTTTGTTTGTTTATTTAGACGACATCCTTATTGCAAGCAGTACAGATGATGAACACCAAATGCACCTCGAATGTGTTTTTAAACTCATTCTGCATACGGCATTCGTATTAATTTAAAAATAATGTATCTTAGGTGTTTCTGAATTATCCTTTTTAGATTACTTAGTAAATCAAAACGGAATTAGACCGCAGCCAGAACGCGTCGATCCGATCTTAAAATTTGAGTTACCCAAAACCTTAAAATATTTCCAACGTTTTCTCCGTTTATTAAACTATTATGGAAGGAATGTAAAGAATTCCGCTCATATTTAAGCCCCACTCAATGAGATGCTGAAACGCACTCAGAAGGGGCAGAGAAACATTACCATTGACTGGGCTGAAGCTCAAACAGCTCAAACAGCTTGCAAAACCCAACTTGTCGATGCTGCATTCTTGACTCACCCAAATACGGAAGCTCATTTAACACTTTTCACAGATGCTAGCGATACAGCGGTTGGAGCTTCACTAAACCAATATAAAAAACTCAACAATGAGACCAGCTTCGAACCCATAGCATTTTTCTCAGCCAAGTTGTCTCCGTCTCAGCAGGAATGGGATGCATATGATCGCGAATAGTATGTGATTTATGCCGCCATTAGACATTTTAAGCACATGCTTGAAGGCCGATTATTTAAGATTTTCATCGATCATCAACCCCTCAAGTACGCTTGCTTACAAAAAGCGGATAAATGCTCTCCGAGACGACTGCATCATTTGGACTTTATCGGTCAATTTAGTACGATATCCAATTTGTAAAAGCCTCCGATAATATACGAGTAGATATGTTATCGAGAATTGAGGCTTTAAAACTCCCGATTGTCTTGGATTATGACGAAATCGCGCAAGCTAAAAGTGCAGATACTGAGCTGCAGAATCTAATTAAATCGAAGACAGTTTTAAAATTCCCACATATGATTTTGCCGGGAACTGAAAATCAACTTTTGTGCGATACTTCTACACAAAAAGTTCGCCCGTATCTTCCTCTGGCATTTCGGAAAACCTCATTTAATATTCTTCACAACCTACCTATTTCAGCTGTCAAAGCTACAGTGAAACTCCTAACGTCTCGTTTCGTGTGGCCAGATTTGAAGAAGGATGTCTCTATTTGGGCGCGGACATGTATTCCATGTCAGAGACCAAAAATAAATCGCCATACTAACAGTCCGGTACAAAACATTATGATTCCGGAAAAGAGATTTGAACACATTCACATTTATATCGTGGGCCTCCTCTCCCTTTCGAAGGGATATGCATATTATTTAACAATGACCGACCGTTTCACGCGTTGGGTCGAAGCTTGTCCAATTTCTGACATATACGGTGATACCTTAGATAGAGCGTTTTACGAAAATTGGCTAGTGCGTTTCGATGTTCCCAAACTGGTTACATCGGACCAGGGGAGGCAGTTCGAATTGCTTTTAAAGGTGAGTTTAATGAAACTGCTAGGGATTAGACGTATACAACCCACTGCATACCACCCGATGTCTAATGGTTCAATTGATAATTGCTATCGCATAATGAAATCCGCCTTAACCCTTCTTTGCATGAGTTTTTCTTTTACAATTGTGTTTTTTATACATATATTAAATATTAGACACCCGAAATTTTAAGATAGATTTTTAACTTTGTTCAGCAACATAGTTCACGGGAAATTTACTGGATTAATATTTCTATATAAATATAGTGGTGGCGAAGAAGTTGATTTATTTATTAAAAGTTAAATAAACTGCGATGGAAATTTACATCACTATGCAAATAAGGGTTAAAAGCTCAATTAACCGATAGTTGAACCCACGCAGTCTTACCCACAGAGTTGTTCAGAATGCGATCTGCATTCATAGATACAATTAAGGCAACCACAGCTGAATTGGTGTAGGATACTGCTTTGAAGTTACCTGGGGAATTTTTCGCACCTACTCTTACTGACTTCAATGCAGCCAAGTTCGTGACACGCATAAAAGAGGACACGCAGCAAGTTTCCTTAGCTCCAACCAGTAACCACAACACTAAGAGACGGATATTCGTCTCTACAGACCTTAAGAGTTGCTGCCAAGTTTTCGTACGACATGCTGCGGTTCAGCCGCCTCTAATACTTGCCGTACGATGGACATTTTATTGTTCTCAAGTGATCTGACAAAGTTTACAATTTGCAGATTGGTAGTAAGACCAAATTTGTGTCTATTGATCGCCTAAATCCAGCATTAATACTGAACTGACCAGAACCAACACCTGCACATAGGTGACAACCTCTCATTAATATTCCGTAATATGTGGGTTAATTTGACCCAGTTTAACAACGCGTCAAACCAGAAAAATTATTGGATGAATCTTTATTTATTCAATTTCAGGTTTCTACGTGGAATTTATTTAATTCAATTATTTTTTTAATTTCTGGTGCGAAACGTGTTAAGCCTGGGTCAAATTAACACGCATATTACGGAATATTAATGAGAGGTTGGCACCTATGCCTGTACACCAAAGCACCAGAGCCAATTCCTGAAATCCGTAAGCCGGAAATGGAGAAAACACCAGAACTCGTAGATATTAAACGTACCCGTTCTGGAAGGCAAGTCCATTTTACCGCAGGATTCAGGTAAGGTAACACTGCACTAGGAAGGGGGTAATGCAGTGTTTTTAACCGAACCTTCCAATACTGCTAACTCCATGGTGCAGCTGAAAGAAAACATTAACTGCTTATCAACACCAACGACAACTGTGATTGTGGTGCTTAAAGTGATTGTTAACTTCTTGGTGCAGTGGAAAGACAACATTAACTGTTTATTAACTTTAACGACAACCGCGACTGCATTGCTTGAACTGAAATGAACTGACTGATTATTATTATTTCTTCTCTGAGATCGTGCAATATAGGACGCACTTTTTCTCCAGCTCGTTCTCTCTGCATAATCATAATGTGCATCTAACTAGTGTATTTAATCATGGAACCTACCTATTAGAAAGTTAATATTTCTTCTAACAGCAGGTTAATCTATTTCCATACACAATTTAACAGCTTTATTGGTATTGGTAATCATCATAGTATGCGACCAACGAAAGAAGCTGTAATATGTTTAAAAAACTACCCGCATTGCAATCTGTTTTGTAAGGAAATAAAATGAATTCAATATTAGGAATTCTTAACTTTAAACCTGCATAATTCCTAAACTACTCGATCGAATGAAAGTTCATGTAGTATCCGAAAGTAAAAATTACCGAAGATTTCAAATATGATGCCAAAATTAGGTGTTAAAGTAGAAATTTGTGTAGTCTGTTACAATTTCTATATGTAGACGGCCTCTAAATGAAAGCGAAGTATAGCATAAAGTAGTAGGCTTTATTACTAATCGATTGGTACCAGTCACATTTATATACTACTATGATTTGTAGCAGAGTTAGTAAGAGGTGTTTACTTTTATTTTCCGGGACTGTATGTAAGTGAATGTCATCAATTTTATCTGATTCTGATCAAATTATGAATTAAATGATTATAGCTATTTTGTATTGAGAAAAAATTATTCCAATATGAAATCTTAAATAAAAATCGCCAGTAAATTGTTTTGAAAAAGCAATGACTCTTTTACTCAAAATAATATTACATGTATTCCATTTTGAAAAATATTTTATCACTACTTATTTTTTTCATGTCATCGTGTTTATCATTATTTGCTGCAAATTTAAGTTGGTTTAGATTTTAAGCGACCGTATAAATTAGTTTTCTGAAATCCTGCTTTGAATCCCTTTCATTTTAAAAATATGATAATTTTCCTCCCAAAATCTACACTTCCTTGTATTTTTAATATTTTTCGTCATAAATGGAAATTAAGACAACGAACAAAGTACTTGGTGTTTATTTCGACATTCAAAAGAATAATATCTCGAGCATTTAATGGCATTAGTCAAGCATCAGTGAATAAGTAATTTACTGAGTAAAAAATGCACATACAAGTACATAAATGATAGTAAAAGTTGTTTTATTATAATTCCTGGATAAAATTTTTGATCCAACATTTGATGATCGATAAAAATAATTTGTTAGTCTTGTCTTCAAACGATCTATATTCTTCAAATAAAAATGTGCAGTATTACTTTTAAAATGAAAAATTGCAGAAATTTTAGAAAATTTGAAAATAAAGAAACTTTTGACAGAAAAGGGAATACATGCCAGCATGTTTGAACATTTGGTAAGGTTATATAGTATATTTAAAAAAAGAAATTTTATAACACAACTGTTTTGTGAAAATGATGATCTCAGGAAAATTTTAAAATATCAATTCGTTTTCTATATTTATTAATTCGCTAATGATACTCAAGGTTGGAAAATAGGTTGATTTTAAGTGGTAATACTTACGAATAAGTGGTATGCTTACGAAATCCAAATAGACCGAAATTTACATTTTAAAGAAGGGCCTTACAAAAATTGAATCTCCACCAAAAAACCCAATAAAGAACTTCAACCACGACGAAAAATCAAAGTGAGAAATCGAACTCTTAATTGCTATGTCCGAGCATAATTTCATCTTCTTTTAAGATTATAGTCAAATGACAACCCATAGAGATCAATGTTTCCAGTTGTGATCTTTTTTCTTAATCAGATTGCTTGATTCCTACCACCTTTTTGAAATTGTAAGAATTTAATCCTTATCCCCAGTCAATGAAACAATGGAACAATGTAGAATGGAATACCTAGTTGCCTACCAACTGAACTTTCAGTATATAGTTAACGGCTTGCGAGGTAAATAGGGAGTCGTGAAAAATCAAATAGTTAATATATAGTAAACTACAAAAATAAATAAATAAATACATAAAAAAAATTATTTAAAATAGAATAAATAAATAAAAGCTTAACAGTAAATCAGTAAAAATTTCCATTAGATCCAAGAAGATGACCTACTGAGAGTCGAACCCATCTCGTAAAAAAAAGACTCTTTACAGAGACCATGCAATTAGTTTAAAAGTTATAAAAGCATTAATTTTAAGGATTATGAAAGCCAGTAGGGCAGACTGGATAAGGTTTTTTTTAAATACAAATACAACAGGCAAGAGAAGTTAAGTACAAATGAAGAAGGAATTTAATCAGTCAATAATCTGTTATTAAATAAAAATATGATTTTGTTTAAAAAAGTGGCAGCAATCAAGAAATAAGTAACTCAATTGGCAACACTGCTGCAGATACCTAACTAGTTAGTGAAGAATATAATACGATCATATATTAGGTGATACGATCATATATTATTTAGTGTCTCATTGTTAAAATTCCTCTTGCACACTAGAAATCGCTAACGAAATAAGTAACCGCATATACTAAAAGAATGCTATTGAAAGGTTTTTCTATTGCACACTACCTACAGTGTGCCTTGCACACTAGAAATCTCTAACGAAATAACTAACCACATATACTTAAAGAATGCTAGTAAAAGTTTTTTTTTTTTTTCAAAACCTTGCTTGGAGATCTTGAAGTAGCATATAACGAACATTGAAAATAATTAATTAGTCTTCAAACAATCTAAATGTTTCATTTAATAAGAAAATAACCGTAGATATTTTTTAAATTACAAATAACGGATATTCCTATTCGAAATTTTCAGAACTAAGGTGGTTTCGTAAGAGGACTATTTCTAAGCAAAATTGTTTTGTGAAATAGATAATATCAAGGAAACTTAACAAAAAAGAAAAAAATATATGTCAAGCGTAGATTATGAAACACTTTCTAACACTTCCAGAATACTCTAACATTAACTTCACTGTTTAATAAATCGAAAGAAGATATCTTAATTAAACAATTTAGAAAACACATGCCAACTGAAAACATACTTTCAGAAATAACCATCCATAGACGGAAATGTATGCAGTTGTTTGCGTAACCCTGTATATGAATTTAGTTATATTTTAGAAATATCTCTTAGTATGCTAAATATAGTTCACCTGGAAAATGCATAACTCAATTTAAAAAACATCATTAAGCAATTCAAGCTCATACGCAGTAATGCTTACGAATTCTTTTGTGTAGCCCTGTATATGAGCTACAGAATTTATACACACCACTTAATAGGCAAAAAATTATTGAAACTTAAAAATGTATTCCAAATCTCAAAATGCACTTCCAGCATTTATCGGTCATAGACAGTACTGTAACCGAATTCTTTTGTGTGGTTCTGTAAATGAATGATAAACACTTTGCACTCCATATTCTACAGAAAGCATGTTTTAGTGCATATCAGAAATGTATATCAGTTTAATATGTTTGAAATAGTATAACATCATTAAAATACACCGCAAACGATTTTTTCCCATAGACAATAATGTAACGGAATTCCTTTGAGTGTCCCTGTAAATGAACTAAAAGTGCTACACATTCCATTTTCTTTACCGAACATGCCATAGTAAATCTCAGTAACATAGATCAATTACATGGCAATCCGAGTATATTTACGAGAGTTAAAGCACGGACAGACGGCAGACAGACAGACAAACCGAAATCATAAACACTTTTCGACTTACGTTGGAAAATGTTAAGAATCGCAATTTGTTGTCGTATCTTATCCAATATAGAAATGAGATTATTTAGTTTATGTTAATGTGAGGGAATAAAACTAGGGCGTAGATTTTAAAGTGTTTCTTTACAATCGCTACAAAAATCTAAAGCTGGAATGAATTTGTCACCTCTATTTTATGATGAGCAATAATTGAATATTTTGCATTTAATGCTGCAATATTTACAGTTTTTGACACACTACAAACAAACGAAATGTAATTAACGAAACCCTGTAAATTCTTTGTTTTTCCTTCATAATTACAAACAAATATCTATATTTTTACTTTCTTCTATCTGTAATAGAAGAAAGGAGATTATTCACTTTGTGTTAATGTGAGTGAGTAAAACTAAGGAGTAGACTTTAAAGTGTTTCTTTACAATCGCTACAAAAATCTAAAGCTGGAATGAATTTGTCACCTCTATTTTATGATGAGCAATAATTGAATATTTTGCATTTAATGCTGCAATATTTACAGTTTTTGACACATTACAAACAAACGAAATGTAATTAACGAAACCCTGTAAATTCTTTGTTTTTCCTTCATAATTACAAACAAATATCTAGTATATTTTTACTTTCTTCTATCTGTAATAGAAGAAAGGAGATTATTCACTTTGTGTTAATGTGAGTGAGTAAAACTAAGGAGTAGACTTTAAAGTGTTTCTTTACAATCGTTACAAAAATCTAAAGCTGGAATGAATTTGTCACCTCTATTTTATGGTGAGCAATAATTGAATATTTTGCATTTAATGCTGCAATATTTACATTTTTTGACACACTACAAAGAAAGGAAATGTAATTAACGAAACTCTATCAATTCTTTGTTTTCCCTTCATAATTACAAACAAATATCTATATTTTTACTTTCTTCTATCTATAATAGAAGAAAGTATTGTATTCGGAATTTTTTTCGATTTCCGGTTTTTGACGGAATTACAGGTTTTAGGGATCAGAGAACACGAAAAGCATGTTTTTACAAAATATCTGTCTGTCTGTGTGTTCGTGTGGCTGCAAGTGTATGCTTTCGTATGTATGCGTGTGTCCTCTTTGTATCATCAAAAAATAAATGAATTTATGCATATAATTGAATGAAATTTCATATATACATTTTGGGTATGGCCTGCTGCTCTCAATTTAAAATAGAGATATTCCCCCTGAAGGAGGTGCTGTGATACCGTTTTTTGTGCTATTTTCTCGTTTTTTAACACTTTACAATATAGTTGAAAAGTGTTTATGAATTCGGTTTGTCTGTCTGTCTGTCCGTGCTCTAACTTTCGTAAATATATATATATTGTCATTGCTATTGATATATGTTATTGAGGTTTACTATGGCATGTTCGGTATTGAATAGGAAGTGTGTAGCGCTTATAGATTTTTACAGGGACACTCAAAAGAATTCCATTACATTACGGTCTACGGGAAAAAATAATTTGCGGTTTATTTTAATGATGTTAAACGATTTCAAACACATTGAAATTGATATATATCACTAAGGTGCATTACAAGAGGCTTACTATAGAATGTGGTGTGCATAGCACTTGTAGTTCCTTTACAGGGACACTAAAAATAATTCTGTTGCATTACGGTCTATGGAGACAAATCGTTTGCGGTTTATTTTAAGAATGTTTAACTCTTTCAAACATATTGCAATTTATATATGTCACTAAGGTGCAATATAAGAGGCTAACTATAAAATATTGTGCGTATAGCATTTATCGTTCATTTACAATGACACACAAAAGAATTTGGTACTGCTTGTTAATAATAATTGCTGGAAGTGTTTTTTCAGTTGCTGAACGCGTTTTTAAATTTAACTCATTTTTTGTCTATTACTTGGTGTGTATAAATTCCGTAGAGCATATACAGAGCAGCACAAAAGTTTTCCAGCACATTTCCGTTTATTGGAAAAAATTAAAGAAGGGAAATTTTAAGCTGTGCTGCACGTTTCCTAACGGAACTAAAATTTAGCATTCTATGTAGTATATATACAAATCTATAGATCCTTTACAAGGCTGCACAAAAGAGTTCGGATATTTAAACGAATATTGTTGGTAATTCCTGAAATTGTATTTTTAAATATGTTATGAGTTTTCCTAATAATATACTTTGATATAAACTTTCTTCTTATTAAATGGTAAAGATTTGTAAAAATATTTTGTAAGTGTTGGGAAGTGTAACATAATCTATGCTTGACGCAGGATTTTTCGTTCTTGTTTCCAGTTGAAGTGATGAATATATGAATATTTATTACGACGGAATTTTATATTTAGATGTAATGTAATAGGTCGAGGTTTGTATAAAATTTTGTAGAATATGGGCCTGAAGGTGGCGCTGTAATAGAAAATTTTTGGGGACGGGCGTGGAAGCTGTTGATAAAAAATCGTATTAAATACCCTAGTTGTCCAATCTAGATTAATAAGCAAAAGTTTTCACTTTTTTGATATATTACCCGTTGATTAGACTTCATTACGAATTTTTTTTCCCTCCACTCCACGGTTTAAAAAATTTATTTGACGAAAACTTGAAATGCAATAAAAAAAATAAACAACAGATATTTTATCTACTTATTTTTTTTTAACCTAAAATGCATAGTTAAAAAAATACGTTTTTGAAGTATTAACATCACGTATAAGAAAGTTTTGGGATTTACACACTTGTTGATCGATTTATTTTATAAGTGGTGACATGTGGCCAATAATTTATTCTGATTATTGTCATGTTATGAATTAAATCATTAATCAAAAATACTCTGTTTTTTTATTCCAATGTCATTTTAATGTATATTCTAATGTATGATTCTTGTATTGAAAATGAATTTAAATTCATTCCATTCTCACAAATATTTCGTTACTACTTTTTTTTTTCTCGTCGCCCATCGTCTGCCATACATTTCAAATTTAATTGTTTTATATTTTGTTCAACCATACATAAATTAGTTTTTAAAAGTGTGCTTTTAAATCCCTTCCACGTTCAAAATATGATATGATAATGCACTTTCCAAAATCTACTTTTCCTTTGCACATTTATTTTTTCTTTAAAAATGGAGAAATTAAGATAACGAACAAAGTACTTTATGATTATTTCAACAGCCAGAAAAATATTTCGAGCATTCAATGGCATTAGCTATGCATCAGTGAATAAATAATTTGTTGAGAGAGGTACGTATAAACCAGTGCGTAAATGTTATTAAAAGTTCTTTTATTTAAATCCTTAGATAGAATAGAATTTTCGATGCAGCATTTCACGAACAATGAAAAGAATTTATTAGTCTTGTCTTCAAAACAATCTATATTTTTCATTTGATAAGAATGTAGTAGAAATTTTTAAAATAAATAAAAGAATACAGAAATATTAAAAATAAGGAATATATAGAATGTTCGAAAGAAAAGAAAAGGCAATATTACGAGAAATAGAAGGAATGCTGAATATTTGGCAAGAGTGCATTGTATAAGAGTATATTTTATAAGAAGAATATTTTATAACAAAAGGTTTGGTAAAAGTAAAGATTTGAGAAAAATTTGGTAATTTTTATTGTTTTCCGTATTTTGACTAACTTCGTAATGAGATACAAGTTTCAGAGTAACTTAACTTTTGAATCGGTGTGTAGATCGGCATCTGTAAAGCACCAGCAAGGTGAAGCCAGTAACCCTGAATTAAGATTCACTACGGATTTTCATCTCGATTCAGGGTTGCTAGGCGGTTCCGTCAACAGGCGTCTGCACGCTGTTAGGCGCGACAGCGTTATATCGCGTTCAGATCATGACAGTTTAAGTCACTTAACTTGAAGTCTTTTGAAGCGGACGACCCGGAATCAAAGTTCTCGAGCTGAGCAAATTTCTGAAATTCACTTAAATTTGAGACACTCGTAACCAAGAGTTAACTGGAACTCTTCCTTCTGAATTATTTTTCTTATTTGAAATTGTTTTTAAATTTCGAGTTGAGTTCTACAAGCAATAAATCATATTTTTTTGAACGATCCTTTCAATTGTTCATTTATTTAACACGCTTCCGTTGGAAATCTGGACAAAATTTGGCCCTAAAAATTTTGTCATGTGGTGCGTTCGGATGTTTCGAATTATGTCATTTCGTTATGACATTCCGAACCAGATTTCGTCTCTGTTTTGGTCGTAAAGGCACGCTTTTCTTTTACCTGTAACTGTATGCATATTTCTTTTTAGTTTTTATGTACTGAATAAGTATATCTAGATGTATCAAACTCCTTTCAGTGAGAGGCAGGAGGAAACTGGAATGCAGTGGAAACGTGCTGGATAGGAAGGCCCATAAGCATGAGAAATTTGTGCAGAGTATTAACCGTAGTGTTTAAGGCCTTTGAAGTGGCTTCAAATAATTCATATGACAAAACAGTTCAATTCTATCTATTTATTCATTCAACTTGAATGATAAATTCAAATAAGGAAGGTATTTACATGTACATCTAGCGTTTGCTGGGAACCTCTTTATCATCACATACTGTCAAAATATTTAACCGACAAAGGTTGAAAGGGTTGAAAGGCTTGATTTAACTGTCAAGGGATGAAAAAAATATAATTATGTACAGTTAGAAGTTGCAGTTATAAATTTAACGACTTATGCGCTTGCGCAGACATCTGTTTGGCAAAGTTAAGTATATTAAAATGTTTGGTAATGTGAACGAGTGAAGCCTAATTCTGATTTGTCCAGTTCAAAAAAGTTAAGCTAAGTGACTTAACTTTTATAATGTGCATGCGATATTAGTAGTTAATAACGATGAACTAGCGATCGGTAAGATAGCAAACAAAATATTTTGTACCAGGCAAAAAAATAGAGTTGTATTAATACTCTAGTTTGGTAAGCGCTTCGTTATTTTGTACCTCCGGGAGTTAACAGATTGATTTCCAATTTAAATGAATTTTTAAATCAGGAATGAAATTTCTCACCTCTCAACGTGAAAAGTGGATATGTGGAAGTATTTTTGTCTATTTGATTGTTCTACCTAAAGAATATAATCTGCAGATTCGTATATGAGCGATTCAATTTTAAGCAAAATACGATACTATTTCGATCTTGATTCTGCTTCTGATTGTTGAAGTAGGTGTTGTGGATGCTAGAAACCTCGGACGAAATGACTAGCCATAAGCACAAGATTATGATCTATTTTTGTAACGTTACGCTCCTGCACATACTAATGCTCACAAAGTCGCTAATTCTTGTTTACCTCAATGAGAAAAACTGCCTACTATTTCTTAGTAGAAGCTGAATTTTATTCGGATTTATAATTACGCTGTCCTACATGACTACACTGATAATACTGGCATCCTAGCTGCCAGTATTATACCGTAAAAGTAACAGTAAAAAACAGAAAAAAAATGCAGTAATACGCTGCCGAGCATGCGCGGTAGCGTATTACTGCTTATGTTACTGTTTCTTACTGTTAATTTTACGGTATAATACTGGCAGCTTGGATGCCAGTATTATACTGTAAAATCAACACTTATTTTTGCAGTGTACAGTTTTTAATAATTTTAAACAAAACTGCGGATCTTTACAATTTCTTAAAGCTAAGTAAGGATTGTTTATAGAGAAAACGGTCAGGATCTTCATAAGGGAAACATACCTTACGATTTATATGTCAGTATGGTGTGACACAAGTGGCGTTATGTGGGTTGGGCCGGGAGATCGTTTCCTGGGGGCTAATTTTTTAGAGGATTGAAAATTATTGCATAAATTACTATAGCATAGAAAATCATAATAACAACTAATAAGGGGGCCCAGTATATTGAATTGCCCCGGCTGCTCAAAACCCATCCTATGCCATTGCGTGACACTTAATTTGAAATTGCGGAAAAAATAGAGTGCACGATATATAAAAATTAGCAATTAAATATTCTTTCAGATGAATCTCTCTACTCTACACAAAAGTAACTAACACTGCTGCTGCTGTAATGGAATTTATTGTGATCGTTTCACTTTCTCGGCTTATCTTGAAAAAACTATTGCATATTAAACATGACAACTGTATGGTAAACATGTTGACGCAGACATTTTTAAATCGAATTATTTTAAGCGATATTTGATGCTGAAATCGGTCAAGATAATTCATTTACATAAGTTTAATAGAATAAAATACTATACATAGCAATGTAACCATCTTTTGCAGGACTATACTTTACTAGATTGTGGAGTGCAGAGTTCAAACATTTTTTAAATCTGTCTAATGTTTGATTTTTTCCAACTTTTTATTCAAAATTTCATTATTTTAATAATTCTTTAATTCATATCTTGAAATAGCTCAAATAATAATATTTTTAAACACCGTATTTCTAATTGAAATATATAGTTACACGTAAATATTGATTGAAATTGAATTATTACGTGCGAAAAGCATTTTACGGTGAAAATTACGCCAAAGTTAAAACGATATATTTAAAACGTCACATTTAAAACAATTGTATAGCGCCTAAAATAAAACTTTTCTCCAAGACGTTATAAGGGTCTGGAAGGCTGTGGCATTTTTAACTTAACTATTTTATCAAACTGATTTTTAAATTCGTAACTGATCTTACTTAATTTCTACAAAAATAACCGTCGGCTTTCGCGACAGTAGTGAATGCGGCCTTGAGAACCGGAAGTAAAACCCTGTCAAAGTGAAATGAATGGTAACCCGATTACAGGAGATTGCCACTGGTCGTGCTAATATCATTCAATCTTCCGTAATCGGTTTATCTTTTTAAAACAGAGAAAATTAGCGTGTTTTTATAGCCTGCGAGGTTTGGACGGCGGTTGAAGAGTGTAGCTCACAGCGACAGACACCACTAGTTTTTTTTAAATAAAGACTGTTCTAAATGGATAAAAGTAGTTTATAATGATAAAAGACATCAAAATCAATATTTTGTATTACAAATAGTACATATTGAAATAAATATTTTTATTCAGTTTTTTAAAAAGCATCGAAAAACTAATTTAAAAGATTTAAAAATCGTGTTATGCGTCAACGAATTCTCAAGAGTAAGATATGTAGTTGTCATTAATTTTTGCTGACGATAAAAATAATTTGCGATATATTGCGATTATTCTCAGTTTAGACGCTAGGTGGCACAGTTAGAAAGGACAACGAATTTTAGAGGAATGACAATCATAATAAGACATTTTACTTACTTATATTTAAAGAAATCCAGATAAGTATTGGAAAAAAAACGTAATGGAACTGGGGTTTCATATACAAAAAAAAGTTTTTTATACTGTATTTGAAATTACATCATTTAAAAAATATATTACCTAGTCTTTCACATATTAATGATCTTTTATTTAGAAAGTTTGAATTCATTCCAGAAAATACTAATAGCAATATTTACTTTATTTAATTACAGACATTTCGTTATTCTGCATATATATATATATATATATATATATTACAGTTTATTAGAAAGTCACTTCATTTTGAAGGTTGTAACAATTTGTCCCCTTTTTTTTCCTTTCAAAAATTATTCACTGTTTAAAACAATTACTGCCGGAAAACTTAAAACATAAAAATGATCTATTTTTTTAATTTAAATTTTTATAATTGTAGTAATTTCCTTGTTAAAATATAAAATTTTCCACACGATTTAGTTTCATTAACTTACAAGAGTGTCAAAATAATAAACCAAATGTTTTACATAATCGTTAACCTTTTGAAGTGCGTGTGAAACAAAAGTAAAGAAAATGCAAAATCATTAACACGTTCGCTGCCGGGTTAAAATTATCGGAATTTTATTTTATTTAGAAAGTTCGAATTCATTCCAGAAAATACTAATAGCAATATTTACTTTATTTAATTACAGACATTTCGTTATTAGATAAAATAAAAATTCTTCGTTCGAAATTTCCGGTACGAATTCGTAATTTTAGATTGAAAAACCACGAGTATATTCGTGGTTGGCAGAGAATGGGTTAAAACATTCTTTCGTATTCTTTAGTTAACTGCTTTATTTTTCTTAATTTCCGATTATAAACTGTAACGTAAATTTTGCAGCTGTTTTTTTGTAGATCCCCTCGCTATTGCACTTTATGGGTTTTATATGTTTATCTTCTGGATATACTCTATTGGTACACAAAGGTTCACTGCATTCTCTGCATCTTGGGACTTCCCTCTGTTAGTGGAATCAACCATAATGGTTTTGGCTGTACATTTGTTTTAGAAAACTCGAATATTGAATATTTCGAAAGCTGGATTTTGTTATTTAGCTTATTTTACACCCAAACCCTACAAATATAAAATAATAATAATAATAAAAAAAGAAAATTATTAGTATTTCTGATATTTTTACTTTTGAAAAATGTTAAATGATTGTTTAAAAATATACTCTCGAGCAATAATGAAATTTAGCATTAAAATTTCATTGTACTTTCATTTCATTTCATTCATTTCTCATTTCATTCATTACATTTTCATTCTTTCGTTTCATTCATTGTAAATTTCATTGAACTTTCATTGTACTTTCATTGTAATTTCATTGTACTTTCTGTGGTTTCTTTATTCTGGATTCGAAAAGAAAAGAAAAGAAAAAAATTCTAACATATTTATTTTTTTTCCTATCAAAAAATAAAATAGTTGGTACATTGCATTATATATTCGAGTTTTAAAAGTAAAGATGGATAAAGAAATATGCAAAAGGAACAGATGTTGGCATTTAACAAAGAAATCGTCTTCTTGATGTTGTTTATTATTATTTTCTTTTATTAACGAGAACTATTTGATGCATAATTATTTTATAAACATTTTTGTTTCTTACATAATATTTTTATAAATTGCTTAAGATTTCAGAGCAGATGGCCAAATAGATAATTGGTGGAAAAGTTATTAGATTGGAAAAATATGTATGTGCTTGTACACTAAAAGCACAACATAAAAATATATCAACATATATATTTATAAATAATTAAAAAAAAAACAATTTTGATATAATAAATCTGGAATTGAAACAGTTTCTTTAACTATGTGTGTCGAAGAATTTAACCTTTTCGTTCATCCGGACTAGAGTTCTGAACTAGAGCACTAAACTTGAGTTTTGACAACTAGTAATACCCAATACAAACCTGCAAATTCTATTTTAAATCAATTCGAAAACTAATTTGACCCGTGAAAAAAATCTCATTGATCCGAAACCAGGCGCAATTCAACATGAAACTGACCTGAAACCCGAAATAAAGGAAAATCCATATTTTAATGCATTTATCGAAAAAAAAATTCTGTAATTACACATGTTATGTCATTTTTGTTTTTATATAGAAACAAGAACATCTGTAAACTAATTTTTGTTGAAATATATAGTTTCTTCTTCTAAACAATATTGTTCACTTTCTTTTGTAAAGATCGGTTACCAAATAAGACCCATAAAAGTCATAATTTAATGCATTTATGGAAGCATTTTCTGTAATTACGTACGTAAAAACAATTTTGTCTTTTATATGGAAAAACAAACATATATAAACTAATTTCTGTTAAAATATATAGTTTTTCTTTTGAAATGATGTTGTCGAATTTCTTTTGCAAAAACGGGTTACCAAACAAAGTCCATAAGAGTCAAAATCGACCTGAACCCGAAACAGTTAAAGTCAACCCGAACCGATTTGAACGGTTCGGATTCAGGTAAAATTGGTTACCAGACGCGATGCAGGATTCTAACCTAGTTTTTGTGAGGCTCCTAACTCAACTCATAAAAACAGTGGTTTGGAAGATTTTTTGCTTAAAAACCTTTACTTTGAGTGATGTTTCTTAAACATTGAAACCTCACGTGCTGCTTCATATTAATTTTTGATAAGAAATGACAGCACACGTTTGAGAAGTTCATGGTCTCAGATTTAAAAATATCCTTAAAAGAGAGAGAAAAACTTGCTTTATATTCAAGCATTGTCGAGGAATATCTTGAAAAGTATAATTTTATAAAATCACAAGCCATACTATTAAAATCTACACATGAATAAATTCAAAATAATTTTGCGGCTTTCCAATTTTTATCAAAACAAGTTTGAAACATAATTTGCTTTAAATGTTTATTTCATTCCCAAGTAAAATGTAATAACATACTTACGGTATCTAATATCAAATTAGTTTACTTACGTTTAACACATTTTGTATTTAAACATTTCCACAGGAAATATTCGTTTAAAGTAAAATTCCCCGCGAGGTTTCTCATTGTTATTAAAGTAAACATTATTTTGAAAAGGGTTTTTAAAAATATCATAATGTGATATAGTTTGTAGAAATTAGAGAAAATCCTTATTGCTTCTTAGCGGAAGGAATATACAAACTGTGAAAATAAGCAATTTAAAGCTCGATAGCAAACGATAATTAAATATATAAAAGAATAAAATATATAGGTAACGTAAAAGAAAAAAATCATGGAGTTACATTGTTATGTACTATATATGAGACGGTAGAGGGAGAATATTGGGTACTTCTCCATTATACCGTCAGCCAGTTTCCATTAAAAAAAAAACTATCCCCAAACTGTTAACAGTAATTAACTATTTGCCAAACTGTAGCGCCTAATAAACAAATATAAGAATGTTGCCATTAAAACCTCATAAAACAAAGAAAAAACAAAACAAAAAACAAGACAAGAAATTAGGAAAAGTCCCACTCACTAAAGTATCATTTATCAGTAACTTTAAACAATAAAATTTACTATATATTAATGAAAAGAGAAAAAAAAATCTTGGATATTTTTTTTTAACATTATTTTTCTTACTTAACCCTCTCGACTGCTGGATAAATGTTTGTGACGTTGCCGTTTATGGACGTAATTTTAATTTTAATTTACGAAATAACTAATAAATCAGTAAAACATCATTAAAAATACATTAAACGTCGATTTAAAAATCACATGATGACATAACAATCACATGTAAAGTATTTGACGTCAAGTGAATGTGACGCCACGATCATGCATTTTTGGCGTTAAATCCCATAGTTTGGCGATAGTTTTTTTTTTAAATGTAAAGTGGTCGACGGGAGAATAGGGAAGTACCGAATATTGTTACGAATTAAAATTACGTTCTTTTTTTCACATAAAATTTATTAAATAAAAGGAAGTTTATGTTAAACATAGCAATATATGCGCATTTGAGTATATACTCATAAATGCGACACGCAATCAAAAAATCATTGTTTCAAATGTAGTTATTATACTCCTCTTTTGAGAAATTACGCATAATTCGCAGTCATTATTGGGTGGGTACTAAGAGAGTAATATTTGGCGCATTGTCATGCAGCTGCTCTTGAATTCCAACTACGTTCTTCCTTGATTACTACCTTCTATCAATAATTCTGGACAAGGTATGTATCCATTACTAAATCACAGTTTTTAAAAAAAGCACTGTACTTTACTGCACTGTTTAAGACAATTTTTCTTACGCGCATTTTTTTCTTTTAACTGCAGAGTTGCATACAATTGTACCTGGATATCTCCGAAAATCTACAGTCCTGCAACTAGAATAGTTAGACTATGCAACCATAAAAGCGCATGCAGCAGCCACGCAAGCAGTTCTTCCATGACAGAGCACTGGCGCAAATCACAACAACTAACATTTGAATCTTTTATCTTTCTGTGTAGGCTATTTTTGCAAATGGAGTGTCATTTTCTACTAAATCGTAGACAGTGTATAATTTACTAATAGGTGTTTTCTCCATATCTCCAGGAATTATCGAGATAGAGTCGCATAATAATGTTAAAGTATAAATAATAGTGTGAGTTCCTTATTTCGCCATTACAGACCCTACGAGTGGACTCATCGGTTTGCGCATGCTCATTTCCCTATGTGTAGATATCACTTTTATGGCTGTAGCCTTATCTGTTGAAATGTCATCGCAACTTATATGCTTTTAATCTTATATATTCTTTGTCTCAGACAAATTCTGTATTTAAAAGAAAAAAACAGTGTGTATAAGAATTTTTTTATATTTAAAGTAATATAATAAAGAAGAAGAATGTTTTTATTATTTGATTCACTGTGAATGATCCAGAAATTCCAATTTTTCATTTAATTAAATTGAACGTGGGCTAGAATATAGAATATATGATTTAGAGTTGTTGCACACATAAATTTCACTACATAGGAATATCATTTCACATATGAATCTCTCTTTCACATAATATTTTTACCAATCTTATTTTAAACAGTCACAGCGGCTTTTAGTCCTATAACCGTTGAAAGATACATTCAATAAATATTTCTGCAAGCAGCATACAATATGAAATCAAATGTTTGTTACACATAATTCAACATGAACTTATTAATTTGGTGGGAAGCATTATTAGTAAAAAGTCTAAGGTGTCATAAGTCAACTGATAAGACCAGTTGAGTACTGCACTTGTCCAATACTGCACATGAGAGGAATTTAAACTGACCCCCGATGCTGCGATCGACCCCCAGTCAACGCACCGGGAGAGGCCGGAGCAAGTCCAGTCCCTAAACAATGACCCGACGCATTATCGCCCCGAATACAATGTGGCATCCCACAAAAGCAAACCACACTTCAGAGATTAGCGTGAAAACAATGCTCGTGAATAGCGCTACCGCCAGCTGAGATCTTGGAGAACCGACAAAGGCGACCACTAGCTCCTTGCCGGCGGACAAAAACAACACCAAAACAAAAAATATTAGTAAAAATTAAATGGAAAGATAGACATAAAAATGGAAAATTAGTCCCCTGAAACGCCCCCAAGTACCGCTTGGCAGCCCACAATTCCAATCCACACCTGACAGACTAGCGTGAAGCCAACTAGTGCGAACACCCAGGTGACTAGATCAGAGGCGTCAGGGCTACGAAGTAGTAGAAAACAGCAAAAATGTGGGCCTACCTTACCTGGTACCGCCTGTATTCCGTTTGACCATCCTTCCCACAGACAACCACCTTCTTTCGCTACTACAACAAGCTGCGACCTACAGCCGTCAACTTCGGTAGAAGAAAGCAAGGCTCCTCACGATGACGAAGAGATTCCTCACGATGCTGTGCGTGGAGATGGAATCTCCGAACACACTTCATCTCGAGGCTAATGAAAAAGACAGGCTACCGTGGTGCATTCCACTTATCTTTTTTACAGACCGCTAGAGTGACGTGAAGCTCTTTTCGTACACCTGCATTGGTGCATTCGAGCATCACGTGACTCCAGCGGTCTGTAAAAAAAGATACGCGTAAAGCACCGCGGTAGCCTTTCTTTTTCGTTAGCCTCGCTTCATCTACAGTGACGTAGTCACGAAACCGGAAATTAAGTTCTAGCAACATTTGACCCCGTCTGGGGAAAATATTGTTGAAACTCCCGCAGCTGAAACTACCTCTGGGACTGGGGGTCCCGGTCATCCTCCAGTAGTCAGATTAATCGTAGCCTCGTAGCCAGATTAATTAGGGATCACTTGGGGTCGCTCGCGGATTGTCGACTGGCAAATGAGATGTGTCACGTCATGCACACAGCCCCATTCGAAAAAAAAAATCGTAGAGAATTGAGTTGGAGGAATGTGAAACTTGTAACAGCAACCGCAGTTTATTTTGGCAGCACAAAGATCTGCCGCTTTTGAATTAAATGTCAAATATTGAAAAATTATAATGAAAACTAAACAAAAATTTTTCTATTGGTGGCTGAAGTCTATGTTGTCAATCACTTTCTGGGCGGGAGCAATGCAAATTTAGGGCATTTATTTTTGCAACGCGGCTGCAAATGGAAACAGAAAAAAACCTTTGTAATTTAAGAATATTTCGGCACTTCTTTTTTAAACAGTTCTTATATACGGTTATTATACGGCGCGAGAGAGTAAACGGTGCGGCGGTTGAATTTGGCGAGAAATGCAAAATTTTCAAAAGGACTTTCTACATACCTTTATTTACATTTTTAAAAGTCATCAGATTGTTGTATCTTTATGGAAATAACTATCAATGTATCGAATGCACAATTTGTTTCATATTTATATAATTTAATACACTTTTAATTTATTTTAGACAGTTTAATTATTAACTGTGTAATTTATACATAAATAAGCCATATAATAATGTAATACAAAATATATAACATAAATAAGCCACATAAGATTAAAAAGTTACGCAGAATATTGAAACATGGACATACTCAAAAAGGATTAGGATCAGTTCAAACTCATTTTTGAAACACGGAAATACTCAAAAATTAGCACATAGAAGTCAGTTCATACTCATTTTTAAAACATGAACATACTCAAGTATGAGCACATGGTGTTTTATTCTTGAGTGTGTGCATGTTTTCAGAAATGAGTATATACATGTTTCAAACTTGAGTAAATTTTATTCGGAGCCATTTTGGCTATGCGACATACTCAGATTTGAGTATTTTTTGCTTGGTTTTGAAAATGTCGTTTTTAGAGTGTATGTTCGTAGAAAATTGCAAAAAAGTTACACATCAAACTTAAAACTTCTTATTCTTTAAACACCATAAATATGAATCTTCCTATATCTGGTCTGATAATATCTTTGTGTTTGAAATTTTCTGTAATCATTTGCACAGTTTTACGGTTTTTAAAGACAATTTAAAGAGGCACCTTTGTCATTTATGATATCAACAGCGATAACTTACTACTAAAGTTTTGAAACTTCATTAAATACGTTATTTACTTTAATGTATGGAAAGTTAAAAGTGGCGTGGAAGTAGCTTCATTAATTTTTATACAAACTGTTGAACTTTGTTATAAAACTTCTAAGATTATCAGCTTTTAAAACATATTTTTAAAGGTTTATTCAAAGTGACATTTTATAAAATAAATTTTGTCTTCAATATCTCATGCTTAAATTTAAAAGCTCATATTGTTTCTCTTCTCCAGGAAAATAATTTAAAGTCCCAAATGAATATATTATTCTTCTTATCTTCGTTAGAATAAACTGCAATTAATTTTTCCTCTTTTACTTTAATTTTTAAGAATCTATTAGATGTAAAGTCTTCCTGAATTTTTTATTTAAACATTTTATCATTTTTACTATTTTTAAATGATATTGGCAACTCAGACATGCAAAATAGTTATTTTTTCTTTTTATCAAAATTATATTTTTAATATGCTCTGAACATTTGTTTCTTGATATTAAATAAATTTTGGAAAGTAAATGCTTTTACCGTAACATATAATTTTTATAGGAGGGGTGGGGGGCAAATAAATAGCTAAATAAATTTACATTTTTTTTATAAGTTTGGATTGACGGAAAATAAAGTAATATTTACAAAATAATAATAATAATAATAATTTAGTAATTTGCATTTTGTTTTGTCTATTTTTAATAAAAACAAATTGATTATTTTACAATAATTTTACTAAAAATATAACTGTGTATTCTAATTAGTATCCTCTATTCTATACTGTAATATTAAATAACTAAAAGAAAGGCATTAAATATGTTTGCCAAAATTATACAATTTTTCAATCAACAAAATAGTTCCGACATCGTAAGAAAACTACTATGAAACACAAAATTATAATAATGCAATTAAACACAAAAGTGTCAAATAAGATAAACAAAGTGATATGATGTTATTCACTAAAAAGCAAGCTTTGCTAAATAATTTAAATTTTTCTGATTTTATGAAAAAACTGCACATTTCGCAATTTGTTTTATAAGTTTTTAGAAAGGATTTATCATTTAGATAAAATAAAAATTTGGTAAACTTACTTTTGTGAAATTCAATAGTATTAGAGTCACAAAAAGAATAATTTAAAGCGAAATGTGTTTTTGTTTTCATTATTTTTAACCCTTTAAGTTAATATCAGTTATTTTAGGTATTCGAGATTTTAATATAAATATTTCTAGATTACTTTATTTTTTAGATATAACAATAATGTAATGAAAACTATGATGTGTGTAACATATACAGTGTTATTCAAAATTAAGTTAACGCTTAAATCGACAAATATTAAATCAAAATTATGTTAGCACTCTAAATGTAAAAACTTTTTTCTTTGTATTAGATATAATACATAATAGGTGGAAGATAAACTTTAGGATTGCTTTAAAATATGATTTGAATGTACGGCATGAAGTTGTATTCTGAATAAAAATGTTCAGCTTAGGTAAAAATCGTCATATCGAACATAGATATAAAGGTATGTCATAGTTATTTTATACACCTACTGTCAGTTACTGTCTCAAATATTTGTTTGCATAAAATATTTTCTTTTTTCCACGAGTACTGCATTATTTATAATTTATTGATAGATAAGATAAGCATTAGACGTACACTTGTTTCTGCGATCCCAACAAATACTCTACATTCCAAGATGCATTATATTACCTTATCACAGCATGAATTCTTTTGCGCGCTTTTCCCATTAAAAGCTTTTTTTTTTCGTTTTTGAAGAAAATATTAGACTTTTAGGTACGTTTTTATTTTGTTAGATTCTCTCGTTTTTGAATCAGCGAATTTTGCGAAATTTTCAACAAACAAATAAAATAATAACAATAGAAAATATGGTAACCATATATGTAAAAAAGCTATCTTTTGCTTAAAAATCTCATTATGTCAGCACATCTTTAAAGCATATGTCTGTTTTTAAACTTACAAAACGATAATTTTTTACTTTCGTTAAAATATATATTGTTTAGTTCAGCGTATCTTTTCAGCTATTTAATTAAATGAATAACATTCTTTCGATATTATCCTGCAGAAATATTTCAAACCGTACATAAAAAATGACTGAATTACGCATATCTACATTAGATATCTTTTAAAATTTAATATTGAAGTGAATTCTTTTAAACATAAATTCTAAATAAAATTAAATTGTTTAGTTGACTATTAAATTCTCCTTTAAAATTTCCACCGTTGAGACGCATTTATAAATTTCTTTAATTCGTTCTCTGATTTGTTTCGCTCTGATAAACTGGTATTTTAATTTATACAACATAATGTTTTCAATTTTGAAACCGAAGTAAGTAAATATTTTCCCCTTTCTATTGAAACGATTGTTCTATTTACAAAAATTATAACTGTGTCGAAATATATGTTATTTTTATAAAATATATTTTCACACCATTTCTATCATTTATGTCAAGACGCAAGCATAATGTTTTTAAGCATGATACAATTATACGCGTATAATAATTATTAAACCTTTATTTTATCAACATTGTAAAAAAAAAGTCAATAGATTTCGAAATTTAACTAAGAATTTCTGAAACAAAATATTCTTTTGCTACCTGTAATTATTGACAAAAATTTCGACTGCTTTTACAGTTTGTAGTTTTTCAGCTGCGTAATACAATTTAAACATGCAAGATTAATGTTCATTTTACGCTGTTAATATGAAATGTTTATCTCTTGAACATTTTTCTTGAATATGAAAATGCTTACTTGAGAATTAATAGCATCCGAAAAACCGATATTTCCTGTTATTATTAGAGAGTTGAGAAAATTAATACACTGTAAAAACTACTTAGTATCATATACGAAAAATCCAAGCTTCAAAACAGACTTTTGTTACAGAAAGTTTTTAGGATTCTGAATTTTCTGAAGGTAAATAAACGTTTTTCGGAAACGTTTGTAATTCGGAAGAGGTTATAATATATTTCGTATTTTTTTTGCTATTTGAAGAAAGAATTTTCTATTCTATTACAGTATAATTAAGTAAAGTGGAGGTTGTTTATACAGTGTCTATGAGCAGTCTGCTGATCTGAATGATCGTATCTGTTGGTTATGTTTTTCGATAAATAAAACCACTTCTCATCACCATGAACAATGCCTACATCAGCTGGAACTGACATGAAGTAGTCTCAAAAAGAGAAAGAGTAAAATTAAATCAGACTACTTTAATCTTACCTTTCAATTCAGGTGTTTATGAAACGTGAAACATGCGTACATAATACTAATTGAAAACAACATAAATATCTTTAAAACATATACATACCATTTCATAAAATATTTTACTGAAGGTGTTTTGATTCCATGTACAAAACTGTATTTTACATATACAACCAAGCGCTTTCGAGAAAACCTTTGCTCATCATCAGGGTTGCAAAATAAAACGTAAGTTACGTTTTGTTTTGTATTGCTTATTTTTTTCTAAAATGTCGTAACGTCTTTCACTTGGACTACCAGTCCCTGAATTTTTTCCTGAATATTAGCTGCTTCTATGCTCTGTCATGGCAACGTTTTTGTCATAGCCAAGAAATAGTTTAAAATTCTCCAATAACTCTTATAACATCGTATTTGTTTTCTACAATCATCAAACTACGCTTCTTCCTCGTAGATTCTGAAAAAAAAAATAACTCAACAAATTATCAATAATGTATTTTATAGAACGTAATATGTTAAAAAAAATCCCTGCACTTCTATCTCTTTAATCCGCTTGCTGCTAGCAAATAATAATAATAATAAAAAGAATTGATCCACTGTGCTGGATGTGAAATGTTCATTGTCCACGAATTTTTAAATATGAAATGAGTGCAAAAAATGATATAAAATAGGGATTTAATTGGAGTACTTTGGTTTTTATATACGGTCATTTTTATTACTTTTCATAAGTGCTATCAGACCAATGCAAAGAAGCATGACAGGGCACCTGAAGCGTTGCGTACGTAAAAGACACTGGATGGAAAGGGGTTAACTCAGAGCAAGTTCATAACTCAGAAAATTATTTTTATAGAGAGGCAATGCTATTTTGAATACACCAATGATTAAAAAAATAAAAAAAATAAAAAATCGCTACTTTTCCATTATACCGTTCACCATTTTCTATAAAAAAAAGATCTCCAAACTATAGGATTTAACGCCCAAAAATGCATGATCGCGGCGTCACATTCACTTGACGTCTGTTTCGTTACGCGTTTTATTACGTCATCAAGTAATTTTTAAATAGACGTGTATCTCTATTTTTAATGATGTTTCGCTGATTTTTAGTTCTTTTCTTAATTAAAATAACAATTAAGTCTTTAAACGGTGACGTCATTATATTAAAAGAGAAAAAAGCATTGAAAATTTTTGTGATGCATAGTTACGTACAATTAGTTACGTTAAAGCTAGGCGAATAGTTTAGCGATATATATATATATATATATGTATATATTATCGAAAAAGGTCGACGGGATAATGGAGAAGTACCAAAATTTTTTTCTAATACAAATAATTATGTCTATTATATGTTAAATTGATCTTTATACTGCCACGTAATAATGAAGTCTTATTGCTGTTAGTTGAAAAGAGAATATTTAAATTAAAAAAAAATCAATGTTTAAGAAAATCAATATTTGAAAGATTAGAAATTTATTCGATTACCTTAGTTTGCTAAGCCATATTTTGAAAAATATTTTTATAGAGAGGCAATGCTATTTTGAATACCCCAATACTTAAAAAAAAATTTTCTAATGCTAATAATTATGTCTATTATATATTAAATTGATCTTTATACTGTCACTTAATAATGAAATTTTATTACTGTGAATTGAAAAGAGAATATAAAAAAAAATCGATATTTAAGAAAATCAATATTTAAAAGATTAGAATTTTACTCGATAAATCTTAGTTTGATAAGCCATATTTTGAAAATTATAAACAAAAATGTTCGATATTTCAGCTAGTGAATTTTCGATTCTAATTGTGAAATATTTGAAGATATAAAAGAATAATCTATAATATAATTTATTTGAGTAACAGAAAAAGAAAATTCTAGCTAAAACATCTCTAAAAATAGAATATTCTCTCTAAATTGGTAGATTTTCAGTGGTTTAAATTTTTTCTTATGTGCGTTTGCTTCTTTATTTAACCATTTTCTAAGAAAAACGAGACTGAGTTTCGAAAAGTATTATATTACATTTTTAAAATAGGGAAGACATATTAAATCTATACATTTATTTTAAGAATGCGGAACATAATTAAATACTAAAATAGACTTTATTTATAAAATAATATGAACAAAAAGATTTTTTTTCTTTAATTATATGTAGTAATCTATGATTTGTTTTTTATATATATATTTGAAATGAATTTTTCAATAATAATAATAATAATAGTAAAATAAAATTAATTAATTAAAAAAATAAGTATATATATATATATATATATATATATATATATATATATATATATATATATATATATATGAATTGTTACATATGATTTTTTAACGGAACTTGATTTCTAGAAGCTGCAAATATGCGAATCCAAAATTACAGTTCGTTCTGCCAAGTAGTTTTTGAGCTATGCTTATAAAACGACCCGCATTGCAATCTATTATGCAACGATTATGCAAACAATTTAACATTAGGAATTCCAAACTTTAAACCTGCATAATTCTTAAACTAACTGACCGAATGTTCTCCAGTTTCGTATTCGAAGATAAACTCACCAAATAATCCAAATATGAAGTGATAGTTTTGAAAATTTTAAAGTTTGTTACAATTTCTATATGTAGACGACTCCCTAAGCAAAATTTCAGTGTAGTATTAATTAGTAAACGCTATTAAAACTAATAGATTCACGTTAACTCCCTCTATCGATGACTTTTTGAACTACAACTTTTTCTGCTGTTAAAAAAATCCCGCATCCTGAGAATAATTTAACTGCGTTATTATTTTTTATTCATTCTTTGGGAATTTTAAAAGTTTATACGGACCCCCATGGATTTATTAATAACAACAAAATTAACATTTAACATAAATCATCTTTATTAAAAAAAAATATTTTTCTCAAAAATGTGATTAAGATAAGATCGGTGTCTTGATCATTTATATCGAATTTCAAATATTTACCTTCCAAAGTTTTGAGATAATGTAACCATTTTTTAAAACAATCCTTATTTAAACGTAAGGTTTCTTTTAAAAATGTTTCTTAAATATTCATTCTGGGTAATTTTATGCCTGAATAACATCTAAATTTATTAAAAAAAATTTCTCGTGAATAATTCAGTTACTTTTATTGTGTATTTTTTTATGTAATATGTTCAGTGATAAATAACTCAAAGTATAAAGTAGATTATAAAAACAAGTACAATCCCTCCATAAATTTAAGCATTAAATAAGTTCTTTACTGAATGTAAAATCTGTTTTTGAATTTTATTTCCTTAACAGAAATTTTAAAACCTCGTTGTAAAACTATTTTAAAAGAATAAAAATGTTATTTGTATTAAGATTATTTATTGATTATATATCGAATTTCTTTAAAATGAGAATTTTGTTTGGTTTTATTTGTTTTGTTCTGGTGAGAATCGTTTTATGTATTGTTTTTTTTTTAAATGTACATGCAGGTTTATTTACTTTTTAAACTTTTTGTCATGTTTTAGATAAATGTTCTGTTTTCGGATATTAATTTCAAATTTCAAAAGTTAGTTAAAATTTCATTTAATATCTCCGACCTTTCATTTGTGTGTCGTGAAAATGATAAAGCGCTCCAAAACGTAAAAAAGGGAAAAATAAAATAAAATAATTTTATTTATATTTAATTTATGCATGGATATATTATAAGTAAATAAAAATGACGTTTTCAGCACCGAAAATACTTATCAAGTATTGCATACCGGGTTCAGCAGCATTCATCTCACCCTTATTTGTGGAAAAGTATGGAATTTGTCTTACATATAAAATTCAGGTGTCGATTATGCAGATAAATTTATTGACCAATAGAAGTGTCGGAAATTCCAGGGAACAGCCAAGAATAATAAATGTGCCATTGGGAAAGACTGTTGGGCGATGAACCGTACATTTCACTTAAATTTTGGTAATATATCTGTAAACTCACTTCTATATGTGAGATTTTTGGTTCTGTCCATTCGTCTAAATGCGAATATATAAGAAGTAGTATGGTAAGATGAAATAAATTGGTCGGTGTCTAGGTTCAACAATTAGGTCCAGACTGTTTTCAAGATTAATTCACACAAAGAATTTTAATATGTCTTGATTATTCATAACATATCAAATATTTACACGATTTAGACAATTAAGTAAAGATATTTCGACCGTCTGTCAAATTGCTACACTTAAAGATCATGAGATTTGTCTAATCGTTTAAAAATTAAAGAATCACTCCCTCGCGGTCCGTCTGACCACGATGAAGTCTGAAGCACATCTGCTATTGTTCTCATGATAAAAATGTACTGCTCATGAAAATTTTATCGTTCGGCAGTTTGGGTTCCAGATCACGAGCCTCAATTAAAAATTTGCTGCGGATCGCAATCCAAAGTTCCGATAACGAGCTCTTGCGACGACATATATCTGAACTGGATTTTCTTGAAGCATTTCGTATAAAAAAGTTGTAATAGAAAAAGCAGTTAATTGTGCCTTAACGGTCAAATCACTATCAGATTCTAAGAAATCTTATATAAACCCCTCTTTTTCTTCATCTTTATTTACTATTTTCTTGCAACCCAGTCTCTTTTTCCATTATACAATCTTATCAGTTGCCCCTGAAATTTCATGAAATTGTATTGGTCAATAAACCTATTTCTCCTGTCCGCTTCTTCATTATATATATATGTATATATATATATGTATATATGAGCAAATTTCCATTATTTTTTCACTGATGACGGTACGCTGAATGCTTCTGAAACCGATATGCAATACTTGGTAAATCTTTTAGTCTATTGCTTAAAAAGTTGTTTTTATTTACTTATATTATATAGCGTCACATATTATCTGAAGTTTCACAGATATATTATAATTACACCCAAAACGCATACATGAAAAAAGGTGTGGGTTAAAGTGTAAAAGAATCCGATTTTAAATAAATAAGAATCTTTATTTACACTCTACCTAATTAATTTTCATTTGAAAATTGTTTAAATGTACACTGCTGTTGTTGTTGGCGTATCAGAGTAAGTGCCACGGCACGTGTCTGAAAGAAGAGGTGCCAGAGTAAGTGCCAAGGCACTTCTCTGAAAGAACAGGTGCCAGAGCCTCAAGAGAGGTTGGACTTCTAGAGTTGGTCTCCTAATTTTGAACCAATTCCAGATGAGAGACCTGCACCTGGATTGGCACCCGCAGAGGTAACGCTTATACTAAACTTGGAGGACATTGGAGCCACGAACAGATTTTACGTGCACCAGCTCCCATTAACGTACACGGTCCCACAGCAGCGGAAGTCGAGAGAGGTTGTCACCCTCCCAAGCACTGACCTTGGTCGATGCTGTTTCGCTTTCGGTGATCTTACGAGAACCGAGCTTAACCGTCGTGCCACTGCGGGACAATGTACAGTGCTGGCCATCCAAAATGCAGCACCATAAAGGAATGCAAATAACAGAATGATATTTATTGGACAAAGACATTATAATGGGAAAGACAAGTGATTACATTTTCAGAAAATTTGGAGGTATAGATCCTGAAAAAACACTACCCAAAGCATCCACCTCTGGCGCAATAACAGCATTTATCTGCCTAGCTATGGCGTCGAACAGAATTAGAAGTCATGTACGGGTACATCAGTCTATGCAGCTTCAACACTATGCAGTTCATCAACCGTAGTGACGGGTGAGTGGTGGCGGGCCAGTCGCTCAGAAACCATTGACAGGACATTTTCAATTGGTGAGAAATCAACAGAACGTACCGGCCAGGATAACATTCGAACATGTTCTGTATCAAGGAAGGTCAGGATAGTACTAGCAATATGCGGTCGTGCATTGTCTTTCTAAAATGTAGAGTTGCGGAGACATCGTCACTCCAGGTGATATGACAGTATGACGATTCGAATGCAAGCTGGCAATGTGCGTTTTCCACGATGCCGCCAAACATGGATGCTGGCATCATGATGTTGCATACAGAGCCTGGATTCATCAAAGACAACGTGAGACACCATTCCTGCCACATATACAGCATCATGTTGCCAGCATCTATGTTTGGCGGCATCGTGGAAAACACACATTGCCAGCTTGCATTCGAATCGTCATATTGTCATATCACCTGAAGTGACGGTATGAAGTGCCATTGGATACACGTCTCGGTAACCTCTTGTTCGCATTGCCGGCAATTTCAACAGCAGCCGTTACATTTCTGATGTGTTACGGCCTGTGGTTCTGCCTTATCTTCGATGCCTCCGAAACTCTACGTTTTAGCAGAACAATGCACGACCGCATATTGCTCGTACTATCCTGCCCTTCCTTGATACAGAACATGTTCGATTGTTGCCGTGGCCGGCACGTTCTCCTGATTTCTCACCTATTGGAAATGTAATGTCAATGGCTTCTGAGCAACTGGCCCGCCACCACTCGCCTGTCACTACCGTTGATGAACTGTGGCATTGTATTGAAGCTGCATGGACTGATGTACCCGTACATGACATCCAATCTCTGTTCGACTCCATGGCTAGGCAAAAAAATGTTGTTATTGCGGCCAGAGGTGGCTGCTTTGGGTAGTGTTTTCTCAGGATCTATACCTCCAAATTTTCTGAAAATGTTATCACTTGTCTTTCCCATTATAATGTATTTGTCCAATAAATATCATTCTGTTATTAGCATTCCTTCATGATGTTGCATTTTGGATGGCCAGCAGTGTATTATATAAGATCTAAAACATAGGTTCATATAGCAAGTTTTATGTAGTTCGACCTTTTTATTTTGCGTAAATTCAATTTTTTTCGATTAAAAGCCCTCATAACACTAACCTGATTTTTTATATGTTTTATTTCATTATTAACATATTAACATAAGTAAAAATTACGATAGTGCTACAAGCACTTCTCATTGAAAAAAAAAAAATTGATTCAACAACAAGAACAACAACAGCAACAATTTACATTACTATATTTAGACTTATACTTGTTTCATTCTAACATTCTGATATAAATAAATAAGATGTTTTTGTTCTTAATGAATTATTTTATAAAACATTATGCTAACTATACAGTATATTCTTTTGCAATTTCATAACACTACCTCGGGCGTTTTTACTAATTATTGTTTAAGTAGCACACAAGTCTATTTCAAAAGTAGTATTGACGCCTATGATGTCATTTTTTTGAGTGGTATTCAGTTACAAAACATCTCAGAAAAGTGTCTGAAGAATAGCCAGGTTCGAGGGTGTAAAAAATGAAAAAAACTCCAGTATGAATGTAACCACGTTTATTAGATGACAAGTCCACAAAAATTGGCCTGAGGCAGAAGAGAGGGTTAAGAATTATCAAGGTTACAGATGAGCAACCGGAGTAAAAGTCAGGAGCGAAGTGATAGATGTTTCACATACGAATACTGAATTCGACTGATACAAACCGTCGCCAATAGGGTTGTCTTAGCGACAAAATCTCAGAGGGAGCATAGCATAGTCAATGATATTTATCTAGAAGGGTTGCTACTTTTGGCGCAGGAAATGCATTTTATTTCAAAATATAACTTTGCCAAGGACAGCTCAACAGGTATTAAATAGTTCCTGTGAAAATGGCATTTTCAGGCTGTGCATTGCCTAGTTATTAAGGAGAGCAAATTTATTTTTAGATAAAGGAGTGTTTAAAGATTCATTACCAATGCCATATAAGGAAATGCAGATGCACTGGATGGGATAGCAGATGGCTTATAACTGATTCACAGTGACATGCAAAAAGGCAAGTGAGCAAAATTGTGTTGGGAAAATAGATGAAGATCTCTTTTTTTATTTAACAGATGCAGCGTGGGGTTATGAGAGCGATTAAGCGGCGAGCAACCATGATGAGAGAAACTTTAATTAAGGAGAGATTATTATTTCAAGTTAAATATTACGTATTAAATTTTGAAAAAGAGGGAAACATGATTTAAAATAAAAAGGGAAGAGGGGGTGGGGGTTAAAACTTAATATATGATTCTCATATCATAACTCCTTTTCATCTTAAAAGTTTTTTCCCATATCACATTGCTGGAGTTCTATTCCATGAAGTTTAAAGTATATACTTAAAAAGTTTTATCTTTACTGT
The DNA here is from genome assembly GCA_963931845.1 of Maratus michaelseni. NCBI lineage: Eukaryota > Metazoa > Arthropoda > Arachnida > Araneae > Salticidae > Maratus > Maratus michaelseni. The sequence continues at coordinate 369,593,117 of OZ007589.1, forward strand.
ATTTTTCTACTTCTCACTTATTCTAAAGGATTTTCAATTACGGCAACAAGTTTTCTCTGTTTTCTTCTAAAGTAAGCATTCTACAGACTTAAATGAACAGTCCCTAGGATATTGAATTTTAGAAGAAAGGTAACAAAGTTTCTCTTCATAACCACTGTGTTCTTCCCCAGATGCATACTTCTTTTTTCCAGTTTCTCACTTATCTCAACTCGAACTTGATTTATAGTTGTTCGTTCCTTCCCCAATCTGCAGTGGTTTCACTTCAGCCTCTGTAGTTCTAAAAGACTGAGTTATCTGCACTGCTGTTTGAAATGTTAAAATTTTAGTGTCTAACAATTTTTGTTGCATTCTATCTTTTTAAATATCGTACACCAGCTGATACCGCAGACGATTGTTTTAAGTATTTGCAAAATTACAAAATTCGGATAAACGTTATAGGATCCTTCGAAAGCAACTGTAGTGTCTACTTGCTTCTGTAAACTTTTTCAAAACGAAAACGTTCCACTATTTCACTTCGGTGGGGTGAAAATGTTCTGTAGTGTACTTTAACAGATCCTCATACTTTACCTCTTTTAAAGTATTTGGAAGAATTACATCTCTTAAAATTGTGGGTCTCTCAAATCTCGTAAAATAGAGGTTCCAACCAAACTTAATAATATGTTTTCCTTCTTTTCTCTTTTAAGTTATTCACCAAAAATAAGAGTTGGTAGTTTCAATGTAAAAATTCCGGTCGGGCGAATGAAACGGTCGAATGATATTCTTCGAATATGCACAAAGATATGTCTTCTTATTTCTCAGACATTCTATTTGTTTAGAATTTCTTCGTATTTTTTACAAATTGGTATAAATCCACTTCATCGCCACTAATTTATCTTTCAAATTATTTAACAGCAATGAGGTATCTCTATTTAACCATATAGAAGATTTATTTAAATATGTACAAAACGCGGTAAAAGCCAATCAAACGACAGACATATATACAATAATAATTCTGTACCGTGCGCTATGACTTGCATGCATTGACTCTATGTCTTATAAGCTCCGTATAGTGGCGCCATTTATACTTATAAATAGTTCTTATTCATTGGGTTATAAGTGCTGTAAGTGAGTTTATAAGTGCTTTAGGACTTCAAAATGGGAATCAAAATATCCTTATACAAAAATATCATTTAATGTTTCATAATCAAATATAAAGTTAAATGAACGTTTACATAATGTTCTAGAACTTAGTTTATCACAAAAAATGTTTTCACAAATTTTAAAACACTATACGTTTTTAGCAATTGAAAGGAAAATTTTAATTATAATTTCGACCTGTTTTATCGGAAAGACATTATAAATGTCACACTTTTTTGAAAAAATATTATTCATGTAAAGTACATTTCAACATATATACTTTATGGTATTTATACCGAACTAATTGGTAAATCATATCAACATATTATTATGTTACACTTTGCTGAAAATAAACTGAATTGTTAGATTTGAAATTAAGCAAGTATTTTATAATTACTAGTAAATGTGTTATTAGTGATTGTTTTTGGTGATTACAATGTTCTTGGATCTTCTGTTTCGGAAAATTTGTCTATACATTCTTTCACTTTATTTATTCTGAAAATTTGTTTCCAATATAAGAAAATGTTTATTTATACTTACAAGTAAAATACGTTTGTGTCATACTTCATGGACAATTTTAGTATGTTGTTATGATAAGACCGATAATTGCCTTCCTTAAGGTTTATACAATTATTTCGATGATGATATGCATATTGCTAATTTTGAAGAAGTTAATTATATTTTTCGTTTCTAACTGAAAATGCATTATTGAAATGGAGATCAATTTGTAGTTTCAGGGGCCCCTTCACTGAAACTTCCCGATCGCTAAATCCCATGTTAACTTATTTGAGAACTTTGAAGAGGGATTACTCATTATCTAATATAATTATTAAAATACGGTTTTCGCCATCCAAAATTAGACATCAGATGTCGACGATTTGCGTTTCTAAAAATTTTCTTCGTAAATTTTAAGTATTTTTAAGAAGATGATGGATTTCATCAAATGAAAATTTCAAAGTTTGTAGGGATTTTTTAAATACTTAAAGTTTAAGGGGGCAATTTTTAGTTTCAGGGGCCGCTTGATTGAAACTCCCCGATCACTAAATCCCATGTTAACCTATTTGAGAACTCGGAAGCGCGATTACTCATTACCTAATATAATTATTAAAATACGGTTTTTGCCATCAAAATCATTAGACATCAGATATCGACGATGTGCGTTTCTAAAAATTTTCTTCGTTTATTTTAAGTATTTTTTATAAGATGATGAAATTTCATCAAGTGAAAATTTCAAAGTTTGTAGGGAATTTTTAAATACTTAAAGTTTAAGAGGACAATTTTAAAAAACGCACATCCTCGGCATCTGACGCATACTTTCTGACGGTGAAGACCGTATTTTAGTAGTTATATTAGGTAATGAGTAATCGCGCTTCCAAATTTTCTCGTAGGTTATCATTGGATTTCGCGATCGGGTAGTTTGAGTAAAGCGGCCCCTTAACGCAAAACCAGGGTAAGTAATGTCTAAGACATCAACAGGTGGAATAAAATGTAAAAAGAAAAATGCATTTCTTTAAGGAATTACAGTTATTAAATGTTTTAGATTGCATACATCAATAATATTTTAGTTTTTCTAGCTTACTAATAAAGTTTTTTAAACAACGTAGAAGGATCTATACAGAAATTTAAAGAATAAATAATATCTTTACCATCAAAATTTTTATATTAACCCTGGAAATATATATGTTAAACCTTGGTTATACAATGCTGAAAAAATACGTTTATTTAGAAAAAGTAATTTAATTTTGAACAAAAAAAAAAAAAAAAAAAAAAAAAACATAAAATTAAAAACAATTCTGACACAAAAAACATGCCAAACAAAAGTAAATGAAATGAAATTATATTGCAAATACATTGCAAAATAATGTTATGAACTTAAAAATTCTGCATATAAAAGATTAAAAAAAGAGAAAAATACAAGATCATCTTTTTATTTATTTATTTTTAATCAGAGATTGGTTTCTATTTTTTTTGAGGGGGGGGGGGGTTATTTTGTTTATTTCAATAAATTTAATATTCAGAACACACACTTATTAACTTTATATTATTCAAACAATTCGCAAAAGCTCTTTTCTTACTTATCCTCGAATATTATTCCAAATGTACCTCTCAAAACATCTCGAAATATCACCAATTACAAACTGAGTTTTATTTTGATTAAAATTGTAGGCTAGCTAAACAAAGAATGTACGTGTTTTAATTAACAATAAAAGTTTATTCCGAACTGAATCTTGGATTATTTTAATTAACAAAATGTTTCGCCAGATGTAAAAAAAATAAATAAAAAAAAATAAAATAAAGAAACATGTAATAAAACATATGCTATTACACGCAGACTTATAAATGGATGAGTTTTAAAATGGTGAATGCTGTCCTTTTAAGCAGATTCGGTATACTTCATTTTGCGGAATATGACGAAAATATCGATTTTTCAAATTTTTGCTTCAAATGAATTTAGACATCAGTAGCATGTTCTCATGAAGTAACGGCAAAGATCCGGTAATTAAAAATATGCGAAAAAGGCTTTTTAATCCACCCATTTCTCTTTAAATTAACTCTCTCCAAAGATATTATAAAAATCAAGAGCTGCAATCTTTAAATACATTTTTCTCAATATGTCAGTATGTTCTAAGTGGCTAAACTTAGTTAACAAATATATTTCAATTCCCTTGCTATTTTTTGGGCGATATTTATGGTTCATTTATTAAAACGAAGGATAAGATTTTCTGTAATATCAATAGTTTATATATTAAAAAAAAAAAAATAGTAAATAGTCAATTTTACTGTATCACGTGTCATGATATTTTGTTTATTTTTTTGAAAACTGATCCTGACAGTTATAGAGAATACATCTAAGAAAAATACGCAACAAAAGATATTTCAAAACATTAAAACTTGTAGGAGAAGTGTGATGTTAAAATGTTTTTGGATTTTAAAAAAATAATTTTTATATAAAAAAAATAATTTTTTTAAAAATTTTATAACAAGAATTACATTTTTAATTGATTAAATCTTTTTTTCTATAAAACTATTTAATAATACGCCAATAAAATATTATAAAAAAAAAAAAAAAGAGAAAAAAACACATGATATTATACAGTCTCGTTAACTCCAAATTAGTATGGATCAAACGATTTTAATTGGATTAAGATTGGAGCTAACTATAACAGGCAACCGAAATTATTTGATCGCATAGAATACATTTTTGCTCTCTTTACAATGAAAATTAAATTACGAATTAAATCTCAGCATCACATTAAAACCAGCTTCATAAGGCCAACAAAGGGAATTTAAATGAAGCTTCATTGTATTGAAATATTTACATGATGCATCCTAATAGAATGCAAGTCATAAGAATAGTTCCACTGGCTGTAAATCCATTTTAATGTTGTTTAAAACATCTCAAAATTAAAGTCAGATTCGTAGTAATAAAGCAAGCTAAAAATCTTTGATAAAGTTAAGGTTAACCAAATTGTACTTTTTAATAACTAAATTAAACATTTTAAGTATTTTGTATTTATTATGCTACAGCGACTCCTCGCATTTTTAAATTAGAGGAGAGACTGTCTTAAGATTTAAGATGAAATGACCAATTTTGGTACAACTTTTTACTACATTCATACAAATTGATGTATTTCTGTGCTGGCATATATAAGATGTATTCAAATGAAAGTGATTCGAAGCGTCGCACGCGAACAGTTTTCAATGTATTTTCGTGAAACAAACGCGATAGTGAATGTGCATGTACCACGCGTGCGTATGCGCAAGCAGATTTGTGATAACTTCAATCGTAAGGCATTCAGTTAAAAATGGCTGGTGTGGATGCAACTGCGTCCAAACCGGATCAGCGAGCTGTAATTACATTTTTAACACTGGAAGGGTGTAAGCCGGTGGATATTCATCGCAGAATGCTGGCTGTGTCGCCAAGGTGTGGGCCGAGGCACTGGCTAGTAAAAAGTGGGAAGTCCTGGAACATCCACCTTGCAGTCCAGATCTGTCACCTTGCGAATATCACATGTTTGGACCACTGAAGAAAAGCCTAAAGGGTCCCCGATTTCACTCCGACGAGGACGTAAAGGCTGCAGTTCTGAACTGGTTCCATGATCAACCGACATCGTTTTTCGCGGACGGAATTCGTAACTTTCCTAAGCAATGGGGCGCTTTTTTTTTTTTGGTGATTTTTTTTAACAAACTTTGTATGCATTTCACTCATTAAATATTGTTCTTTCTATCTATGTATCTGTCTCATTTCTGTCTCTACGCATTTCATAAATACACACCTCCAATCACTTTCATTTAAACACCCCTCATACACCGTGTCCCAAAAGTTTAGACAATCAATAAAATTTGCATTAACATAAAAGTAATAAGGTACAATTAAAATTCATGAGATAGGTAATAAATAAAAGCAGTTTTGCTTATATACACATATAAATTATGATCAAAGGTTTGAAATTATAAAATATACATTAAATTATATAACAGTGTGCTGTGCCAAAAGTATAGACACCTGTAATTTTTTTGGTTTTACATTTATAAAAGTAACTAAAAACTTACTTTAATGATTAATTGTATTGCCACGACACTTTATAACATCAATTACACGTTGTTCCATAGAATTAACTAAGCATTGCATTACAGAAGGAGGTATTTCATACCACGCTTTGTTAATTGCAATTTTTAAGTCATTTACACATATGTTCTCCATGAGATTCAAATCTGGACTAAGTGCTGGCCAGTCTAATAGTGTGATATTGTTTTGCCTAAACCATGTTTTCGATGATGTGGAGGTATGGATGGATGCCCCATCTTGTTGGAAAACACAGTCTGGTCCTGCTAGCAAATTCATAATTAGCAGTAAATTGGTACGTAAAATATCCTGATAATCCTCTGATTTCATTTTTCTGTCCATAAATCCTAGAAATGTTTGGCCGTTGAAAGAAAACCCTCCCCAGGTCATTACGGATCCTCCGCCTTGTTGTCTGTTGGAACAGTTCTTGGGTTCTTTTCTTAGTTCATGCTAGTAAAATTTGTGACCATCAGGGCCCGTCTAAATTCCATTTCTTTACATCACTGAAGATGATAGAAATCCATTTTTCCCCGTATGACATATGCTTTCTAGCCCACTTTAGCATCTTTATATCTCTACTTTAAACAAGGTTTTGCTTTCATTCTCCTGTGAACAATATTTGTTGAAGCTTTAATTCTTCTGTGTACAGTACTTTTTTAAATTTTGGAAATGGATGCAATTTCACGCACAGGTAAATTATCAACTGAAGCCATTTTTAATAACATTCTATCATATCATCACCTAACATCTTTTTCTTTGGTCTTCTGACTCTCTTTATAGTATTTCATGTTCCACCTGATCTCAAAACTCTATAAATACTTCTCAAGGATCTCTTTATTCTTCTCGATATTTGTACAGGATTTTGTCCTTGCGCTTTTAAATGTAAAATCTTAATAATTTGATTTTTAGAAATTTCTTTAGAATGTGGCATTTTTATCAGAATACGCAGGAAATGTCTTTTCCGAATCGCAAACAAAACAATACATTAAAACTCATTTGATTCCACAAAATTTCAATAAATTATTATGCTAAAAATACAGCAGACGATATTTCAATTAAAGGGAAAAATTATTCTACATTTATAGAAGCAGACGGAAATAAAAATATTTTATTTTGTGAACAAAAATGTAAAAGAAAACATGTAATGCTGTATTATGTCTATACTTTTGGGACAGCACACTGTTGTATAATTTAATGTATATTTTATAATTTCAAACCTTTGATCATAATTTATATGTGTATATCAGCAAAACTGCTGTTATTTATTACCTATCTCACGAATTTTAATTGTACCTTATTACTTTATTTTATGTTAATGCAAAATTTATGGATTGTCTAAACTTTTGGGACACGGTGTATTATAAGATAAGCTATTAATTTCTTTTATATAATCAGAATCTTTTAAAAGTTATTATAACATTAAAATGGCCCTGGCTAGTTAAAGCGACATATATTGATAAAATATCCATTATCTTATTAAGAATTTGTGCGTTTGTATATCAATATTCAGTTTTGAAAACAATATTTATCATTAATCTGTCTCAAATTATGAGTTTAACAGAGAACGTGATGTAAACAACAAAGGCTGCTTAATGCCTAAAAAAAAAAGTCTAATTATATTTTGAAAGGAAAAAATATATTAAGAAAAAAAATTCACCTATTTCTCGATTAGTAGACTTTTAATTATTGTTATTAATCTTATTTTCATTATTGTTACGTATATAAGTTATTTTTAAAACTTCTTAACTAACATTGTTATCAGATTTTGAAGTTATTTGTTTAAATATGAGCATGTGCCCCTCTTCAATTTCAAACGAGAAATTGCATTTGTTCTTCAAAGCTTAAAACTTTAGGGGTGAAAGATTAAAAGCTTTATCAGATCACAAGAATCAAAAGGTACGATGACGAAAAATCTACTTTCTGCGAAATGGATCTATTTAAATACTTTCTGCGAATTAAAGGGATATGTTTGGTCGATTTAACATTTTCCTCGCATATTTCTTTTCATTAGAATCGACGGATAAGGTACGAAGTCATTCCTTAGGGTATTTTAAATAGATGCTTTCTTAAGGCTATTTTATAATAATTTTTAGTTAACAAAATTCTTGTTTCTGTGTTGGGAATCTGAATATTATATTAAAAAAAAAAAATCCGATCTGTGATTTTACATATTTTTCATTTAATTATGCAAAAAAAAGTATTGTTCTCAATAAACGGTTTCCTTATTTGGTGGCAATTATAACAAGAACGAAAAACGATGCGTCAAACATAGATTATGAAACGCTTTCAAACACATCCAGAAAACTGTAGCGAAATTTCACCGTTAAATAAGGGGAAAGAAGATATGTAAGTAAACAGTTTAGAAAACACATAACACAATTAAAATTCTAGTTTCAGCAATTACCACCTATAAACAGAAAAGTAGTCAAATTATTTTGCGTACCCCTGTATGATCTATAGATTTACTAAATACTACATAGCATGTTAAAATTTAGTTCAGTTAAAATAGGACATAGCATGATTGAGAGTTAACTTTACTTTTTTTTCAATAGATGGAAATCCACTTGAAAACTTTTGTATAGCCCTGTATATTACTACATACTTTTATGCACACCACCTATTAAGTTAAAATTTATTTTGGAAAAACGCATAACACAACTAAAAACATATTTCCAGCAATTACAAAAAAATGTAATCAACGTATCCGTTTCTTTGCGAACCCTGTATATGAATTTATTTATTTTCTACAAACATAACTAAATATAGTTCAGATATAAAATGCATAGCTCAATTAAAAGACACCCTTAATCAAACCCCCCTCATACACAGTAATACTTTTATAAGAATTCTTTTAGCTTTCTACGTGATCAATAGAAGTTTTACACACCACGCAAGATACCAAAAATTTAGCTAAACTTAAAAACGCATACTGAAAACACAACTGAAAACGCACTTTCAGCAATTATTCCTCTTAGGCAGTACTCTAACCAAATTCTTTAGTGTGTCCATGTAAATAAGTGGTAAATAAGTGTTTCTCAACATTGTTTACTTCACAGCACACTTAAATCCAAAATTAAACTTCCGCGGCACACTAAAATTATGAGGATGAAAAAAATACAAAAAGATCATTTACTGTTTTTTCTATTATTTTTCGGAAAAATTATCTATTATTGTCCATTCGAGTCCAAAAAGCGCAAAACAATTTATTATAAATTGAAATAAAAAGAAGATTAAACCTCTTTTAACATACTTACTTTATATTTTTCTTTAACAGCATAGAGATATCCATGTGTGATTTTGTTAATTACAATATTTTTTATTTCAAGATTAAAAAAAAAAAAATTCTAACAGACACATTCTTAAATTATTTTCCAACAATCATTTCTACCGCAGTTTTTGTTGTAATCCTTTTCCTCCAGGAGGCATAATTATTTCCTGAAAGAATTAAATTTATCTAAAGATGTGAAACCATTTTCATGATTTCTCCACTTACTCTTATAAAGATTACACAAACAGAGAAATAAACTTCCAAATAATGCAAATTTATGGCACTAAAATTAACTACAAAGTAAATCATATAATATGAAATGTAAAAGGATATATATTTATGTTAATTCTTAAAATTTATGTAAGTTTTCGCGGCACAACTGCCGTCATCATATAGCACACATGTGCCACGGCACATTGGTGAGAACCGCTGCAGTAAATGAATGATAAATGTTGTGTACACCATACTTTACAGTTAGCATGTTACAGTGAAACTGAGTAAAGTATATCAATTTATTATGTTTTAAATGTTGTAACATCATTAAAATACACAGCAAACGATTTTTTTCCATAGACTATTATGTAAAGGAATTCTTTTATGTGACCCTGTAAGTAAATTATAAGTGATTTGCACAATATATTCTACACAAAGCATGTTTTAGGTAACTTCAGAAATGCATAACATTTTCATTCTGTTTGAAATAGTGTAACATCTATTGGGAAAAAACTGACACTTATGTTCAACTGGCTACATATTGTATTAAATGCCCCCTCCCCCCCGCAAACATTCCCTTCATAATTTATTACTTCAGTTGTGATTGTATAGAGCCTCCATTTCAAGTCATAAAATAATTAAAATTAAAATACCTATTTACGTAAACATAAATTAAACACTTTGTGCGAATTTTAATACATAAACTGAAACCTTTAACAACGTTTTAACGCACAAATACGCACAGAAAATCACATACGGTCGTTTCGAAGATTCTTGGACCCGCTTCCTCAGTGCGGGAAAAAAAAAAAGAAAAAGATTAAAATGGGTTCAAAGAACATCTCTGTTATAGCCCCGACTACTGGCTTGATTGAAAAGGCCCAAATCAAGAGTTCATATATCTTAAAGAAATGACGTAATTGACCGGAACTAACTGAGAAAAGGAGTCACTGCGCAGGATCCCTGGACACTAGGGAGAGAAAAGGGGTGCTGATCATATCAGTCCCTAAGGAAGAAGTATGTTTATGAATATAGTAAGCTTCGTAAAAGTCTAGATCCAAAACTGAATTACATATTTGGATAATTTAAGCCTCTGGATAATTAAATTTGTGGTTGGAATTCCAACAATGTTTAGCTATTGTAGATTTCTCACATTCCTGCCTTCTAACATAATTCTGGTGTTCTTTCAGTTTAATTCTAAAAGCACGCTTCGTCTGCAAAATGTAGAGAGGCCGCACTCACAAAAAATTCTACAAATGCCCCAGGTATTATGGTTTTCAATTGAATCATTAAGATAAAGTAAAGAATAAAAAAGTTAAGTTTCTTTCTCCAATCTCAAAGATTCAATTGACGACCATAATACCTGGGGAATTTATAGAATTTTTTGAGAGTGCGGCCTCTCTTACATTTGGCAGACGAAGCGTGCTCTTAGAATTAGACTGAAAGAACACCAGAATTATGTTAGAAGGCGGGAATGTGAGAAATCTACAAAAGTTAGACATTGTAGGAATTCCAACCACAAATTTAACTATCCAGAGGCTAAAATTATCCAAATATGTAATTGAGTAATGGATTTAGACTTTTACGAAGCTTACTATATTCACAAACATACTTCTTCCTTAGTGAATGATATGACCAGCACACCTTTTCTGTCGCTAGTGTGGAGGGATCCTGCGCAGTGACTCCTTTTATCAGCAAGTTCCGGTCAATTACGTCATTTCTTTAAGAACTCTATGAACTCTTGCTTTGGGCCTTTTCAATCCAGCCATTACTCGGTGTTCTTTGAACCCATTTTAAACTTTTTTTTTTCGCACTGAGGAAAGGGATCCAAGAATCTTCGAAACGGCTGTATGCGATTTTTTGTGCCATGTTTATACGTATTTGTGCGTTAAAACGTTGTTAAAGGTTTTAGTTTATGTATCAATTTACGTGTTTTTTTTTTTTTTCGTGGATCACCTTAACTTTTGAAGATTAGATAATACATTAGAGAAATGTAATATTTCTAAATAATCTTAAGCTGTAAAATAGTCTACCAATAAAAACAAACACGATTAAAAAAAGAAAGGGATTTAAATTTGAAATTAACAATTAACAAAATTTTTTTCCAAAGCACTATTTACAAAAAATGAATAGTCGTCACCTTCTATACTGCTCCTCTCATTAATGTGCGTCGCCGCGACGACATGCGTTTCCGTCGATGCTGCTCCGTCGATCCCTTCCTCTCTATAGATGTGCGTTCATGTTCACGTTTGCGGGAAAAATTACTATCTTTCTTAAAGCCCACAAATAATGTTTTAGTCACATGCGTATTAATTACTTGTGTAGGAAGTTTTATTGCATTAGTGTGGGGGGGGGGGAGGGGACCATTAGAGAACATACAGGTTCTTATACATAGAACATATATGGAACATACAGGTTCCATACAGGCTCTTAGGAAAGTCTCTTTATCTTGAAATAACTATTGAACTTAAAATTAGAATTGTGAATCAAATATGTACTTATAGTAAAAGGACCATGTGCCATATAAGTGATTTCAGCTGTCCCTGCATGGTGGCGGAATGCGGAAGTTATCGCCCCTATCTCAAAATTTATGAGAGGCATCCAAAAAATAAAATCAATTGCAAAAGTGACTTTATTTAGAGTAGGGGGTGTGTGTTTAATCTTTTTGTTTGAAATTCGCTTGCTACAACAGATTTCAAAAGATAATCTTCGCCTTTTTTAATCGAAAAGTTTTTTCATTAAACATTTTATTCTAAAATAGCTTGGTGGTTCGCGGACCACATGTTGAACACCCTTGATTTAGTATGAAACGACGTTTTACATGTAAAAATAACGTTAATAGAAACCCTAAAATGTTCATTTTCCGTTAAACAATCATTGGCTTAAATACGTCAATAAGCGCTTGTAGAAGTGTGGGATTATAAGGGCAGATAGTAATTTATTAATAAAACTAACACATGTAAGCAAGGTACAATTTCTTAAAGAAAATCGATTTAAGATGGTGGAGGTGGACACATTGAACATACTTAAGATGATTTTGATATTAAAATTAATTATACCTGGCTTACATGTGTTAGCTTTATTAGTAAGTATGCATCTCCTTTAAAATGCAACATTTCTACAACATATTAGTCACGTATTTAAGCTGACGATATCGAAATGTTTACATTTCAGTGCTTATACTGAAATTACAAAGACCTAATTTGCTCTACATTTTTGTACAAGGGTGGGCTGATAAGTTCGATGTCTGACACAGAGATGGAATAAGTATTACCAAATGACAGTTATATTTGTAAAGTATGATCCTTTAGATGACATGCTGCCGAGTTTCAGACGCGTGAGTTTATTGGTTATTGGTTGGCGATAAAATAAAGTAAAAGAGTTTTGACATTTTCTAAAAATGGAAAAAATTGAAGTTCGAGCTGTCATAAAATACTCTGTTAAAAAAAGGTTTAACCCCCACGGACATGCAAAAAGAGTTACCTTTCACCTTAAAGGATTCTTTTCCTTCATATTTGACGATAAAAAGTCGGCTGCTGAATTTAAACATTGTAGGAAATCAATTCACGATGATGAACGCTCAGGTCGTCCAAAAACCTCTACGACCGACGAAATTGTCTCAAAAATCCCTAATGCTATATTGAATGATCGCCGATTCAGATACGTGAACTTGCTGACATTGCAAACATCTCGATAAACCGTGTCCATTATGTTTTACAAGATGTTTTGGGTGAGAAAAAGCTTTCCGCTCGATGCGTGCCACGCTTGTTGAACGTCTAAAAAAATGCCAAAGAATGAGCATTTCTCAAGAGTCTTCTGAAATGCGTTGTGTTCCAAGCTGAAAAATAAAATAAAATATTGTCAAAAATCTTGTATTTTCTTTGTCAGGGCGAGAACTGAGTCGAGATTGAGTCGATAACTTCCAAATTTCGCCATTAGGGATGATACAGCCATTCTTCTATCATAGCGCATATACATTTTACAATAAGCAGACACTTGTCCCACAATTCTAGCTTTTTCTGTTCAAAAGTTACTTCAGAATAAAGGGACTTTCCTACGCAGACATTGAACGACCTATAAATTAAATATTGAACGACCTATAAATTAAATTAATGTCGTCGTTTAAATTAAATACGGAAATGTATTAACTGTTAACTGCCATTGCTCTTTTCAGTTTTTTCACATTCATTACAAAGAATTATGTAATGTTAAGTTCAATAAGTTATTGCTAAATAAAATTTAATTAAATGGAATGATTCCTCGTTCTTTAAAAATTTCTTGCCGATTTAACATTCGTTGACGTAAATCGTAGTTTTTCAATATATTTAAAAGCTTAAACTTCTTTTTTGAGTTTAAAGAAACAAGTACAAATTCCTTTAGAAGATCTCTATTTTTTTTCTTATACGTTAAAAAGATGTGGCATGTGTAATTTTCTGTAATTAAATAGCGCAATCTTTTAATTGTATTTTTTAGTGTTTGTTTATATAAGTTCTTGTTCTGTTTCTTATTCTAGTGTGTTTTATTTTCGAGGACTTAAACTTCCATCATTTTTCTTTAAATTGCTTTTTCAGAATGTGACATTTCTAGATTTATTTGACTTTTCTTTTACCTTTTAGATGTTTGTAATATTTACTTCAGTTTTAAAAAATGTTTGTCGATTTTTATAAATTTTTAAATGGCCAATACGATATTTTGTCAAACTCTACACCCATTTTTTTATTAAGATTATAAAACGTCGTTGTTTAAGAAATTAAACTTTTTTCAGCTATTTTTCAATGGGTGTTCCAAAAGAATTTTTAACTGTTGATGAAGCATAAAAACAAACACGTTTAAGATTTTTAATTTCCTTTTAGTCAATAAATGACTAGTAAAAAATTCTAAGACTTTTCAAAAATTGGAATTTGATGCATAAATTTAAATGTGACTCTGTACGAATTTTAGTTTTATTTTATTTGGATGTATGTTAAGATTTTAATGTTAAGATTCTAAAAGATATTAACTACATTTCCAATAAAATTAATTATTTTATTAAATTAAAATGAATGATCCATTAATTCTATTATTTTATGGTGTTATTTAGAAAAAAAATACTTTTAAATTTCAATTTTATAAGAATTAATAGTAGTATACAATTTGAATACATATTGTTACAGTTAAATCCATTCAAATATTTGAACATCCAAGTTCTATCATACTTTTATCAATACAAAGTGAAAAAAAAATTATATTAACTAACTACACTCAAACTCTTCTAAACGTAATTAGCAAATTACCACTTACTTGTACTTCATCATTTAATTTACATTTCGAGATTGCTTTATATTTTATTTTCGTCGTTAAAGTAAAATTAAGCAAACATTCTTTTGGTGATTTTAGCCAATTTGAAAATATTCTAGCAACATAGTCATTGTTTTAATTGTTTTCAATTTTTATTAATTTGCGTTTACATACACGGAGTGGTAGTTTTTCCTATTTATTTTTCAGATATTAATGCTTTTAGTAAGACTATTATTTAAATAGCCTTTAACGATAATTTTCATTTTCTTACCTCTTAGAAATAGTGAGCTCCTTTCTTTTGGAGGGGCGCGGGGAGCTTTAATGGAAATTTTATTCATGAAGTAAAAAATAAAAAGTAGTTGAAAGCAAAAATCAAGTCTACTGAATGTCTAAGACGACGATAATTTAATCTTTTGTTTTTTGGCAATAAAGAACTATTAAAATTAAAGATTTAATAATATTTTCTGTAAAAGTATGATTATTTAGATTAATAAATTGAATGATACGAAATGTAATAAGCTTTCGCAATTCTTCATTATGAATAGGTATAAAACAGTTAAATACAGTTAAAAAGTTGACTAAGCTCTCTGCAAATTGAAATAAAAACTTCTTTATTTAGTATCTGTTCAGTAAGGTCTCCTGTATTTTGTATGTTGCAATAACAAATTAAAGTCATATCTTTCACATTGTGATTTAGTTTTAAAAATTCAGTAAGAACTCAATCAGAGACTTATAGAGTTAAAGACTGGAGTTAGATTTACAGAGTTTTAAAATATTGAATGATATTAATAAATAAATATTATATGAATCAATCAATCTGATTGAAACAAAAGTGTCAATCTTCATAATTCAAATTTTTGTTCACATTTGTAACATTCCCCCACAATGACATATTCTTCACAAATGTGACGTCATATATGTGACAATATGTGTACATGGAAATTGAAATCCTTGCCTTATTCAATCGCAAAAAAATAAGGCAATTACTTTTCGGAAATTCTGGCATACAAATCCAAAAGGCCGTACGAACGCTAAGAAAATCTGCCTTTGATTGCCCCAATTTTTCAGTCAGAGTGTTAGCCTAGTATTCAGAGGGCTGGGGACAGTAGGTGCAGCCAAAACAATACTACAATTGCAATTTGATTTAGTGTCATATCAACACCACTGCTAAAATGTTTATTTTGTTGATCATAGAATATTTTTTTAAGCAAACAGAAACTGTTTGCCATGAGAATATGTCTTTTAAAGTATTTGGTTTATTGTTAGGAGTATATGTCGTGTGTATACATTTATCTTGAAATACAAAGCATATCGAAATTTCTTCATATCTAATATTATTGCTAATGCTACTAACTCTATCATAGGTAAATTTTAAGTTCTGTTATATGATTGGCTTACAGAAACTTATAGAAAAAAACGTACAGTCGTAAAAAGAGAGAGAGAGAGAGAGAGAATACCCCCAGACATTTTAAGCTTCAAATTGTCTCGGAGAAAAACAAAAATAGCCGTCCGATTTGGAATTATGCCTCCTTTCAATTTATGTTTAAAAAAAGTTTATGGTGTCATCGCCATATTAAACTTATAACAAACTTTAAAAATTTCACCCGATTTTAATATAATATATCGATTTTTCAGTAAATTTTATTTTTCTATACGAAACGGGAAATTATTCGGTGAAGTAGTTTATAAGATACGCAGATATAAAATTTGGAGCTTCTAATATTAAATTCCTTTTCAGTATATTTGCAAAACAAATTGCAATGCTGATAGTATTTTAAGTATAACTCAAAAATAATTTCGTGGAATGAACTGTAATTTTCGATTTTCATATTTGAAGCTTCTAAAAATTTCTGTAAAAATACGTTACAAATCACTTTGCTTTCGAATATTAATATCATATTGCGGAATACGCTGTAATTTTGCATTTTCATATTTAACGGTTCCAGACATGGATTTGTGATAAATTTTTTATGGGTTATTATACACATTTTCTTCAGATATTAATTTCATAATATATAAATTAGGAAAATAATATTTGCTAAAAGTATGTATTGTAGGCTATCAAGTTTTAACAGAAATTCATTTCTAGAAGCTTTAAATATGTCAATCCAAAATTATAGCCAAATAGTTTTGAGTTAAGATTAAAAATATACATTGCAAATTGTTTTACAACCATTAAAATAGAATTTAACATTAGGTTTTCCAAACTTTACATCTGTATAATTCTTAAACTACGTAACCTAATAATTTCCCGTTTGGTATCCCAAGTTAAAATTAACCGAAGAATTCAAATATGGTGTCGATATTGTGCGTTCGTATTAGAAAATTCAAAGTTTGCTACAATTTCAATATGGAGACGCCTCCTGTCCCTAAGTTTATGTTTTTAACCAGATTTAAAGAAGATATAATTCCCAACTGAATGGCTAATTTCGTTTTTCTCTGCAGAAATATAGTTGTTAAAATAAATAGGGTGATTTATTTTCTCTACATCACTCTATTTTGATGACTTTACATTAATATAAAGCACAAAAATTAATGCCTGAATTTATTAAGGTACGCTTAAAGAACAATTTGATATTTCAGATTATACACATTATTATGCACATTTTCTTCAGATATTAATTTCATAATATATAAATTATGAAAATAATATTTGCTAAAAGTATGTATTGTAGGCTATCAAGTTTTAACAGAAATTCATTTCTAGAAGCTTTAAATATGTGAATCCAAAATTATAGCCAAATAGTTTTGAGTTAAGATTAAAAATATACATTGCAAATTGTTTTACAACCATTAAAATAGAATTTAACATTAGGTTTTCCAAACTTTACATCTGTATAATGCTTACTTTTACGTATCGAAGTATATTTAACTTGTAAACAAAATCAACATTAGGATCTACATTCTCTGAAAAAAGTTTGGAAACCGCTGTATTAGACCGTATGTTGGATTCCGTTAATGTTTACAATAATTTTCTCCTCCCACCATTCCCTAATACGAACATTCGCCATGGATTCTATAGATGGTCGGTTAGAAGCCAATGGTTCATTGAAATTGGGCGGATATCCACTCATACGTGCGTTATACGTACGTAATACGTACACAAACATTTATACAATAAACCCATGAGTTTATTTGTCTGAAAGTCTGAAATATCAAATTGTTCTTTAAGCGTACCTTAATAAAAAAATATATTGTGTATAGATGGAACAGATTTATTTGAGGAGGTCGAAACAAGAAAGTGCCAAGCCATATTTTTGGTGAAATAAAGCTAACACTGTAATCTGTTGCTCAATATTGTAAATCATAATATCCAACATATAATTTGTTTCTAATGTCACGTGGTGGCAGCATATGTGACAGGTTTCGATTTTGCCCCAGATGCCCCAGATGCCAGTCCCAATGAAGACAGCTAATTTACAGAAAACGTAATAGTAATATCATTAAAGTAATGCCATATTGTTACTCAGAATATCTCAAATGTTACTAAGACATTGGTGAAAAACTTTAGGTTTTATATCTTGATTTGGGTATTTGATCAAATTTTCAAATTGAAATATCTCAGAAGTTCAAAAATGTGGCTTGGCACTCTGTTGCCCCGACCCCCTCATTTCATCGTTGTTCTGTCATCCAGTGCTATCTGACTGTTAGCCGGTGACGTTCCTCAACACGAATAATAGTGCTAAATTGCCAAGCTAGGATATCGGCCGGGCTAGTTCAGTGGTTAGAACAACAGCACGTTATGCTGTGTAGACCCAGGTTCGAGTCCTGGCCCCGGATAATTTTTCACTCTTATTGGGTTTGTTGTATAAATTTGTGTCTATTCAAATCTGAAATACCAAATTGTTTTTTAAGATTAAAATTAAAAATAGGTGTTCACCCGTTAATGTCTGTACATATATTTATTCATAAATTTTACCAATTTCTCTCAGACATTACTTATAAAAAAGCATGGTCAAAAATTTTCATTAAAAATGTCCTTCATTTAAAAAATTAAAAACAGTCTCTAATAAAAACTTCCACCACCTAACAAAAGCGCTTTCATCCCTCGCCAGGGCATCATCAGTTGTGTTCTCTATCCAACTTCCTCTCCTTTATATAGATGACTGGTGGCTGTAGAGCTCCCCCTATCGGATTTCAATATTTTCTCTCTATCTCTCTCCCCCTCCTCCAACATTCTTCTCCAGCGGCAATCGAGCATTGAGTGTACCATGTCATTGCACGTTTCTTTGGATATATTTATTTCAATTGATTCTCGTAATAACGCGTTATGCAAGTTTTCGTAGTTAGCTATTTCTTTATTTGCAGGGTATCAAGTTGTATTGGGGTTTTAAGGTTTAATCTTGCAAGAGCTGTTGACTGTTTATTTAATTTTATATCTCGAATATGTTCTTTCTTTCTTTCTTCTATTTTCCTCTTCGTCATTCCTATGTAAGTAACTTTTTCATTTCTGCTGTTTAGACAATTTATTTTGTATATTCCTGCTGTTTGTATTTCTTCATATTTTTCTATTTCATTTCTTATGGATTTGAAGAGGGATGGATTGGGGGTTAGCGGGACTATTTTTCCTAATTTTTCTAATTCTCGTTTTATTTTCAAAGATACACCTTTTATATACGGAATAGGGGGAGTGTATGTTAGATTCCTCTGTGCTGGTTGTATATGGTCAAATCTTTCTCTTACTCTTTCAATTAGTTTAAGTATAGTTTTCCTCGGATGTCCTGCCTTTAAACCTATGTTTTCAATGATTTTTAACTCTTCCTTTAGTGATTTTTCTGTGGAACAGACATGTAGAGCTCTATTTATATATGTATTCATGGCTGCTAACCTGTATGGCATTGGAGTATCGGCTTTATAGGAGATTATATTTAAGTTTGCTGTGGGTTTTCTATATACTGTAGTATTTATTTGAGTTATATCATGGGTTATTTTTACATCTAAGTAGTTGATCGAATGCTCTATTTCTTTTTCTATTGTAAACTGAATATTCTTGTCATATGAATTTACTTTGTCAAGGAGGTTATTTAGGTTAATTCGTTTATTTGTGATAATAAATACGTCGTCTACATATCTAAGCCATAGTCTGATTTCAGTTTTGTGTTCGTTTATGATTATTGTTTCTAGATTTCTTAATTTCCATTCTGCGACTATATTAGAAATTGGGGATCCCATAGGTACTCCTTTAATTTGTTTATATATTTTTTTATTGAACTTAAAATAACTTTCGTTCAGGGTCAAGTTTGTTGCGCTTTGTAATAGAGTACTTAAGTTAGATTCTGTATAATCCTTTTTTATTTTATTATTGATTAGATCTGTCATTCCTTTCAAGATAATAGACGGATAGAGGTTTTGGACATCCATGCTTAACATGTAGTCATGTATCCCCCCCTCAGAAATTTCGATAAATTCAACAAGAAGCTTCATACAAAAATTAAAAGAATATAAGCAACGGCCTGATGACTACATGTTAAGCATGGATGTCCAAAACCTCTATCCGTCTATTAACTTGAAAGGAATGACAGATCTAATCAATAATAAAATAAAAAAGGATTATACAGAATCTAACTTAAGTACTCTATTACAAAGCGCAACAAACTTGATCCTGAACGAAAGTTATTTTAAGTTCAATAACAAAATATATAAACAAATTAAAGGAGTACCTATGGGATTCCCAATTTCTAATATAGTCGCAGAATGGAAATTAAGAAATCTAGAAACAATAATCATAAACGAACACGAAACTGAAATCAGACTATGGCTTAGATATGTAGACGACGTATTTATTATCACAAATAAACGAATTAACCTAGATAACCTCCTTGACAAAGTAAATTCATATGACAAGAATATTCAGTTTACAATAGAAAAAGAAATAGAGCATTCGATCAACTACTTAGATGTAAAAATAACCCATGATATAACTCAAATAAATACTACAGTATATAGAAAACCCACAGCAAACTTAAATATAATCTCCTATAAAGCCGATACTCCAATGCCATACAGGTTAGCAGCCATGAATACATATATAAATAGAGCTCTACATGTCTGTTCCACAGAAAAATCACTAAAGGAAGAGTTAAAAATCATTGAAAACATAGGTTTAAAGGCAGGACATCCGAGGAAAACTATACTTAAACTAATTGAAAGAGTAAGAGAAAGAATTGACCAACCAGCTATTATGTTATTACAACCAGCACAGAGGAATCTAACATACACTCCCCCTATTCCGTATCCGTATATAAAAGGTGTATCTTTGAAAATAAAACGAGAATTAGAAAAATTAGGAAAAATAGTCCCGCTAACCCCCAATCCATCCCTCTTCAAATCCATAAGAAATGAAATAGAAAAATATGAAGAAATACAAACAGCAGGAATATACAAAATAAATTGTCTAAACAGCAGAAATGAAAAAGTTACTTACATAGGAATGACGAAGAGGAAAATAGAAGAAAGAAAGAAAGAACATATTCGAGATATAAAATTAAATAAACAGTCAACAGCTCTTGCAAGATTAAACCTTAAAACCCCAATACAACTTGATACCCTACAAATAAAGAAAATAGCTAACTACGAAAACTTGCATAACACGTTATTACGAGAATCAATTGAAATAAATATATCCAAAGAAACGTGCAATGACATGGTACACTCAATGCTCGATTGCCGCTGGAGAAGAATGTTGGAGGAGGGGGAGAGAGATAGAGAGAAAATATTGAAATCCGATAGGGGGAGCTCTACAGCCACCAGTCATCTATATAAAGGAGAGGAAGTTGGATAGAGAACACAACTGATGATGCCCTGGCGAGGGGTGAAAGCGCTTTTGTTAGGTGGTGGAAGTTTTTATTAGAGACTGTTTTTAATTTTTTAAATGAAGGACATTTTTAATGAAAATTTTTGACCATGCTTTTTTATAAGTAATGTCTGAGAGAAATTGGTAAAATTTATGAATAAATGTTTTTTAAGTTTACATTGATAGTTTAAGACTTTTCCTTCTAAAGTTTCATTTGTCTACATTTCAATTATTTCACAGTAAATTTTACATACAAAATATATTTATATTTGTTCACCACATTTTTTTAATAAAAACTTTCGACTTTTATCATATTTTTTGTAATTACCAAAATGACTAACAGTGTATTCTTTTAACTGCACTGAAATTCTTTTAAACGCAATTGGCAAATTACCATTTTTACGCACATATATTTCATTCCCTAACTAGCCACTTCGGAAAATTTAATTATCATTTCTGTTTCATCACGAAGCAAATTTAAATAAATTATCGTTTGATATTTTAGTCACTGCAAATTTTCTCCTTTAACATGTGCATTATTTTCTTTCGTTTCCGTTTTTAGTAAAATGATTTACATACAAAAAACAGGAAGTTTTATTCTGTTGCTTTATTTAGATATTATTGACTATCATTAAGGCTGTTGTTTAAATAGATTTTGACGATAATTTTTATTAAGTTATAACCTCTTTGAAGTAGAGAGTTTTTTCCGGGCTTTAATGGAGATTTTACTCATGAAATGGAGATTAAATGATAATTCAGAGCTAAAACCAAGTCTGAAAGAATGAGACAACGGTAATTGATTTTTTCTAAGTAAAAGAACTATTATAATTTAAGATTTAGTAATATTCATCTGGTGAAATATTATTACTTACATTAAATGATATGAATTTGAAATTATATTATGTAAATTACCAATGACTATTTTAATTAACCGAGTTAAAAAACAACAGATACTGTATTATGTCCGTAGGTTTGGCTTTTAAATACTCTGATGCTATTCCACTCCAATATATAAAGTCAATCGTGATGATAGATTCATTATTACAGAAATTTTCTCGATCTGATTACCAGAGATAGAGATATATAGTTCGATGTCCCAAGATCGTAAAATGACGCATATATTAAAGCAATTAAAGTTTTCCAACTAACACTCAGATGTGATATGTTTTATGTATTTTATAATATTATTCAAGGTATATTCAAAATTATGCGGTAATAGCTTTTCCATTAACTAATGCCTTAATGTCACGAATTATAAAACAACGGAGATCGAAGGCGTTTCAGAAGCTTTAAGTTGTAACTGATCGAAACACGCTTTTGTAAGCTTGATTTAAAAAAACAAAACAAAAAAACACATTATCTAATTTTTATGAACTGTCATTAACGTAAATGTGTGAGCAAATTTAATACGTAGCAATTAAAAAAGTGAAAAAGTTAATTTTATTCTCCATTACTACACTTATTTAGGTTATTTATGTTAGCTTACTTACCATTAGGTTATTTAAAAAAAAAACTTAATTTGATTAAAAATTATTATAATAAAATTCGACTGCAAACGTATATACATTTTAATTTATTTAAACGAAAATTTATCGATTGCCAATAGCACAATTTTATTCTTCCTTTTGAAATACATCTTGTGGAAATTCAATACCTGATTTTCTAAACCTTGGTGCACTTGATTACTTCGTCTGATGTCTGGGTCAATATCTATCAAATGCTATCCAAGGAATTCTAATATTTGAAAAGCTTCTTCGAAATATCTTAATGTTTTTTTTCCCGACATTTTCGTCAAATTTCATTTGCAAAAATTCGACGCCATCTTGCTGAAAAACAAAGATTACCCATTTTATGCTTTGGGCATTAATCGAAATTTTACCCGCACTAAACGATGAATCATCTAAAAAAAGTTTACCGCACTAAAAGAATACTATCTAGCGAGAAACCTGTAAAATGAAACAGAAGTACTGGTTTCATTTCCGGTGTGATGGTTTGTTACTTCACAGCAGACACTAAATTTATGAAAAGTACTATGTCAATCAGTTACAAACAACATATTGTTGCGTTATATACTTAAGTACAGTACAGTAATATTATTAACACATGCACATACGCATACATACACACGTTTTCATTAAGCTACGTAATAAATTACGGAATAAATTAAATCAAATTAGATGTGGAAAAGGGCTATAAAAAGGTAGTCCAAAAAATAATTTGAAAAAAAAAAAATTTAACCAGAAAAAATCATAGAAACTTATAATATATATTTATATATCAATTTTTTATCGCTGCATCATTCTTAAAATGGGTAATTTAAAAATTATTGTCGTCTGTTCAGATGGCATTAACGTTTTAATTAAAAACATTAAATATCTAAGTTGATTTCTTGTCGGTCATGTATTTGCGTCTACAGAAATTCAATCCTTGTCTATAAAAGATGGAAATAATTTAAATAAAAATATTTTTACAAAAAATGAATGTTTTAATTTAAATGTGTTTGGAATGGAATAAACGTAGTAGTGGCGTAACATCAACGGCTTATTTTTGAATTATTTTAAAGATTTGTTTTTGTAAATTAACTGAATAAAAGCAATTTCTATAATTGAAATATGCTGGTTCATTGCATATTTAATTATTTTTTACCAGAGAAGAAGGAAAAAGAAGTTGAATTGTCATGGCTAGTTCTTAATAGTTAATAATATTCAAGAAATACCTCTAAGAAAGTCTGAATTTGGCTTCAACCTGCTTCTAATTGAATCAGTGATTTCAAAACTTATATATGTCCAAGATTTAAGATCTATCAGGAGTCAATAAAAACTGTACTATTGTACGAAATACTAGCTTTTTTGTACTAGCTTTATTTTTAAAACCTTTAAATACGTGTGTGTTTTACAGTTATCAACTATTTATTTTATAAGAATTAAAATGAAAATTTTTTAAAAACTTTGTATTTATGTTGTTTTTGCAATCAATGGGATTTATTGCTCTAAAAGTGATATTAATGATATTTTAATTTGGTATTTGACAAAATAGACATAAAGCATTTACGTATGTATCCTAACCTTGAAATACTCTTACAAGTTCACACAGCGATACTTCCCGTGCGGTGTATTTCCTATAGCATATATTTCTAAATTTCTAGGAAAATGAATTAATGTTCTATAATATTCATTTTAAGTCAAATGCAATCATCACATATTACAATATTATAGAAAACCCTTAGTATACACTGTTAGAAATGGATACTCAAATTCCACGAAATTTTCTTCGTTTTTGACGAAACTGTCTCCTGGGAAATGCTCCGAGCGAATATTTCGTCAAATCGAGTAAATTTGTATCCTCAAAAAAGTGCGGATATTAATTTCGTCAAATTGCTTGTTCGTAAGGGCAAAAAAGGTTGGTTGTGCCATCTATTGCCAATTTTAGAAGCATCTGTAATTGACAGGGGGAAAAATCACGACACTTTTCTCAAGTCTTCAACGGGATTCGAACGCGCCATCTTCGGGGTGGGAGACCACTATGCTGCGTTCTTCGCCAACGGGACCTTGAATAAATTTGATATTTTAAATGTATCTATGGGATGTTGATGTGTGTTTATATTTTTAGAAGTATTTGTATCGGTGCTGTTGTAATTTCTGCATGTTTTAATTAATAAGGCTAGATTATTATTATGGTTTTTGTATAGGTAATAAATAATTAGAATATGGCCTGAGTAATATAATTTATTAGAGAAATTTCCTTTGTTCAATGAATGATTAGAATATGGTCTAGTTAATTTGTTGGTCAGAAACAATAAATTTTGAAGTGCCATTTGGAGGAGATTTCATCAATTTTAGATGATAAGATTTTACCACGTTACTGTTTATACAGGGGAAAGGGATCAATTATGCATATTTTAAATTTGATTGTTATATGAATATATTTCTTAACTAAACAAGAACGAAAAATCATGCGTCAAGCATAGATTATGTAACACTTTCCAACGCTTCCAAAATAATTTTACAAATCATACCGTTTAATAAGCTGAGAGAAAACATCTAATGTAAACAATTTGAAAAACGCATAACATATTTAAAAACATAATTTCAGGAATTTCCAACGTATACAATATTCGGAAAAATATCCGAATACTTTTATTCAGCCCTGTATATGATCTATAGATTTGTATATATACTACATAGGATGCTAAATTTTAGTTCAGTTAAGAAACGCGTAGCACAGTTTAAAATTTTCCTTCTGGAGTTTCTGTCAATAAACGGAAACGTGTTCGCGAACTTTTGTATTTCCCTGTATATGATCTACAGAATTTATACACACCACGTAATAAACAAAAAGTGAGTTAAATTTAAAATCGCGTTCAGTAACTTAAAACGTTCTTCCGGGAAATATTGTTAACAGACAGTAGAGAATTCTTTTGTGTATCCCTGTAAATGAACGATGACTGCTATACACATAATATTCTGTAGTAAGCCTCTTGTAAAGCACCTTAGTGATATATATAAATTTCAATGCGTTTAAAATAGTGAAACATTATTTAATTAAACCGCAGATGATTTTTCTCCATAGACGTAATGTAACGGAATTCTTTTGACTGTCCCTGTAAATTAATTATAAATGCTATCCACACCCTATTCCATATTAAGCTTCTTGTAATACACCTTAGTGATATATATCAATTACAATGTGTTTGCAATTGTGTAACATCATTAAAATAAACCGAAAATGATTTTTCCCCATAGACCGTAATGTAACGGAATTCTTTTGAGTGTCCCTGTAAAAAAACTATAAGTGCTACACACTTCAGTTGAAATAGGGAACGTGCTATAGATAACGACAATAACATATAAAAATTGCAAGGCAATCCGAGCATATTTACGGGAGTTAGAGCACGGCCAGACGGCAGACGGCCAGACAAACAGAAGTCATAAACACTTTTCAACTAGGTTGAAAAGTTTTAAAAAGTGCTTCTAATATTTTGATTTTTTTTTAACCATTGGGAAAATGGTTGTTGCTTTCGGTCGAGAATGGACCAAATGATGTTCGCATTTTACTATTTTAACCGTTTTTAACGAAATTCTGTAACTTTAGAAGAATTTTTTAAGAAATTTTAACGAAGTTCTGTAACTTTAAAAAAATTGAATAGGCAATAGAAATGCGTAAAATCATTACAAAAATGTTATAGTTACAAAAAGGATAGACGCAAATTATCAGATATGAAAAATAAAGTAGGAATTTGGTGCTTTCGTATTATAGCGGCCCCCAAGGATGAAATATTTTTGTTTCTGTTTTCATTAATATACTGTAAATTTGGTACTTTCGTGTTATTTTTTATTTATTTACTATTATTTTTTTTTTGAAAAATTTTGTAGCAACAAAAATAATCTGGCCGTGAATGGAGAAACATTTTGGTAAAATATTTGAGATTTCCATTTCATTAAAATCAGTTAATGTTGAGACGAAACGACTGTCAAAAATGATGAAATATAGCTCAAGAATTGCTGAATCGTCAAAAGTGAGAGCTTTATTTTTGACAGTGTGGAAACAGTTCCGTCAGATATTTGAGGATTTGCGCTTCGTCAAAAACCACGTGACTCTGTGACGAAGTGAGTGTCAAAAATAACGAAATGAAGCTTAAGGATTGCCGAATCGTCAAAATTGAGTGTTTTATTTCTGAGAGTGTAGGCATATGTGACAAGAGCTTTGAATAATATGCATTTGTAACATGCATATTTAAGTTTGTAACATACAATGTTGTACAAAATACATCAGTGCGAGTAATTAAGGGTTAAGTATTGACATTCAGTGCATAAGTGATAAATATTATGGATTTTGAATGATGCTATTTTCAAATAGTAATATTCATCTTATTGAATTGCAGAATTTTGCAATTAAATAATGCAAACCTGGTTATTCGAAAATAGTTGTATTTAAAAATCTGCAATTCTTTTCACCTATTCATTAATGCACTTTGTCGTATTCACCATCGAGTTCGATCGCATTTTCTTCTTGCTCTGTTGTTGTCTATTGAAATTAGCTTGGTATTGTCATTAACTAATGCTGTTTTTGAAATAAACAACAATTTTCAGTGGCAAAGGATAAGTAAATCTATGTAATTTTTGTAGGCCTACCTTCAACGATACAATTGAAACAACAACAACAGAATAATAATGCGTTTTGAAAAAAAGTGGACTTATGTAGTTTTTGAAACGACCGATAAAACTAAAAACAAGTATAATATAACTGAATAGGCTAGAAATTTGTGAAACAAATTCAAAAAACACAAAAAAGGACTCACTTTTCCTGAATGAAAAATGTGTTTTTTTCTGTAATTAAGTTAATTTCCTGTAATTGAGTTAAATTTAATATTTTCATCATGAAGAAAATGTATATTTTCAACTTATTTATTTCAGTTTTCCTTCAAAATGTGAAATCTAAGATGTCATTTTAAGATTTTCCTATTGACACTGCTAAAAACGAAAAAGTCTACCAATTCTTTCATT
The DNA here is from genome assembly GCA_963931845.1 of Maratus michaelseni. Taxonomy (NCBI): domain Eukaryota; kingdom Metazoa; phylum Arthropoda; class Arachnida; order Araneae; family Salticidae; genus Maratus; species Maratus michaelseni. The sequence continues at coordinate 369,620,851 of OZ007589.1, forward strand.
AAAATTATTTTATTCTAATGAAAAATTGAATAATAGGAGCTAATGAATGTAATAGTAATTAATTATAATAAAAAATAGTTCAATTCGTTAGAGGCAAAATTGTTCATAAAAAGATTTTACATGACGTATATCAGGGAACAGAATGAAATTTCTGCTTTGCAGAGTGTTATTCATGTTTCATTGTTTTAAATTGGATGAAAAGATAAAAATTTTTAAACTCAAATTCAGTATATTTCAAAAATATTATTTGTTGTATAGGGTTAATTAAAAAGTTACATTTCTTCGTGGATTATTGTGTGATGAATCTTTAATAGTTAAAATATAATTATTTAAAAAAATTATAGAGAATTCTCACATTTCTCTAAAAGTCAAAGTAACAAAATTCCTCTTTTTAGATTCTACAAAGTATGTGGAAGTTACTCTGTATACATATTTTGAGAAATTAAATAGATAAGTTTTAAATTACTGAATGAAGGAAAAAATAAACCTTGTTTAAAGAAAATGAATGATCTTTTATAATAAAGGCTTATTAGCAATGTTAAAAAGTCTGATGAAATGTTATTGTACATTAGAATTAAAATATTTTTTGTTTGGAAAAAGATTTCAATATTTTTAATTATGAATGCATTCATATTGAAGTGCAGCTCATATGTCGATGCATTATCATGAGAGCAAAGAGAAAAGAAATAAAGTTTAAATTTAAAAAAATAAGCTTTATTGTATTTTAAAATGTCTATTTCACCGAAACCCATGATAAAAATGACAACAGATTCTAAAGAATAATTTAATACTATATTTACAATGTTTTAAAAATTACTAATGAAGATAAATTACTTTTTAATTAATGTAGTTTAAATATTTATCGCAAATATATTATCTAATGCTGTATTATACTGTTATTATTATTATAGCATATTCATATGAAATTCTAAAGAATTATTTAATATTATACTTGCAGTTTTTCGAAAATTACTAATGAAAATATTTACCTTTTTAATTAGAGCCACGACAAGAGGGAACATGACTACCTTTGTAGGTTTTCACACCCCTCGAGCTGTGGTAAAGCAAGAGCCGTCGCGAGGCCTAGCATATGACCTAGAAACCGGCTCCTTTCATGGGGTTTCGGCGACGAAGTCGCTGGGTGTTCTCGGCGGTTCATCAAGTGTCCGTTCCTACGGCAGTTTCCTCCGAGATATGGGGTTACTGTGGCAGCGACCTGTGTCGTCGACACTTGGTAAATTGGCTTGGGGGTCCGCAGTTGGGGAGCGGCTCCAGGCCTTTCACAGCGCCGCGGCGAGACAAAGCTGCTGGTGTGATATAAGTCCTTTAGAGACTTGGGAGCGATGGTCGGAACGCGAGCCGGCGACCCCCGTGGGCTTCTGGCGGCGCGAGCTCATTTTACCTTTTTAATTAATGAAGATTAAATATTCAATGGTTGGACTATCATAGTTGAGATTTCTTCCAACAGAGCGAAAAATGCCGCGACCAGGACTCGAACCTAGGTACTTTGGCTCGACGTGCCAACGCTCTTTCTACTAAGCTATCCCAACGATATCCTGGCTGGCATATTTAACTCTTATTTGTTGGACAAGGCTGCGAACTACAGCGGTAATTTCCTTCATCCGAGCTATAACTATAGCATTTTACATGATTAATCTGAAATAACGTGGAACTCCTGTATACCATGTAATTGGGTCATAATAAACAGAGGAAAGTATTTTTAACTAGATAAATTAACACGGAAACTCCTGTATACCATGTAAATTACATGGTATACAGGAGTTTCCGTGTTATTTCAGATTCATCATGTAAAATGTTATCAAGTAGATCTGAAAGTGCTAAATCGAATAAAAATTTTGGTGGTCTACACCTAAATGTAGAAAAGAAGATCAGTATATTTTTGACGTGATCTGAATCGTTGAGATAAGAAAAAACATTCTGCGATAGTAGCGAAAAGACAATATTACATTGAAAACTGTTAGATTTATTTTGTTTTTACACTACATCTTCGCGAAAACAACAACAAAGAATACATAACGCTTGCAAACCACATGCACCAAAACTCTAGTGAAAACAAAATGAAAATTAATATTGATTTTCCACTTATTTTTCACGCATCAACGTGTTTTCGTGTACACGCGTATCTCTGCAAAGACGACGTTTTATGAATGAAGGCTTAAAAACTTTCTTAAGCCTTATTGTTACTTAGGACTACAATCTACAAAAAAATTCATAGTCAGTATTTTGATTTTTCAAAGAGTTCGTAATTCTTTAAAAGGGGATGTGAAGTGACGTAATAATATATAATAGCAAAAACATACTATAATACGTTGTACAATGGTACAAAAAAATCCAATGCTGGCTGTAATTTATTTTCATTGGTGCGAAGAAGACGAAAAGTATCTTTTAAATTCCTAAAAAGTTTATTTTTTTATATAAAAGAGCACTGTTTAATTTGTCTTAAAGTTACGACTGTATATTAAAATGGCATCCATCTTTTAAAAATCTTAAAAAAAGAAACACAACATAAACACATTTTTTTGCATGTCAGTGTATAGCTTTAAATATGTTGTATCTTCACATATGTCACTATACTCAATCTTCAAAAAGTGTTTTTTATATTAACATTTCGTTTCAGCTCATATTTAATATATTTTTCGAGACAGAGCAAAGAAAATTTGGAATTAAAGTAAATGAGGTATGACTAATCGAATGAGAGTAAAATCTTTAGGGATTTGTATTGAGACTTTTATATATATATTTTATAAATCTCTTTAAAATCTATTTTAAATATAGTAATTGCAAATTTTATATTACTTTTAATCTATACTTTAGTAAGGACAAATTTTAAAATAATTGTTATTATTTGCTTTTATGGTAATGTATGAGACAAAACAAAGATTTCAGGAGACGGTAACATGGGATACATGCACATTAATCAAGCGAAAAATGGTCAAAATGAACAAAAAGTGCATTGGTGTTTAACGTATTTAAAACATCATTTATTAATCTGAAAACATGCAAAATAAAATACTGAATTAATTATTTATTTAAAAAAACAAAAACAAAAAAACTTATTTTATTTTTTGTGCAAAGAACAGTTGATTGACCCATATATACGGAACCCCGAGAAAATTTATTTATAACAATAGTATATAAAATCATAAACAAGGAATTTTAGTGATAAGATATTTATTCTGTTTCTTTATAATAGCATGGGAGTTATGACTAGCATTTGGATCATTAACATTATTTTTTAAGACATATATTTTATATTCCAAGAGCTTTTCCTTTCCGAGTCGATCTAAAATCTTCTATTGGATTAAATTCCGATATTAGATCCAAAAGACAAACTGCTATTTTTATGGATATAAAAAGTAACTTAAAAGTTCTTTTAGAAATATTTTGATAAAATCAAATCAAGCTAAAAAATAATAAATATATATTATAGGAATGATATGAAATAAAAAATCACAAATTACACTACCAATAAGAAACTCATTCCATTGCCGAGGGCAAATATTGATTTTTCTTTTCTAAATCCCAAATAACTATATGATACTTAAAGAAAAAAAGGGAAGTATTAATAAGGATTTTTTTTCTTTATATAAATTATATTTATTAATTGTGTTGAATTTTTCTCTTCCTCTAAATGTTTTACGAAAATGATTTAATAAAATGTATCATTTTGTATTTGTAGCTGCGTTTTCGATGTAAAGCGATATGTTTTATATATTGTCAAACGTTTACTCATAGAAAATTTAGATTAGTGGTTTAATATACAGGGTGTCCACGTATAACCTGACCGACCTTTATTTTCGCAGCCGTTGGTCCTAGATGCATATTTACACTTACAAAAATGGTTTATATAAGGTAAAGAATTATTTTTAAAGTGATTTGGGTCAAGAAAAACATTTATTAAAAAATTACGAAAGTTAAATTTTTATACGGTCCCCCGGTCCTATAAGTGATATTTAGTAAAAATTTACTGTGACACTAACAAGTAAGACAAAAAAAGTCTCACTCATCTAACATTAAAATTGACCGAGTTATGAAACTTTGAAATGCATGCCACTTTTTTGCATCTCAAAACAGATGAATTCGGCCGTGCTTTCAGGGGTCGTATATAAAGTACTTAAACTTACTTCAAGGTATCTGCGCTTTGAAAGAAATCGTACAACTATTACGATTGACTTAAATTTTATTAGTTAAGTTTCAGATTAGTTAAAAAAATTGTATTTTATCCTATGTTTTATTTTGTAAGTATTTGAGGCTATGATTTATTTTAACAAAAATTATGTTATTTTCATTAGGTTTTATTTAACTTGCAACAATCGTCTTTCCAGTTTAAAATTTGCACTCGAAGTTTAACTCACTTTCAAATGTCCGATTTAAGTTAAATTTTACATACTTACTTAAATCCGATGACAATGTAATATTATTATGATTTTCGATGCTTACTATCTTATACATACTTATATTACAGGATAACAAAAAAAATTCGGATAGATTATCGTCAACAAGTTTAAGAAAGAGTTTTAGATTAGATAACATAAACCTGCGATGGTTGTGTTTTTTAACTTTTATAATTATGTTTTATGTATTTTTTAACGCTGAATAAAAAAAATTACCTTCACTTTTAACCATCATATCAGGATCTTTCGCAAATCGTAAATTTCAAGGTTAAAAAATAGCGAAAAATCTGATATTATAAAATAGATGTAAGACTTTTTTATTCAGTTTAATTTTATTTAATTCAATAGTTTATTCAAATTTTTGGCTTATACTGGGTTTCTTACAGCTAAAAAGCTCAGGGGTCTGATGAGGTTGGGAGGGGAGGAGGGATCAATTTTAACTTTGAGCTTTTTAACTTTGAAATTTGCAATTTGAGAAAAATCCTAATGTGATGGTTTAAAATTAAGGTCATTTTTGGATTCAGCACTAAAAAATACATAAGAATCAATTTTCAAAAGATAAAAAACATGGCACAATCCAAAATTTGAAAGACAGTGTAATCTAACAGCATTTTAAAATCTGTATCATTTTGTAAAGAATTGAGGCTGTTGTTTTTCATCCTTTTATTTAACAAAAATTCTGTTATTTTTATCCTCTTATATGTACAGTACAAATTGTATATTTTGCATTAATATGTCAGAATGATTATAGATTTCACAATTATATTAGATTGCAATGTTAATTTTTCTCTCAACTATTTTTTTGATGTATCTGACGATTATTTATATTTCTACTATATTTGTGAATGACCACTATTTCGCAGCAAAAAATGTACTCCAATTTTAAACAGCTATTATTCGGTCAATTTTAATGTTAGATGAATGGGACTTTTTTTGTCTTACTTGTTAGTGTCACAGTAATTTTTTACTAAATATCACTTATAGGACCGGGGGACCGTATAAAAATTTAACTTTCGTAATTTTTTAATAAATGTTTTTCTTGACCCAAATCACTTTAAAAATAATTCTTTACCTTATATAAACCATTTATGTAACTGTAAGTATGCATCTAAGACCAACGGTTGCGAAAATAAAGGTCGGTCATGTTATACGTGGACACCCTGTATATTTGAAACGAAACTTTATAGCATATTTTATTATAATTTTTAATATTATTATTTACTATCTAAATTTAGAGATTATTGTAAAAAAATGAAGACAAGTTTACATTAAAGGGAATTTTGAGTAAATTAGCGTTTAATAATGTATCACATATGACTTCATAAATTTAAATATATGAATCATAAGATCTTTTAAAAAGTACAATTTATCTACCTTTAGCAAAATTTTATACTAATCTGTTTTTAAATATCCATAATCTGTTATTTTAAAACAGCTTTAGAAACAAATTAAGATATTAAATTATTCTTTTATTAATGTACTTACATTTTTTATTATGTAAGTGGCATTTAAAAAAATATATTTATAGAAAGCTTGTTAAAGCCATTATGAAACATTACTTCCAAGTTATATATTTTACACAATAGTTAAACATTCGGCATTAATTAAAAACGAAATTAAATGTTCATTTAAAAAATGTTTAGTTGAATTGTATTGAAATATTTTGTTAAAAATCTAAATCATCAGATAACATAAATAAAGTAGAAAATTAGCTAAAATTACACTATATTTGTCAATTTGTGTCTAACAAATTACGTAACATATGATGTCAGCGTTTGATGATATACTCTATCCATTTACATATTTTACATGATTTATACGAGACAAAGTATGACCCATAAAAAATTTACGCCCAAATTTACTATCAGTGACTATATTGAAAATCAACAGAAAATGATATTATGCAACTAAACATGAATTTCAATAAAATCGTATACAAATCTTTTTGTTGTAAATTTTATTGATATGTTCTCTTCCTGGTAGGATATGTTTAAAATTTTAACAGATGTTACTCAAATCGATAAGAAAAGTTTATTATTATTTACTTTTACATATTAAAAAATATTACCGTATATACTCGCGTATAAGTCGAGGAATTTCTGACAATTTTCGGCAAGCAAATGGGGGGTCGACCTATACGCGAGTCAATTAAAACAACAACAAAAAAAAAACTGCAAATACTGCCAAAATTCTGGATTTTTATGTGTAAGAATAATAAAATAATATTTAAAATATACAAATATTAATAATTTATCATTAAAAAATATTTCATTGATTTGTTTTTGTTTACTTACCACTTTTTCGCATTGGCGAATCTCTCCTTACCATATGGAGCGCACGTTTTTCTCCCATCTTTTCTTCGGATTGGCGTAATTTTATGCAAAATTGAAGTAAAAACTTAGCGGGTCGACTTATACGCGGGTTTTAGATTTTTTGCAGAGTTTCCATTTAAAAGTTAGGGGGTCGACTTATACGCGAGTATATACGGTATTATTATTTGAATTATTAAATGAAAAATATTAAATATTAAAAAGTAATTCTCTATATATTAGATCAAGACTATGTAAAATCTTAGTCATTTTGCTTTGCCATGTCAGAGATAGCACTTTCATATGTAGCATTTTCATACCTTATAGCATTTTCATAGATAAAACAAAACATTTTTTGAAAATAATATGACGTAACATCTTCTTCAACAAAGGTCTTCATTTGTACTACGACTTCCTTGAATTTTAATTCAAAATTGTTCTCTCTCAGTAATTCTCTCTCACAAGATAATTCGAGATGTAGCATCATATGTTTGAAACCAATTGTAGCGTCACTGATTTTCGTACATATGATTAAATGGTGTATTGATTAAATGGTACATATAACAAAACTGCCAGTCAGCTGGAAGGGCGGCAAATAGTGTTGCCATAGTAGAAGAGCACAGCTCGCTGCAAAGTGAAATGATTCTCGATTACATCATCGCATTTTGTCATTGGGATTTCATTTTGCAGTGGGTTGTGTGGTGTTGCAGTGACAAGAATTCCCACTGGTACACCCAACTGACTGTCAGTTTCGTTACCTGTATCATCTATTCTATCATATGTACCAAAATAAGCCATACTAAAATTATTTGAGAGAATGCCACGGTACCTACCGGACTAAGAGCACAGTTTTCTGATAGCAATGTCTCCCAACACAGCGCTTAAAAATGATAACATGAAATGAATATACAGGGCAAGAGAATTTTTTTTTTTTCGTTTTTACATTACAGAATATAGGGAAGAGGAATCTTGATAGATACTATTGAAACATTTTTCACTTACGATTTATATCGTCTTCAAACAAAAGTTTAACGATTACGGGTTTCCTAAACCGTAAAAACTTCTGAAAAAAAAAACAGAATCGTTTATTCAAAGAATTTAAATCATTGTGTTAAAGAAATTTTCAAATGCATTTTCTAAATGTTGCCTTTACACGTTTTATCAATAAATTTACAGCCAAGCATTATTTTTTAATTTTGAGGGAAGAACGTTTGGATTTATTTATGTATGCTGGATTATTTAAAATTACATTTGATATAAGTACTTCTAGAGCATATACATTTTAATTCTTGGATTTTTTTTTCGTATATATTTCTTGTTATGTACAAGATTTTATTTAATCCAAGCAAGCATTATGTAAAAGTTTGGTATGATTTTATGCGAAAGAATATGTATTTATGTCATAGACATATTTCGTTAAATTAAAAAATATATATATATTAAATCAATATATTGTAAAATATTTGCAATTGCGTGAATTTGAAAAATATATCTTAACAACCAAAGTTACAGAGTTTTTCTTATATATTTTCTATTAAATTGCATTCAACAAAGCATTATCGATTATTATTACATTATCGATTTATGCACAATGGGTTTTAATAAACCTTGGCTGTGGTGTGGGTATTATAGCTTCTGCCACTGAATCCCACTTATGATTACTGAGGTGATATTTGGCATTTAATAACCCCACTAATCAAGGGAAACAAGTATTGAACAATTTTTATTTATTTATTTAATTCTTCACAAAATGTTTGATTTGTTTTATTTTTTCCAATTTTTTGTATATTTCTAACCATTTAATGTTATGTATAGCCATGTTCTAAATTGTAATTTCTGGAACGAAATATCGCTCTTCTCAACTGCTAAAAGAATTTCTTTCCTATAAACCCTGTAGGTTAGGGACCTGGTAATTTGTTTATTAGCTTTCTACAAAAGTTGCCATCTGATCAAGTAACAGTTTACTTGAATAAGGTGGCTTATTTTACTAACTTGTAATTACTATAGGTGGGATCTACTTTATTATATGAATTCCTGTTTTTTTTTTTGTTTCTTTTGTTTTCAGAATTAAATGTTTTTAACTCGAGAAGGTTGTAAAAAATATTCTGTTACAGAAAAAAAAAAGAAGAGAGCGAGATAGAAATATTTGTCTTTCTAAGTGTTTCATGAAGAATCTGAAATTATTCAAATATTTCCTTGTCCAAACATTGACACTCTATGTCCTTACAATTAATGGTACCAAATATAAGTACAAGTAAAAGTAAAGATAAAAGTATAATTATGAAAACTGTATTTACGAAGCTCCTGATATATATGTATATATATTTTTCTTCCTTTTTTTTTTCAGAAATGCAAACATTAATTTACATTATTGGCTACTCTGTGGAACGCATAAAGTTATCAATGATGATACCCTGTTTATTTTAGTAGAATGACATATTATATATTATTTTTTTAATATTCAAAAGCTGTTTTAGGAATAATTAAATGTGAAATTATTGAAATCTTTAAACGCTTGTTTTAGAATACACGTGACATTTAAGTCTTAATCCTATGTGAGGTTTGAACCAGTTTCATTTACTCTATTATTCTACAGCTTTAAAAATTTTAGGCGAGAATATAGTATATTATATAAAGTTACTCTTCATTTCAGCTAAGCAGTTATGTACCGTTTTTTTTTATTTTTTATTGGTATTTGCAGACAGATGTAATTTGTAAATATTTGAATAGAATTTTGTATATTAAACACTAGAACTACTATGAACCGTCTTTTTGACCGTTACCAAATGAATATATTCCGATTCGAATCAGAAATTTCTTTTTAAAATAAATATAAAACTCACAGAAATACGTTAAATGAATAAGTTAAGTAGTTTTAAATAACATTTCTGGTGTGAAATAGTTTTAAAAAACTTGAGTAAAATTTCCGGTAGTTCTAGTGTTAAAGAAAATGCATTTTACTAATATGAGATATTTAAGATGTCTAAAATACTATTTTATTCGAGTTATACCAGGAAATTCGCCTCAAAATTTCAACATCTTTTACAGGACATTTTAATTATTACTATAAACTTTAAATGTAAATTCAATTATTAAAAAAAATGTGACAAGTTTTAAGAAACGGTACTTTACACCAAGACAAAATATTTTTGCAGAGTCAACCAGAGTCATAATCCACTTATTCAGTCAAAAATCCAGAGATTTTTTCTCTTCCGAGCTTGCATTTTCGTTCACAACTTTAATAATAAGGAAGATATTTTAGAGAAATTATCAATAGACTGACTTTGCTTTGTTCGATATGGAATGGCATAAAAAAAGGGCTGGCCGTGCATTGTATTTCGATCAGTTAAACCCTTATGTACTTAATGTACTGTCAGCTACATTGCGAATTTTGGCGTGTCTAGCGTAGTTTAATTTTCACGAAAATTGTTGTAATTTCCAGCTGGTTTTATGATGCCACCACATTTATGAGAAACCAAAGTTGAAAATCTGTTACAATATCTTCGTTAAAGTTAAAAAATTGAACGGAAATCTAAGTGCTGCTTAGATAAACCTGTATTTTTGACTGAATAATGTATAAAAGAATGTTCGTTTTGATGTGTAATACTAGATCTTAAAGTTTGATCCACCAGTATTTTGAAACACCCTGTATTGCACAAAATAGGATACCTTTACTTTTGTTTTTAATGAGCTTTATTTGAGCAAAAAGAAAAAAAAGATATTATTAATATATATTTTTTTAAATTGTGTGTCAGTTAAATTAGTTGAGCTTATACTCTTAAAATTATATTAATAATGTAAAATTTTACACTCTTTTTTCTCGTAAAGTATTTTAAATGTATATTTTACAACTACAGAATTACTAGATTAAAAAAAGAAAGAAATTATTAAATCATATTGTCCTCTCTCACGTTCGAAGACAGGCGATGAGATCAAAGGAGAATGCATACAGAAAAAAATATTTCAAAAAATAATTTTAATATGGTCTGTCACAAGTCCAACAACTGAGAAAATGAGTTTCTGATAACAACGGATTTTCTGCTGGCGGAAATTTATGTCCTAAAAGTGTTAAAATATCTTTTTTTAATAATTAAACAACGGTAGAGAGAGAATTTTTTATTTTATTTCTGTCAAGCGGTATATAACTTGAAACTATCGTTATTATAATAGAGAAAAAAGACGATTCTTCATTTCGTACATTCCAGAATTATCCTAATTTATATTTACATCAAAATACAGTTATGGAAAGATTAAATATTGTAGTTGTATTGTACTTTAACATCAAGCGTTGGAGAACCTGTCAGGGAACAAAAAGTGATAGTGTATAGAAGCTCATTTACTACATCACCAGTTAAATAAGATGATAAAACGAATTTGCTGCTTTTTCGACATTTCATTTCATCATCTAAGTACTTCACCATAAAATAATTTATTACATCTTGGGCTAAGTATAAATCTATTTTTATCGCCTTTTTTCTTTAGTATATAATATAGTCAATGACATTTATTTCTGATATTGATAATGCATTTTGGAGGATATATCTTGCAGAAAATAAACCAGACGTGATTAATTTTGTTGGAATAAATAATTTACCAGAAGATGTATTTGCATTAAAACTTAATTTTTTTTTATATATATATACTAAGTTGTTTTTGTGTGTCATTAAATATGTTCTTTTAAGATGACCTGTTAACCTTTGAACTAATTTTTTTATATGGGTATGTCATATCTTTTTGACACATTATTAAATTGTTTTATAAAGGAAAATAATTTAATTAAAAAAAAAGTTTTTATAAAGCAATAGCACTTAGACAAACATCTATACACTATTATATGCCACCAAATCAATTGAAGAATAAACAGAACAACAAACGAAACAAGTGTGACATATAGAGACTTTAGAGAAAACAAAAAGTCAACTGTAAACAGGGAATACAATCAATTAGGCTGATGTTCTGAGGTCCTCATTAGTTCCCTGGCATCCCAATATCTGTCAGATATGCTGTTACTTGATAGTGCGGGGCTCAGTGGTAAATGCTGTGCATTCAAGATTACATCCTCTTCACAAATAGGGCAATTTGGACTTAAGAATACCAAATCTGAAAAAGTAATTAGGTAGACAATCGTGTCCCGTGGCAAGTCAAAATGAAAAGTTTGTGGTAAAATAATTTATTTTGGAAATTTTTAACGAAATTTTAAAACCGTACTTCTTTTACAATTTTCAACTTCTTGAAACATATTTTTTTGGATGCTTTTCTACAAGTTTATCATCAGATTTCTAAAAAGTAATTTTAAGAAAATATAAATAAAATGCCATGACATATGTAATAGTACAATAAAAACGACTATTTACTTTATAATTTTATTTATAAAAAATCTAATCTCTAAATCGTAAAAAATAGCAAGTAAATTGAAAAGTATTTGTTGAAGTTTTAGGATTTTGATCACACTGATACATTAAAAAAACACATACTGAGATAAATAAATTTAAAGATTACAACTCTGAATCATTTAAATGGAAATGGATTCAGTTAATGTATTTTTCCCATATTTAAAAGCATTGAATCTTTACTTAAAATCGCCAAAGTATATTAAATAATTTTTAAGCAAAAAATTGGAAAATCTGTATTGTCATCATTTTTGCTAAATGAAGGGTACCAAGTGCCCATAAATTCTTATTGAAAACGGTTGCTGCTAAAAGAGCACTACTAACAGCTGATGATTTCAGGAAATATCCAAATATTTTTTTTCTGAAAGTTTGGTTGATCTAGCGGATAAAGAACAAGTTACAAAACAATTTAGCAGCTTTGAAAAATAAATCATTTTAAACTTAATGATAAACTAACACAACAAAATATCCCTACTACAGTTGATACCATTTTGAGATGTACTATCTGTCGTATGTCTATACTATATGTCTACTAATTTCTAACTGTCGCAATGAAAAGGTAAAAAGTTATTAAAAAGGTCTTGAAGATGATTCAGTTTTAAAAGTCATCTGACATGATAAATATAATTTTGATTTTAGGTAGCACTAGAAAAGTAGTGGCTGCAAACGTTAAGAGTCTGTAGACATGTGGGGGCTTAGCTGAAAAAAAATAGTGTTTCGAAGGAATCAATCGATAATCATGGAAAAGTGTTTAACATGAAAAACTATTTGAAATTCAAATGAAGTGCAAATCTTTTTATGGATCTATCATCATTACTTTTATTTAAAAGATTGTATTTTGCAATAAAACTTTTGATAATAGAAACTATCGTAAACCCACTATTATAGTGGAAAAATAACAAGTGAACGATACTATGGTTAATAAAAACACCTAGAAAAACAGAGAAAACTACCGAATTTTCTAAAATTAAACATATTAAAAAATATAAATATGAAGTGATTGAAGGTACATTCCTGGAAAACAACAAAAGCACCAGCCTTGCTAACTGCTCGGTAAATCATCGTATAAAATGTGACTGGTAGCAATCGATTAGTAATAACGTCTCCCAATCAATGATATAATTACATTCAGAGTCGAGCGTAATCGATTACTTTTGTAGTCAGATTAATAATCATAATTAAAGTAATCGTCATTCAAGTAATTATGATTACTTTCAATCAGGATTACTTCATAATACTTTTAATCACTGCTATTTGCAATCATCAAATATAATTACAATAATTCACTAATCATGACTACATAGACTTCAAGAATGTGAAATGATAATTTTGAATCTTATAAAATCTAATTATATGTACATTCCTGGAAACAACAAACGCCAGCCCTACCAACACCGCTGTAAATCATAGTATGAAAATGTGATTGGTACCAATTGATTAGGAAAAACGTCTACTAATTAATGCTATACTTACATTTTTCTGAGGGTGTCGTATACATATAGAAGTTGTACCAAACATGAAAATTTTCAGTACTGATCTATAATTTTGACATTATATTTGCATTTTTCGGTCAATTTTACCTTCCGAAGACAAACGAGAACTCATTCGGTTAAAGTAGTTTAAGATTAATAAATTATTACGGTTTAAATTTTAGAAACGGTTTAAAAAACTGCCAGTGTTAAATTGGTTTTTAATCGCTGTAAAACAGATTGCAATCAGGTTAGTTTTTTAAGAATAACTAAAAATTACTTGGCAAAATAAGCTGTAATTTTGGATTTCAATGTTTGAAACTTCAAAAAATTGATTTCTCTTTAATAATTCAATTCTTATTTTTCTCAAAAATTAATTTCGAAAACGGTTCCTTTAAATTAATATTCTAGAAAAAAAATGTGAATTGTAAGCCATGATCTTTTTTTTTAAAATCAGAAATCGATTTCTAGAAGCTTCTATTGCGAGTCCAAAATTACAGCTTATTCCACCAAGTAGTTTTTGAGTTATGTTTCAAACATTACCACTGAGAAATTACAATTGACGTCACTTTCAAACTGTATATTAACGTTTCATAATTGTGAACAGAATATGCTTTTACTAATTTTTTGTGGCTACATTATGTTAAAAAGAAACCTTTTTTATGAATGATGTCATTTATTCTGCATCTAAGTAATGAAATTAAAAAAAATATATTGAAAATCTACATGTTTTAATGAGATAAAACAGTTTATGTCCTTATCTCGGTTATAATGTATCTTCGTACAAAGTGTAAAAGAAATTAATTTAATTTGAGTTGGTGGATCATGGGAAGTATGACGTCATTTGATCAAGTCGATCCTATTGCCTATGCCTGAACTGAACCCATTGCCACCGGCGGAAAATCTTTAGATTTATCACTTATCGTTAGTTTTATCACTTTAATAATAAAAAGTTATTATTTTTATGAAATCCCTTGTCCCAATACAGACAAAATTTATGCAATTTTTTTCTACAATATCGGGTCAATTTAAAAATAATAACATGTCAATTGTATTGAAAAAAATTCTTATAACCTAGATTTATTTTCCGGAAAATATTCCGCAAGCAGAGAGAGTAAGTTCATAGATAAATCATTTGAACCGTAAACATGATACGAGAAAGTAAAGAAATAGATTATAAAATCGATTTGGATTCCGCTTCTTATTTTAGTGTCTAGGAAAGATTTTGCACAGACGAATGAATCTTAGCTATGAGAACTTTACTAAGAAGATATCGCACTAACTTTTGTGAATATAATCTGTAGAGTAAATTACAGTATCCTTATTTTGTAGTAAATTCAAGCACGGTATTTAATTGTGTAAGATTATTGCTAATGCATGCATTCTATAAACTAAATGAAATAAAACTTACAATAAGTGATTTTCCTACTTTCAGTAGAGCTTTTAATTTTTTTTTTTTTAAAAGATGAATTTTACGAATATTTTAATAAAATATTCAGAGTTTTAAAATAAGCGTTTTTCATTACCATATTTTGTATACCGGGTCACAGTGCCGTAACTAGGCAGGTGCAACAGGTGCAACCGCACAGGGCCCATCTGAAAGGGGGGGGGGCAAAATGATGTGCATAAGAAATTATATTTTTTAATTGAAAAAGAAATTTCTGCCTTTCTACTGCGCGATTTGACGGTTAAGTTTTGTGTTATTTAGATCCTAGATGTCTCTGCTTATCAACATGAACATTCGAATTAATATAGAACTGATATTTTCAACTTACCTACGTACCTGCCAAACTTATGCTAGGTTATTGTTTGAATATAGTAACGTGTACTTGTGTTTTCGCTTATGTTTTTACCAAATGCCGGTTTTTTTCCGTTTTATTTTAACTTCCTTTAACCAAACCATTTGAAATATGTAAGATACAGTCCTAAAGTTAGTACCTTTACGTCTCAAATTATGCAATTAGTTCGAAAAAATATCGTTGTTAGCCTTTTGAAAAATGTTTGCAAAAAAGAGTCGTTTTCGCAGTAAACATTTCCCATAATATGCCAACGTTCCACCCCCCCCCCCCACCTCCCAGGTCGTAATTTTAGGGGCAAACGAGGATGCTGACGAATTGGCCAAACAAGCAGCACAAAACCCATACAATGCAATCCCTTACCACATGGAGAAACCAATAACAAAACTAAAGAGAACCCTGAAAGAACTAACAATTAAGCAATGGCAGTTCGAGTGGGACTACGGGGACACAGGCAGGCTGACACACAGGTACTTCCCTATAGTGGATACACACAGATTGATAAGCTGCAAACTACTTTCTCAAGTCTACACAGGCCATGGCGCGTTTCCAGCATATCTGCACAGATTCGCACTGGTGGAAACGCCAGATTGTGAGTGTGGATTGATGGGAACTTCCAAACACTACCTCATAGCCTGTCCACTCACACAAGCACTCCATCTGGTAGGCATAACACCAAACAACGAGCAACTTTGGCACAAACAGCTAGCTCAAAACAAACATGTACAAGCAAAAGCCAAAACAGTGATCAGATGGTTAATTGATAACATAGACTTAATTTCACACTAACGTGAAGCAAAACTGAACAAGCCCTTCCCACCATCCACACAACATTAATTCCTCAGCAGCAACAGTAATCTAGCGTAGTGCATAGCGAAATAATAAAAAGCAATTAATACAATCCTCACAAAAAGGCATTAAAAGAACTTTACTTTTACTGCACCACAAAAACTATAAAAAAATATATACTAAAAGCACAATGTGCACCAAAAAAAAAAAAAAAAAAAAAAAAAATCAACGAAGCCATGTACGCTAATGGCGCCTGGTGCATGTAAAATCCGTCGTGGGTGCAAAGTCCTCCAAGTTCCCTTTGAATTATACCTCTGGAGGTGCCTAGTCAGGTGAAGGTCTCGTCACCTGATCAAGGTTCTAAATTACGAGACCAATTCCTTTCTCTTTTCTTTTTTTAAAAATTTAAATTTCTATTTTAAACCTGCCATTTCAGCGAGGTTGGCTGGATGCCGTGAGCTGTCAAGTAGAGAAACTGTAGCAAACCACTAGAGAACACTACAGACAAGATGGCAGACATAGCGGAAACACAAATATTTAAACTGAATTATATAAACCTGTCTATATTAGCAACCATAGTCAGTGTGAATATGGCCCGAAAGCAAGCCCCTTTCCCCCTTTTTCCTTTTCGACAACATACCCAGATACCCATAATTAATAACAAACTAGAACCGGCCAACACAGTATCAAAGTAACTCTCACGAAATACCGTTGCAGCCAAGGACACCCAAGAAGCTAATCAGGTGGATCTCCGTTATGAGGAGATTAGGCGAATTTCGCCCCGCGGCCAGGTATACAAACTCGTTAAGCTGGGCATAATGCCCGGCAGGTAGGGGCCTGGTCTGCGGTTTAATAATAATAATAATAATAGGGGCACCGATAAGCAAAAAATATGCCTTAATGCCGATACTTTCTTCTAATCGTCAGTGCAATCGGTTTTCAAAAATAGGACAATTTTAACTCTTTTAAAAAATTCACGACTGCAGGTCACTTTACCTTTCGGAAGCGATATTTTTTCTACATTAAAAGTAAATAAACGTCCCTATTTCGACACAATCTTTTTACAGCATCTCGGCAGACTCGATTTACAGCTACTACAAAAATTTTGAAACATTCGGGAGGGCACAAATATTAAAAAAAAAAATTAATAAAATTTAAGAAAAAATCGACGAAAAAAGTGGGATATTCCGCTGGATTTGGCTTACGTTTTCACTATTAAATATGCATATTGTTTCATAAAATGGTTACGGGAACATCATATTTTTAATTCCTAAAAATTTCGAAAAAATTGAATGATAACCACTGAAGAAAAAAAAAATCTAAATTACAGGACAACCCCCCCCCTTCCCCTTCTTTTATCGGCAGACTTCAGAATTAAGCATTGATTCCGAAAATCAAAATACTCAAAAAAAAAAAAAAAAAAAAAAAATCCTAAGCAACATGTACGCTGAATTCGTTTTATGATTGGAGGCATCTTCATCCGGTTATTCCCCGACACCAAAAATTCTCCGGAACATCGAATTTCGTATGTGAAATGGAAAGTAATGGAAAAGAATATGAAATCAGGAAATGCACTTGATGATTATGTAATTAATTCCATTAACAAGGAAAAAATGATATGGCGTGAAATATTGAAAATAATATTGGATGCTATTCTATTCTGTGCCAAATATAATTTTGCTCTTAGATGTTCAAATGAAATTATTGGAGATCCAAATTGTGGCATTTTTAAAAATTTGATTGGATTTGCTAGCCATTACAATACTACTTTAAAGGAACATATTGAAAAACATAAAAAAGGTTCAGTGTCTTATTTCTCACGCACTATTCAAAATGAAATAATAAAATTAGTTGGGGACAAAACTAGAAATGAAATCATCTGCAGAATTAAGAAGGCAAAGTACTACACAATTTTATTCGACTGCACTCCTGATGTTTCAAGAAAAGGGCAAATGAGTCAGATTATAAGATATGTCCATGTTGACTGTAAAGGGAAGGTAATGATTGAAGAAAGCTTCATAAACTTTATTCAATCTCATGAAAAAACGGGAGAAGGTTTATCATCTGAAATTTTGATTAAACTAAATGTTGATAAATTAGACATTCAGGATTGCAGAGGGAAAGGATTTGACAACGGTGCCAATATGGCTGGCAAGTATAAGGGAGTAAGTATTTTGGAAATCAATGATTTAGCAATATTTGTACCTTGTGCAGCTCATAATCTAAATTTAGCCAATGCCCACGGTGCATCTACAACTCCAGAAATGATTGCTTTTTTTGGTACTGTGCAGAGGTTGTTTAATTTTTTCTCGTCCTCAACAATTCGTTGGGAAACTTTAATGAAGTGCTTAAAAATATCACTTAAAAGTTTTTCTGATACAAGATGGTCATCAAAGGCCAGAGCAATAAAAGCGCTGTATTTACAATTACCTGAAGTAATGGAAGGACTTCCAATGATTACAAACGATTTTTCGAATCCGGAAGCTGTATAGAATACACAAAGTTTGATTCTGCAAATTAATTATAGGTTTATCTGTACTCTTTCTATATGGAATAAAATTGTACAATGCATCGATCGAACAAACAAAGCATTACAACAGAAAGATTTGTCAATAGATATTGGAATAAAACTAATTGCTGGTTTACGTAGTACATTACAAGGGCTTCGAGATACAGGTTTTGAACAAAATATCCAGGAAGCACAAAGTTTGGCTGAAAAAATGGATATAGAGAAGGAATTTCTTAATAAAAGGAAAAGAAGAGTGAAGAAAATGGAAATAGATGAAACATCAGATGAAGGAAGTAAATTAACAGCTGAAGAGTTATTTAAAATACAAATGTACAGTGTTCTTGACACTCTGTTGTCTCAGATAGATTTGCGTTATGAAAAAATGAGAACCATCTGTGATTATTTTTGCTTTCTGTATGGCTCGTCTTTACAACATATGAGTGTCGCTGACTTAAAAAAATCGGCTGCAGATCTCGCTATTAAGTACAGCAAAGATTTAAAAAAGTACGAATTCACATGTGAAATTGAAAGTTTTAAGTTTGAAGTAACGGCTCTTATACAAAACATACAAACTGTATCTCCGCTTGATATTCTACAGACTCTTCATGATTTTGGTTTAATTGAATCTTACCCAAATATCACTGTCGCCCTTCGAATATTTGTAACTCTTCCCATTTCTATTGCTTCGTGCGAGCGAAGTTTTAGCAAGCTGAAATTAATAAAAAATTATTTACGATCAACTATCGGACAAGAACGTTTATCCAATCTGTCTATTATTTCAATAGAATACAATATAGTTAAAAATATTAATTATGATGATGTTATTAACGAATTTGCCGAAATGAAAGCCAGAAAAGTGCAATTAGAATAAAACTTAATAAAAAATTTTATTGTGACGTATTTTTTTTTTCATTTTTCCAAACCTAATTAATTAAGGGGCCCAAATGCGAATTCTTGCACAGGGCCCAGGAATGGCTAGTTACGGCTCTGCCGGGTCATATAAGTTCAATGAATTTTTGTCCGAAAATAACTAACTACATATGAAAATTACCTTATTGGTAGATTTTATTTATGTGCTACAGTGGCTGAGATTAATAGATAATTTTTAATTTTAATTAAAAAAGAATGGGACATATTTTGCAGACTTTTACGTAACTATAAAAAAAAAAGTTTTCAAAATAAAATATACACAGATCCCGATTCTAAGCTTCCAAAACCGATTGCGAGCTTAAAATGATGATGTTACAACAGCTGTTCTGTATTTTTAGTACTTCTTTTTTTATAAGGAGCTTGGCCTAACTCAGTCTTAAGAAAATGCAATTTCTTACCAAATATTATAAACAGTTACGAAAATGAAACGGCGACCAACGAAGAGTTTCTAATCTGCACGTTATGTGCTTTTTTGCACCTCTGTTAAATTAACATTTCATTTTGTTTCTAAATTTTCACGTATGATTACTATTTTTAATTTGCCAGAGACGGAAAAGATGCTATAAAATTTTTCCAAGAAAAAGGCATTCCACTTTCTGAAAGGATTGGGAAAATTGTCGTAATTGCATTTTTTTAGGATGTGTGGGGTATGGGGGTGGGTTTCGAAGATGCAGTACAAGCAGTTGCAGGAAGAATAAATGCGTTTGCATGACGAACTGCTTCAACGATTCTAAAATACCTTTCACTATGGCATTGCTTTTAAGGTTTGTTTATTTATATATTGAATTAATTATCTATAAATGTGCTGTTGGGTTTGCGTGGGTGTAAATACTCTTAGCAATGATCACTCAGCTAAGAACAGAATGCACATCTCTTCAATAACACAACACGGACATTAAAAATACAAATAATACTGGGACATATTCTAATCGATGCCATATCGACGAGCACGCTTTCTTATAGTTATTTAATACACAAAATCTCGTTTACGGCGCATGCACTCATTTTCAGTTCGTTTCAGTCACAGTTAATAGAATCCACAGTGTAAGTCTAATTATTCAGACACTGCATAATGTATGTTTTAAACGACATAAATACTGAACAAATTGCTTGTGAGATTGATACATTGATAGTTAACTCATAGAGCTGTAACAATATTATGAGGTTTGAAATTTAATTAACAGATGAGCTTAATTAAAAAAATGCATTTAAAAATGTTGCATTTCTTACTAAATTTAATCTAGCCTTTTCTATATTGCGCCGACACTCATAAAAATGAAACTTCATTTTTTTTTTTTTTAAAGCACTTTGACTTCCCTTAAAGAAACTGTGATAACTTTGTCGCTAAAGGTAAAAGGCTTGCTAACGTGAATATCTTGATTTAATTAATTATCTTAAGCTGTTTAGCTAGTTAATAATGTTTAATTGCGTTCATACTCTTTATATGCGATAAAATCCTATTTCTTTCCTGCGGACTTTACTCGTCAGAAATGTATAGGCCACTTTTGAAGGCCTGCCAAAAATCTGGTTGGCATTTGTATCGCAAATACGTTTCAAAATACCGCATAATTCCCATTTCTACATAATCCAGTACGAGCAAAATGTGCTTGCAAAAGAAATTTATTTGGAAAATGTAGCTCAATTTCATGACTTCGTATGACATTTTAAATAATTTTCAAGTAGAACAAAAAAAAAAAAAAATCTATCGGAACAAAGTATGCCTGATTGCTACAGTAATGTGAAGAAAATAGTGACAAAGTTACCACAATTGGCAATTGATTAGAGAAAATTAAAAAGAAATAAAGCAGATTAGTCTTAAGATCGGATTAACTATAATATACCTCACTTTGGCACTAAGCTAAAATCTGGAAATTAAAAAACAGATTTTAATTTTATGTTGAACATAAAGTTAATGTGAAGTTAAATTGAAATGGATAAAATTTACGTTGCGTCAGAATATGCTCTGAATTGTATTTTGATTTTTACTTTTAATTTCATAATTTATAACATTACGATTTTCGTTTGACAAATTTTTACAGAAAGAGTCATAAATTGCATTTTAATATGTTAAAGATCATTGATTTGGCTTCAAAATTTTTAATTAATTTTATCTCGTTTCTGAAAGTTCATACAAACTTTTGGTAACGAGTTAGCCGAATTTGTCGAGAAATTTTCTTTAGGAAATTAATAGAAAAAGCAGTTTTCAAAATTTAAAGCCATTAAAAATATTCAGATGTCTTAATTCTAGCGAAAATATCAAAATCTAGTTTTAATAAAGAAATTTGACCAGTTTTATAGCTACAATGTCAAACACAGAAGATGAAAGTGAAATAATCTTCTATATGATATCATTTTTAAATATCGTTTTTTAAATTTAGAATTCTTTTATTTATCATGTCTTTTTCTTTATTTTCTAGCTGGCATACTAGAGCATCGTATTCTAGGCCCGGTCCGGGTCCAATCAGAGAAAATCGCCCAAGACATGGCAGCGGGCCGCTCACGATTTGGGCTTGCAAAGGAAAAAAAAAAGAAAACTAACCTGAAAATTTTGATCGAACCCTATAAATGGTTAAAACAGCAATCACTAAAACGGGGATCTTCCGTTAATATGCGACATCGTACAGTTAGAAAACGCGCAATTGTAAAATAACTCGTTTTGCCAAATTAAACTTTATAAAAATATACTTAAAAATGCCTTAGCAAAAGGAAAAAAAACCCGTGAAAATTTCGATTTTGCCAAAATAAATTATTTCTTTAAAATGCTCAACCGTTCAAAATATGAAATCAAAAGAATATATCAAAACAATGAACACTTAAAAATTTCTTTAAAAAACAAAATAAAACAACAACAATAAAACAAAAACACAGAAAAAACAGTATAAACAGAATAAGCGGTATTATCCAACGTAATAATCTCCTTCAAAGTTATGTGTCTGTTTCTCCTGTGAAACAGAACTTCGGGAAAGTTTTCTTTTTCTCATTTACCGGACGCGGCAAAAGCTTGACGAAACTGACTTCTATTTAAAAAATTTTCTTTTTTAAAAATTCGTGGGAAAAAGTCTATTTTATATTTTTTGAATTGTTATTTTTTTAAATGATTCTCGTTGGTTTCTTCCTTACATGTATATAAAATTTGTGTTTGGATGACAAAGAGTAGATATCGATCCTATTTGATAAAAAAAAGTGCCGAAAAAGTGATTAAAAAATATGGCATAAAATTCAAAAATTTCTGTATGAACATCAAATAAATTTTATTGAAAAGAAAACAAAATTTACTATATTGTGCTAAACATATGAAACGGAAATCGTGGCACTAATGTCAAACAATCACCGCGGCCTAAATGATAAAAATCGTATAAAAAAACTATATAACAAAAAATCTAATAAACAAATTCGACATCTGGCCTCAGATACAATCGTCTGTGATATTGTTCACGTCTATCTGGAACCAAATTTGCAGACCTCTACATGCATCTAGCGTGTTCCCTACCCATAGCCAACAAACTAACGAATACATACACACAGACAAACACTTTCTTTTTTTAATATGATCATAACACCTATTTTTAAAATGTATATATATTTTTCCCAGCTTTATCTGAACGACAATCACAGAAATCAGCTGTTACATTCCTTTGTAATGCTATTGTTATTCACAAACATTTCTTTATAAAATTCAAAATTCAGCATTCTGTAGGTAGCAAAACAGTGATCGCCCCCTATTTATTATGCTACAAATAATCGTATCAAAAATACGTAGGAATGAGTCGACTGCGAATAATGTCTATTTTTTAATGATTTGTATAAATTACACTTCGGGGGATACACATTAAAAATTGCAATTTTTTTTTAATTCTTTAAATAGTAATGCCCAATTCTGAGATTTTATTTAAATACTTTGGATCAGATTAGCTCTAAAAAATATATAGTTTATGTATTTTTGCTTAAAAGTTCATAAAATTAAAAGGTCGCCGAACTATTTTGAGTGTCGATTCCCTCTAGAGTTATCAACTGCTTATCAACCCCCACTACTTTACTGTTTTCTAATTATAATAAAACGATGAACAGAGGATGCTTATGCAAGTTTTAGCTTGTTTATCATTTATATTGCATATATCTAACACATTTATATGAAAATTAAGATAATACTTGGTGCTGTACTATACAGACGGAAAAAACAACATTTTAAACACCAAAACTTTTCTAACTATAGCAGGTTAGATTCGGTAAAACTAAGTGGCGTCGCAGACGCCCTCGAGGGCGTCCCGCGATCCGTCCTTCTCATCGTGCCCAAGTTCTCATGAACTTTTAATGCAGACCATGGCTTTGTCTCGCCAGGTCGCTACGACCGATAGGGAGGTTCGCCATCCATCGACACCTCCTTACCTCTTACCCGAGTGCTTCCTCGTAAAACGACTTAGGTCGTTGCGATCGGCGGAAGTTCCAACTCTTAGAGGAGACTTCCCCACGTGACACTCGATGAACCGTAGGGACTGTCGGACGGCTTCATCGCCGAGCACCCAAAAGGGAGTCGGGTCATCCACCATATGTCCGGCATCCCTACGGCCCTTGCTTTCCCGCAGAGTCCGATCGTGAACATGTATGGAAGGACAAGTCACTGGGCTCATCTTCCACGGGCGGGTTAGATTCGGTAAGTCAAATGTTACCGAAATTAGTCTGCAACAGTTAGAAAAGTTCTAGTGTTTAAAACGTTCTTTTATCGGTCTATATAGTTATATGTAATCAAATGAATTACAGTGAAACTTTTACTATGTTTTTAAAATTGATTGGCGTTGCCAAGGTGTCTGATGCGATTAGAAAATCTGGACAGTGCGTTCAAAATTCAGGAGTTTCAAACATAAATCTTCACAATTTAAGTTAATCTACTTGTTTGTTTTGCTAGGATTGAATTAATATGGCTGAAACCAGATTCAATCCTTGGAAATTCTAAAAAAAAAAAAAAAAAAGGGAAGTATCTCTTTAGCTAGTTTCAGGCATTTTCATATAATAATATTCATAAAAATGTAACTTAAAGCAACAGTTAAACAAAAGCGTCTTAGCTTCAAGATTAATTGATAGTTCATTATTTAGATCCTATAATGTATATTCGGTAGATTCGATTTATGTAGAAAATGGTGGTGCATTAATTCAATTTGGAATGCGCAGACTGATTTTTGCCCTTTTTTTTCACACATTTCAATTGTGGCGTAGCATTATGATGGTAGAGTAGCAGTGCAACTAACAAATTTGCTTCTTAGTGTTTTATCATAACAAATTATTTTTAAATATTTTTTCCATCCACCAACAATCGACGCGGAGACCGATTTGATCCTTTTTAATGTCATATCGACTATTTTAGAGATCCCCTGCTCTAAGGGTATTTCGCGCATCTTTGCTCTCAGAAACTCAAATAAATTATTAAATATGGGTGTCAGCTTTTGACAAATGAAAGTTTGTGCAATTTTTAATATGTAGACAGCCCTCAGAAAGCGTTACAAAGTAGACATTATTCCCAGTCGATTGGTGTCTTTGATACGAATTTTTGCATCAGAATTAGTTGTGTGATCAATTTCTTTTTCATTCCTGTGCATTTTGTAGTACATTTTCCGAAAAAGATGCTGGATAATTATACTTGAAATAATGGACACCAATTAATATGTGTGTATAAATATTTTATCAATCACGTTGTTTGCAAAAATTTCACTTATAAATAATACTTATACAATATACATACAGCATGCACATATTATGCTACGATCTTCACAAGTTCTGATCTGAAAAATGGATATGAAATATTCTTTTATTTATTGATTAAATGTAAAGTATTAAATTTATGCAGTAACTCTTTGTTATATCGCTTATTTAGATATTGCCGTTCATTCGATATTTTCTCGCGTATCTCGAATAAAGAATAAGTTCTATATGAAATTCACTTTTTAAATAACTTTACGTCATTACAAAAGTGTTTCTATAGATAATTTACTTTAAAATATTGTAAGTCTAACTATATACTAAACGTCATTACAAAAGCGTTTCTATAGTTAATTTCCTTTAAAAGATTGTAATAGTCTAACTATATACTAAACTATACATAAATTAAACTTTTGGAGAATATATATAATATTTACTTAAAGCTTACTATATTTCTTAATTTTTTACTGTTATTGGTTATATTATGTTTTCAGACATATTCCACATTTTCCTGTCTTTCGGTATGCACGACATAAAGAAAGGTTATTGTATTTTATTTTAGTACGCTAGAGTCCCGATAACTCGATTCCCGATATTTCGAGATTCCATATAATCTGAATATCACTTATTAAAGTCACTAAATGATTTCTCCTGTCCAGGTATAACATTATCTTTAAAATGGTGTAGAGATATCTTTGAAAAAATGATATTTGTACATGATATTGAGGTTAAATATTTTTCTTTTGAAAAGAATTTTCATTAAAATAAAAAGTGCACACAAAAACATGTGATTCTATTACCTAAAAGATGATTAAAACTTTAATTATATTTTTAATTTTAAAACATTAAACCATTAAAATCAAACACTTTCGGTGGTGAACCTAGCCTTCAACAGGATTCATAAAAAACAGGTGTTAAAACAAAAACGTCTAGATCATATTTCTATAACAGTATCAGTATTATATAACAGTAACAGTATCATTTATATATCAGGATCACATTTATATAACAGAATTTATATAACAGTATTTGGTTCCCTTTTGGTTCCCTTATGAGTTTTCATATCATATACAGGTTTCTATAGGGCTGTCACTGATGTTCGTACATAATGTAATCTATATTAACTGTAAAAAAATACTCAAATTTGTGTGATATTTGTCATGTTATGTTGAAGAAGTAGAATGTGGTATTTAATCCTTCGAAAAATAGTTATCGAATCGCTTGCAAATATTTAAAAAAGAATCTAATTTGTATCAATCACATGAACTGTAAAAAAATTTCGTAAATTTTCAGTAGATGTACCGTAAATTAATGGTACTTGTACCGTTTTCACTCTTTACGGTGTGAGTACCGTACTTCTAAGGTATATTAAGCATTAAAAAAAACGTATAAGTGCGATTTCGATTATAAACGGTATTTATACCGTAAAATGATTGTTTTTCAGTAAAAAATCGCTATTTATGCCGTAAAATAATTATTTTTCGGTAAGGAAAAAGCTGGTAGCCCCGCCTCGGTGTACGGAAACCCCTGATGTGACGCTCTTGCTCTTGTTACGTAATGCGTACAGGCCTGAGGAGAGGGAGGAGTGCAATCAGTACATATACTTTAAATATTTTACAGTACATCTACCGCTCAGTTAAATTACGGTATATATACTGGCCACAAAGTTGCCAGTATGTGTACCGTAATTGTTGACCAAAATTTTTTACAGTGTGTACTCTTTGGTTATTTGAAAGCAAAATCCAATTAGTTATAATTCAATGGTTAAAAAGCAAGAAGTGATGATGACTTAAGGGTCAATTATGGTGTAACACCAAATTCATTTCTCCGGTGAACGTTATTTAAAATAATATGTACTACAAGTTAGTTAATTAACGTGTAAAGATTAAAGGCTGTAAAAGGCAGTCTAGCATCACGTGATTGTTTTCCTACAAAAAATGAGTCACTTCTTCAGTTTTGTATATATATATATATATATATATATTTTTTAACAATTTAACAATTACATTAAAGTTTTTTCTTTGTTCTGTATTCACTAGAATTTTCATTATAGCAACATCAGAATGTAGTTATTCATTGCATGCATGTATTTAAAAGAATTTACTTTAATGAAGTAGTAAAAAATAATAAATGTTTTATTTTAATACAGTAAATTTTTTTTATTTTGAATGACCCACTTTTATTCCCTTGTTCGACACCCTTATTCTCCATATTGTACCGCTATTATTAGATAATAATTAGTATTACGGAGGTAACGATTATACCCACCCTTACTCAACATTTTCGGTAATTTATCATCATCTCAGTCCATATTAGGTCAAGTGTGCCAGACTCTACTGTATTATGTATTTTTAGCGTATGTTGCCATATAGGTTTCTCTGAGGGGGAGGGGAAGTGCACTGTATATATTGCGTTAGACCTTTTATTAATGACATATATCCATGGATTTTAAAGAAATTTCATTTAATGAAGTAGTGAAAATTAGTAAAATTTTTATTTTAATGCAATTTTTAATATGTACTGATAAAGGCGCAATACGTGATTTTTTTAGAAACTGCTTCTGTTTTTTTTTTAGGAAAAATTATTTTTTGAAATGATAAAACTGAACCTCGAAAGTAAAATTAACAAGGAAATATAATTTACCTCCGTCATTTAGAAATATTAAAAATAGGAAGATAAGATGCTTTTCAGTAATTTGATTTTGCTTCCCTTTTGACATTTAAATCTTTTGTAATCTTAAAACACTGCAAGAGAAGATCAACGGACGAAAATAGAATGTCTTTTGTATATCTGTGACAGTTCGTTTACATTAAATGAACAACTTTTCTTAAAGGTGAGTCCCTGGAATAAAAGCAGGTAATATATCTAAAATGTAAGCCCATTCTGAAACTCCAATGATTTGTTTTATTTACGACTCTATTCATAAAAGAAAGCTAGCTAAAAATACTTCAGTGTTGAAAACAGTAGTTCAGTCAAACATTTTTCGGTTTCGGATCAAATTCCGAAATATTCTACTTTTCAAAGAATATATCGTAATTAATCAAAGAACATTCAATATTACAAACACGAAGATGCTTTACCGTAATATAATTTTCGTTCTCTTTTGGCAATTGAGGGGGTCGGGACAGGAAAGTACTAAGCCACATTTGTAAACTTCTGAGCTATATCAGTTTGAAAGTTAAATCAAATACTCAAATCAAGATGTATAACATAAAGCTTTTTTGCCAATACTTTAGTAACATTTGAGATATTCTGAATAACAATATGGCATCACTTCAATGATATTACTATTACATTCTTTGTAAATTAGTTATCTTCATTGGGGGCATAAACATCTGGGGCAAAAACGAAATCTGGGACATATGCTGTCATCAAGTGACATGAGAAACAAATAATATGTAGAATATTATACTTTACAACAATAAGCAACAGATTACAGCGTTAGTTTTATTTCACGAAAAATGTGGCTTGGCACGTTGTTGCCACGAACCCCTCAGTTACATCTTTTGTAATCTTAAATAATTGCAAGAAAACATCCACGAACTAAAATGGAATGTCTTTTGTGTAATTGAGGCAAGTTGATACATCAATGAACAACTTTTCTTAAAGATACTATGGTGTAGTCGTAAAAACACCACAGGGTATACGCTAGAATGTATACGTTATAGATTTATTTGAGAAACAGACGGTATACAGAGTTCCTTAAAAATGCAGAAGATATACGGCATATACCACCGTATACCCTCCACTACATCTCTGAATATGATCCTCGGAAATAAAAGCAGGTAATAAATTATAAATGGAAGTCCATTATGAACTTCCAATGATTTGTTTTGTTTATATTTGTTTTATTTAATAAGGAATGTATTAACAGCTAAAAAATTAGTACAGTGTTGAAAGCATTGTCCTGGATCTGTCGGTTGGCTTTAATACTTTTGCGGCGAGTTGGATTGAATGATTACTTTTGCTGAGAGTGTAGTTCACTCAAATATTTTTCGGTTTAGTGTTTGGTTTCGAATCGAATTCTGATATATTCTGTTTTTCAAAGAAAATCCAGACTATTATTTGAAATGAAAAATGTATTATTGGTATATGAATGCGTGTGTGTGTGCATTAATTTCTCTTTAAAAGCAAAAATTGATTTTAGATATAAAATTGTAATTTGTTTTCTATAATTTCAATAAAGTATGCCATACATTTCCTTTCATTTTGAGTTTCGGGTCGAGTTTGGATTTAACTAGCATTTCGGATTAAGATCGCTTTCGGATCGAAGTGAATCGTAAAGGATCACGTTTCGAGTTGATTTCAAATAGAATTTCCGCGTACGTGCGAATATTGATGCATGCAGGAGTGTATTTCGAAGTCGTGCTTCACCGCCATCAGAGAAGAAGCAACGGCCGTATGTGCGGTGCCCGCACACCAGACGCCAAGCGCTTCGCAGTCGCTAATGATCTCTCCATAATACCCTTCTGTTACCGCTACCAATGCATTGGGGATCGATAAAAAACTTTTTTTCTGGTTTTCATGACGGATGCAAATCGTTAATTACCGAAAAACCTTTACGGAATATTTATTCATTTTTAACTGATACATAACGCAAATTTACAATTCATTACCGATATGTGATGTTGGAAAGTTTTGTAATGTATGTTTGACGCACATTTTTCCCTTCTTTTCATTCTATGTTCTTTATTTGCTTATACGGGTGATATTTTTATTTTGTACAAGGTTACACTAAGCAAAAGTATTGAGGGTTATTGGCGTTTTTTTTTTTTTCTCGCGATAACGTCTCGAAATTTATTAAGTTTAGCGCGAATTCTGTCCTTTTTTTTCAATTCCTACTATTAGCTCACACTCTCTCTATATTTATATATCTTGTTCAAATTTTCAATCGTTAATAAAATATTTTCTATTCATCCACTCAAGTTCAAATACATTTTTTTAAAACTTGTAGTGGATGACAATTGATGTTAATAAAGTTTTTTAAAATATTAATTCATTAATTAAATTTAATTTTATATGGAAAAAAAAAATTTCTGCCATTGTTTTCATAAATGAAATGAAAGATTTTCCTCAAATTATTGATGCCACAAAAATAAAATACCGCAACAATGATTATAAAAAAATGTTCAATAAAGATAACGTGGGATATTAATACTGCACAGTTTTATTTGATATATTCATGATTAAAAAGTAGGAATTGACTTAAAAATTTCTTTTTATATTACTTGTTTCTGTCACAAATGCTGAAAAAATAGAGAAATAAAGAAAAAACTTCAGATCGTAACAAATGCGGAAAAAATTCTTTAGACATGAGTTCGAGATATTAATATTTTATTACTAGGTAACGTTACTAATAAATATATAAACTTATTCATAATATACAGTTCATACTTTGTGCTTGAGAAGCTTCTCTTAAAACATTCTGATATTGTCTAATCCAATAACACTATTTCATATTAGAAAAAAAGAAACAAGAGATATACAAGATAAAATTAAAGTATAAATATATAAGTGCAAATAATTAATGCAGATTTTTCTTTAAATGGATCATAAAACTATTGAATTGTATTGCTTTAGCGTCTCTTCAAACTTCTTGTATGATTAACGACCTAATATTTTAAATAAAATCAATTCAGTATTATTTTAAATAACTAAACATAAAAATAACGACAAAAAATTATGCTATATTTCTGAGTTCAAGTGGTTTATGATATTTCAAATTTTATATAACAGAATGTACTTCAGATATGTATTAATTAATTTCAAATGCTATATTTTGTTGAATAAGCTACTTTATAAAGTTTAAAAAAAATCAACATTCTTATCAAAGCAGTATTTTTCTCTTACGCTTTTTTAAATAGAAAAATTGTGAATTTGGCTTTTTTAGATGAAAATACCCTGAGGGCGCTTCAAACTTCCATCCAATTTCAAAAGTCATGCAAGCAGTAAAGGTTTTTTTTTTTTTTAACAGTATGTGATGTGAATTTGTGTTATAATTTTTGAGAAAATTTAGTTGTTGTAGCAATTTTTACATAAATTATTTTTTCTTTTTCATTTAAAACCTGTATTTTAATCTTAAAAAATAAATGGAAAAGTATGCAAGAATAATTTGTTTTAAAACGCTTTTAAAAATAAAAGTCTTAAATTTACTAAAAATATGTTGGCATGTTAAGTGTCATTTGAATATTAAAATCACGTATTGTGAACCTTGCCTAGTAATATACTGAAATAAAATGACTGGTTCGTAAAATTTATATTTATCATACCTCTAACGGTTTCTCTTTTAAATTAAAATCGTAAACGTATTTATATATAGTGGATAAAGACAAGAAAGGCCATGTTTTTACGTAAGTGCATCATGGGGTGGGTATTCTTATTTAGAATTCGGCCATTTTACAAACAGGAGATAAAGGTAAAAATTTTTGCATACAAACAGAAACAAAATAGACATATATTGTAAATGTTCCTAATTTTGCTGTGAAGATTTGTTTTTAAGATGTAATTTTGTCTATCTGATGAAATATAATTGGTTATTCTATTTGCCGTTTCTTCCCTTGTGGAAAACAGGTATGACGTTAGGAAAAAACAAAAGCTTCTGCATTTAAAGATGACAAGATTTATATTTTTCATTTTTTTCAGTCCCCCTAAATGTCTTTGTTTTGGCCATCAGTATTTCCAAGCAATAATTTTTTTTTGTGATTTCGGTTACAAATGTTGAAAAAATCCATTTGGTAGTCGATTTTACTTGGAAGTGTTCTAGTTTGGTAGTTTGGTGTAGTTACAAGTAACTAACACAAACATTATACTTTGAAAACAGTGATGTCCAAAAAGGCCTGCTCCGAGGACCGTTTTGTTTATTTGTTGCACTTAATATTATTCATAGAAAATACAGTAATAATAAGTCCGAAAATAAATTTTTTAATGAAGGAGAAATTATATAACAAGAATGATTGTGTTTGTTATTACTTACCCATCATACGTAGTATAGAGTAAGTCTTGTAATCGTTTAAAAATCGAAAAATTATTTTTGACGGATTTACACGTTTCAGACACTGGATATTCCGAAAAACATATTTTTAGAAAAAAAATTGTCGTCCGTCTGTGTGTCTGTATGTCTGTGTGTCTGTAAACGCTCTATCTCCCGAAAAAATTGAGATAGAGACTTGAAATTTGGTATGTACTTAGTATGTAATAATGGGAAGAAGCTTATTGAATTTCAGTAACCTCGATTATACGGAACTACTTTTTTCGGACTCTCAAAATATTCGTTCTCGCAAAAGGTAGATGAAAATTTTCGAAATTGTTTATTTTAAGGAGTGAATATAAAAGACAATAAAAAAACATAAATTTTTCATGAAGAATGAAGTCGATGGGATAATGAGTTTCGGAGATATTTGTAATCCTATGTTCCACACTCTTCGATATTTCATGACCCTGTATTTCAACCAAATTTCAATTCAAAGATATATTTTAATTGAAAATGAGACGCTGAATCAGATGCAATAAACCGCTAGTTAATAGGATTATAGTTTTTGGAGATATAAGGATGTTTCTTTTAAGCAATTCAGTAATCGAACATTTAAAGCTTATGACGTCATCAAGCCACGATTTTATTCGAATTGCAATGCATTTTATAAGTAGTTTACACATTTTTTATTTTAATATTTTATATTATGCATATCCATGAGGGGTAAGTATTACGGTGGCTCCCAACGACTAGTTTAAGTATTAAATGCTTTTTATTACTGATTAAAAACCTATCTGTAATACATTTGTAAATTTGCTCAAGGAAGATTTATATTTTTCTCATTTAACATTTATAGTGAAAGTATATTGTTTTTTTTTACACTATAAAAAATTGAGAATTAAAAAATATCCAAGTGGATAATATAATAAACAAGGTTACATGCAAGTTCATGAAATTCCTAATGATGTCTTACACTTGTTCTTAATATATATATATAGAAAAATACAGAAAATAGCCTTTTACATTATCAAAAGATTCTTCTGAAATATTTCGTTAAAACATTGCTGCACGTAGCTAGCGTGACAAAAGCAATAAAATCCATTATTATTTTATCATCGATTAAACTAGAATTTGAATACCTGTGGGATACAAATTAAGAAGTATTAAGCACTGTATGCATTATTATAAGCTTAATTTTCAGTCACTTAAAATTTTCAAAAATAAGTTTTCATGTAGCATTCGCTGAATACTTTATAGAATTAATTAAAAAGCTGTAACCAAACTCATATTTTAATGATATATTTCGTGGTATTCTAGGTATTCTTTAATTTACTACGGAAATGAAATTAATTAAGATAAATTAATTAACCATTACACGCGTTTGTTTAAGCATGATTACGCCTTCAAAGTCTTAGAAGTTTTAGCATAGATTTCTTCAATGAAACATGATCATTAAAAAGAAGATCATTAAGATCATTAAAAGACTTTTTAGAAGCGTTTATTTAACTTGCTTTGTCTGTCCGTTCGCTAAAATTTTGCAATCTGATATTAAAACCCTTTTTGTGCTACAATTGACCTTTCCCTGTGACAATACAATATTCTTTAAAAGAAATATTTGAAATTTGCCTCCGCCACTCGTCAGTGGCAAAAACATTTGTCCAATAAAGGTACGTAAATTAGGGGGGGGGGGGGGGCGTCTTTTTTTTTTTTTTTTTTTTTTTGATTCGCTATATCGCGGAAAACTTGCCTCTAGGGTATCTTAGTAATATGCAAAAACAAAATAAATAAAACTTTACGTCTGACGGTAGCGCATCGGCCCTAAAATTTGAGAAAATATACCAAATTTTCCATTTTTTTCGGCGGGTGAATTTTTTTGTTTTTGTTTTTTGATTCGCTATCCCACGAAACACTGACCTCTAGAGTAGCTTAATAAAATGCCAAAAGGAAATAAATAAATTTTTACGTCTGGCGGTAGCACATCAGCCCTAAATTTTGAGAAAATATCCAATTATTCAACAATACCATTTTTCTAAAAAATGGAAATAAATCAAATAACTGCTATAACAAGTGTATTTAGACATACTTACACTCATAGTATAACACAGTATAGGAAATATAAAATAGTGAAAAAAATACATTTTTTACAATTTATTAGTAGCGTATTATGTTTAAAAAACATTAAAAAAAAATTGACAATTTCCATTGAAACCAAAAATCATTTTTTTTATTGTGTAAATATTCAGTTTCTAAAACATACATTCCTTTACTTGTCTTTACTTTCTTTTGGTAGTATGAAGTAAGATTTGTTTGAAAAACAAGGCACTAATGATTTTGAGATAAGTGTAGTTCTTATAAAATCATCTCTGAAATTGGAACAGACGACTTTTGTGACGCTTTGGTTAATCACCTTGGGTGGGAAAGTGTGTCAAGTCATGTACAGATAAATCTTCAAGACAGCTGCCTGATTTTACAGCAGAACCAGAACGTTTGTCCAGCACGTGCAGCTGATATTTACTCAAAATTTGCTTGTCTATTTCTGGAATCTCACACTCAACACTGTAAACATTTACCACTGGGAGTTTATCACATTTACTGAGTTGTTTGCCAATCGGACTACGAAATGATTTTGGCACAGTCGTTTCACCATCTAAAGTTTGAAACAAATGCCGGAATGGCAATTCATTGAAATGTAAGAAACGCACACCACACTGTAGTGGTCTTTTAACTTGTTCTTCAAATGTACGATTAAGACCGTTTTTCCACCCCGTATTAGTAACGGTGCCATCAGATCCAATTACCTCCAGTTCATGAAGTGAAAATCCAGCTTCAGTGAAATAAGAAATAATGCTACTGGCAATGTTTTGAGCAGACCCAGAAGAGGGTGAAACATGACCAATGTACACAGATCAGCAGTACATGCTGGTCATAAGATCTGATATAAAATCAGACAGCTGTTTTGAAGATTTATGTGTCCGTAAGCATGGCACACTTTCCACATAATGTGGTTAACAACGGCGAACAGAGTTCTTCGATTGTATTTAAGTATTGAAAACCCAACAGGCGAACACAAGATCTTATTTTCTATTCTACTAAAGTTATAAACCTGTAAGGTTACATTTAAAAAATGTACGTCACAAATGGACTAGAACATGTATTTCATGTTATAAAATCTTCAAGATTCCTGCCCGCAAACTTACTGAAAATCATTGACGCAGTAACTGAGATACCTTTCTTGCCCATCCAGAAAACTTGTTTTTGAGTATGATAGTAGATATAAGCGATCATATAAGAGAGTTAGGTTTCAGAAGAATTATAAAGGCTAGAAACTTAGCTTCTAAAAGAAAATCAATCGGGAGTTTTCAACCACTCAAAATCTTTTTCCTGGCTACAGATTGCATCGATATAATTCACTGTAACACTACTACACTCTCACCACCACATTTGCTTAGAAGAATCACCGATTTCGTCTAAAGTCCAATCAGGTGGAACTGTGGGTGAGTGGAATTTTCACCAATTCCCATGTCACACCCAAGCAATAGAACGATGCATGGAGCTCGTAACAGAAGCGTCGCAAAAAGTCGTCGGTTCCAATTCCGGAGAGGGTTTTATAAGAACTACACTTATCTTAAGATCTTCAATGCCTAGTTTTTCAAGAAAAATTTATTTCAAACTGCCAAAAGAAAGTGAAAACAAGCAAAGAACTATATTTCATTACAAACTGAAAATTTACACAATCAGAAAAATTATTTTTGGTTTCAATGGAAATTTGCCAATTTAAAAAATGATTCTTTTAAACGTAATACGCTACTAATAAATTGTAAAATGTATTTTATTTCATTTATTTACCTTATTATACTTGTTCTACTAAAATATGTCTATGTCTACTTTTATAGAAGTTATTTCATTTTTTTCTATTTATTTGAAAAATGATAAAAATCGTATATTTCTCAAAATTTAGGGCCAATGCGCTACCGGCAGACGTTAAAATTTATTTATTTTGTTTTTGCATTTTACTAAGCTACGCTAGAGTAAAGTTTTTTGTGGTATAACAAATTTAAGAAAAAAATCTTTTTTTTGCCCCTCCTAGAAAATTGATAAAAATTGTATATTTTCTCAAATTTTAGGTCCGATGCGCTACCGCCAGATTAAAAAATTTATTTATTTTATTTTTGCATTTTACTAATCTACTCCAGAGGCAAGGTTTTCGTGGTATAGCAAATGAAAAAACAAAAAAAAACTTTTTGTCGGCCCACCCTAACGTAAATGCCATCGCGTATGTGATGACGTAAATCATACAAATTGCTTCAGAAATAAGCTGATGTTCTTTGACTGAACAGTGGCATGGTTGGTGAATGGCGCGATCTTTCAATTCCGTGCAGTATATGAATGAATAAGGGTTCGATTTGATTTGATAGCCTAAGAGGGACTGCTCAGATCCAAGGAGAACGTTGACCGTTTTTTTTTTTCTCACCAGGAATCTGGATTTAAAACTGTATATCCAATTTATTTGTCTTAAAAAACAAGCTGATAAAAAAATCACTCGCAATTTAATTTCTTTCTTTCAAAAAAGCTATTTATTTCAATTAATTGTCCTTCAATATTTGTTTTCCTTTTTTGTACATTATAATAAAAGCTTGTCTTAAAAAAAAATGTTTTTTTACTTATAATTTATTTCAACATGAAGTAAAACATGAATTCTGTTCACGATTATTAATAATAAGTTGAAAATTAGTGAGCTATACGTATCATGAAATCCATCGTTAGCATAATACAAGGTTCGTACGCTTTTACTACAATGTTTTAATAGAATGTTTCGCCTTATTTAAATGCAGAAAAGTATTACAAATCCTGAAAGTAAACGAGGCGTCTGTAATTTCTGCTATTTAAATATTAAATAGAAAATTTCTATTAAAAAATTGTGGTAAAAGTGTACGAACCCTGTAATATTATGTAATAAAAACCAATAAAACTATGTGAAAAATTAGAAACTATTGAAATGATTAGGTGAAAATCTGATTTTACTCTAAAATAAATAATAATTTAGAGTAAAAATACAGTAGCTCCCGTTATATCGCACCTTGTTATATCATATATTCTAATACGAGCAAATCTTGTGGGTGGTTATATATATATATATATATATATATATATATATATATATATATATGCAAAAATTATCTTAAAAACGGCTCTAACGATTTTCACGAAATTTCGTATCCTACTGTTTTGAGGCACCAGAAAACCATTGGGCTAGGTCACATGCTCTAGAAAATTCGATTAGTGGGTCATTTTGGGTCATTTTGGGTCATGGTCTAGCTAATTGTATCTAAAAAACGGTTCAAACGATTTTGACGAAATTTTGTATCCGACCATTTTCGGGCATGAGAAGTCAATTGGGCTGGGTCACATGTTCCAGAACTTTCGATTAGTGGGTCATTTTTGGGTCAACGCGGGTCAAATTAATTTTATCTAAAAAACGGCTCTAACGATTTTGATTAAATTTTGTGTCCTACGAGTTTCGAGCACGATAAAAGCATTGGGCTAGGTCGCATGTCCGAGAAAATTCGATTAGTGGGTCATTTCTGGGTCATTGTGGGTCAAGATCGAAAAAGCGGCTCAATTTACACTAAATTTTGCATCCAATGGTTTTCGGGCACGAGAAGACTGTTGGGCTAGGTCACATGCTCTAGAAAATTCGATTAGTGGGTCATTTTGGGTCATTTTGGGTCATGGTCTAGCTAATTGTATCTAAAAAACGGTTCAAACGATTTTGACGAAATTTTGTATCCGACCATTTTCGGGCATGAGAAGTCAATTGGGCTGGGTCACATGTTCGAGAACTTTCGATTAGTGGGTCATTTTTGGGTCAACGCGGGTCAAATTAATTTTATCTAAAAACGGCCTTAACGATTTTGATTAAATTTTGTGTCCTACGAGTTTGGAACAAGATAAAAGCATTGGGCTAGGTCGCATGTCCGAGAAAATTTGATTAGTGGGTCATTTCTGGGTCATTGTGGGTCAAGATCTAAAATGCGGCTCAATTTACACTAAATTTTGCATCGAATGGTTTCCGGGTACGAGAAGACTGTTGGGCTAGGTCACATGTTCGAGAAAATTCAATTAGTGGGTCATTTTGGGTCATTTTGGGTCATGGTCAAGCTAATTGTATCTAAAAAACGGTCCAAACGATTTTGACGAAATTTTGTATCCGACTATTTTCGGGCACGAGAAGACTATTGGGCTGGGTCACATGTTCGAGAACTTTCGATTAGGGGGTCATTTTTGGGTCAAAGCGGGTCAAATTAATTTTATCTAAAAAAGGCTCTAACGATTTTGATTAAATTTTGTGTCCTACGAGTTTCGAGCACGATAAAAGCATTGTGCTAGGTCGCATGTCGAGAAAATTCGATTAGTAGGTCATTTCTGGGTCATTGTGGGTCAAGATCTAAAAAGCGGCTCAATTTACACTAAATTTTGCATCCAATGGTTTCCGGGCACGAGAAGACTGTTGGGCTAGGTCACATGTTCGAGAAAATTCGATTAGTGGGTCATTTCTGGGTCATTGTGGGTCAAGATCGAAAAAGCGGTTCAATTTACACTAAATTTTGCATCCAATGGGTTTCGGGCACGAGAAGACTGTTGGGCTAGGTCACATGTTCGAGAAAATTCAATTAGTGGGTCATTTTGGGTCATTTTGGGTCATATGGTCAAGCTAATTGTATCTAAAAAACGGTTCAAACGATTTTGACGAAATTTTGTA
Source organism: Maratus michaelseni (assembly GCA_963931845.1). Classification (NCBI taxonomy): domain Eukaryota; kingdom Metazoa; phylum Arthropoda; class Arachnida; order Araneae; family Salticidae; genus Maratus; species Maratus michaelseni. Next base: position 369,659,879 of record OZ007589.1, read on the forward strand.
TCCGACCATTTTCGGGCATGAGAAGTCAATTGGGCTGGGTCACATGTTCGAGAACTTTCGATTAGTGGGTCATTTTTGGGTCAACGCGGGTCAAATTAATTTTATCTAAAAACGGCCTTAACGATTTTGATTAATTTTTGTGTCCTACGAGTTTCGAACAAGATAAAAGCATTGGGCTAGGTCGCATGTCCGAGAAAATTTGATTAGTGGGTCATTTCTGGGTCATTGTGGGTCAAGATCTAAAAAGCGGCTCAATTTACACTAAATTTTGCATCGAATGGTTTCCGGGTACGAGAAGACTGTTGGGCTAGGTCACATGTTCGAGAAAATTCAATTAGTGGGTCATTTTGGGTCATTTTGGGTCATGGTCAAGCTAATTGTATCTAAAAAACGGTCCAAACGATTTTGACGAAATTTTGTATCCGACTATTTTCGGGCACGAGAAGACTATTGGGCTGGGTCACATGTTCGAGAACTTTCGATTAGGGGGTCATTTTTGGGTCAAAGCGGGTCAAATTAATTTGATCTAAAAACGGCTCTAACGATTTTGATTAAATTTTGTGTCCTACGAGTTTCGAGCACGATAAAAGCATTGGGCTAGGTCGCATGTCGAGAAAATTCGATTAGTAGGTCATTTCTGGGTCATTGTGGGTCAAGATCTAAAAAGCGGCTCAATTTACACTAAATTTTCCATCCAATGGTTTCCGGGCACGAGAAGACTGTTGGGCTAGGTCACATGTTCGAGAAAATTCAATTAGTGGGTCATTTTGGGTCATGGTCAAGCTAATTGTATCTAAAAACGGTCCAAACGATTTTGACGAAATTTTGTATCCGACTATTTTCGGGCACGAGAAGACTATTGGGCTGGGTCACATGTTCGAGAACTTTCGATTAGGGGGTCATTTTTGGGTCAAAGCGGATCAAATTAATTTTATCTAAAAAACGTCTCTAACGATTTTGATTAAATTTTGTATTTTACGAGTTTCGGGCACGCGAAAATCATTAGACTAGGTCACATGTTCGAGAAAATTCGATCAGTGGGTCATTTCTGGGTCATTGTGGGTCAATATCTAAAAAGAGGCTCAATTTACACTAAAATTTGCACCCTATGGTTTTCCGGCACGAGAAGACTGTTGGGCTAAGTCACATGTTCGAGAAAATTCAATTAGTGGGTCATTTTGGTCATGGGTCATGATATTTGAACTCAAATTTAATTTTGACCGAGCATAGCTCGGTCTTCCCTGCTCGTTGGATATATCGCTCATTCTTCGTGTCTTTCGAAATACAAAATAAGATCTACCTTGACCGCACTTTTTAAGAACTTTTTTATGCATTGATTTTAGTAATATCTGTGATTTCAGTAAGTATGCCGATAAATAATTTTATTTTAAAAAAATGTAATATTCATTTAAACAATCACTTGGTGAAACTATAAAATATTTATCTATATTCGGAACTATAACGCGCACTTTTGGTACAAAAAAGTGATCGAAATTTACAGGTGCGCGTTATAAGCTAGTTATAAAAATTAAATATCAATCTTTCAGAAAAAAAAATGATGAGCATAAGAAATGAAATTTCTACAGTAAAATAATTACAGTACTATGCTATTTGGTTAAAAATAAATGTTCACTATGAGATCTCATAAAAAAAACAAGTTTTGACACTTTTCAATGTTCTTCATTCCACTTTTTTGAAACATACCTCATGACGGTTTCTTTGGAAAGACGAATGCGCGGAATACGGTGAATATACCTAAAAATTGAAAAAAATATATAATGTGAAGTTTTAGGTGCGGGATATACGCCGGATTATACAGTAGTTGTAACATATTTTCTTTGTTAATTTTTTAATGTCCTTTGTTATATAGCACTTTTTTCTTGTCTGGCGGCATGCGCGATATAACACCTGCACATTTTCTACACGCGTGCACATATATGCAGACTTCGTCAAAAAGATTAGGCACACTTGCCATATTTTTTATATGTCTTTAAAAAATGATTGATACAATTGTTTAACTTGATACAATTAAGAATTTCATTTTTAAGTCATACAGTTTATAAAAAATGACAGTAAACAAACAACTGAACATTGAATTAATCCTTTTAATTAAACTATTTGCTTAAAAAACAAACAAAAAAAAAAACGAGTTTTTATTAAAAAAAAAATAGAAAACTACTTTGTTTTATTGAAATATTTGTTGTTCTGTTAATGCAAGCTAATATAACATAATCATGAAAATTAGAATAATTCTTACGGAAAATGCCAAAACAAAAGAAATTAGTTTTCAACAACGAAAGTAATATTAAAAAAAAATTTTAATGTTGAAAATAATCAATAAAAATTATTTTTAAAATTTATATGTAATTTTTCATTTTATTTTTCATTATTACATGTTAAAAATTAAAGTAGTAAAAGTGTGTTTTAGTTAATTTCCTAACATAAAAAGTTTTTTATTATTTACGTTTGCTCAAGGTTCTTTACATTTTGACATTTTCCGCAAGAAATATTCTAATATTCATGATTATCTATTAACTTGCATAATAGAAAAACGGAAACTTACAGAAAAAATTAGTTGTTCGTTTGCTGTTATTTTTTACAAGTTTTAATAATTAAAAAATGTTCAAAATTGTGTGAAGTTAAATATTTATATCCTATTATTAAGTTTACACGTATATTAAAAATATGGCGGTGTCAAATACTTTTGGCCAATGCTCTCTGTGTATACATATATATATATTACAAAAATTAAATTTTCGAGCTTCATTAAATTTACTTCATAAAAAATTTCTCTTCTAAATTTATTCTTCAAACTTAGTTTATTAAATTATTTCCTATCTTAAACAATATTCCATTCATTTCTTTTAGTTAAATTCTTTTCTATTTAAAATGCGTATTTTAATATTTTATTCTGACGATATTGTGGGCAGTATTCTGACCATGGGGACAGTATTCAAACTATACAGTATTCTGACCATAATATGGACAATATTATGATCAGAATAGCGTTAATTTACGGTTATGTAAAAGTTTTGTGTAAAAACGGTCGAATGACCGGTTACTTTGCTGCAAAGCTTTTACAGTGTAGTATATATTTATTTACTTATACGGCTGATATTTTTATTTGTACAAGGTTACACTAAGCAAAAGTATTAAGGGCCATCGGCGTCTTTTTTTATTCTTGCAAAAATATCTCGAAATTTAATATGTTTAGCGCGAATTCTAGACTATTTTTTTCTGCAACAAATGCGAAAAATGTCTTTAGACATGAGGTCGAGATATTAACATTTTATTACTATGTATCGTTACTAATAAATATATAAATAATATACAGTTCATACTTTGTGCATGAGACAAGCATCTCTTAAAACACTCTGATATTGTCTAATTCAATAAAACTATTTCATATTAGAAAAAAGAAACAAAAAATATACAAGATAAAATTAAAGTATAAATATAAAAGTGCAAATAAATAATGCAGATTTTTTTAAGTGGATCATAAAACTATTGAACTGTATTGCTTTAGCTTCTCTTAAAACTTCTTGTATGATTAACGACCTAATATTGTAAATAAAATCAATTCAGTATTATTAAAATAACGGCAGAAAAATAACGACAAAAAATTATGCTACATTTCTGAGTTCAAGTGGTTTATGATATTTCAAATTTTATACAACAGAATGTACTTCAGATATGTTCAGATTAATTTCAAATACTATATTTTGTTGATTAAGCTACTTCATAAGGATAAAAAAAATCAACATTCTTTTTAAAGCAGTATTTTTCTCATTCGCTTTTTTAAATAGAAAAATTGTGAATTTGGCTTTTTTAGATGAAAATACCCTGAGGGCGCTTCAAACTTCCATCCAATTTCAAAAATTATGCAAGCAGTAAAGGTTTTTAAAAGAGTATGTGATGTGAATTTGTGTAATAATTTTTGAGAAAATTTAGTTGTTGTAGCAATTTTTAAATAAATTAATTTTTCTCTTTCATTTAAAACCTGTATTTTAATCTTAAAAAATAAATGGAAAAATATGCAAGAATAATTTGTTTTAAAACGCTTTTAAAAATAAAAGTCTTAAACGTACTAAAAAATAGAGCTGGCATGTTAAATATCATTTGAATATTAAAATCATTTATTGTGAACCTTGCATAATAATATACTGAAATAAAATGACTGGTTTGTAAAATTTATATTTATCATACCTTTAGCGGTTCCTCTTTCAAATTATTAACGAAGACATATTTATAAACACAGTATTTATAAACACAGGTGGGTATTCCTATTTAGAATTCGGCCATTTTACAAACGGAAGATAAGGGTAACAATTTTTGCCTACAAACAGGAACAAAATAGACATACATTGTAAACGTTCCTAATTTTGTTGTGGAGATTTTTTTTATGATGTAATTTTGGCTATCTGGTGAAATATAATTGGTTATTCTATTTGCCGTTTCTTCCCTTGTGGAAAACAGGTATGACGTTAGGAAAAAACAAAAGCTTCTGCATTTAAAGATGACTAGATTTGTATTTTTTAATTTTTTCTGGCCCCTCTAAATGTCTTTGTTTTGGCCATCACTATTTCCAATCAATAATTTTTGTTTGTGATTTCGGTTACAAATGTTGAAGAAATCCATTTGGTAGTCGATTTTACTTGGAAATGTTGTAGTTTGTTAGTTTGGTGTAGTTACAAGTAACTAACACAAACATTATACTTTGAAAACAGTGATGTCCAAAAAGACCTTTTTCCGAGGACCGCTTTGTTTATTTGTTGTACTTAATATTATTCTTAATAACACAGTAATAATAAGTCGGGAAATAAATTATTTAATAAAGGAGAAATTATATAACACGAATGATTATCTTTGTTATTTAATCATGAAATGTTATTTATTACTGAATAAAAACCTATATGTAATATGTTTGTAAATATACTCAAGTAAGATTTATATTTTTCTCATTTAACATTCATAGTGAAGTACACTGTACAAAATTTTGGTCAGTAATTACAGTATATATACTGGCAACTTTGTGACCAGTAAAAATACCGTAATTTAACTGAATGGTATATGTACCGTAAAATATTTAAAGTATATGTACCGGCTCCACTCCCCCTCTCTCCTCAGGATTGCACGCATTACGTAACAAGCGAAAGAGCATCACTTCAGGGGTTGCCGTACACCGAGGCGGGACTACCAGGTTTTTCCTTTTTCAAAAATAATTACTTTACGGTATAAATAGCGATTTTTTACTGAAAAACAATCATTTTACTGTACGAATACCGTTTATAATCGAAATGGCACATATACGATTTTTTTTTTTTTTACGCTTAATATGCCTTAGAAGTATGATACTCATACCGTAAAGAGTGAAAACGGTACAAGTACCTTTAATTTATGGTACATTTACTGAAATTTTACGAAAATTTTTTACAGTGTACATTGATTTTTTCTACAATATAAAAAATTGAGAATTAAAGAATATCCAAGTGGATAATGTAATAAACAAGGTTACATGCAAGTTTATGAAATTCTTAATGATGTCTTACACTTGTTCTTAACATATATATGTATATGTAAAAATAAAGAAAAATAGCCGCTTAGATGATCAAAAGATTCTTCTGAAATATTTCGTTAAAACATTGCTGCACATAGCTAGCGTGACAGAAGCAATAAATTCCATTATTCTTTTATCATCGATTAAACTATAATTTGAATACCTGTGGGATGTAAATTAAGAAGTATTAAGCATTATTATTATAAGTAATTTTCAATTACTTAATTATAAAAATAAGTTTTCATGTAGAATTTACTGAATACTTTATGAAATTAATTAAAAAGCTGTAACCGAACTGTTATTTTAATGATATATTTCTTAGTATTCTTTCATTTGCCACGGAAATTAATTAAGATAAATTAATTAACCATTGCACGCGTTTGTTTAATCATGGTTACGCCTTCAAAATTTTAGAAGTTTTAGCATAGATTTTATCAATGAAACATGAGTATTAAAAAGCATTATCACAATAGACTTTTTATAAGCGATTATTTAACTTGCTTTGTCTGCCCGTGCGCTCAAATTTTGCAATCCAATTTTAAAACACTTCTTGTGCTACAATTGACCTAATATTTCGTAATGTGATGTATTCCCTGTGACACTACAATATTCTCTAAAACAAATATTCGAAATTTTCCTCCACGACCTCTCAGGGGCAAAAACATTTGTTCAATAAGTTTAGGTTAGAACTCCTATAATGGAGGCTGACACACTGGGTTCTCGCTGACTTTTGACCAACGCTAGCAATTTGGCTAATCAGAAAAAAAAATTACCCAAATGAAAAAATTTTTAGTAAAATAGATTGTCGTAAAACATTGAAAAATCGATCTTTAACCCCTAATGTACCACTCTTTTTTTTCAGTAAGTTCTAAAATAACCCAACTTTTTGTAACTGTTCATAGATCAGTTATTTAAATTCAGTCTATTTAAATTCAACTATCTGCTACAAAAACTACTAAACATGTGTACGTGTACATTCTAAATGTCTTGCGCAATCGAGAAAAAATTCCAAACCCAATTTAACCCATTAAAATGTTTTGAAATGAAACTTCCAACCCATGTTAACCAAGGATTTTAAGATATATTTAATGAATTCTGAAAATTCAAAATATAAACAACAAAATATATGTTACATTAAAAAAAAACTTTATTTTTCTAGAATTCTTCGGCTTTTCATTGAAGCCCATATTTCAAAAGCAGTTTCAAAATTGTACTCTTGCCTATCAGGCCCGTTAACACATACTGAAATGACATTATTCACATTTTCTATATTCATTCGATTTCTCAATTTAGTTTTTGTTGCGTTCATCACACTGAACCCTCTCTCATAGTCCACTGAATGTAGTGGCAAAATTGCAGCATATTACATGTTATGAGATAAGGCTGCTGCAGATCGTTTTTTTTTTTTTTTTTTTTTTTTTTTTTTTTTTTTTTAATGAAATCTATGGAGTCTCCTAAATTCATGGTTCTGCAACGAGAACTGAAGAAACTTTTAAACAATTTCTATTCTGACAATACCTCAGATAAGGAACTGTCTGCATCAACCAAAAGCATAAGGTTAAAAATCGATTCAATTTCTTTTATACCATAGTTTTTAAAAGTGTCCTTATCCGCTACTAACGAAAGATTTTGTGGGCAAAATACACTAAACATCTCTAGTTTATCTGAATCAACAAAACGTTCAATTAAATTTTGTAGGAGATACTTTATGTAATTTTGCTTTAAATTTTCTAATACAGTGGTAAATGGCGCCGCATTCCAATAACCCTTTTCCCTATTTGGCGCCTGATGAGAGTAATTTTGTTTGTGTTTCTACCGTTGCGACGTCGTCGGCAGAAACATCAGCAGCTTGGTACCTGGTTCTTTGACGCCATTCGCATAATCCTTGCTGTAGCTTTGGCTGATGCTAAGTTGAATAGTTTTGAGTCAGTATCTCTAAAAATAGAATAATATAAACGGTACGGTGTGATTGAACATGATGAGCGGCATCAATCATTTAGTATCACCTATACTGACCTGACACACACATAAAAAAAAAGAAAAAAATTAAAATGAACATTTGCATTTTGTCGAGTCAAATTTTTCGTTTACTCGCAAAATGAAGCATTTTGTCGTGATTTGGTGCAATGGCGAGCGGCAGTCAATTTATTTTCAATTCATTTTCTCGCCAGGAAGCTTGATTTAAAGTTGTATATCCATTTTATTTTTCTTAAGAAATAAACGGATAAAAAAGAATCCCTCGCAATTTAATTTTTTTTTTTTTTCAAAAAAGCTATTTATTTCAACTACTTGTCCTTCAATATTTGTTTTCCTTTTTAGTACATTATAATAAAAGCTTGTCTTTATTTTATTTTTTTTTACTTATAATTTATCTCAACATAAAGTAAAACATGAATGCTGTTCACGCTTAGTAATAATAAGTTGAAAACTAGCAAGCTCTGCGAATAATGAACTCCATCGTTCGCAAAATACAGTGTTCGTACGCTTTTACCACAATTTTTTAGTAGAATGTTTCGTCTTATTTAAATGCAGAAAAGTATTACAAATCCTGCAAGTAAATGAGGCGTCTGCAATTTCTGCAATTTAAATATTAAATAGAAATTTTCTATAAAAAAATGTGGTAAAAGCGTATGAACCCTGTAATATTATGTAATAAAAACCAATAAAAATATGTGAAAAAATAGAAACTATTTTTAAATGAAACACTGTAAAAAATCTGCGTAATGTTCCTGACGTTTACTGTGTAACATTCCTGGGTTTTCTCGGATTATTTCTGCTGATCCGAGAATACCGAGAAATCTGGTGTAACATCTTCCGCAACGTTGTGTAACTTTTCTGAATAGTTGAGAAAGTGGAATTTATTGATCAACTGTGAAACCTTCCATATGTTTTGTGTGTAATATTCCTTAGTTTTCTCAGTTATATTTTTGAACTTTTGTGTAACTTTTCCGAATTATTGTAAAAGAGGAATTATCGGTGATCTGTGTACACTGTAAAAAAAAAAAAAAAAAAAAAAAAAAAAAAAAACGTGAAAATACAAGAGATTTTCCGTAAAATTTTACGGATAAGTTTCATCTTTCCAAAACTTCAGTACAATTTCCGTAAATGACATTAGTTCCGTTAAAGATATTTCAAATCCGTAAATATGCAGAAAGTTTTCCGTAAATTTAGTGGATTATTTCCGTATTTCTTTCAAAACAGTGCAATGTCCGTATTTCTTCCAACGGATTTGTTAAAAATTTTAGAACAGTGCAATTTCCTTAAATGGCGTTTAAAGGTTGCATACAGAAATCGCCTTCTTTTAAATACGAATTAAGATTGTTGTATTTACTAGAGTTCTTCTAGGTTACAGGCATGGTTCGGCTCGACCCGCTGACCCATTCTAAACGAGGCCATGCCAATTTTCTGTGAAAAGAATAGTAATATTTTTTAATGAAATATTTAGAAATTTATTTTATTTTTATAACATACAGAAAATTATTTTTTTCAAATCTACTTTTTTTCCTTGATAGTGCTTCAAAATTATGATTTTTTTTTCACTAATTTTTTAAAAATTATTTTAACTTATTTAATGTGAGGCAATATTGAGTTATTTAAAGGTTTCATAACATAATATCTCTGTAAATTATCGATATGCAAATTGGTATTAAACTAAACTGATTTGTATTATAAATTGATGAATTACACTAAAATTTATTATTTTATAAATTATAATTTTATAAAGTTTATAATTTTTTCCTTAAATTTATAAAATTGGTTAATATTTTTTCTTTACTTTAAAAAAAATGAAGTTTATAATTTTATAAAGTTTTTAATTGATTTCGTTAGTTTATATTTTTATAAATTAATTTAAATTAAATTAATAAGTCCAGATTTAATCTTACCTATCCCAAGGCCATTAATTTCAATTTTTTTTCTAAAAATCTATTTTTTTTAATATTTTAAAAACTATTCAGTGTAACAGAACCGTACGCAAAACATCTTAGAATAGCTGAAATATAATAATTTAATTTATTATAAAATTGTTTATTTACATAAGTTTTTTAAAATAAGAGATAAAAAAATGATTTAATAGCATGTAACAAACACGCCTGCTTCAGATTATTGTTTTTTTTTTTTTTTTTTTTTTTTTTTTTTTTGGAATTGATAAATAGATAATCAGGCAAATAATTTAAAAAAAAAGTTTTTATTCGAAAAAAGAAAATTTTGGTACTGTTACAAAAAGAATCAATCATTACTCTTAATACAGTGTTTTACGTATATAATACATAAAAAATATAAAAATATCTTTTATAAGGCATCAAATAATACAGCAAAATATTTAAAATTATGAAAAGAAAATATTAAAAACATTGGAAAATCCATCTACCGATGAAACCTCAAGTTTTTGCATCATACAAAGCGACTGAAATAAGTAACAACATTTGAGAAAGCGGCGTGAACATTCAGAGCTCAGTGGTGTAGACCGTCAGTTTAGTAAACGGAAAATGCCGGGTTCGATTCCGCTCATGGCAAGGGTTGGTTATTTACAGTACAATCACTCAGGAATGAAAAGGAAAAAAAAGCAGAAATGTATATATCCCTTGGTTACGAAATAAAAACTTCTAAAAAATACGGAAGATATCTGCTATAAAAACGATAAATTACGGAAAATTTCCTGGAATTTACGGAATTTTTTTCCATTAAGATACCGAAATAGTACTAGCGTCTCGATTACCAGTACAATTTCCGTTGTTTCCATGATTTTTTCTTTTTATATTGTGAAGTTCTATATGTTTTGTGGGTAACTGACTTGTGTAAGTTTCCTGGCATTTCTTTGGTGAAATTCCTGGGAAAACCTGTGGCAGAACAGCTGTCACAGGTTTTCTCAGGAACATTACATCAAAATTTTTACAGTGAATGATTAGGCAAAAATCTAATTTTTTACAAAAATAAGTAATAATTTAGAGTAACAATACAGTAAAAAAAATACAGTACCTCTCGTTATATCGCACCTTGTTATATTTGATATATCGCGCATTTTTCGTGTATTTGAAAAAGAAAATAAGATCTACCTTAACCGCACTTTTTAAGTAACTTTTTCTATGCATTGATTTCAGTAAGTGTTCCTATAGATAATTTTATTTAAAAAATTGTAATATGCATTTAAACAATCATTTTGTGAAACTATAAAATATTTATTTATATTCGGGACTATAACGCGCACTTTTGGTACAAAATATTGATCGAAATTTACAGGTGCGCGTTATAAGCAAGTTTTAAAAATAAAAAAATAATCTTTCAGAAAAAAAAAATGATGAGCATAAGAAATGCAATTTTTAGAGTAAAAAATTAAAGTAATATGCTATTTGGTTAAAAATAAATGTTCACTATGAGATCTCATAAAAAATACAAGTTTTGATACTTTTCAATGTTCTTCATTCCACTCTTTTGAAACATATCTCATGAAGGTTTCTTTGGAAAGAACTGTTTCGCGGAATACGGTGAATATACCTAAAAATTGAAAAATATATATATATATAGTCTGAAGTTTTAGGTGCGGATTATACGCCGGAATATACGGTAGTTGTAACTTATCTTATTTGTTAATTTTTTAATGTCCTTTGTTGTATAGCATTTTTTCTTGTCTGGCGGCATGCGCGATATAACACCTGCACATTTTCTACACGCGTGCGCATAGTATATGCAGACTTTGTCAAAAAGATTAAGCACTTGCCATATTTTTTATATGTCTTTAAAAATAATGGTTGATACAAATGTTTAACATGATACAATTATGAATTTCATTTTTAAGTCTTAGTGTTTATAAAAAATGACAGCAAACAAACAACTGAACATTTAATTAATCCTTTTAATTAAACTATTTGCGTAAAGAAAAAAACTACTTTGTTTTATTGAAATTTTTATTGTTCTGTTAATGCAAGCTAATATATAATCATGAAAATTAGAATAATTCTTGCGGAAAATTCCAAATCAAAAAACAAATTAGTTTTCAACAATGAAATTACCAATAAAAAAAATTAATAAAAAATTTTGAAAACAATCAATAAAAATTGATTTTAAAATTTATATGTAATTTTTCATTTTATTTTTTAATAATACATGTTAAAAATTAAAGCAGTAAAAAATATGTTTTAGTTAAATTTCTAACATAAAAATTGTTCTTTATTATTTCCGTTGCTCAAGACTAATTTCTTTATATTTTGACATTTTCCGCAAGAAATATTCTAATATTCATGATTATCTATTAACTTGCATAATAGAAAAACGAAAACTTAGAGAAAAAATTAGTTGTTCGTTTGCTGTTATTTTTTACAAGTTTTAATAAATAAAAAATATGCATAATTGTGTGAAGTTAAATATTTATATCCTATTATTACGTTTACAGGTATATTAAAAATATGGCGGTGTTAAAAACTTTTGGCCAATGCTCTGTGTATGTATATATATATATATATATATATATATATATATATATATATATATATATATATATATATATATATATATATATATGTATCAAGTTCTTGTATCATTCTACTTAAATCTCCAAAGAGATAATTAATGATAATGTATAGACAGAATACCACATAGCTAATAGATTAACAAGTGCAATCATAATATTACCATAGCTTGTGCTTCAATGGTAATTGGCCAAAAATACTGAAAACATGAAGAAAATTTAAAAAGAGAGAGAGAGAAAAAAAAATAATAATTTGGAGTTGCTATCAAGTGAATACAAATGGATTAAGAAATGAAATATGAACCATATACAATGGAAAATTGGACAACAAGAGAATTAAATCAGAATTGGATATGAATATATATATTGGAAAAATTAAATTTTCGCGCTTCATTAAATTTACTTCATAAAAAATTTCTCTTCTAAATTTATTCTACAACCCTAGTTTATTAAATTAATTCCTATCTTAAACAATATTCCAATCATTTCGTTTAGTTAAATTCTTTTCTATTTAAAATGCGTATTTTAATATTTTATCCTGACCATATTGTGGGCAGTATTCTGACCATGGGGGCAGTATTCTGACCATAATATGGCCAATATTATGATCAGAATAGCGTTAAATTACGGTTATGTAACCGTTTTTTCTAAGAACGGTCGAATGACCTGTTACTTTGCTGCAAAGCTTTCACTGTGTCATATTTATTTACTTATATGGCTGATATTTTTATTTGTACAATGTTACACTAAGCAAAAGTATTAAGGGCTATCGGCGTCTTTTTTTATTCTTGTGAAAATATCTCGAAATTTAGTACGTTTAGAGCAAATTCTAGCCTATTTTTTTCTGCAACAAATGCTGAAAAATCGGAAAAAAAATTTAATTCGTAACAAATGCGGAAAAAAGTCTTTAGACATGAGTTCGAGATATTAACATTTTATTACTAAGTATCGTTACTAATGAATATATAAACTTATTCATAATATACAGTTCATACTTTGTGTCTGACAAGCTTCTTTTAAAACATTCTGATACATTCTAATCCAATAAAACTATTTCATATTAGAAAAAAGAAACAAAAAATATACAAGATAAAATTAAAGTATAAATATAAAAGTGCAAATAATTAATGCAGATTTTTCTTTAAGTATATCATAAAACTATTGAACTGTATTGCTTTAGCGTCTCTTCAAACTTCTTGTATGATTAACGACCTAATATTTTAAATAAAATCAATTCAGTATTATTTTAAATAACTAAACAGAAAAATAACAACAAAAAATTATACTACATTTCTAAGTTCAAGTGGTTTATGATATTTCAAATTTTATATAACAGAATGTACTTCAGATATGTATTAATTAATTCCAAATACTATATTTTGTTGAATAAGCTACTTTATAAGGTTAAAAAAAATCAACATTCTTATCAAAGCAGTATTTTTATCTTACGCTTTTTTAAATAGAAAAATTGTGAATTTGGCTTTTTTAGATGAAAATACCCTAAGGGCGCTTCAAACTTCCATCCCATTTCAAAGTCATGCAAGCAGTAAAAGTTTTTAAAAGAGTATGTGATGTGAATTTGTGTAATAATTTTTGAGAAAATTTAGTTGTTGTAGCAATTTTTTACATAAATTAATTTTTCTTTTTCATTTAAAACATGTATTTTAATCTTAAAAAATAAATGGAAAAGTATGCAAGAGTAATTTGTTTTAAAACGCTTTTAAAAATAAAAGTCTTAAACTTACTAAAAAATAGAGCTGCCATGTTAAGTATCATTTGAATGTTAAAATCACATATTGTGAACCTTGCATAAAAATATACTGAAATAAAATGACTGGTTCGTAAAATTTATATTTATCATATATTTCTAACGGTTTCTCTTTTAAATTAGGATTGAAAACATATTTATAAACACAGGATGAAGACAAGAAAGGCCATGTTTCTTCGTAAGTTCATCATGGGGAGGTGGGTATTCTTATTTAGAATTCGGCCATTTTACAAACGGAAGATAAGGGTAAAAATTTTTGCCTACAAACGCGAACAAAAATAAACATACATTGTAAATGTTCCTAATTTTACTGTGGAGATTTGTTTTCATGATGTAATTTTGTCTATCTGATGAAATATAATTGGTTATCCTATTTGCAATTTCTTCCCTTGTGGAAAACAGGTATAACGTTAGGAAAAAACAAAAGCTTCTGCATTTAAAGATGACTAGATTTGTATTTTTTCATTTTTTCAGGCCCCCTAAATGTCTTTGTTTTGGCCACCACTATTTCCAAACAATAATTTTTGTTTGTGATTTCGGTTACAAATGTTGAAGATATCCACTTGGTAGTTCTATTTTAGTTGGAAATGTTGTAGTTTGATAGTTTGGTGTAGCTACTAATAACTAACACAAACATAATACTTTGAAAACAGTGAAGTCCAAAAAGACCAACCTGCTCCGAGGCCTGCTTTGTTTATTTTTTGCACTTAATATTATTCATAAAAAATACAATAATAATAAGTCCGAAAATAAATTTTTTAATGAAGGAGAAATTATATAACACGAATGATTATTTTTGTTATTTAAGCATTAAATGCTTTTTATTACTGATTAAAAACCTTTCTGTAATACATTTGTAAATATGCTCAAGGAAGATTTATATGTTTCTCATTTAACATTTATAGTGAAAGTATATTGATTTTTTTTACACTATAAAAAATTGAGAATTAAAGAATATCCGAGTGGATAATATAATAAACAAGGTTACATGCGCAAGTTCATGAAATTCTTGATGAAGTCTTACAGTTGTTCTCAATATATATATATATATAGAAAAATAAAGAAAAATAGCCGCTTAGATGATCAAAAGATTCTTCTGAAATTCTGATTCTTTTATCATCGACTAAACTAGAATTTGAATACTTGTGGGAAGCAAATTAAGAAGTATTAAGCACTGTATGCATTATTATAAGCTTAATTTTCAGTTACTTAAAATTATCAAAAATAAATTTTCATGTAGCATTCGCTAAATACTTTATGAAATTAATTAAAAAGCTGTAACCAAACTCATATTTTAATGATATATTTCTTGGTAGTCTAGGTATTCTTTCATTTACCACGGAAATTAATTAAGATAAATTAATTAACCATTACACGCGTATGTTTAAGCATGATTACGCCTTCAAAGTTTTAGAAGTTTTAGCATAGATTTCTTTAATGAAACATGAGTATTAAAAAGCATTATCACAACAGACTTTTTAGAAGCGTATATTTAACTTGCTTTGTCTGTCCGTTCGCTCAAATTTTGCAATCCGAATTTGACCTTTCCCTGTGACAATACAATATTCTCTAAAACAAATATTTGGAATTTGCCTCCGCCACCCGTCAGTGACAAACACATTTGTCCAATAAAGTTACATAAATTGGGGTGGGTCGAAAAAAATGTTTTTTATTTTTTTTTGATTCGCTATGCCGCGAAAAACTTGCCTCTAGGGTATCTTAGTAATATGCAAAAACAAAATAAACAAAACTTTACGTCTGGCGGTAGCGCATCGGCCCTAAAATTTGAGAAACTATACGATTTTTATCATTTTTCTAAAAAAAAAAAAAAAAAGAAAGAAATCAAATAACTTCTATAACAAGTGTATTTAGACATACTTTAGTATAACACAGTATAGGAAAGATAAAAAAGTGAAAAAAAAAAATACATTTTAAAATTTATTAGTGGCGTATTACGTTTAAGAAACATAAAAAAAAATTGACAATTTCCATTGAAACCGACAATCATTTTTTTATTGTGTAAATATTCAGTTTCTAAAAACATATAGTCATTTACTTGTCTTTACTTTCTTTTGGTAGTATGAAGCAAGATTTGCCTGAAAAATAAGGCACTAATGATCTTGAGATAAGTGTAGCTCTTATAAAATCATCTCTGAAATTGGAACCGACGACTTTTGTGAGGGGTGGGAATGTGTGCCAAGTCATGTACAGATAAATCTTCAAGACAGCTGCCTGATTTTATAGCAGAACGTTTGTTCAGCACGTACAGCTGATATTTGCTTAAAATTTGCTTGTCTATTTCTGAAATCTCGTACTCAACACTGTAAACATTTACCACTGGGAGTTTCTCACATTTACTGAGCTGTTTGCCAATCGGACCACGAAATGATTTTGGCACAGTCGTTTCACCATCTAAAGTCTGAAACAAATGCCGAAATGCAATTCATTGAAATGTAAGAGAAGCACACCACACTGTAGTGGTCTTTTAACTTGTTCTTCAAATGTACGATTAAGACAGATTTTCCGCCCCGTATTAGTAACGGTGTCATCAGATCCAATTACCTCCAGTTCATGAAGTGAAAATCCAGCTTCAGTGAAATAAGAAAGAATGATACTGGCAACTTTTGGCATTACTGGCATTTTTGTACATTATAATAAAAGCTTGTCTTAAAAAAAAATGTTTTTTACTTATAATTTATTTCAACATAAAGTAAAACATGAATGCTGTTCATGTTTATTAATGGTAAGTTGAAAATTAGTGAGCTATACGTATCATGAAACCCATCGTTCGCATAATATAAGGTTCGTACGCTTTTACCACAATTTTTTAATAGAATAGTTCGCCTTATTTAAATGCAGAAAAGTATTACAAATCCTGCAAGTAAACGAGGCGTCTGTAATTTCTGCTATTTAAATATTAAATAGAAATTTTCTATTACAAAATTGTGGTAAAAGTGTACGAACCCTGTAATATTATGTAATAAAAACCAATAACAATATGTGAAAAATTAGAAACTATTTTTAAATGAAATGATGAGGCGAAAATCTGATTTTACTCTAAAATAAATAATAATTTAGAGTAAAAATACAGTAGCTCCCGTTATATCACACTTTGTTATATTGGATATATCTCTAATTCTTCGTGCCTTTCGAAACAGAAAATAAGATCTACCATAACCGCACTTTTTAAGTAACTTTTTTTATGCATTGATTATAGTAAGTATCTGTGATTTCAGTAAGTGTTCCTATAGATAATTTTATTTAAAAA
Source organism: Maratus michaelseni (assembly GCA_963931845.1). Classification (NCBI taxonomy): domain Eukaryota; kingdom Metazoa; phylum Arthropoda; class Arachnida; order Araneae; family Salticidae; genus Maratus; species Maratus michaelseni. The sequence continues at coordinate 369,676,935 of OZ007589.1, forward strand.
ATTGTAATATTCATTTAAACAATCATTTGGTGAAACTATAAAATATTTATTTATATTCGGGATTATAACGCGCACTTTTGGTACAAAAAATTGATCGAAATTTACAGGTGCGCGTTATAAACTAGTTATAAAAATTAAAAAATAATCTTTCAGAAAAAAAAATTATGAGCATAAGAAATTCAATTTCTACAGTAAAAAATTAAATTACTATGCTATTTGGTTAAAAATAAATGTTCACTATGAGATCTCATAAGAAATACAAGTTTTGATACTTTTCAATTTTCTTAACTCCACTTTTTTGAAACATATCTCATGAAGGTTTCTTTGGAAAGAAGAATGCGCGGAATACGGTAAAAATACCTAAAAATTGAAAAAAATAAAATAAATATATAGTTTGAAGTTTTAGGTGCGGGTTATAAGCCGGAATATACGGTAGTTAATTATCTTCTTTGTTAATTTTTTATGACCTTTGTTATATAGCATTTTTTTCTTATCAGACGGCGTGCACGATATAACTGCTGCACACTTTCTACACGCGCGCACATATATGCAGACTTCGTCAAAAAGATTAAGCACTTGTCATATTTTGTATATGCCTTTAAAAAAATGGTTGATACAAATGTTTAACTTGATACAATTATGAATTTCATTTTTAAGTCACACAGTTTATAAAAAATGACAGCAAACCAACAACTGAACATTTAATTAATCCTTTTAATTAAACTATTTACTTTAAAAAAACCGAGTTTTTCTTTTAAAAAAAAATTGAAAACTACTTTGTTTTATTGAAAGTTTTGTTGTTCTGTTAATGCAAGCTAATATAGCATAATCAGGAAAATTAGAGTAATTTATGCGGAAAATGCCAAAACAAAAAACAAATTAGTTTTCCTACGCATATGTCGCATCTGCAATGAGAATTTAACCTTCCGCTCCTTTGGTATTTAATACGAAACATGCGTGCAGAGCTCAGATTTTTCTGTGATATTTATTGTCTTAAAAATTATATGCTGTCTGAAGTGAGAATCCTGAATATTCGAACGAGCATTATAACATCATTTCTGCAATGTAATCTAGTTTAGAAATATAACATTATTACCCGACTGAATTTTAGCGGTGAAAGTGTACAGCGATATCCAGTATGAGAGGAGGAGGATGTCTCATTGTATTCTAGTCGAAGAAAACAATAAAATTTCTTCGATGATCGAAATCTGTTCTTTTTTCTGTGGAAAATCCCAATGCTATTCCACCAAAATAAATCGGTATCAACAGGGCGACTACAATTAAATTACATTTAATATGCTGATATTCATATTTCACAGAAATGGAGCTGTACGTATCAATTTATCGTAACACACACACACACACACACACACATATATACATATATATATATATATATATATATATATGTGTGTGTGTGTGTGTGTGTGTGTGTGTTTGTGTGTATATATATGTATGTATATATATATATATATATACACACACACACACACATACATATATATATATATATATATATATATATATATATAGTCCGAAAAGTCTAGAAACGGTCGAATAACTCGAGAAATATACATCGGATTGAAAAACGGAAATATGCCTGTTGAAATCTTAAATGATAACCCTCTTTTTATTGCAGATTTGGATTCTACGGAAAAAAACTAGGTAACTTTTGTATTGAACATTTTCTTCAGAAAATCGTAGATGGCGCTGTAATCGAGTAAAATGCAGTGAGAATCGTTTCCAATGAAAAGTCTGGATATACTCGAGAAATATACATCGGATTAAAAAACAGAAAAATGCATGTTCAATAGTTTTGAAAAATCTATTTAGGGAAATCAAATTCCCCTCCCTCAACTCTGCCCAATGGGGGGAAAGGGGACAACTTTAAAATCTTAAATGATAACCCCCCCTTTTTTAATGCAGATTTGGGTTCTACAGGAAAAAAATGCTTATCTTTTGCCTTTAACGTTTTCTTCGAACAAGAGCAGATGGCGCTGTAATCGAGCAAAATGCAATGAGAATCGTTTCCATTGAAAATTCTGAAAACGGTTGAATAACTCGAGAAATATACATTGGATTGAAAAACGGAAAAATAAGTGTTCAATAGTTTTGAAAAATCTATTTAGGGAAATCAAAGTTCCCCCAACTCTGCCCCTGGGTGGAAAGGGAGCAACTTTGAAATCTTAAATGATACCCCCCCCCTTCTTTTTTTATTGCAGATTTGGATTCTACAGGAAAAATGCGTATCTTTTGTATTTAACATTTTCTTCGAAAAATCGTAGATGGCGCTATAATCGAGTAAAATGCAGTGAGAATCGTTTCCATTGAAAAATCTAAAAACGGTCGAATGAAATAATCGGATTTAAAAACGAAAAACTAAGTGTTCAATATTTTAGAAAAATCTATTTAGGGATATAAAAGTTACCATTTTTCTAAAATATCGAACACGTTTTTTTTCGCATGTTAATCTGATGTATATTTCTCGAGTTACTCGACCGTTTCCAGACTTTTTAATGGAAATGATTTCACTGCATTTTACTCGATTACAGCGCCGTCTATGATTTCCCGAAGAAAATATTTAATGCAAAAGTTACGTATTTTCTTTACGTATTTTTCCTGTAAAGACTTACAAATAGCCAAAAACGCAAGTCAAGAATCTGGAAACGGTTTAAATACACTGGTAATGTGCACAGACAGCCAGGTCAAGGTCGAAAACGTGCCACAGCAGACTCCCAGGACCGTTATTTGGCAACGATTGCTACAATAAACAGAAAACTGACGTCAGTTTAGATTGAAAGGTAGTTCGATATAGCAACAGGAACTCGACAATCCAGTTTACTGTTAGTTACAAGCTTCATAAAAAAGGGCTGTATGCAAGGAAACCCATTATTTGTATTCCACTAACTCCAGCAACGAAATGCGCCCGGTTAAATTGGTGCAGAGATCCTCGTCTTTGGAGTACCACGGACTGGAGCCGAGTTCTCTTTACCGATGAATCCCGATTTTGTTTGAAGAGTGATTTCAGACGTGTTCCCATATAGAGGGAGAGAAACACACGCAATAAGGCTGCAAACATCAGTGCAACACATCGATACAAAGATTCTGGAATCATGGTATCGGCGAGCATTATTTTGAATGCCTGCACTGACCTACCTATTTTTACCAGTGCGACTGGGACTGCTGAAATATACAGAGATGAGGTTCTTGATCCTCATGTCCAGTTGTTTAGGGGTGCAAGCTGTAAAAACTTCCGCTTAATGGATGATAATGCGCGTCTTCATCGTACTGTACTAGTGACTGATTATCTTAAGTGCGAAAGAATCCAGCGAATGAAGTGGCCTGCATATTCTCCGGGTTTAAGACCTATAGAACATGTGTAGGATGAACTAGGACGCCGACTTGCATCTCAGCAATCCCCACACAACACTCCCCAGGAGTTTCGAACCGCTATTCATCTTGAATATACATTGTTACCGCAAGCACTTCTGGATAATCTAATCCACAGTATGGAAAATCGCTGTAGAGCTTGCATTTCAGTCAGGGGTAACCACATACCTTATTGATTTTTCCTGTGTGTCTCTATAATGTTGTATTATTACAATTTCCTTATCCCCTCTTATATCACATATTCCTATGTTTTTATGTAAATGTATTTTTTTGCCGAAATAGGCAGTTCTGCAATTAGAATATATGTCAGGCATGAGAAAATAAAGATCTTGTGCAAGTTTCATGTTCTTATCTGCAAAATTATTCAAGTTCGATGAGTTTTAACAGTTGTCCCTTTAATTTTTCTCGCTATTGTACTTGTCTAAGGTAAATAAATATTGATTTGTTATTTTTCTTAATGCAATGACAACACAAAACTACTTTTAAAATATCACAGAAAAATTAAATTCATATTTTATTAATTATAATTATTACGTGCAGAATATATCTCTATAGCTGTAATTATTCTATAGAAATCATTTAAAAAAATTAACTATTTTATTTCATTACATCTGTAAATAATAGTTTAATATTTTTTATATTGTGAATATTTAATTGTTCAGAAATTCAATCCATTTAATTAATGGAAATTTATTTCGTTCGTAAATACCCATTGTCCAAATTTGAATTCAAATTTTATGGGAAACAAAAGGATCATATCAAAAGGAATTTAATGAAATGTGATGTTTCAAACCACATTATATAAAAGGCTGTAAGCATAACAAAAATATAAAGGAATGTCTATTGTCACACGTTTGATTAAATCTGATATATTTTAAATATTGCGTTAAAATTTTTATAAATTTCCATCGTCTATTATTTCTACTAGTTCATAAAGCTTTCGAATTCAATTCAAACCATTAAACTATCATTTATTATTGGACTAGCTGATCCTCCAGGTGTCGCCCTGGCCCGGGTTAATAACAATATATTCTATACGGACAGGACTGAAATCTGTAAGGCTATCGAAATCAAGTCGAATGAGGAAAACCCCGTCGTAATCGGGCCCATAAAACCCGAAATCTTAAAGCGCCATCTGGCAGTAAAAAGTGCAACTAAATTATTTAAAGCTATTAAATATCAAGTCGAATGAGCTAAACCCCGTCGTAATCGGGCCCATAGAACTCGCGATACTCCTGTAGTTCCACTTTCCACTGACAGGGGACGCAATCTGTTCTATACGAACATGGCTGAAATCTGTAAGGCTATCAAATTCAAGTCGAATGATCCAAATCCCGTCTTAATCGGGTCAATAGAACCAAAGATAGGAAAGCGCCCCCTAACGGTAAAAGGGGAACTAAAATATTTAAGGCTATCGATATCAAGTTGAATGAGCCAAACTCCGTCGTAATCGGGCCCGCAGAACCCGAGATACTTAGAAAGGAAATAAAAAACGTCCGAAGTTATTATTCGAGAAGAATGATATATACAACTCATAAGTTCACTTTAATGTTATAGAAGGTGAATATTAAGTTAATTATAATGTTTGGAATCAGTTGCGTTGAAATTGGAAAGTTAGTTGCTGAGTTATGGAAACGGGACACAGCCTCATCTCCCCATCCCCCTGAATGCTTTTTGTCAAACAACTAATTAAGACTACTGGACTACTTGTTCAAAGACTGAAAATCGTATAAAAGCTTGGAACTTTAAAAAATGCTGAAGTTACTATTTGGAAATAGTAGTAATTATATCTATAATCACAGCAACTAAACGCTACGGATGAACCTAAAAAAGTTAAAATTGTTAAATGGATTTATTTCTGTTGAAATCGGGTGATTAGATATATATTAAAAAGGGTGTCAAATAACGGTAAATCCGACGCTAGTGGTTACGGTTCACTAAATGCGATATTTATTAAAAAGTCCCCTCCTCATCCCCGCGAATAAAAAAAAATACGAACATCCCTATTCGATCGATAAACGTAATTTTTTTTTTGAATAGGTCCACAAAACTCGAAGTTTTTTTTTAATCTAGCAACCCCCTATTTACAGTAACCTCTTTTCCATCTAGGTCAATTTTATTTGCGTCTGGTCAGTTTAAAGGTCGAAATAAAGAAAACTTTCAGTCCAATTTTCACAAAATTTGCATTTTTGGAATGCGACAAATCAACTATGTATCTAGCCTGAGTTTCGAATCGATACCTCCACTATTTTTTTTCCTATTCGAGGATAAGTGAAAATGAGAATGTTTCGTTGTCTGGAATTATCAAAACGATAATTACTTTTGCAGTTACGATAAAAATAGCCCTTTTCGAATCACATTTTAATGAGTTTTTTTATGTGATGCTTAATGGGTTTTTAATTAATATTTAGGTTAATTTTCAAAATAATAAAATTCTGAGACTCAGGTGCACCAGGAGAGGTCTTGGACTACCTTCACCTAAACTTTCAGACTTCTAGATGAGTTTGATTTTGCTAGCCCCATCGCACAGACACACACACAGACAAACAACTTTCTTTTATTAGTATAGATGTAAGTTTTTCTGTATAAAGAAATTTATTTTTTCAAGCATCTTTAATCTAATAAACACTTGTATATATTACCAATTTTTATAAGCGGACATTATATAGATAGTTATTAAAAACGTGAGTCATTAAAAAATGGCCAAAAGTTTTCATAAAAACCATCACTGCACAATAACGTTTTCGTCTCTGGTCCTGGGCGTCCTCAGTTGTAAATGCAAACACCTCTGTACTGACGTTTATTAGATCCTTGGTGATTGAGAGATTTCCTTTACTACGCCTTTCCCCTCATTTTGTTTATCCTACATGTTTTCTCCCTTTATATCTCTTTCGCTCTCCCTTTCCCCCCTTTTTCTTCAGTTTTGTCTTTTCTTGCTCGTTCAGCATTCTCCTCCAACGGGATCAATAATGGATTGTGTCATATCATTGGAAACGTTTTGTGTTGATAATTGTGTTATCAATGCATTTTGCAAACTTTCATAGTTTGGTATTTTCTCTATGTTCTATGGTTTCAAGTTTTATGGGGATTTCGATATTTAGTCTTGCAAGAGCTGTTGTTGGTTTGTTCTGTTTCAAGTCTCTTTTATGTTCTTTTATGTCTGTTTAGACATTCCTATGTATTTTATTTTTTCATTTTTATTATTGAGACAGTTGATTCGATATATTCCTGAAGATTGAGTTTTGTCATATTTTTCAATTTCATTACGTATAACTTTAAACAGAGATGGGTTGCGGGGTTATAGGAACACGTTTACCTAATTTTCCAAATTCTCGTTTTAATTTTAGGAATATATCATTTAAATATGGGATTGGAGAAATATTTAAGTACATTTTGCGCCGGTTGGATTAAATCAATTCGTAGTTTAGCCCGTTCAATCAGTTTAATTATTCTTTTCTTAGGTTGACCAGCCTTTATTCCAAGAGTTTATATAAATTATAATTCTTCCCTCAGTGTTTCTTCTGTAGAGCAATGGCTCATGTATTTTAATGACTCATATGTTTTTAATGACTATCTATATAATGTCTGCTTATAAAAATTTGTAATATATACAGATGTTTTTTATTTATGAAATACATGCATTAACTCATTTTAAAATATAAATATATCTTTATATTATCTTTAATCTATTTATGCATATATTTTTAAAAGTTATTAATACATAATAATACATGATTAATATTTATATATTTTTAAATAAATAATTAAATAATGGCTGTCCTCCCCCTCTCTTTATGACCTACATACTTTGAATTACAGTTCTATAAAAAGGTAGTGGTTTCCAAGCTATGTTTCGCAGACCACTGATGAGTTGGTAAGATGTTCAAAATGTATATTTAATTTTATCTACTGCAAAAATATATATATATATATAATAAGAATAATAGTTTACAACTTTAAAGAATTACTTTGTGAAGGCTGGTTGGTTGATTTATGACGGCCAATTATCTACTCGAGGGATATAAGCCCGAGGGGAAGTGCCTTCCATTGAGGTCTTTCTAAGGGATCCTAACCCGTATTTACGGCAAGGTTAGAAGAAAACCACGGAAAACTCCGAACGATTAGGTCGACGAGTGCGACAGGGGTTTGAACCCAGCACCTCCCGTCTACCAGCTTTGAGAGCAGAACCTCTCAGCCACTGGTGAGGCATTATTTTGTGAAAACACAATGTTTTATTTAACTTTGTGTAGAGACCTGAAACCAGGATTCTCACTGGCTTTGGATTAATCTTAGCAAATTGGATAATCATTAAATAAAAAAGAAAATTGCCCAGTTAAACTGATGGCATTGACATCACAGGCTATTCAGACTAAATGTATATTATACACTTATTTCAAAGAATAATGTCCTCGAAAATTAAGAAATCGTCAATAAATTAAGGGGTTATTAGCCCCCGTTCCTCCCCTTTCTACTTAACCATTGAACACCCAAAACTAATTAGGGAAGCGCCTTGTTACAATGAACCTACATACAAAATTTGAAGCAAATCGGATAATTCTGCATGAAAAATTCATTTATCTCAATTAAGGGGGGATTATCCTCCGTTCCTCCCTTTATACTTAACTAATGAACCCTCAAAACTAATTAGGGAAGCCCTTTATCACAATGAACCTATATACAAGATTTGAAGCAAATCGGATAATTCTGCACAAAACACCCATTTATCTAAATTAAGGGGGAATTAGCCCCAGTTCCTCCATTTATACTTAACTAATGAACCCCCAAAACTAATTAAGGAAGCGCCTTATCAGAATGAACCTATATACAAAATTTGAAGCAAATCGGATATTTCTGTCAAGAGTTATCACGTTACGTAGATACATACGTACATACAGAACCTGCGGGCACATTAACTCTCAGGCTTTGATAGCCTGTGAGGTAAAAACAAATTAGAGCCAAATTCAAATAATGTTAGTAATAAATTCGTCATGAAGCGCTAATTCTAAATTCGTTCTTTAAACTCCCCAACATATCCTGTTTTTCCTTTTCAATATATGATACATTTTAAAAAATTGTTTTTAGAATAGCTATTCGTCTAATTTCAACTATCAGTTATAGAAACTAATCAAAAAGATGTTTTATAGAGCTTTGCAAAGCGAAGAAAAAAAATCATAGCCCGCTATATTTCTATATAATTTTATGAAAAAGAGATTTAACTCCAGATTTGATATAGCATATTAGTGGGTTAAATGATACCAAATAAATAAATATATATGATAAGATATATGTGATAAGATATATGATAAGATATATATGAGTGTGATAAATAATAAGTTACACAGAAAACGTTTAATCATACAATAACATTATTGAGAATGTTGCCAAAAAAAAAACTTGCAATTTGGCGATTTTAATGTTTCGTGTTATTGCCAAACTAAACATTTTGACGCTATTTGGTGCAATGGCAATCGGCACAGATTACTGAGCCTGAGGCTGCAGTTTAAAAATTTCAATAACGACACAGACTCTGTCGTGGTTCAAAATAATGATAAATCCCATTGATTTTTACATATACATACCTAATAAAATAGGAAAATTTAATTTTTTTTATGCTGCCACCTTATAACTCATATTTAGAAAAATGTTGGCCTGCATCTAAGAAAGGCATTAAAAAAATCCCATTCTTTTATGATTAAAATTTTTCACGACATGGTACTTTGAATCTTATGAGATTTCAGTGGTGTTGGTACTAAAACCGGAAAGATGTTAGGGTGTATGTTATGGCAGAACTAATTAAGAATATATAGTGCCCTCCAGTTATTTTAAATAAAATTTTACATAAAAAGTTATATTATTAATTTCTAGTGATAACAATTATATTCTCAGTGAAAATAACGATAAAAAAATATTTATTGCAAAATAAAACATATGACAAATGGGTGAATACGTGATAAGAAAATCTATTGTTGAAATGGCTATGTTTGTTGAAACAGCCATAATTTTCCCCAATGAAGCATAGAATATTTTATTATATTTGAGCTTAATCCATAATTAGTACTTTTTTTATGTTTAAAAAGTAATTTAATTTTTCTTGCTACAATTAATGTATATTCACAAAATGAAGGAATGAATATGAATATTTTTTTTAAAAAGTGGATGAGTAATAAAATAGAGATTTGAATGGGTAATAAAGGAGTTCTTTTGTATGAATGTGTACATTAGTTGAAACAAAGATAATTTTTCTCCGGAAAATGTTGTTAAAATTCAGTGTATATCATATTAGTATTTTTATGTTTGAAATATATTTATTAAAAGCAAATCCTATTTTTAATATTTCGAATGCATTAACAATATTATTGCAGTAAAATTAGAGTAAAATCAAATACCTTATTATTAGTTGCTTCTTAAAGCCAGAATTTCCAACATAATTTAATGAAGTTTTATGTAGATATTTTGCATTTATCTTTGTACAATAATATCATGATAAATATATTTTTTATTTATCCCATTTTTATAATTAACTGCTGTTTTCAGATAATGTCAAATCATCTGGTACTACCCCACCAATTGGGTAAGACAGCACGGATATGTGAATTTTACAGGAAATGAATGAAGTTTACACATTCTTTTGAAATGGGATAAAATATTTTATTATACGACTTTAACTAAGTAACTCAACTAAAAAAATCATTTATAAGACAGATGATTTATCAAAAGCACAAAAAACGTTTTAATAACATCATAAAATAAGGAATACGCAAGGCCTTTCGAAATAATTTTGTCTTTCTTCGTCAGGCGCAAAGAACACGTGCAACCACTTTGAAGGCAGGAGCAAGATTCTTGCTGTCTAGCTCCCTTGTTAAGTACTTCAACCATTTCTTGCCAGTGGTCGGCTGAAGTCGAGTCAAAACTAAGCTATCCTATTTCATCCAACTATAGAGTTCTACCTTATTTTTCCCTAAATCAGAACGGTGTAAAGCGTGGAAAAAAAAAGATTAGAAAAAGAAACTGCCGTATAGAAAAATTTACGTACTAGAATGATTATGATAAAGTAATACCTTTTAATTTTTAATTATCTTCATGCATAATTTCTCATATTTAATACTAATTTCATCACTTATATGTTTACATACATATTTCACATGCTACATATATAATACACACATAACACATTATACTACATATATACTTGTATATATAAATCTCATACATACATATGTATTTACATAAAACAACTTTCAATACATTAAATGCAACAACCTATTTCATCAACCCTTTTTTTCATCTAAGTAGAGTAATAGTGACCAATAAGAAATCTTCTACAGGGTTACATGGTCGCTAACCCGGGAAAAAATATTTTAATAAAGATGCCATCATTCAAACATGAAGTAAATTGAAAGAATGATTATCCTGAAAAACAAAACTGCAATAAAATAAAATAAAATAAAATAAAAAATAACACTGTCACAGGAGATTTTCAATATGCGACACATTCGCTCGAATTCATGCAACCGATGTATTTTAGCACATTTAAGGCACAACGCAATGCTCAAATGCTTATTTGTTGAATCTCATAATCAATATTTGCTGTAAGGTGGTAGCGTGTGGATTGTCTCTATAAACGCATGTATTTCGGTGTCCCCATAGAACAAAATCAGGGGTTGACAAGTCGGGGGACCGTGGAAGTCATAGCTCTTTCATAAACTCTTTGAAAATGAGACGTTCAAAAAAAAGAAAAAAAAATGTCTCTGGAAAAAGACATTATTGCATTAGAAGTATGTCTCTTTAAACGCTTGACTGACTTTAATGGAAGATATTGTTGGGAAATAATAATCAATTATAAAATTTATTAGTGCTTGGGAGCATTTCACTTCATTTTGAAAAAAAAAATAGTTGTTACAAGTAGCAGCATTAATTGCAATTGAAATTTCTAGTGCTATGCGACTTTAACCCTTTCCGGCGCGGAATAAATCTGTTTGTAAAATAATGAAATAATGGACTGACACCAGATTTTACAAACGATTTCCTTAGAAAAGAATAACTTGCTGATTTTCCTTTACTTTATAAATAGAAAATTTTAATTAAATATTCTTGGTGCCGTTTGTCAGTTTTGCAATTAAAATTAGGTGTCCTTTTTTGTGACCACCGCCCGCTAAAGGGTTAAACAAGTTGACGATTTGCAACCGTATATGACTTTTCAATCTTTAGTGCTGCCAAGTATCGAAAAAACTATCAGATAATTATACATATAATCCAAATACACAACACAACAATTGCTACAACATTGGTTTCATCTTATGATCATTTTAACATAAGTGACATTTTTTCAGTGATTGAAAGCAATAAGCAAGTTCGTCGATTAAAATCTCTATAAAATATTTAAATAAAAAATATTTCTGAAAAATTCCCTTTCTAAACATAGAAAAGCTAAAATAGCTAAAGCTAATATTAGCAACGGGCCGAAGTTGATATAGAGTTTTCCAAGTTTATAAAAGGATAAACAAATCACTTTCCTTTGAAATGTATTCTTAAAATCTAAATTTATTCTTCTAGAAATATTCTTAGAAAAAAAGAGGAATAAGTTCATATTGGGAACAATCGAACCATAAACATGACGTGAGATAATAAAGAAATAGGTTGTAAAGTCTCTTGAATATGGGTTTTTTTGTCAGTATTAAGAAAACTTGCATGGAGATGAATGTATATTTCTGGTAAAAAATATCTTTATAAATGTATCTTACAACTATGTAATCTCTTGCAAAATTTTTGCTAATGTAAATATTTTCAGGCATAGTTTTTTAATTATTACCAAATCTGTACATTCTCTATGAGCAAAAATAATACACATATATGTAAACAATTTTCCAGTAAAATTTTGATTATAACAACACAAGAAAAATTATAATAATAAAAATAAAAACAATCGCACAGAGTGGTTGAAATGAACACCGTTATATTTTTTAATTGTGTTAATTTTATATAATTCTCAATATTCATCTTTCAATTGTTGATGAGTCAGATTAATGAATTTTATATAAGATACTTCACAAATATCGCCTTAATTCAATAACCAAAGGTGCTCAACATGCTAAAATGTCTTCTCAAAATTTTTCACCTAACAACGCAACACTTTTTGAAATCCCTTCTGATAGTCGTATTATATGTCTTTTTCTATGACAGGAATTCAATACATAAAAAGAAATAACATTCATTATTTTCAACTATTGAAAGTACAGTCAAACCTCGTTAACATGAACACACTTAACGTGAATTACTTTTAACATGAATTGTTTTCCTAGTCCCCTATAAAAACGAGTACAAAGATTTGATACTGATAACATGAATTACTGTTAACATGAACAAAATTTTAATTCCCCTTGAGGTAATACCAAACCTAGTAGCAAGTCAATAATTGCTATATCTTCGCCTAACATTGCTCTAACATTGTATTCATTTGCATTACCCCAATATTAAGGTGTTAATATTTTGACAGTATCGGCGCAATATTGACATGAAATAATCCGCCATTCTATTGCCAGTATTTCCAATGCGTAGCCAATATTTGTTCAATGTTTGCACTACAAGGAAAATATTTTCAATGAAACGCAAATTTTGTACAAAATTGGGATTATATTGAAAATATTTCCATTCTAAAGCTATTGTTTTTGCCTTTGTGATTTCATAGCATGTATTTCTAGTGTAAAGTCAATATTTAGCCAATGTAATGCGAATGCATTACATTGGCTATTGTTGGGCCAAAGGTATTGGCTAAAGGTATTGTTGAAAATTGTGCAAACCCACTGCAAGGTAGGGAAAAGGGATATTATTAATAGACTGGTAGCAATTTTTAAGCTGGGGAAGAACATATAGAGTTTAAGTATCGCAGCCATTGCAGTTGCTACATTGTAGAGAAAATGAATAATAACATTTTTCTGTTAACTAAATTGGAATAAACACTCATCATATAAAAAAAGGTTCCTCAACGGCTGTATACGCTACAAGATTTTAAAGCACTCTATATGGCCAAACGTTACCGAACACTTTCAAATTTAGCTGTATTGTTGAATATCTAGATAGAGAAATTTCTTGAAAAATTGTTCTTGAGCTCCGAGGATGAAAATAACATGTTTGACCATGTTCGTAGAAAATAACATGGTCAAACTAAGAACATGGTATATTCTTATTATTATATTTTAAAGAACATGTTTGACCAGTGTATAGCAAAGATTTTGACACCAGAGTAATTAAGGAAACAACAGAAAACTGGACAAAAAAATATTTTTCGCGATCATCCTGTAACATAAATGTTTAAAAAATCAGCAGGTGTAGCAAATGATTTTATAGCTCCTGTAAAACAGGGCCAGTGGCGTAGGAACTTTGTACAAATAGGGGGAGCCGGGCATATTGTGGAAAATCTTGTGGCGGGGATCATTTCATTCATAATTTAATTCATTTCGAAGATTTCCTTCATAGTGTTGCACTTTTCACAAACATGACTATAAAACAGAAGCATATCAAAAGATCACAAACTCTTTAATCCAGTTAAAATAATTTTTATTAGACATACTTGATGCATAGAAACTTAACTTATGGACGATCCCGAATACAATATTCAAATTTAAGGCATCTCCCATTCCCACTTACCAAAAGTTAAAGTTCCTTCTGTTGTTTTGCTTGCAAATCTCTTCCAAAGCAATTTTGAAGACCTTCTCTTTATAAATATGAAGTAGCATCAAGTGGTTCAGTCCTTGTTGACTCATTGTTAAATGGAGGTGTATTTGAAGCCGGTGAAGAGTGCTGAAAGATCTCTCAGCTGTCTCTACTGATATTGGAATCGCCAAAATATATTCTGCCAAAAGGTAAACTTCACAAAACAATTTCTTCACTAATTCCTCCGATGACATAAGTCAAAATCCTCAGCATGTATTCCAAGCTTTTGTTTCAGATCTTTTGAAGTGTTTGAAACTGTGTCCGTGAATATGGATTCTATCTTTATGAGAGAGACAAAAGTATTTTGATCAAGTCGTTTTTTTAATTAATTGGTAATAAGGTCCAGTGCTTCTCTGAAATTTACTCGCACTTTTTCTTCTTGCCCAAGTTGTGCTGGAGTGGAGGGATGGCTTGTTTGCTCATATCTTATTGAAAGTATCTTTTGTCTGGAGACGCTTGTCATTTTCATTTCCAAATTTAATGTGGACGCTTTTCTCCCCCATTTCTTGTAGAGAATTTAGAAATGGCTATCCTCTCTCATACGTTGTATGGTTTCTTCTAATATTGGAACTGCGTTCTTGACGCTTGCAGCAGAAAATTCAGCTGTTTGCAGAACTTTCGCGAAGATTTCGCAAGGACCAAAAAGTTCCTTGGCCATGTTCATGCCAACAAATATCTTGAATTTTTTCAAGCTTCTTATGAAACCTTTAACTTCAGACTTTTTCTCACGACGTAGTGCTGTTGGATCTTTCAATAATGCATCAAGAGTCTCTAAAACTCTTGGATAATTTTTCACGAATCTCGATATTGCAGCAAATCGAACTATCCATCTGGTCGAACAGAGAGGAAGCAACTGATTTGGTTATAAGTTTATGTTGCTTTCTTCTTCATTGTTAGTTGGCAAAGAGCTATGTTCTTGTAGACATCTCTCCATTTGCATGATTCTCTAATCAGATTCGATATCGTCTTAATCAAAGTTAAGGAATATGCAATTAATCTATTGGAACGCGCCACTTCTAGGAGTGCAAGGTCCAAGGAATGATTTGAGTACGACTGATTTAAGTACGAAGTATATTTTTATTTGTTACAAACTGCTGATCTGATAAGATGGAATGTAAATTTTCATAAAATTGTGTGCTTGGGATTAACATATATTTCTATATAAGAAGTTGTTTAAAAATGAAATGTATCTTTTGAAACAATTTTTAAATATGATGCATTTTGTTTCACAAACGCTTTCACTAAGGCCGGCCCTGGGTGGTCTGGTAATTTATAATGAGCAGAGCTTCAGAAATTCTAGATGAATATTTTGCTTACCTTAGTCTTCTTAATTATAGTAATGTCTGGAGCATCAGCATCACTTTCCATATTATCCATATTCAAACGTCAAAATAACTCACGCTTACCGTCTTTTATGGCCCGCGGAAGAAGAGACCAGTGGCTTGTCCCTCCATACATTTCACGATCGGACTCCGCGGGAAAGCAAGGGCCGTAGGGATGCCGGACATATGGTGGATGACCCGACTCCCTTATGGGTGCTTGGCGATGAAGCCGTCCGACAGTCTCTACGGTTCATCAGGTGTCATGTGGGGAAGTATCCTTTGATGGTGGGAACTTCCGCCGAATCGTAACGACCTCTGTCGTCGACACTGGGGCAAGATGAGGAGGCGTCGCTGGAACGCGAACCCTCTGAATCGATCGTAGCGACCTGGCGAGATAAAGCCATGGTCTGCGTTAAAAGTTCTTCAGAACTTGGGGATGATGAGGAGTTGGGCTCGCTCGGCGCCGTGCGGGCGCCGATGGCGCTCATTAGTTTTTTTTTTACCGTATTTTATGGTCATATGGCCACGACGCGCAAACTGCATGCAAAACAAAATAAGATTAAGAACTAACCTCTGGAATGTTGTCACTCACTAGAATATGAGATTACAACACCGCCCTAATAAACACCAAGGGATACTAAAGCGACCTCGATGCGGGGGGTGGGGGGACGGACACCCTTTCAAATCTGAGTAAATTGATGTTTTCGTTTTGTTATGAAACTTGTTGTTTCAAATAGGACGACCCAATCCTTTCAATTCTGAAATGCCAGAAATACGCAGAATATTGAAACATGGACATACTCAAAACTGAGCACATAGAGGTCAGTTCATACTCATTTTTGAAACCTGGACATACTCAAAAATGATTAGAATCAGTTTAAACTCATTTTTGAAACATAGAAATACTCAAAAATGAGCACAAAGAAGTCAGTTAATACTCATTTTTGAAACATGGACATACTCAAGTAGGAACACATGATATTTTGTTCTTGAGTGTGTGCACGTATTCAGAAATGAGTATATACATATTTCAAACTTGAGTAGTTTTGATTCGGAGCCATATCGACTAAGCAACATACTCAGATTGGAGTATTTTTTGCTCAGTTTTGAAAATGTCGTTTTTAGAGTGAATTGAAACTCGTGCTTCATTTTACATGGATATATTTAATATAACATCTGAAGAATTTACACAAATGAATACCATATTTATAAATACGCATCATCACAATATTGATGTTATGTGTGATACTATCTAAATATTAGAATTACCTTTAAAACACTATTTTTTAAATTTCAACAATATGTTTATCAACAAAAACAAAACAGATTCCACAAACAATTAAAACCAATCTCATTCACACAAACAATACCTTTATTTTACTAATTAGTATGCATAACTAAATTTTATGCTATTAGAAATTTAACTGTTTATGGTCGATAAAGAGTATTAGTAGTGTTGCTAATTGGCTACTAATGATACGAGCGGATAATTTGTAACAATTTTGGATCACTCTTTTTACGAAACCACCGGCTCAGATTCCTACGAAATTTTTCTATTTTAGAAAAAATATATCTAATTTTTCTTGAGAAAAAATTTTCTTATACACTAAATTCATTTTTCTGAAATATTTTTTGAAAGTCGAGTAAGTTCATACTTAAAACAATCGAGGCGTAAACATGATATGAGAAAATAAGGAAATGGATTATAAAATCGATTTCGTATTGATCTCCGTGTTAGTATTAAAAAAATTAGAAGCAGATGAACGCATATTTCCGCTAGGATATAATTTTAAAAGAAATCTTTCAGTATTTCATCAATGTATTTTCAGAATAAATGAATCATTCTGTATTCCCTTTTATTATAATAGAATATTTAAGGTGTACATTTGAATATTGATATATTAAAAATAACCCTTAACGTCTTAAAATTTTTAATAAAAATAATTATAATTTCAGAATAATTTGAAATATCAAAAATAATAAATAAAATTTAAAATATTAATTTTTATCCAGATTCATTAACTCCACCCCCCCCCCCCTCCAATCAACGGGGAAGATAAATAAAATTAGTACTTTTTAAAGAATTGAGTGTCTTAAGATTCCGTTATTAACACATTCCAACATTGTGGAAACATATTTATGAGTTCGGTTCGCTGTTTGTCAGTCTGACCCTTTGAGCTCTAACTTTCCTAAATGTGGTTCGATTGCTATGAATCTGATGTATGTTTAGGTTTATTACACCCTGCTATCTATAGAGATTGGTGTGTATAGAATTTATTGTTTGTTTTCAAAAATACACATTACCATACGCATATATTACCGTCTATAAATAGTGGCTTCAAATATACTTTAATGACGTTATACTATTTCAAAATTAATACATTACAAGGGAGCCTATTAAATGGAATGCATAGAAAACAATGTAGCATATTATTAATCTTCTACAGCAGGTATGTTAAAATCGTTTAACACCAATGGCTGAATTAAATATTATGCACTAGGGTCCGATCCAGTCTGTTCTTTTGTTTAAAAATATAAAATCAAAAGAGACCGGAGCATGCGTAGCCCGTTCAGTTTTCTCTGCCAAAGGTAGTGGGGCCGTAAACTTCAGGTTTGTTTGGAAAGATTTTCGTTTAAATATATAAAATCATTCAACATTGATTTGAGGTATATTTAAGGTTATTATCACGGGCCCGGGCAACACTGGGCGGATCAACTAGTGTGTAATATAGTACAGAGCTATACATAACTGTACAATTGTGCATGTATTTTTGTTAATTGTGCATGTATTTTTGTTTATTACAGCTATATTTTCGTAACAAGGTCTTTTTTTATTGAAAGGTCTTTTTATTATTGATTTATAGAAAATTCGAGATATAGACAGTAAGCGAATTCTGTTTATACCAGCGGAAATGCGAAATTCAGGCGTTTAATTTATAGAAATTCAACTATATGTATCCAGCTGCCCAAAATACTCACGAGAAGAAACATGAAAAACTTCTGTATTGGAGACGTGGGTATACAAAAATATCGAAAATAAACAGTTATACATCACTGTTTATAAAAAACTCAGATCATAATATGCATAATTTTCTTTATGCAGTAAAATTAGGGAATTTTAAACGAGCACTATAGTATTCACTGTATAGTATTCGAAATAATAATATAGGAGTGGGATGCTTTCTTTTTTGCTTACGAATGAAGGATATTTCATATATATATATATATATATTATTCTGATTTCGGGAAAGATACTGAAAATGTTTAATCAGGTACTTTTCCGTACAAATCCAAAATTTCTGCCTAATTGGTAAATTATAAATTTGGTTCATTTATCTAGTCAGCAGAATTCCCAATTGATAAATCAGAAATTTTGTCATAAAGGGGATACCCATAAATATGATAACCGACTGTTGCTAGTTGCTACGTAGTGGGGGAGTGTCTACTACAATACGTAAGGCAAAAGGTTTTATCTTTCTTCGAGGGGACTAAAAAGGCATTATCATGATTTTTTATTTTGCTGCAGTTATGACAAATGTAATAAATAATTAAAAGTGCAGCTTATTTTTAAATGTCTTTTCACTAAATGTTTCTGTCTTATATATTTCATGTGATTTTTCTGGATCTTCATTAACTTTATTAAAAAACAACGTATCAAAAACATTACAAACAACCCAATTTGGTGCACAAAAGAATTGAAAAATATTGTTTTGTGTAACTTGACATAAGTCGAATTTCAAGAAAAATTGAAGAATATCTATTAAATTGATATGAACTTTATTTTCTAGTAAAAGCTTTTAATACAGCATAATCAAATGTTTATTCAGATGCATACATAAATTAAAGTGTGCCAGTAAAATAAATATCGCGAAAAGTTTTAAGTAGTTAAAGTTAATTTTTACACCCTCCCCCCTCCCCGATAGGGTGTTTGTTTTCTCTTTCTAAGAAGTTTTGTCTGTTTTCTTATTATTTGGGATCTGTATTTACCACCTCTCAGATTTCTGTTTGAAGATTGTTAAATGTGTTATACAATACCTGAAACACTGGTTTATTTACCAAATTGTAATGTATTTAAATTATATCCATTTGATTTGTTTTCGATACGAACCTCTCATAACACCATCGTAGATTTTATATGCTAATATATATGTAAAAAAGTAAGACAACTATGATGGTGCTATAAACCCTTCCTAAGAAAAAATAAATAAAAAATAGGTACAACTGAAATGCATTATACAGTCCCTGGCCAAATTATTAGACGCAGTTGTTTTTATTATAATTTGTTAAATATCTGGAAAGATACATGAGGAATTATCTTGAAACTTTAGGAGTGTAAACAACATGATCAACGTCATGTATTTCCGAGAAGATTTTTTCTTGAAACCCCATAAGGGGCCGTCAACAAATTGAAGAAAAACGAATACGTTTTTGATAACCCTGTAAAAACCAATATCACAAAAGCGTTGAAACGGTATCACACGCTTAGGAGGCTTACTGTAATAATTTGGGTTCATTTTTATGAAGATAGCATGTATACTCGAAGAGAAATTCAGGTTTTTATAAAAACAGTCCCAAATTTTACTAAGTTTTTTGCTTATAATTTGCAGAGTTTTTAATATAAAAACAAGTTATTTTCAGAAAATATGACAAACAAAATTATACACAATACCCTGCAATCAGAATTAAAAAATAATAAAAATTGCATGAAAAATGAGCAGGTTTACTAAATATTTTTTTACTGCGCATGCACGAATTCAATCAAAATATACTGTGCATAATATATTAGCTAAATATATAGACCAACTTTTATGAAAGTCTCAAAAACATAGCTTGAAAATTTTGATAGTGATCGTCGATAGAATAAGCTCGAAATACGCTGTTTCCAAAAGGAAGCAAAAAGATGAGGGGTTGTATCCAAATATACTAGCTTTTGAAAGTTGACATAATAAGGATGAAGCGTCTCTCATTCTATATTTGATACAACCCCTCATCTTTTTGCTTCCTTTTGGAAACAGCGAATTTCGAGCTTATTCTATCGACGATCACTATCAGAATTTTCAAGCTATGTTTTTGAGACTTTCATAAAAGTTGGTCCATATATTTAGCTAATATATTATGCACAGTATATTTTGATTGAATTCGCGCATGCGCACTAAAAAAATATTTAGTAAACCTGCTCATTTTTCATGCAATTATTATTATTTTTTAATTCTGATTACAGGGTATTGTGTATAATTTTGTTTGTCATATTTTCTGAAAATAACTTGTTTTTATATTAAAAACTCTGCAAATTATAAGCAAAAAACTTCGTAAAATTTGGGACCGTTTTTATAAAAACCTGAATTTCTCTTCGAGTATACATGCTATCTTCATAAAAATGAACCCAAATTATTACAATAAGCCTCCTAAGCGTGTGATACCGTTTCAACGCTTTTGTGATATTAGTTTTTACAGGGTTATCCAAAAGATATTCGTTTTTCTTCAATTTGTTGATGGCCCCTTATGGGGTTTCAAGAAAAAATCTTCTCGGAAATATATGACGTTGTTCATGTTGTTTACACTCCTAAAGTTTCAAGATAATTCCTCATGTATCTTTCCAGATATTTAACAAATTATAATAAAAACAACTGCGTCTAATAATTTGGCCAGGGACTGTAATTTCTAAAATAAACTCACGTTTTTGATCTTGTGCAACACATTTAAACTATCTTCAAACAAACATCAATGAGATAGGCGGTAAATACAGATCCTAAATAATATTAAAACAATCAAAATATCTTAGAAAAAGGATTTTTTTTACCTTATCGGGGTGTAATATGAGAGTTTGAGCTCTCTCTATCCAACTCCTTTATTTAAATTCCACAGATGGAGAGATTCGAGCCTCACTGCAACAATCTTGGATTCTCCAAATCTTTTTTCTCCAACAAGTCTTTCCATCAGTATGCCCCATTGAAATTTACAAATAGACTTATAGTCAACGTTTAGAATAATAATTCTAAGTTTATGTTACTTTTTTCCTTTAACCCGTGTTTTACACATAGAAAAGAAACATATATTAGTAAACAATTGCGATTTCAGATTAATGAGATAGCAAACATAAATGTAAAATTCAAAAACATAACAAGACTTTATTAGTTTCCTTTTTCCAAACTGTCCAATATATAGCCGGATAGTACAATAAACTATTATAAATTATGTACACATATTTTGCAATTACCCAGCAATGCCATATTTACCCATTTCCAATGCGTATAATTTTTATTGATTGGGAACAAATGAAAAAAAAAATGCCTGGAGTTTAATGCAAACCATGTTTGTCAGCGACAAAAAAAAAACAATAAACAAGTTGGAAATTGTACGTCAAACGTTACAAACGAGGTGCGTTCGTACGCACGTTTTAGAATTAAATTCATGATATCCCGTGCGTAGAACCGGTTAAACAGCTAGTTAAGTATATATTTTATGACACTGTTCATACAAATATCTTAACTAGTTATATAAATATTCAGATATATATGTATCAGCTAGTTATATAAATATTCAGATCTTGATGATTTTTAATTCTGTGAAATGAATTATATCGTCTGCAGATTAATTTCTGTCATAAAATAAGTATCTCGGTCGCTTGACGATTAAACTTCGGAAGCTCCTATAACAAAAAAGCACCGATTTAAAAAAAAAAATTCAAATTTCTTAATAAATATTTTTATTAATATCTCCTAAAGTTTTGATTCGATTTTAATAAAATTTGAAATGTCTCGACAAAATTCTGCAAAGATAATATATTTTAAATTGCAAACCATTCGGTTGGGTAGTTTTTGCGTTGTTATATGTGGACAGACAGACAGACGGACAGACAGACAGACAGACAGACGGACGGACAGACGGACGGACCAAACGACGACTATAGGTGCTACGTATTTATATAATTACGAACGCACCTAAAAAAGAACAAGGAATTTGAAAAAAATTTTGTAAAAATCCTGATTTACAGACACACACACAAATATATATAAATTTCCGTACTTACTCCGAAACACTGTATTAAATTTTTATATGATGCTGGAAATATAATATTAATAGTAATTTGTAGAGATTGTAAAAAGAAAAAAAAGTTTCGTATGGGTACTTTCTGTTTTCAAAGAATGTTCTTGTGCTCTTGTGGGAAAATAGACAGGCTACACTAAAAAGAAAAGATAAATGTTTTTTAATGCTCGAAAATTTAATATAACTACAAACGAACATATACAAAAACCTCTTTCGAGTTACTACTGATTACGAAAAGAGTTCTTAATCTTTAGAAACCTCAGAAACAAATGTATTTTAAAAATTTAAGAAGCATCTATAAAAACAAATTTTCTTTTGTTGCCAGTAGTTTTCGGGAACATTTCCGAGTAGTTTCTATAGTGTATTAATCAGTTTTCCCAAACAGGAATATCGGTTTTTATAATGCTACCATTTTTGTATATATATATTTTTATATTTGTATACATTTTTGTTTGATACCATTTGTTACCATTTGTTACAATTTTTGTATACATTTTGTATACCATTTTTGTATATTTTGCATATAATGCTACCATACCACCACCACAGTTGAAAACATTTTCAGCTGTGTAATCAAATTTATACATGCTAGAGTAATAAAATAATATTAATTTTCATGCTAAAGCTAATACTTTTAATTTATCATGTCTGTCTGTAGAATATGTTTGTTGAACAATAAAATGTTTACTTGAGAATTGATAGCATTCGGAAAACTTATATTCCGGGTTGAGTAAAATGATTAATACGTTAAAAAACTATTCGGACACGTTTCTGAAAATCAGTGGTAGCAAAAGGAACATTCTTTTTATAGATTCTTCTTTAAATCTCGAAAATATATATTGGTTTCTGAGGTTTCAAAAGATAAAGAATGCTTTCCGGAATCGTGATAGCTCGGAAGAGGCTATTGTATATTTTTGTTAGTGGTTATATTATATTTTCATAGACTAAAGAACACTTGTCTTTTTTTACACTTTCCAACATAGTTGAAACGTGTTTATGGATTTGGTTTGTCTGTTTGTCCGTGATGTAACTCTCGTAAATATACTCGAATTGCCATGAAATTTTTATAGACTATTCAGTTTTACTACATAATATTCGGTATTGAAAATGAAGTGTGTAGAATTAATAGTTCATTTACATTTTAAACACAAAATGATTTCATTACATTATGGTATATGAGGAAAAATCGTTTGCAGCGCGCGTTTTACTGATGTTACGATATTTCAAACATAATGAAATTAATATACATTACTGAAGTGGACTACAACATGCTTTTACTGGAATATACAATTAGTAGTAGTTATAGTTCGATACCAGAGACGTACAAAGTAATTCCTTTATATTATGATCAATGGGGAAAAATCGGTTGCGGTGCATTTTGAACATGTTATGATACTTGAAACATGAGGAAATTTAAAAGGATCATAATGCTCAATACAAATTATTTTCTATAGATTATGGAGTGCATAGGATTTATAGTTTATATACAGAGACGCACAAGAGAATTCAGTTAAAGGACTGACTAAGATCGGTATTTGCTAAATATGGCAAGCATCTACAAAATTAATACAGTCGTATTATGAAGTTTAAGCAGTAGTAGCCAAGTAAAATGTAGGTATAATAAAAAAAGAACACGATTGCACTCTAATCTGTTTATTTAAATCCAATCATCTTGATACCCGGAGGAATGCTCTCTCCCATAACAATAATCTTAGCAAATCAGGGAGGACATCTGAAAGGAATATGATCCGAACTATCGTTCAAGTAGAAGAAAAATCATGCAAATCGCACACAGTGACCATATGCTGGTACCGAATCCGTGAACATCGGCTAAAACTTCCTATTTTGTGGTCAGCATACTGGGCTGAGTGGATGCGGTAAGTAATAAATAGAAAATGTAAATATATAATATTCTAACATCAACACAAAACACGATATAGCTGTAACTTGATAGTTATATTGTGTCTATAACTGCTAGGTGAGTGCAAAAATGAAGTCAACAAGAAACTGATAAGGGAAACAGTGTAATATTGGCTACATTGTAAGAAACTTCATCAGAGGATTGACTTCAATAACGTCAGTTATAAATGTTAAGTTACTGTTGTCATGAGACGAGTTATTTTAGTTGAAAAACATTCTCATTCCAACCTAAATTCATAGAAATCTGGCAACTACCAGGAAAGACTTAGAAAAATTATTTAACAAATGCTTTAAATCGGAGATAATACTTGAAAATGTGAAATGAAAAAAAATTACGTATCACAATATGAAAACAAGCTGAATAATATGAAAATAAAAATGATCCAATAAATGTATCGTATATGTATAGTAATACGTATAGTAATAGGTATGTCATGTTTTGAGGGTTTTTTTTGTTCTTAAATTTACTACGAAAATTCAGCCTCATTTTGGCATTTGGTTAAATTTTTAATTTTTATGTCAATGGTAGATATCAGGTTTTATACCACCATTAATCGTTATGATTTAGCAGTATTGGCTCTACAAGATAAATGGTTTTTCGTACAATTTCTAATTGTGACATTCCAATAAATGAAAAACAAAAAAGATAGTAACTGTGTGTATTATATTTCATCGACGAACAAGTGCGCAAAGACTGGGAGTTGAATACCAAATGATATAAAATATCAGCAATTGTCATTTAATGTAAACTCAAATGACGAGATTGAATCTTTTAAAACTTGTTATTGTGTTAGTTTTGCATAGATTTATAGTAAAATATTTCACATATATAGTATTCGTTACTGCTTATCAAAATAAGTTAAAAAATTTCTTCAAAAGTATCATTTCATACAAGATGAGATTCTTTTTGAGTGGTAAATTATCGGCATTGTTCGGTTTGGTTTAGCCGCCTTTTATTTTTAAGCCAAAATTTTCTAAAAATCAAATGAAATAAATGGATGCTTTTTAATGGTATTCTCTTTTTAAACTTCCATAGACTTCCATCATATCAAATATAAAATTTCATTTTTGACTACAATATAAAAGTACAGTAAGCCCTATCTAAGGTGGACTCTGTGTAAAACGGAAATTTGTCTAACGCGAAAAAAATTAAAAATCCAGCGGAATGATTTTCAATAATGTAAACCCTGCATCTTGAAATTTCAGATGCATTTTATCATTATATTTTTTTAACTTGTATTGGTAAAATGGTTTGACGTAAGTTTTATAAATTGTTGATAAATTGTAAGGAAATCATGTGGTGACGATCTGAAATTTATATATGCACACTAGAAATTTTTCACGTTTGAGGTAAAACTTCCGATCAGAGATGGAACGTTGCTAATCAGATATTTCCTTAAAATTTCGCTCATGAGCACGTGTTGCTCCTCATTAGGAGAGACTGGAGCTAATAGAACATAAATTTTCTCATGAAATAAATAAGGATTTTCTCAATAAATTACAGTACCAGCATTATTCAACAACATGTCATGAACATTTGTTTTCCACTAGATAAATGCAAAGCAAGAAGCAAAACATTAGTAATCCAAACTGTGGAGTTTTTCTTATGTTTAATAAATACTTGCTTTGATAAATTATTTTCACAATATTACATGTTTTTATAAAGCTTTTAATAAATGCTATTCAATTGCAATCGTTATTTTGTGTCAGTAATAACTAGTTAATTTTCAATAAATCTAAATGAAGTGCAAAATGGCGTAGGGGCAGCTGAGACATGTTCTAATAGACCCCAAAGGGATTCAATACAAAGTTTCATGTTCTTGCATGTAATATCTGCGCTAAAGAATATATGTTGTATACAAAAAATTTAAAATGCCTTATTCTTTTATTTCTGCTGAAATTAATGCCATTTCACACTATTAAAATTGAGTATCTTGTGTTAATTTTTGTTATATCATTGCAGCATATAATAAAGAATAGTGTCTTTTGTTGTAAAAGTTACCAATACAGCAATAAATGCCAAATAAAGAGAAGATTGCTATTAAAACAAATTGACATCTAATTTTAATATAAAAGTTCCACATTGCCGTGGCGATAGTGGTGACAAACGTTAGAAAGTAAAGTACACGTATGTGGCCAGATCTAACTCATTTAAAATTTCAGCTCCAAGTAGAGCCTGATTAAAGTTGTCTAGGACTCAAAGCCCAACAAAAGTTTGAACAACATTGGTCCTCTCCAAACCAAAATAGCAGCTAGAAAATGTTGGTGCGCAATTCTATCACGAAGAATGCACAATAGGAAGAAAGTGAGACTCTTTACAACTTTGCATATTATATATGATTTTTATAATTAGATGTGACGATATGGCTGCCAGTTAACCAAAATCTTTATTGATAACTGAGAAAATCATTGCAGAAAACTGCATTTCTTAGAATTTTTTTCGAAATCTTTTGACCTTTCCGGGGCACTGTCCGCTGTGGGCCTAAGGCTGTGGCCTAGTTGGCAAGTGAATCAATCAAGCATTTATTTTTACTGACATATTCGTACCCACAAACAGTTTACGATATTTACAAATCATGTTAAATATTTTGATCAGTGTGCATAAACAGGAAAAGTTGAAGATCAGTTTGCATTACTTTTATTTTTAAATAAAAACTGATATTTTAAGTTTGATATGTAGATACTATGTTGGAGTTTGCAAAAACATACTCACTAATATCTAGAAAAACTTCCAAAAAATAAACTTTTAGATTTGAAACTTGTGCTTCATTCAAAAAGTGCATTCATGAAGTCTGTTAAGAAGTAATGCGTCTGCTTTTAAAAAACTATTACACTGAAAAGTACGCAAATTAAAAGCATTCACTACGAGGTAGAAGAAATAAAGAACAGAACAGTTAGACCAATGTAAAAATAATATAAGCTAAAATATGCAAGTGTCATTTTTAGAAAAGATTATGATATAGCCAGAAATTTTAATAATCAATCGAAATTATAATTTCAATATTTTTTGTTTGCTTCATTGTAATTCATTAAAATATAGATGCACGAAATTTACTCAGTTGACAGTTATTTATAGACATGACGTGTACTTAAAAATAAATGAGAAGCGCCTGTCTTAATAATACATTTTTGTATTAATTCGAGTGCTATTTAATTTTTTAAATACCAGATATTTGTTTAAAAAACCTTTTATTTTTATCTAAACGTATTTTTACGTATGTTCAACAGCGTACAGATATCCTTACTATTTCAATTTTACAGAGTTATAAAAGCATAAAATACTAAAATTGATAACATTTATAAAAAAAAAAAAAAAAAAAAAAAAAAAAAAAAAAAAAAAAAAATTAATTTTTTCCGCTAAGCAGCTTTAAAATTTAACGATTGTTTTCTTCTTTTAACAAGATTGTAATTTCTATGTTCAATTTTAACTGTACGCGACGGCAATTATATATATATATATATATATATATATATATATATATATATATATATATATATATATATATATATTAGTACTGTGGCCCGCGGCTACAATACTTATTTTGACCCTCAGTGATAATCAGGTTCGGCATGCCTGATTTACAGAAACACACGAAAGTATTTGTTTATAGTAGTACTATATTTAAAAAAAATATTTTTGTCAACATTTTCGTTTTAGCCAATGTTTCAAAAATCTCTATGATAGTTATTTTTTCTAATCTTATTCAAATTTCTAAACAACGTTTATAATATGTATTGATAAAAATCTACTAAAGTATATAAAAAAAAAAACATTCCGAAATTTGTAAATGCTAAGTAGAAAAAAATGGACAAAATTATTTTGCGTAATTTAATCTTTATTAGTGTATATAAAAATCAATGCACAATTTTACATTTACTTAAATGAGTGGAATATATTAATCTCTTGACGTCGTCCACGTACGAGGCATACATTGTTGAAGCAACGTAGGTCTCGTACGGTCCTTGAATTTGATTACCATTTTTGTTTACAATTACAAAATTCAGCTTATAATATCATAGTCAGCGAATGATTGAGACAAACATTACCATTCGAAAATTCCACTATTTTTGAATAGTGATCTTAAAAGTAAAAATCTTACGAATCTTGCTTCTAATGTTTTGAAAGCAACGTGGTAAAGGAAAAAAATATAGCAATCAATACATTTATTTATGCATATTGCACACTTAAATGTTTCCCTGTATTAAATTGGTTTTTGAAAGCCTTTTTCTGGTTTTAAATTATTTGAAAAAAAAAAAGTCCCGCACGATAAATCTTTCAGTACAAAAATACGAAAGCAAATTTTATGTGTTAGGATAATTTACAAAGCTATAAAATTACAATTTAACTTTGAGCGTATTTGTACCTTTTGTAGTTTTTATAGTAATCCTTACAGATTTTTTTTAATTTATGGTGTTATAAAAGCTGCTGTGTCCGTCAATGCGATGAAACATTTACGGTGAGAGTTATAAACTTTTATTGGTATACAAAGCAATGTATTCCCATTGTCTGAAATAGCTGTTGAAAGGTTTTTACAAGAACTTTAATATTTACTATTTTAAAAAGATTGAATTTTTTTATTGTTTTATTTTTTTACTTTTCTTAAATTTAATAAAAAACAGACAAACATAAATTTCTGTGTTTAAAGCTATTTTTAATTAGATATGTACACTTCAGTAATCTACGAGGTGTTATTATACATGAGTTTTATTTCGCTAAAACATATTAAGACTGTTCTTCTTAAATTTACGATTGAATTTAAATCATTACTGGTTTAATAATGTATCCCACTTTAGTATTTTAAATTGTTAAAGGCTACAATTTTTTAAACAAAGTTACACAGACGGACTTTATGCATTTCAATGCGAACGTTTTCTGGTATGGTTTAAAAATTTAATAAACTGTTAATTTTACCGACAAATATTTTTAGTTTGACTAGGCTATTCAAAGGGAGTTTTTTCAATCTATATTTTGAAAATATTGCGCCAATATTGGCGGGGAATATTTAGCTAATGTGAAAACAATAAAACCAATATTTGTGTAAATCTAATATTTCATTGGAAATATGTCCAATGTAATAGAAATACTCGTTAAATATTGGTTTTATGTTTGGAAATATTTCCAATGAAACGCTAATATTGTACAAATGTTGGCTTGACATTGAAAATATTTCTAATTTAAAGTCGTGCTCAATCAGATGAGTGGTTAGCATGCTAGCCATAAAATGAAGAGCATGTGTCAATGTTTGCAGGTCCAGTAGTCACGCGGATTGGGAGGGGTGACTGTGGGGGGGCCTTCAGAATTTTCCTTGTACGATAACGATAATTTGGGTCACTTTCCTTTTAAAAGTCCTCCCTGACTGCATCTCCTTTGTAGCAATATGGCCAAAACTTGTCGATGCTTAAGACAATATTTTCCCTTCATCCCACCTTAAGGTCAATATTGTACAAATATTGACTTGACATTAGAAATATTATCAATGAAACGCCAATATTGCACAAATATTAGAGTTGGGTCCCCAATATTACGAATAAAACTGCGAAATTCCAAAAATAATACTATTAAATTACAAATTTAACCCCTGCAGCACCAATATGTCAACTATTATTTTATTCGCTTTATATTAGTTAAATATTTCTTACTAAAATTAACGAAGTGTCAGATTGGCAGTGTAAAATTGCCGATATTACTTTACTACTAGGGTTAAGTTTAAGCTTTTTAAGAGGTACATCTAATGACTATTCTCCAAATCAGCGGTTCCCAAACTTTATTGTAATGTTACCCATCGTAAAGTTTAAAATTGTCTCGCGACCCACCTAATATGTTGGCATATTTAGTCTTTTGAATAATTGATTCTAAGGGAAAGATTAATTTTGGCAAAAACCATATACAGGAGAACAGTAGCAGTCTGTTGATATCTAGAGTCTTCTGAATAATTGATTATAAGGAAAAGATGAATTTTGGCAAAAACCATATACAGGAGAACAGTAGTGGTAATACTAATGTGAAAGTGGAATTACGTAAACATTTTACTAAATATAAAAATACGCTTAATAAAGAATGTATTAGGGAAAATACATTTTAAAATGCAAAGCAATTTTCGGCAATGTTTTGCACTAACGACAGAGTATGCGTCGAGATTGACAAATCTTTAAATTTAGTCTCAAACCGCTTTCTACCCAAAGTCTAACAAAACAATGTATTTTCACCAAGTTAGCTATTTATATCTTTTCACGATATTTTACCGTAAAGTTGCAACATATTGTTTTATTATATTACTGCAACAGAAAAAAAAAAAACATTTACACATTTTTGAAGACCTGACTGATCGTTCCGCGACTCACTGGTGGGTCGCGACCAATAGTTTGAAAATCTCTCCTCTAAAACTTCAATCGTCCAAGTAGAAAATATTTCAGACAAAAATTTCGCGGCACTTTTCAGAAGTTAAACAAGAAAGAAAAATCATGCTCCAAGCATAGATTATGAAACATTTCCCAACACTTCCAGAATATTTTAACAAAAGCTCACTGCTTAATAAGGTAAATAAGATGCATAAGTAAACGTTTTAGAAAACGTATAACACATTTTAAAACAAGATTTCAGAAATTACCGTTCATAGCCAAAATTACTCCAATTCTTTAGTGCTGCACTGTATTTGATTTATAGATTTGTATATATTCTATATAGTATGCTAAAATTTAATTAAATAAGAAAGCGCTTAATAGATTGAAAATCCCCTTCAGCAATTTCTACCAACAGATGAAACATACTTGAATTCTTTTGTACAGCACTGTATATTATCTACAGATTTTTGTACACGCCACATATTAAATTAAAATTTAATTCAATGTAAAACTACTGAAATCACATTTCCAGAAATTATTCTCCATAGGCGGCTATGTATCCAGTTCTTTGTGTGGCCCTATATATGATTTTACTTATATTCTACGACCATCTCTTGGTATACTAAATATAATTTAGCGTGTAAATGCATAAATCAATTAAAAAAAACCTTTAAGAGCCTACGCTAGACACGCGAAGAAACGCTGAAGCTAATGTTAAGTCTATGGGAAGGTTCTTGCGCGAGTTCTCGCTAGCATTTTAATATTTTTAAACGATTTTTTTGCATAGGATAGCTGACGTCGATTTCTAACGGTGTTTAGTTTTTATTGTTTTGATTTTGGTTACAGTTTTTTTATAAGCGGACATTTTCAATTTAGGAACCGGTTGGAACCGGTTCTGAAAGTGAAAGTACCCTTATATAAAAAAACTGGAATCAAAATCGAAAAAGTAAAAACTAACAACGTTAGAGATCGACGTCAAGTATCCTATGCAAAAAAAAAGAAAATCATTTAAAAATATTAAAATGCGAGCGAGAAATCGCGCAAGAACCTTCCCATAGACTTAACATTAGCTTACGCGATTTTTCGCATGACTGATGTAGGCTCTTAAGTAATTTACGCTCATAATAAGTAATACTTACGAATTATTTTATATAACCCTGTATATGATCTATAGCATTTATGCACACCACATAGTCTGCAAAAATTACCATATCATAATTGAAAATGAACTGCCAGCAATTAATGCTAATTGACAAGACAAATATAATATTCGAAATCTTCTTTGTGTTCGTGTAAATGAACGATAAATGATATGCACATCATATTCCATAGCAAGTGTCTTATCAGTAATGTAAACCTCAATCAATTTAATTCTATTTGAACTAGTGTAACATAATAAAATACTTTGCAAACAGTTTTTCTCGTAGACCATGATGTAACGGAATTATTTTGCTTGGTCCTGTAACTGAATAACATATGCTTTGTGCCCCTTATTCTGCAGGATGCATGTTTTAATGCACTTCATAAATGCATATCAATTTCATTATGTTTGAAACGGTGTAACATCATTAAAATGCACTTGAAACGATTTTTTCTCATTGACCGCAGTGTAAAGGAATACTGTTGACTGTCCCTGTGAACGAACTATAAATGCTACATACTTTATTTTCAATAGCAATCGTGCTATAATACACTTCAATAACATATCCATATAAATTATAGTGCAATCCGAGTATACGCACGAGAGTTAGAGTACGGATAGATAAATAGATAAACGGAAGTCCTGAACACATTTAAACTATATTAGAAAGTATTATAAATAAATCAGAATGAAAGTACAATGCGTAATGCAGACATATATAGTAAAGCTCTATTTATAAGATGTGTCATGAAAAGTACTTGGTACTATCAAAACACGCTTTCCGATTTTTGAAACAACCGACCAAAGTATAAATTAAAAAATGTAATGAATTTTGATATATACATATACGATATTAAACAGTGCAGAGTACCCATTATTAAAAATTACGAAATATATTTTTTTAATAGATATGCACATTTGAGCCATTTGCTTTTCTATTTTATTTGCTTAAATAATAGATAAACGGGAGTCATGAACATATTTAAACTATTTTAGAAAGCATTATAAAGAGATGGGCATGAAAGTGCAGTGCGCAATTCAGATATATACTAGGGGCCTCAGCCCCCTAATCGCTAACGCTCGCCAACCTTCCGTGAATTGCGAAGCAATTCACATATTGAGACCGCTTCGCTCGCTCGCCCCTTTTTATTTTTGCAATAATTCTAGGTGGAATAAGTACTACCATAAATAATTTGAACATATGAAATTGACAATTCTTTTTAATCTAAAAAAGTAATTGAACTCCGTTGAAAACACGACTAAAAATACATTAAGTTGGAGCATATAAATCATTTAAATACTATGGATAAAGAATCTTGGAAACATAATTTGTTTAAAACTTATTGCACCTGTAATATTGTACAGCACGGCTTATTCATTTAAAAAAAAAAAAAAAAAAAAAAAAAAAAACTACGTAATAGGAAGATAGTTTATCATCAATGATTGTTTAAATTTCGTTCGACATTTTACTATTCTCATTGATTATAGATTTCTGCAACAGATGGCAGCAGGTGCAACCTAGACAGTTGATATTTTTACTTCTCTCCAATTTTTCATGTGCGTGAAATTCATAAATAAATTCTAAATAAGAGTTGAGAATTCATTTGAAATTAGCCTTATTACTCATAATTAAAATGAAGAATAATCTCAGACGCTATGGATTACGTACATGTTATTTTATTTTTAATATTTGCTAGCTTGATTTTCACTGCTCTGACACCGCCACATTGGAGGCGGAGCTGATCTATCTAACACAATCTTAACATTTCGTCTTTTCATTGGTCTGAGCTCTGGAAACTACGGTTGTTGCCAACAATAAGCTAGAAATTCAGCCCTATTTCCGCGCCACGTAAGACAAATATATATATAGATAGTAACGCTCTATTTATAAGATGTGCCATGAAAAGTACTTGGTACTATCAAAACACGCTTTCCGATTTTTGAAACAGCCGACCAAAATATTGATTTTAAAATGTAATGAATTTTTATATACAAATATACATATTAAACAGTGCAGAGTACCCATTATTAAAAATAACGAAATATATTTTTTTTTAACAGATATGCACATTTGAGCCATTTGCTTTTCTATTTTATTTGTTTAATAAAGATATAATTTTGACATACTATGTCATTTACATTTGTCTACATATTCAGTGATTATTTATTTGCTATACACATTTGAATAAATTTGAATACATTTGAATTTAAAACTGTGTGAGGATTACGACAAATACAATCCAGTCGATTAAATTATAATAATGTAATTTTATGAAAACGACTGAAATAATATTGATTTCACGAACAGTCAGAGCCTTGGGTAGCTGAGTTAAAATTTAATTTTCTATTGGAAATATTCAAATAAAGATACTTTAGTACCAAGGAAGTATTTTGAAATTTAACTTTCATAAAGCCACAAAAGTCTGAGTATATTTACCTTGCAAATAAGATGTGTTAACTTTCAGAAATCTGTAAAAGTCTGAACAAATTTACATTGCAAATTAGATGTTTATACTTTTATTCTGAAAATGCATTGTTTGAGTTATCCAAAATAGTTTGTTAAAGCAAAATAGAGAGATAATTTAAAATTCAAGTTATATTCATAAACTGATTTTAAATATTCATTTCTTAGGTTTCAAAAATAAATAATAATTTCGTTATAAAATATATATGTTTCTTTTTTATGAAACTTTTTCATATAGACAAATTACTATTACAACGGTTTGAGATCGGAATAAAAACAAATCCTTTTTTCCTGAGATATTGTTTCACGGTAAATTTGGTGATTTATTGAAAATTCATTCTTATGTTAAATTATGAGAAAAAAAATAAGCGCATTGTAATCCCGTTAATTAGATATACAGATATTTCAAAAATATGCTCAATTGGAAACAAGTTCAAGGTCCTGTTACATTGTATATACAAAGTATGAAAAAATGCACCTCTTAATTAAAAAAAAAAAAAAAAAAAAAAAAAAAAACTACAGTTTTTTTTTGTTGTGAACTACAAATACTACATCTACTTTATCAAAATGTAGTTAACGTCAACTACAACTATTTATTTTGAAAGAAGTGATTTTAATCTAATTTTTAAAAGTATTCGTTATTTCAGTCTTTTAGGAAGATTAAAATTTTTGCAGGTTTTAAAATACAGCCGTAGTTGCTTAATAATACGCACTCGAGCATATTTATACATAACCATAAATTGCATAAATTTTATTTCAGTAACGAATTTTGGATTGAATAATTTTATTAGTCACCAATACGCAAAAATGAGAGTGATCGTAAAATAAGCGAAAAATTAATGTTGACAAATAATACTTTGACACACGAAAAGAAAACATGGCTATTATGCCAATTTTTGTAAAATTTCGTTCAGAAGTACATGGCCAGAAAAAATATTAAATTACTTTATAAAGGAAACTAGTCGTTGGAGGACACCGTAATACTTACCCATCATGAATATGCATAATATAAAATATGAAAATAAAACATGTGTAAACTATTTATAAAATGCATTGCTCTTCGAATAAAATCGTAGCTTGAGGACGTCATAAATTTTAAATGCTCTGTTACTGAATTGCGTAAAAGAAACATCCTTATAGCTCCAAAATTGATAATCCTATTAACTAAAGGTTAACTGCGTCGGATTAAGCGTCTCATTTCCAATTAAAATGTATCTTTGATTTGAAATTTGAATGAAATACAGGAAGGATCATGAAAAATGGAAGAGTGTGGGAAATAGGATTATAAATATCTCGGCAACTCATTATCCGATCGACTTCATTCTTTATGCAAAATTTATGTTTTTTTTTTATTCTCTCTAATCGCTCCTTAAAAAAAACAATTTCGAAAATTCTTATGTACCTTTTATCAGAACGAATATTTCGAGAGTCCGAAAAAAATAGTTCCGGATAATCGAGATTATTGAAATTCAATAATCTTCTTTCCATTATTACATGCTAAGTACATATCAAATTTCAAGTCTCTATCTCAATTTGTTCGGGAGATAGAGCGTTTACAGACACAAACACAAACAGACGGATGGCATTTTTTCCCCTAAAAATATGTTTTACGGAATTTCCAGTGTCGGAAACGTGTAAATCCGTCAAATTTTTTTCTGTTTCGATTTTCAAAACGATTACAAGACTTAGACTATACTACGCATGATGGGTAAGTGAAACATGTCCGTGAATAACGCTGACATTATTTCGATGGTGGTCAATAAATTTAGCATTTACTACAATTTATTTCAACCTTTAGACATCATGCAATTTAAACGTTTTCATTGCCGAATAGATAAAAATGTACTTTCAAATACAGGTTGTTTGAAAACTGTATCTCAAACTCTTAAAGAATTTAGGTCGTTAATCCACCGGGCCCAAATGGTAAAGTAAAAGTAAACTGACTCTGAATAAGAGGATGGCTTAAATTAATAAATAACATTTATTAAACATACTTTAACATTATAAGAATTAACAACAAACAGTCTGGCATACTTGCACAGACATTTAAAAATAACTAAAACAAAACATCGTACGATATGCAGCTGCCACATTAAGCAAAAAAAGAAGAGAGCAAACAAGTCATGCAGTGATATTTAAGCTAGTTATTCAACACATGCGCAGTCATGGCATCCAATCAGGAAACGGCACTTGCGAGGCTAACGAAAAAGACAGGCTACCGCGGTACAGTCCACTTATCTTTTTTTACAGACCGCTAGAGTGACGTGAAGCTCTTCCGTACACCTGCATTGGTGGATTCGAGTATCACGTGACTCCCGCGGTCTGTAAAAAAAGATAAGTGGACTGTACCGCGGTAGCCTGTCTTTTTCGTTAGCCTCGGGCACCTGGCAATGACGCAATGCATACGTAGAAGCAAGAAAACATGTGTTTTTGTTTACACTGAGAGATCGCGTATCGACGAACATACGATCGCGTATCGACGAACGTACGATCGCTAGAGTTGCAAAGGCTAGAAAAAACCCGGTTTAAACCCGGGAATAAACCGGGTTTTTTGGGAATAAACCGGGTTTTTTGGGAATAAACCAGGTCTTTTGGGAATAAACCTGGGAATAAACCGGGTCTATTGGAAATAAACCTGGGAATAAACCAGTTCTTTGCAACTCTAACGATCGCGATAGAAGCCCTTAAACTAGAATATCTCAGTGGCGCGAGACCTAAAAGGAAAAATAACAAATATGGGGAAGTTAAGCTTCCACATTAAGGTTTCACAACACAAACCAATGAGTTTTATGGATTTTAAAATAATGTTCAAGCATGTATGTGATTTTTAAAGTATAGCTTGCAGCTCGGTTGCAGAAGATTAACTCGTTTGCACTTAAAACTATATGAACTGTCCTGCAAAAGGGCTAAATTGTAATGTTGTTTTCTCTGAAAATTACTTTAAATTAAAAAAAAAAAGGTGATTATTCCAAAATTACACAAAAAATTATATATATGAAAATTATACATATGTTAACCTTTAGTTCATCTGTTTCTTTTTGTTGTTATAATAATTAATAATAATTACATGTTTTAATCAAAATATAGAAATACCATTTAATTTTATTTTCAGAATATTCATATTTTGATTATTCTTTTCGTATGTTTTGTGCATTTCACTTGCAAAACGAAATTCCAAGTTGAAGGAATGGTTTTGATTAAATCAAGAAATCTATATAGATATTTTATATTTTAATTATGTCATTCAAGAAAAAAAACCCACAATCATTATTTTCCTAGCCGTATTGTTGGCATTTTATAATGCCAACAAATTCCTGAAAGTAAGCTTTTTTATTTTTTGTAAAGAAACATTTCACTTAATTTCTTTTTTGTAGCACAATAAAGTAAGTGTCTAGATAACTGTGTTGCTTTACTTTTACCATTAGAGTTACAAGATTAAACACAAAAAACAAAAATAACAAATACTGCTTCAGTTACTTTTGAGAAGAATTTACCTTTGCATTTAGCTTTATCTTTGATTCTCTACTAATGTTTTGTACAATTTAGTTACACAATAAAAGTATAAAATGAAAGGCCGATTTTCATCTGAACAAGTTTTTAGAAGAAATGGACTTTTCTCTTTGATATTTTAATTACACTGTTGAAGAAAATAATACGGGGATGCTTTCAATTTCTTATTTATATTTACATAACAAGTATGTGACTTTAAAACATTTTACTTAATTTCTTATTTTGAGTACAATAATTTTTTTTATTGTACACTGAGAAAAATGACACTTTCAAATCTGAGTAAATCGATGTTTTCATTTTATTATGAAACTTTTTGTTTCAAATTGGACGACCCAATGCTTCAATTCTGAAATACCAGAAATACTCAGAATATTGAAACATGAACATACCCAAAACTGAGCACCTAGAGCTCAGTTTTTACTCATTTTTAAAACATGGACATACTCAAAAATGATTGTAAAATAGTTCAAACTTATTTTTGAAACATGGAAATACTCAAAAATGAACACATAGAAGTCAGTTCATACTCATTTTTGAAACATGGACATACAAATAGAGCACATGGTATTTTATTCTTGAGTGTATGCATATTTTCAGAAATGAGTATATACATGTTTCAAACTTGAGTAATATTGATTCGGGGCCGTTTTGACTATGCTACATACTCAGATTTGAGTATTGTTTGTCAGTTTTGAAAATGTCGTTTTTAGAGTGTATAACTCTTGTTATCCGAACAACCTGGATCGCGAATGGCAAATTAATAATGAAATTGAAATGCAAACTATATGTGTTACGCCAAAAAAATTCCATTTCCTAGAAATTTCTATTTAAACCAACTTTATTTTATTTATTTCTATAAGGGACTTGATACCAATCATTTGGTAAAAATTGACGAACATATTAATTTTTCAACTTTTTCCTTAAAATGTATTTAGCCCTCTGTAGTTAACCATCCGTATTCATCCACTACACCATCCGTATGCGCATTATTGAAGTTACATAAAGCTCTGAGGACTACAAATATGTGAAAAAGGTTTTTCATTGTATCCCTTTCCTTTTAAATGATTCAGAGCTGCAATATTTAAATTCATTTTTCTCAGTTTGTATTTCTTCGATGTATCAGCAGGATCAAAATGCTGAAACTTCAACATTATAAACTTTTTAATTGACTCGCTGTTTTGTTTTCGACGATCATTAGGCTACATTTCATAAAATTAGGGATCAGAGATTTGGTAATATAAAGAGTTACTTTTTGTAAATTAAAAATGTTAACTTAATAGTTATTTTTATTGTATTTTTAGAGATGACATGACCTTTTATTTATTTTTTCCTGAACTAATTAACTTTTTGAAACTTATCCGAATGACAATGTCGTTCTGGTAGGTGATTCCAACGCAATGTCCACGATTTGGGGGGCAGCGACCCACGGATCCTAAAGGGCGATCACTAATTTCCTTCGCTTCGAACGGGAAACTCGAAATCGTTAACGACCCGGACTGTCCTCTCACATGCCTTGGTCATGAAGAAAAGGGATGGATTTATGTCCTACTGGTTCGTTTTTGCGCGAATCCCATACCGGATTGGAGGATTGCTGATGTCGAAACATTTAGTGACCACCGTTTCATGAGATGCACCTATGAAGGCAGACAAAGTACGCGTGTACCGAGAGGAGCCACCCGTTGGTGGTACCCTTGGGACTTGGTCTGGGAAGTGTTTCTCTGCGATCTGCAGACAGCAGATCTGAGTCAATACGATTTCTCCACACGTGAGGAGACAGTTGAACACTTGATGTCGACTTTGGTGAAGCTGTGTCAAAAGCACAAACGTCGCAAGAGCGCGTGTTGGTGGACAACCGCGTTGTCCAGCCAAAGGTCTCGGTTGCGTGTGCTGAGACGGCTCTGCCAAAATAGACTGCAGCAGACTTGGAGGTCGAGGATTGGTGCCCTGTTTAAGCGGAAGCGAGCAGAGTACAAGAAGTCGATCCTGCGCACAAAACATGTCCCGTTCCAGAGATTCATTTCCAAGGGTCTTGTCACGGACAGGTCAGGCCAAGTAGTTGATTTGGTGCGGGGGCAAGTGGAGACGGGAGGAACCCGTTTCGCTTGTCCTCCTTTCCGGTGAGGAAGTCTCCACCTGGGAGGAATCTCATGATGCACTTACCAGACACCACTTCCTACAAGACGATGAAACCTCGCGGATCGAAATCAGTGCTGGAGTTTGCAGTAGAATCGTTGCCACCTAATAAGGAACCCGGCCGCGACGGAATCAGTCTAGCGATCGTCCGTAAGGTCCACCAGTTCCATCCATAATGGTTACTGACTTGTACAACCACTGCTAGAGGACATCTTGTTTTCCGCGGACGTGGAAGCGAGCGGTTGCTGTGTACTTTGCCAAACCTGGTAAGGAACACAGCGACACAGATTCTTACCGCCCAATCTGTCTACTAGCGGCCCTCGAAAAGTTTTAGGCAAGATGTGTGCAACGAGATTGGCGTTCTTTCTAGAGACCAACGGTAAGATCCATTCACAACAGTAGGGCTTTCGAAAGAATGTGAGTACTGTCGACGCGCTACGTAAAGTGATGGAATACGTAGTGTAGAAGTACATATCTTCACATGTTTACCCACGTTAGATATCAAGAGCGCTTTCAACAGTGTACAGCGAGCTGACGTTCTCCAAGCTTTGAAGGACTTAGGCGTTGAACCGTATCTCCTGGGGCTGATCGACAACTACCTCTGGTATCGCTAGGTCATCCTCAACGAAGGGAAGCACTGCTTTAACGTAGGAGTGTCACAGGGATCGTGTTTCGAAATTATTCTCTGGTTGGCTGTGATCAACGTCCTGTTGGATCTTTTGGATGTACCAGAAGACGATGCGGGGATCGCACAGGCCTTCGCTTATGATGTCTTCGTGGCGGCACAAAGCCCCGAGGTCATGAGGTTCGCGACCATCGTTGGCCCGATCCTCTTGAGGGATCCATGGCTGGGCGATGGACTTCAGCCTCGCGTTCAGCTACGCCAAGTGCTATCATACAATCGTTTCTCCTAAGGACACCATCAAGCACCAGCCTTCGGCTGCCACCCGCATGGAAGGCTGCAAGGTAGCACATCGATGGAACATCCAGTACTTAGGAGTTACGAATGACTTACATCTTTGTTGGATGTTCATCTGGATTCTGTTTAGGAAAAGGCGTTCAAGGTACTTCACAAGATGAACTGATTCAATGCAGCCAACTGGGGAATAAAGCTGAATCTCCGCAAGATGCTATATGCCTTAGTCGCTGAGCGAATTATCTTATATGCGGCCCCTGTCTGGTAGAACGTAAAGGTGGTGCTGGCAAATTGGTTACAGTGCATGCAAAGAGGACTCGTCTTATGCGTGACAAGGTGCTGTAAGACGGTTTCGACGGACGCTCTAAACGTAATGGCAATGGTTCTTCCTCTCGACCTGCGTGCGGAGCTGGTTCGGGACTTCACATCTCTGGCCACTGGAACGAAAGTATTGACGGTAGCGGTATAAATAGAGTTGCAAAGGCTAGAAAAAACCCGGTTTAAACCCGGGAATAAACCGGGTTTTTTGGGAATAAACCGGGTTTTTTGGGAATAAACCAGGTCTTTTGGGAATAAACCTGGGAATAAACCGGGTCTATTGGAAATAAACCTGGGAATAAACCAGTTCTTTGCAACTCTAGGTATAAACCCTGGGAATGTCGACTTGTGGAGGGCAACTCTCAACCGAGACGAAATTTGGCGGAGTCGGGTGTGCGTTCCTTGCTGTAGTCGAAGGGCAGATCGGGCGAGAAAGCCACTTCCGGTTCACAGATGGTGCAGAGGTATTTCTAGCGAAGGTCCACATGACCAAGGAAGCCATTACCGACGCCTATCAGTGTGGCCTTGGCGAACTCGACGTTTATTCTGCCTCCAGATCGGTGGTTCAAATTCTTAATATCCTAGTACCAAAACACTGGGCAATTGCCGAGAATCAAGGACCTTGTGCAACAAACTGGAGTCAAGCCTCATCTTCACTGGGTGCACGCTCATGTGGGACACATCTATAACGAACGTGCGGATGCGTTGGCCAAGGCAGCCACGACCCGGAAATCTGTCGAAGTGGAGGTCAGGAAACAGCGTCGCCAGGCTAAGAAAGATCTTCTTGTTCTTGTCATTTTGCAAGAGAAATGGTGCAACTCGGAGCACGGTCTCAGGCTGCAGGGTGAATTCTATGTGAATCAGGCCTAACGGTACATGGCCGGAACCGTCTCTTCAAAAACATTTCCATATGCTTTTGTGGGACCCGCACTAGTACTACCAGGACATTGTCTGTAAGACTGTGCTCTCTGGCGGTACGAGAGGGAGACATTCTTCCCTCGGGACTATCGGACAAACGCGGCGGGACCTGTGTCTAGACGGTGATAGCCGCAAAGGAGTGAGACTCATCGTCAAGGACCTTATTGCTCGGACACCAGACCGCAATCTGGGTTGTCGAAGGGCAAGCCGAAGTGCAAATCTCTTCGTGGTCGCAGACTACGTGTGAATGCAATACAACCAGCCTGCGGTCGTTGCGGAACCGGAGGCAATCTTGCATAAGAGAAAGAGAAAAGTTGTTAAGAGATTTTCTCGAGAAAGCACAGGTAAGGTAATATGAACAGGCAAGTATGCCTTTTCTAATTCTAGATATTGTGTTGTGTTCTGCATGATCTATAGTGTATTTATGTAGTAGTGTATTTTTGTAGTAGTGTATTTATGTAGTAGTGTATGAAGTGTATATATGTATGTATCCCAAGCTGACGAACTACTGATTCTCTTCATAGTGCTCTCACGTTCGAAGGCGTTGATATAACAAGAGCGTGCACTAATTCCCTGGTATAAGGCGTAGGTCCCGGCGCCCTGCTGGGTTTCTGACCTCGAATCTTCTGGTGATTTCCTGTACGGTCCCCAAGTGTCCTTCTGCAGTTTCCTCTCTGCGTAGGCTCTGGCATCGCACGAGACGACCTTTGACACTCGCTTGGGGTAGGGGAGTGATATGCAGGTGGCGTATGCTCCCCAGGCCGAAGAGCCCCACCTGCGGGGGTGCCCGGGTAAAACGACCCTCTAGTTGCGTATCACTCGTATAGGTTCACGAGAACCTGAACTGGGCGGTGAAGTACGTCCGCCTTCGGCGGCGTAACTTATCTTACCGTGATTGTAACCTGTCATTCCTCTACCTTGAAAAACACATTAATGTGAGTTAAAATGTGTTTAGGTGCTGTGCCAATATCCAGTAGCTAATTTTTAATATCGGGTGATATTGCAGTTATGACAATTAAATTAAGGTAATAACAATTATTATAGAGAATAGAGATTCTTATCTAAAAATCTATAAATATTCCGTTGACTTGATAATATTTAGTCTGCATGAAATGGTAGTAAATTGATTTTTAATCTGATATACGGCCCCTTACGTACAATTGGCCATTTCATATATTTCTTCATATTTTGCCAAAAAATGGCATTTACATTTGACAAATTATTTATTTGCTGCTACATGAATATTTAAACAATCTTTCGATTTAAATATTCAATCTATATTTCGGCTTTATAAATATTTTAACAGTCTGTTGTTTTCATTATATTGTTAGAATTACGTTTGAAAACAAGAAAAAAAGTTCCACATTATTTTATTTACTTCAGAAAAGATTTATAAGAACTTTTTCGCATTTTAAATTCAATATTACTCCTTTTTTCTTTTATTTCTTATATTTTATTAAGGCTCTAGACAAAAGAACAAATAAGAACTTTTAACTTGAATAATTTTAATAGAATTTTGTTTTTCTATTTTGTATTTAACTGCATCGTTTTTCAGGGTATTTTAATTATAATGTTTAGGGAAGAAAAGTGTGTAATAGATCTCCAGTTTTTATCACTCCGACATACTTGCACAATGGGACTACTTTTAAACATTTTATTTAAATCTAGGTTTTTAATGTAGTAAAAATTACAATAAAGGATGATTACTAATTTTTTTTAGATTAATCAGAAAATGCCTGAAGTCTGAGATTTTACTACAGGGATTATCTTTTGTAGTTTGACTATCAATTTTATATGCAAATCTATTTGAAGAGAGAGACACAGAACTGTTTCATTTGATATTTGTTTCGTTATTTTTTTTTAAGAAAATCATATCCTAAATTTGAAAACTCACTGTAATTAATGCCATTAAAATTGAATTTAGGTTGTTTCTTTTTTTAATTTATGTACTTATTCCACAATAAAAAACATAATACCCAATTCCTAGTTATACGAAATAGTTTACACAAAAATGTGTATTATGTCTGTAATTATCTATAATTCTGCTA
The DNA here is from genome assembly GCA_963931845.1 of Maratus michaelseni. Taxonomy (NCBI): domain Eukaryota; kingdom Metazoa; phylum Arthropoda; class Arachnida; order Araneae; family Salticidae; genus Maratus; species Maratus michaelseni. The sequence goes on from OZ007589.1 coordinate 369,721,114, forward strand.
CAATAAGGCTTAAAAAAATGTTGTTTTAATTTTATCATACGAGTAACATTTAAAAACAGAAATCTTAAATACTTTGCATCAATTTATTTACTTTAGAAAAGATTTCGATGTTTGTTTTTGCATTGTAACATCAACTTCTTCCTTTCTTTCTTATGTGTCTTGCATTTTATTAAAGCTTCAGACGGAAGAACAAATAAAAACTTTTCATCATAACAGCTTTTGAAAGAATTTCTTCTTTCTATTTCATGTCCTAATGCATTGTTTAAGAACTTAAATAACCAGTCACAGTTTTCTACTATTTATTCATCATTTAAAAAAATACGCATATGTAAAACATTTTATTTAGATTTTTGTTTTTAGTAGAAAAAAAATTGCTGACAAAAGACTGTTTTAGGATTAATGTTTGCAATTCTTGTGAGAGAAAAATCAGAAATGTATTATAGTTGTTTCATGTAAGGTTCATCGGGGATAATATTAGACACCTGAATATGATATGAACGATGTTTTCGGGGTTAAAGTCTTAGAAAATCATAAAAATTGCATCAGGAAAGCAAAAGTGTGGAGAAAGCGCTATATATGTTCAAAATGCTAAGTATATTTGGTCCAAAGAAAGATAAATTCTTCGACCATACATTCATGTTGAAGTAAATTAATGTAATACAGTTGATTAATAATGTACCAGTATC